>BSWB01000006.1:138360997-138995997 GCA_033239125.1 Fagopyrum homotropicum
TTAAATGGCTTGTGTTTGTTTAGAGGAGGAAGTAGAAGAGAAGAAACCGCCATGGATGGATTTATTGTTGTTAAGGTCGTATCCAGCTAGCTAGCAATTCAAGAAATGCTCTACTTTTGAGTGGTGGGTGATGATAAGAAGAGATGGATAGTGGATTAGTGGTGTACCGATTAATGGTTCTCCACAATCATCATTTAATACACCACGTACTAGCTAGCTATACATTGTACTTGTGATGTATACTCACCATTGTGTTGTGTTCGATTTGAATTACTATTCTGGCCATATATGTAACGGACAAATATCCCTCTGTCCACACATGATGTATTAACAAAACTAGGACCAGAATAGACTTGTATAAAAGCAGCCTTGTGTGGTCAAGTCGAGTGAGACCATAGCTAAAAACTTTACCGGGAAGGTGTTGGTCGGGCTGGCCCTGTTCGCATTGTTTGGACCACAAACGTCGTTCATGTCCATCCACTTAAAAGTGGACTGACTGCCGAACCGGCCCGGATGACTCGTATTTAATTTGATTGTGCGTTTATTTTTCGAGATTTATTATTCAAAACAAGTAATATAATGTATTTAACACAAATTTGCAATCCAACTATATTTGTATAGTGCACTGCCAACGAGTTTAACAACAATTAACACACAAAAATGAATAAATTCAAATAATTAAAAAAATAAGTATAATTGCAGTCAAGTTATCTCTGCAATCTTATATTACAAACGAATATACTCGTCAAAATACTCAAAACAAACTTTTTTATATATATATATATATATATATATATATATATATATATATATAGACTCCCATGTAAACAGCTCTTACCATGTAAAATGAGAGCAAATTGTATTCGTTAAATCGTTAAATAGATGGCGAGATTAGACGATATTAAAGGGAAAAAAAATCGTATGATTAGTGGAAGAAATATTCGGCGGTATAGTTTCATATATTCAGTGTTTACATGTTCACCACAGGGTAAGAGTTGTTTACGTATGAGTCGAGATCTATCTATATATATATATATAAAGCTATATACGGACTGGATCAAGTTTAAACGAATTAAACTAACTGCCCATACTCATATTTTTTTTATGAACGGACCGGTCCGAATTTGTAGGTATAGAATAGAGGTTCCACCAAATCATTACTTCCTCCATCAAATATCACAACCTAACTTTGCTTAGTTACATACGTAACTTTTATCTACAGTGCTTACCTTTATAAAGACAAACCTCTCACACCTTGTTTGAGTAATTACTGTCACTTGGTTCCCTTCACTGTCAATTAGACATGGGTTCGGTTTGAACCAAACCGCCAAACCGGCGGTTTGTGAACCGGCCCAAACCGACGGTTTAGGTTTGCCGGTTTGGCCAAACCGTGGGTTTACGGTTTAGGTTTAGGTTTGGCCAATTTTTTTTATTTTTTAAAAATGGAACAAACCGGCGGTTTGGAGATCAAACCGTCGGTTAACCGCCGGTTTGGTCCGGTTTGGTCCAGTTTTTCAATTTTTTTTTTTTAATAACCGTCGGTTTAGGTTAAACCTAAACCGCCAGTTTGAATTTTGACGGTTTAGGTTGCGGTTCGCAAAGTACTGTCAATCTACTCTTTATTTGGTTTCCCATTTTCGATGACCCGGCCCATACATTTTATGGCGCACAGACCAAAGCTTCTCAGTTTTCACACCTTCTATCAGTTTTTCCTATTTCGCTACACGTTTTCCACGTTTCCAACCCCACGAATGGTGGTGTGGATTGTGTTTAATTGAGGTTAAACATGTAAACAAAGATAATTCGTTTCCACTTTGCTATTAAAATTAATTTATATTTTTGAATTTTTTTTTTTTTTGTTAAATTTGTAAATTTGTGGTTTTAATAATTAGTTAAATGTTAGAAGTTTTGAGGTTTAAAAACAATTAAATTGTTTATAGTGTTATGTTTTGCAATAGCCTTATGTTTTGCAATAGCACTATATACGTGCTCCTAAGAAAGATACAATATTGACTCTTTCATACACAACAAAGAGAGTTTTAAGTTACTTTGTTTTTTTTCTTCCTCAAATTGTTTACATGATATCAAAGCTCTATTGATCTTTCCGGAGTTGTGAGGGTGAGGAAAAACAAGTAAGAAGCACCACAAAAGAAATACCCTACCTTTTTTTTATGGATTCTAACAACCTCACTAATATTAGTTTCGCTCTGTCATTTTCTGGAGTAAACTGTCATATTTGGGCAGTGAAAATGAGGGCTTATCTGAAAGGTCTGTTACTTTGGGATACAATTGAAGCAGATGTCGAGATTCTCTCATTAGGTGAAAATCTCACAATGACTCAAATAAAGAGGCATGTGAAACGGCGAGTTCATTTTCACAAGAATATTGGCTTGTGAAACGGCGAGGGAGATTTGGGACAAGCTAAATGAGGAATTTGAAGGAAATGAGAGGACCAATCAAATGCAATTATTCAATATCCAAAAAGAGTTTGAATTGTGGAGAATAAAGGAGTCTGAATTTGTCAAATAATATATTGACAGGATGATGGAAGTGGTGAAATAGAATCGATTATTGGGTGAAGAATTTCGTGAAAAAATGGTAGTAGAAAAGGTGATGGTGACCTTACCGGAGAAATTTAAGGCAAAAATTTCTTCCTTGGAAGTTACTCGTGATATCTCGAAGATGACCGTAACCGAACTTGCAAACTCTTTGCAAGCCGTTGAGCAACAAGGAAGTCAAAAGAAGTGGGGAGAAAAGAAGTCGACAAAGAAAAGGGAAGGTGAAAGAAGTAGCGGAAAGAGAGACTTGAAGGATGTGACTTGTTTTTGGTGTAAGAAAAAGGGCAGATGAAAAAGGATTGTTAGTCGAAACTAATAATAAGATGTTGAAAATGCAATAAAGTCATCCATGTAGAGTGAAATTGCAAAAGTAACAATAATCAGCAAGCGCAAGCTGCTGAAAATGAAGATTGTACGGAATAATAGTTATATGTTGCAATGTGTGCAATAAACAAGAAGGGGTCATGGCTTGTTGATAGTGGTTGTTCATGTCGAATAACACATGCATGATGCATACATCTTTGTGAAGCTAGATGAAACATATCATTCTAGGGTGAAGGTTGGGAATGGAGACTATCTAAAACTGAAGGGAAGAGGAGTCATTATTGTTGACACATCATCCGACATTAAACACATGATGTGTTGTATGCGCCTAAACTAGACCAGAATTTGCTTAGTGTTAGACAAATGCTAGATAAGGGTTATAAGATCTAGTTCAAAGATATGTTCTGCATTATTTATGATTCATGTGGAGCTCAAGTATTTGAGGTGAAGATGAAGGAAAACAGTTTTTCGGTTGAGGGAAAGCAAAGTGGTTCGCATGATTATGCAAAGACGATGGATACTTCCAACATTTGGAGCAAAACGGTTATGTCACTTCAACTTCTAAACAATGAAGCAAAAGGCCGATCATGTGCTTGTGGAGGATCTACCAAAGATACCTAACATGGTGCATGAAATACATGGAATATGTGAAACTTGTTAGTTCAGAAAGTAGACCATATTGCCTTTTGCGGATAACACACGAAGGGCAAGCAAGATATTAAAGCTTATACCCTCAGATGTTTATGGACCTATCAATGTTGAGTCTCTTATGGTAACATATACTTCTTGTTGTTCATTGACAATTGAAACAATTTGGTTTGCTAGACTTTTTCTAGTTGTGTTTAGTAAATGTACCCCTTGAGAGGAGAGTGTGTAGAGTTTAAAAATAAATACAAAAGGTTGGGGTACATTTACTTAATTAAAACATTAAAAAGCCTAGTTACTACTCTATTTTTTCAAAAAGGCCTACTTACTAAAATTGCCCTTGACAATTTCTCTAGGATCTGTTGTGTTTACTTTCTATAGAAGAAGTTTGTAGTTTTGAGTTGCTTTCAATCTTTAAGACCTTGGTGAAGAAGTAAATAGGTTGTTAGATAAAGAAGCTAAGATTTGACAATTGTGGAGAGTACACTTCTCGTGTAACAAAACAGGATAAGTGAAAGAAAGAACAAAACTGTGATGGAAATCTCAAGATATTTGTTGCACGAGAAGAACTTACCCAAGAAGTTTTGGGTTGAGGCAGTGAACACATCAGTGTACTTAATGAATTTGTTACCAACCACTAGTTTGAAAGAGAGAACTCCATATGAAGTGTGGCATGGGAAAAGTGATAGTGATAAGAGACATCAGGTTTGATGAAGGAGCTGAGTTGAGTTGGGACAAGGATGAGAATGGGATTATTAAACAATCTATAAACACTGACATTATTGTTACTGATTCTAATACAGGTGAGGGTGATGATGATGATATTAATGCTAATGTTTATGTCAAAGGTACAAGGACATAAGAAGAAATTTATGAGAGATGCAATTTTGCTTCTCAACACTTGGATCAAAGACTAAATCCAAGATAGAACTTTAAGAGGATGGAAGAAGATGTGATGCCTATTCCAAGTAAGAGGGTTTTCCTTCTCAACACTTGGATTCAACTTAGACATATCCTTTACAAATGAGCCAAGCCATCCATATATAGTGGATGGAGGCCATACAAAGAGTGTTAACATAAATGACGGAATTAAAAGCCGGAATTAAGTTCCGAATATGAAAAGCCTAAAATATGAAATGTCGGAACTTAATTCACGGAATTAAGTTCCGGAATTAAAGTTCCGAATATAAAAAGACTTATTATTAAAAGCCGAATAATAATAATTGTCTTCAAAATGTCGGGTGCTTCAAGCCGGAAACACGGATGACGATGTCATCCGGGGGTGTATCAGTTTGCAACCGGAAGGAAGGTTGTCTAACTCCCATGTATGATTGCCCATAATGGAGTCCATCTCCTCTTGAATTGCTTCCTTCCAAAAGGCAACATCTTGAGACTTCATGGCCTCATCAAATGTATTTGGATCCTAATCTATATGAAAGTAAGAGTGACGATCCATTTCATTATCCCTTGACCCTTCAACCAAGAACACTTGGAAAATTGGTTTTTGGGACAAATTAGTGCTCATGGAAGCAATCTTTGGAAAGTCAAGCCCATGGGACGCTTGCCATGATTCATCTTGAATCCTACGATGCTTGTTTGGGTGTTCCTCATCTCAGGTCATGTTGATCACTTCCCTAGGCCTAGGACCCGAGGTGAAGCGATCTTCATCAAAGATAGCATCCCTAGACTCTATTACGGTATTAACCGAGATGAAGTCATTTGGTTCTATCACATAGAACCTATAAGCTTTGGAGTGTTTTGCATAGCCAATGAACACACACTCAACACCTTTTTCGCCTAAAGTTCTACGTTTGTTGTCATTGAGCCTTACTATGGCTCGACATCCCCAAACTCGTAAGTAATGTAGGTTTGGCTTCCTTTTGAACCATAGTTCATAAGGAGTCTTCTTGCTTATTTTGTTGGGAACACGATTAAGCAAGTATTTGCCGTGAGCATAGCTTCACCCCAAAACGAATGCTTAAGACCCGAGTAAGACAACATGGCATTGACCATCTCTTTAAGAACTCGGTTCTTTCATTCGGCCACACAATTTGATTATAGTGTGTAAGGTTCCGTGGTCTCATGTATGATCCCGACACTCTCAAAGTATTCCTTATCCATAAATTCACCACCACGATCCGTGCGTAGTCTTTTTATTAAGGTACATTGTTGCAACTCTGATTCATTCTTGAATGCATAGAATTTGTCTAAGGCATCACTCTTTGCAAAGAGTAGATATACGTAACAATACCTAGAGTAATCATCTATGAATGTTACGTAATACTTCTTCTTTCCTAATGAAGGAGTAGAGTGCAAGTCGCCTAGATCCGAGTGGATTAAGCCGAGCATGGATTTTTCTCTTTCAACTCTAGGAAATGGAAGTCTTGTTACCTTGGTCAACATGCACACTTTACACTTGTCTTTTGGCAAGTCAAGTTTAGGTAAAATATTATCCTTAGTCATGTCATTCATACGCTTAAAATGAACATGTGTAAGCTGTGCATGCCATTTAACAAAATCACAATTGGAAGAAGAAGACAATGTAAACAAACTATTCTTGTTTAAATATTTTTTTTCTTTATAACGCTTTATACGGTATTACTAATTACATAGAAGTAGAAGGTAAGCGAGCAACAAGTTGCGCCGCTACCCCTTTTTGGATGGCAAAACCTAACCTTTTAAAAACAACATCTACAAATCTAGAAGACATAATATTACTATGCATAACTCTTTGTACCCTCTTAAGAATATCAACAGCATTGGGTGCAAAAAATCCAAACATGTCAAAAGCAAATGGAAGAAAAACGTGTTGGTTTTCATCACATGCCCTTCCATGCTTGGCCACCTTAGTTGATGCCGCTCTACAAGCTGCCTGACCCACAACAAAAGGTCCGTTCCCTAATCCCACAAGCGGTGAGACCCCCGTCAAATCAATTCACGCATGCTTCCCTCCACTCCAACCAAACACCAAAACATCCGCCGGCCGCAATGTCGACCTTCCATCCCGCGGATCAGTCAAGAAGTTCACAGGTGCTTCTTTCTTTACAAAAATTCCGGCTCGTCTAATGGTATCACAAAGAACATCACGAACCAAATCATGCCTATACTTGAAGCCAGGAAGTTCCTTACAATGTACAACATGCTCCCCAAAAGCATCCAAGACCCTCCGACAATTAGGAATGGGGCAAATTAACCTCACCAGCTGTGAAAAGCGGAATCATAAGTCGGTACTTGAGAATGGAGCGGTACTCCACAGGGGACATGCATTGACCAAGTCCATCGATGGGAATGAAAAGAAGAAAATCTTGGCTATGCGGCGCTTGCAGACATCCGAAAACTGCTTGTTGCCTATTAGTCATATCAAACCTCTCAACCATCTCTTGAACAATTTTACCAAAAAGAGCATCCGCCAAAATATGTTGGGGCTTAGGGGGGACGGTGTCCTTACTAGTAAAGTTGGAAATGTCGAACTCCGGGATAGCCACATGCAGGTCATATAAAGCTTTGTAAAAAACTGAATCCATACCGGATAGCCCACTGTCACGCAAGATATGGTCTTGGAGCACCCAAGACTGAGCTCTGGAGGCAACAAAAGCGTAAGAAGACGCCTCCATAGCAGAGTACAAACCGAGCCCTCCACGACGAATAGGCAAGGAAGCCAACCGCTATTGAAGATCCCCGAAAAAAGGACCTTTTGTTGTTTAAATTAGTATTAGAAAGTTTATTACATAAAGAGAGAAGAAACATATTATTGTTCCAATGGTTAAAGCCTACAAATGTTCCTCTCCTAGATAATACATAGCGGTCGGCTTCTATGACTTTTTTGAAGCCAAGCCTATTGAGTACACCACCAAAAACCACATTCTTTCAAATGGCCGGTGCATGTAGTAAATTTGACAAGACTAGAGTCGTGCCACTTATGAAGTATAAATCAACCCATCTTCTTCCTAGAACGGGGGTGGTAGACTCGTTTCCCATATGTATGAGTGCTCCACCATTAGCAACAACGTATGTCTTGAACCAATGCCGATCTTTGCAAACGTGAGTTGTTGCACCCGAGTCCACCCACCATCCAAGGTCATCATCGTGCATGGACAAACATTCAAAAGTCAATGACACATAATTCACATCAGAATTTATATCAAAGTTAGAATCAAGACTCATAAGTGAGTCACCTTGGTTTGGGGGGTTTTGGCCACTTTGGCCTCCACCCTTGGATCCATCTCCCTTAACCTTGCAATCCCGCTTGAAGTGGCCAGTCTTGCCACACTTCCAACAAGAACCTTTTGGTTTCTTGTCAACATTATCCTTCTTGGACTTCTTGGACTTATTTCCCTTGTCCTTGTCTTTGTCCTTTTCTTTGAACCTCTTCCGTTTGCCCTTGCCATCCATCATGTTGGCCTCGTGGGAAGTAGAAGTTTTATCCTCCTTCTTGAGTCCCCCCCCCTCTTGTGCCCTAAGGCCTTGTTCAATTTGAAGGTGAGAGCCAAGTTCCACCAACGTGAGTTCTTCCTTCTTGTGCTTTAGCACATGGCGGAAGTCCTTCCACGAAAGGGGGAGCTTATCCATTATAGACAAAACTGCAATAGCCTCATCCATATACATGGCATTTTGAGTGAACCTCCCAAGAATCCGGAGCAATTTATTGTATTGTTTCATTACCGGTCTTGAGTCCACCATTTTACATGAGTTAAAATCCGAGACTAAGAATTTGCGAGATGAAGCATCCTCCGCCATGTCTCTAGACTCCAGTTGATCCCACATTGATGTTGATGACTCTACACTTTGGTAGACATCAAACAATGCATCACTCATGCCATTGAGAATATGACCACGACATATGTAGTCATCATTATCCCATTTCCTCCTTTGTCGGACAACCTCTATCTCCTCCACCATATCATCAACCGGCTCGGCCGGTCTAGGTGTAGTAAGTACATAAGCAACTTTTAGTGTAGTCAAGAGGAAGTGCATTTTATTTTGCCACCTCCTAAAGTCTACACCCTCAAACTTATCCAACTTCCCAAAACGAGAAGTCATTTCTGTCATTAACGTCTTACCCAATCAAGAGTTTGTAGTCTCCAAAGGAATAGACAAAACTCAACCAAGAGTTTGTAATCTCCACAAAGGAGTAGACAAAACCCAATCAAGAGTTTGTAGTCTCCAAAGGAGTAGATAAAACTCAACCAAGAGTTTGTAATCTCCGAAAAGGAGTAGACAAAACTCTAATAGAAGTTAAGTTCAAATGCACGTCTTATAAACCGGTTGTTATATGTTAAAACCATTGACTTGGATAATGTAATGAGTCATTCATAAATGATTTTTCCTTCTAAGTGTATTCTGCCCTACACCGGGAATATCCAAATACCTTAGTGGGATAAAACGTTACACGTTACAAACACTAAGTAAGAGACTTACTTGTCTTACTTTGAAGAAAGGGTATTCCTAGGTTTTGTCAATACAAAACCAAACTAAGATGGATGCCTATCCTTTGTCAATACAAATGAACTATACTTGTCTTTCGAGTTTTGTAAACAAGCTTATAAGAAGGCCTATCCAATGTCAATACAATGGAACTAAAAGCTTTATTGTTGCAAAAATGAATGTGAAAATCAAGTGCAAATGACTCTCCCTTTTATAGGCTTAGGGGGACACGGTTTTGGGGAGTTAGAAGCGGTTAAAATTGGTTATTGAAGTTATGTGGAAGTTACTTGGAAGATGGGCCTTGAAGCCCTAGAAAGCCCGAGGCCCGAGGCCCACATAGGGAGCCCAAAACCGCTCCCCGGAGCTAGCTTATTTTTCTTGGTCCAAACACTTCCAATGAGCTTCATTCACTTTAATGTAACTAGGGTAAGCTCCAAGATTCTCAAATACTCAATATCTTAGCTCAAGCTAGTGTAGCTCCTTAAGAAGCCCACTAGCTGCTTCATTGACATTCACTAAGCATTTGAGCATGGATTGCTCCCAATTTTAACCACATATTCTTTAGCCAATATAAGGCCTAAGAACCAAAGATGTGCCGATAAAATGTGGCTAAAAATCCCCCAACACCGGCCTTCTAAAAGCTAGCACAAGTTGACCTTGTCGTGAATCACCTTGCTTTGATTCGACTCCCCTTATAATACTAGTTTTTCTTAGTGCCAGTCACTTGGCTTGCCTCCCGCAACCCGGACCATAGTGACATACATGTGAACAACTCATTGTACCTTGTCTCAAGACAAGCTCAACGGTTACAATGAAGACTTAGCCCAAATCTCCAACATAAATGCTGACATTATTGTTACTGATTTTAATACAGGTGAGTGTGATGATGATGATAGTAATGCTAATGTTTATGTCAAAGGTACAAGGACATAAGAAGAAATTTATGAGAGATAAAATTTTGCATCTGAACCTAGTTATTTCATTGATGCAACGAGTGACAAAGGTTGGAGAACTGCCATGAAGGAGGAGATTAAGATGATTGAAAATAACTCATCCTGGAAGCTTGTTGATTGTCCAAAGAACTAGAAGGTGATAGAAGTCCATTGGGTTTATAGGACCAAATTCGATCTCGATGGTTCAATAAACATACTAAAGGTAAGAATTATTGTGAAGGGTTACTCACAACGGAAAGGTGTTGACTATACTGAGACGTTTGCGCATGTTGCTCAATGTGATATAATCAGATTACTAGTGTCACTAGCAGATAAGTTTGGGTGGAAGATATTATCATCTTGATATGAAGTCGGCTTTTCTAAACGACTTACTTTATGAAGATTTATGTCTAACAACCAAAGGGATTTGAAGTTGAAGGAAGTGAAGATAAGGTGTACAAATTTACAAAGACATTGTATGACCCAAAATAAGCTCCAAGAGCATGATATAGAAAAAATGATGCTTATTTGCTTCAACAAGGCTTTGAGAGAAGTAAGAATGAGGTAACTTCGTACGTGAAGAAGGTTGGACTAGAGATACTACTTATTATCTCCTTATATGTTGATGATATGCTTATTATAGGAGAATATTCAAGTGCATTCCATAAATTCAAGAAGAGCATAGGGAATGAATTTGAAATGTCGGATCTTTGTGAAGCAAGTTACTTCCTTGGTGTTGAAATCTACCAATCTCCTAGTAAGATTCATCTTGATGGGTTACACCGATACTGATTGGGCTGGTAGTCATGATGATTCGAAGAACACGTTTGGTATGTGTTTTTGTTTGGTAGTGGTGTTTTTTTCTTGGCATTAGAAGAAGCAAGAAGTGGTGGCTTAGTCTTCTGCAAAAGCAGAGTATATTGCAATAATTGAATGTGCTAATCAAGTTGTATGATTGCGGAAGATTCTACATGAATTGTGTCAAGAACAAAATGATTAAGCTATTATTTGGGTTGACAATAAATCAGCTATTGCTATTGCCAAGAACCTAGTCCAACATGGCAGAACCAAACACATCAGAGTAAAGTTTCATGCAATTAGAGATGCTCAAAACTTTGGAGACATCAACTAGCAACATTGCTCTTCTCGTGATCAACTTGCGGATATTTTGACGAAGGCTTTTATTCAAACCAAATTTGAAGAGTTGATGATGAAGCTCTGTGTGTGAAAGAGAAATCTCAATGAGGAGTGTTGGATTGAGATTAAACATGCAAACCAAGTTCATCAGTTTCTACTTTGCTATCAAAAGTGAGTTATATTTTTGAAGTTTTCTTTTGTTAAATTTGTGGTTTTAATAAGGTGTTAAATGTTAGAAGTTTTGAGATTTAAAAACAATTAAATTGGTTATGGTGTTATGTTTTGTAATAAGACTATATATACGTAGTTGTAAGAAAGATACTAGATTAAGTCTTTCATACACAATAAATTGAATAAAGAGAGTTTTAAACTACTTTGTTCTTCTTTTGTTTTCTCTTCATATTGTTTACATATTGACCCGTTGTGGAATGGGTTGCCTTCTTTTTAACACCGTATGTGTATGTGTTCTCCTGCCATCCTTTTCGCCTCATTTTTTACGTGATGTGCAACTCTTGTTCCAGATGGCGTGATTCTTGGTATATCATTTGGTACGTGTTTCATGATTTTATGGTTACATATATCGCAATTTAACTTTGCCTCATAGTTCCCTTTCTCCTTCACCTCTTTGATATCATTCCTCAGTTTAATTGTGTTTCATGATTTTATGGTTACATATATCGCAATTTGGTACGTGTTTCACGAATTACCCTGATTTTCCTACACATATCCCAATGATGTTATCTCAAAATGCAATATAAGGTAACCCAAAATGATTTTCCTACGCATATCCCAATGATGTCATTTTGTTTGTATCAAACTCTTTCAAATTTAATGTCGAGTTAATACTTCATTATTCTCTTAATTGTCGGTAGTCCACTGAGCAATAACTACATGGAATTGAGAGATATAACTTAAATATAGGTTCCTTGTACAATTTGCCAAGATATATTCCATAATTGTAATGGCTCTACTCTTTAAATTGTTGAAAAACTAAGACCAGTTATTGCTTGAAAAGTTTCAACCAGTTGTCGTTTAGCTTATATTGTTAGTCAGTAAGAGAGTTTTATAGTAGTAATCGGTTGAATTTATACTTGCATAATCTCTAATAAAACCTCAAACTAGGCCCATGTTCCTCTTGGAGTTTCCAAAACGTATCCACAAAATATATCTACTCATTCAAGTCAAAATACCACTCTCATTTGCACACAAACAAATGATCATGCTTCTTAACATTAGAAGGTATCATATTCATTTTTGAAAAAAACAAGTTACAATATACTAGAATCAAATTTCAAGTTCCGTTGTCAAAGTTTTATAGAAAGCATATGTTCTAGTTCTCAATCAAACATAGTGGTCATAGCAAGCATAAGTCTCAAAGTTTTATACTTAACAATTGAGGAAAATATGTCACTATAGTCAATCCCTTTTCTCTGAGTACAGCTTGTAGCTACAAGTCTAGCTTTATACTTAGAAGGTTCATTAAGAGAAGCATCTTCTTTTATTTTGCGAATCCATCTACACTGAATCAACTTATTTTGTTAAGCCTATTAAATCACGTCCAAGCTTTATTAGCATGCATAGAATCAATCTCACCCTTCATAGCAGCAAGCCACAACTTAGCTTCTTTATAGTTTACAACATTCATAAGCTTCAGATGTGTAAGGATTTTTCACTATAGAAACACCAATCAAAGTATACTCAACATTATTAGCATATTTCTTATTAGGAATTTTAGTTCTAGGAACCTTGTCCCTTGTTAGCTGGTAGTGATCTTGAAAATCAAAATGATTCGAGTTATCCTCCTTTGTTTATGCATCAGGTGAACTTGAATCAAATTGATTTCCATGATTACCACCATTAACATGTGTCACATAGTCACTGTTATTATCCTTGGAAATATTTTTAGATGTACCACTCTTTAAATTATATTGTGTATTTTAATTTATATTAGCTTCATTAGTTTGTGAGTGTTGTTCACCACTATCACTAGTGGTGATGTGATCATTGGGCAAATAACTATCTTCAATGTAGTCAGCCATGTCAAATTTCACTCAAACATCATGTGTATTGACACTGGGCATGTAAAAAGAAGTTCATATGGAAGCATACAGACTTGCCTTATCACCGAGACTAGAGGGTGTACACCCAATCTTCCATGTGTCCAGTTATGAGAGTATGTACCAGACCCGAGATACATCGTCAATCATGAGGATTTAGTGGTCGAGCCAGATCATACGTTCGTAGAGCACCCGGTAGATGTCTTAGAGAGTAGTACGAGACGCTTGCGATCAAAGGACATACCGATGACGAAAATTCAGTGGTCGATGCGAGGAGTTGATGAGGCGACTTGAGAGACAGAGGATAGTATCCGTAGGAACTATCCGGATTTTATATTGAGCTGGATGTACATATAGCATAGATGTTGGAGTTTTAATTTCCTTTTTGTTGAGTTGTGTATACGCTTGTGTGACGTTTTGAGTTATGTGCCCCGCGAGGGAATATGAGTTGAGATCTGTATTTCCACCATGTTGTTGTGTGTTCTTGTGGTTTGTTGCAAGTTTCGGGACAAAACTTCTTTTTAGGAGGATCTGATGTAACGCCCAATTTTTAGCTTCACCGCTCCTGCGGTAAAGGGGGCCGCCCCTGCAGCCAGTCGCGGCCGGGTCAACCGCCCCTGCGGATGACTCCAAATTGAGCCCGATCTGTTCTTGTCCGTTTTTATTTCCTTATTTACTTAGAAGATCCGATCTTCTAAGATATAGGCCGGCTTTCCTTTCACCTTCTAACCATAACCTGACCTTCCTTCGTTCTTCTCCCAGCAGTTCTCTATAAATTCCCGACGTCTCTTCCTTTTTTCGTTTCTTGCTTACGTTTTCTTTAACCTCGAGCAAGCTGCGGCCTTTCCGTGTGATCTTCTGCAGAACGTGTAAGTCTTCATCCTCTTTAATCTCTCCCACATTCATGAGCATGCTGCACGTTCCTCTTCCTTCTGTTTCTGTTTCTCTTTCTTGTTTCTTCTTCTTTTTCTTCTTCTTCACATGAATCAAGATCGAGTCTTGATTCTTGTTGATATTCCGTTGTTGATACGTTTATGTGACAAGCACCCTTAGTTGAGAAGCTACGTGTGTGAATCAAAGGATCAAGCTTTGGTCTCTTTGTTGTGAAGTTGTTGTCAAAAAGGAATTGTGAAGACTGTTCTATTACGCCACCGCCCATGGGGATTTACCTAGAACCCGCCCCGAGCCTCCTGTCTGTTGCCCCCGCGGTTCTACAGTAACTCCAGCCTTTGGTGAGTTGCTTCCTTCCTTGTTTCCTAGTTCCTTTTCCTTGTGCTGAGTGTTGATGTTGTTCTTTGGGATACCTGTAAGACTAGGGATCGTGCCCCTAGCTAGCTTGTTGTAGATCTCTTAGAGATCGTTGGGACTAGAAGTTGTAGACTTCTAGTTTTCGGTTCATTTATGATTTGTCATGCCTTGTTTGAGCAGACATTCCTTATTTCCTTCGGGAAACTGAGTTGTAGCTGACCCTTGTGTTTACCTTTGAGTGAGGTAATTCCCTTGGACTTACTTAGTTGCGTTCCGTATATTGGTTTGATTGTATTGGTTGTGTTTGTGTTTATTGTTATAACGGAAAACCGGATTAGGATGACCTTATACCTTAATGGCACAAGTGTATTATAACCGGGCGGTGACCGCTTGTCCAGTTCAAAATGGGGAAACTGGGAGGTGCTTGTAACGACCCGAGTTTTAAGTAACCCAAGACGTCACTAGGCTAAGGACCACACAGTGGGTCCCATCAGTTAGCCTGACAACAACTTCACAAATAGGACCTTGCAACAAGAAGCACGAAAAATAATGAAAACATCCAACCTGTCATTTAGAAAACATTTACATAACAACCGTGCATGCAGTTAGTATGTATATCCCAAAACGACACTTTAAAACATGACACCTGAACAGGTGTCTTAAAACTTCAGCCTGAAATCAACATGTGTACACAGTTGCACACAACCAACAAAAGACTCGCTTGCAAGCGATTATTTTCAAAAGCAAGTTCAACCAACCCTTGGGTTAACACTGCCCCGGCTGTCCACATCCTGCAGCTGACATCCCTGAAGCGTTCCTATGATCAGCATTACCTAAAAAGATTCGGTTTAAAACCGTTAGCTACTGATCATAATCTATCCACGAGAGATTATATCATCACATCACAATACAACAAATATATTCAAATACCATATACCGTGCTCATGAGATGATATCATGCTTTTATGAATGATGCACGTGAATGCAGTATGAAATTTACAATTTTCGATCCCGGACCCATTAATCCGGAACCATTGCTTATACGGTTCTGGCTTTGGTGTGAGCTCACCATTGCACAGATTAGGTTAATTCAGACATTTGCTCTTAGGTCGTAGCCAGACTGATCAAGTCTACGGGCCAGGCTTTCTCGTGGTGGGTTATGGTCTTAACCCCTAACCACATGCAACATTTTGTCATTCATGTTAATGCAACCATTTACCATTTTCATTAGGTGTGCGACCCGAGCCTGAAGTCCATCAGACTCGGTGTCATTCTTATACAAACGCAAGTGATCCGGGCTTGGCCGAGCTCCGGTATTCACTGCAAAATACTCGCTTCACATACTCTTGACCTTTACAAGTCATCATCATATCACATGCCTCAAAAGGCTTATCATCTCATACATTATCATGTTTCAGCAAGCTTATCATGTCATTCAATAGCACGCCTCAATAGGCTAACACATGTTCATTTAACCATTTCTCATAATTATGACATGATAATAATCACAACAACATTAAGCATGCTTTACACATCATAACGTCATTTTCATCATAAACACATCAAGCATGCTTCACACATAACACATCTCAATGCATATCAACATTCACATTTCAGCACAACAAGACATTTCAAAACAACAGCACAAATCAACACAGTGAGATATAAATCTCTCAGGCACGAGTTTCTGCAGATCGAAGCTAAGTAAGTCCGAAGACTTACCTGGATACGCTCACTGAGCAACTAAGCTATAGTTAGTCTACCGTCTTCAACACCACCTGTCGAGAATATCATATTCCTCGTATTAAACTTCTTGCTTCAACCATCAATTAAATTCATTCCTTTGAATTTAATTAGCTTATAGCGTTTTCTAGATTCCCAATTTAATTAATTAATCTTTAACTAATTAATTAAAATTCATCAGAATAACCTTTTGCCCGCAGGCAGTTTCTCAACCCAACTGTCATCAGATCTCATCAAACAAATAGCCCATAATCACCAGAATATTGTAACGAGCATAATGGAATTTCCAATTATCCATTTTGACAAGCCTAAGGTCAATTTAGGCCAAATCGCAATACTGAAAACGAATAAATTCATAACTTATTCGTTACTAACCCGATTGACGATCCGAAAGAAGATTCGGAATCACAACGACGCAGGCTACGCTCGGACACCATCAGATTCACCGGAATCTGAGCGACGGGACCGGACATATAAGGGGGATGCTCGACCTGGCCATAACTTCAACGGAAACGCAGAAACTCAGTACCAAAATGAAGAGGACGAAGAGAGGAATCCGAAAACTCAAACGGAATTGAAATCGGATTACAAACGAAGAGTAGATCTGAATTTGAAGGTTGAGAGCAATCAGAGCTTTTACGAGGAAACGTGAAAGGAAATGAATTAATAAATGAATTTCCGCTATTTATAGCGAAGACGATAATTATCCTTTAGCAAAGTCGATAATTATCCGTTTATCGATTCGAAGGCGGTTTGAGCCCCTTCTCCAAACTTCTCGAAATTGGAATAATAAATCTGACATTTTGTGTGGATAATTATTCCCCAACTTTCTCGAAAAACGCGTATTCCTAAGCCGTCTTTCTTAGCCGCTAAGAAACGAAATAGCGGCTCTTTTGGCCATTTTGCCTTTCCATGTTATTTCATGTCTAGAACATGCCCCATGTCCTGATCATTTCTCTCAACTGCAATTTTATTAATTGAAGCTCCCAAATGCTCCAAATAATACCAGAGGGTAAAAATTATTCCCCGGAGGAAAAAGTGAAAATTTCCCCATAAGTCCAAATTTACACCAAAATCATAATGGTGGAATTTATACTCGTCATCTACACACTATTCGCGATTTATGGGTCAATTAATATCGATGATTAACTTAATCACCCTTAAACATCCTTTATTAGGATTCGAAAATCCTAGCTTTTACAGTGCTCTTGCGACCAGTCCACATGTAACGGAGGGATGCATCGCCTTTATTCATGTTGGTGAAAGGGGATAGAGGCGAGATCACGGTGATTCTCGTGTGACAACATAAGTTCTATTAGTAATGGGATTAACTTAATGAAAGATAATAACCGGTTGTGTGCGTGCATGCTATGTGTTTACTTTCATATGTGTGTTTGTGCCTTTACTGTCTTTTTGATATTTAGAATGTTAGCTAACGGTTTATGCCGATGTTGTAGATGCCCTATAGGTTAGAGATGCTGCTGAGTGATCTGGACGGTATGGTCAGCCGGGGTTCTCGTACATTATAGGACGAGATCGGGTTTATGTTTATGTTGTTGTATTTCAGTTTGTTGTTTGAACTCAGTTGCGAGTCTTTTACCTTCCTTTTTGTTAAACCTTTGGAGTTTGTATAAGTTTTGGTTTCCATTTATTTGTGCCTTGTTGTAAGATCCGATATTATTGTTGTTACTCTGAGGGTCGGAACCCATTGTGAGGTCCTAACACGTAACGCTTCGAGTTCCCAGAACTTGGGGTGTTCTAAAGAAAGCCATATGTCATACATATATTAAAAAGAACCTCGAAAATAGCCTTTGACACCAATTTGATAAAACTCATACTACATTTTTGAAACAAAACAACTAGATATAAAGCAATCCAACCTGAAAACGAACAAGAACACAAAAGATTTGGTGAATTACTTTGGGAAAACTCTATTGTGCGGGATCTCAAGAGGGGGGAACCAACCCAATCCACTAAGCAATATTACAGTAAGAGCAAAGATTTGAAGAAGCGACAATTACAAGAACAATACATGATCTCCACAAGTCTAATGCAAAAGAAAATAAAGAAGACAAGAAACAAAGAAGAAACAATCATCTCTAAATCCCACGTGCTAGTAACCAAGCTTCTAGTAAAGCGAAGGTTAGACGAAGAAGAGAACACCAGAGAAAGATCTCACGCAAAGCATTGTGCTCGTAACTCTCGAACTCTCTCTTCTCTTCACATAAATCGCTCTCAGAAAAGCTGTCGAAGACTCAAGTGGGGAGATGGAGTGTTAGCGACGTTAGGATTTGAGAGATGAAGTTAAAGCTTAAGTACCTGGGGACCCGATTTAGCATGCCTTGATCAAATAGGCCCACATCTGCATGTAGTTCACCAGCTAATAAACCCAAGGACTCAGCTACGCTTCTCTTCAAACCCAATCTAACATCTTCGACAAAACCGGAGTTAGGTCAAAACCAAACCGGGTTTACACATATATCCTAACATTTTGATTATTTCATTCTCCGGTTTCATTTTCTGTAAACTTTTGAGCGATTCCTATTAAGACAAGAAGCGATTTATCATTATATTCTTCTGTTTCTTCTTCTTCTTCTTTTTCGGTCTTCAATGACGAGACTCAGTCACATCTTATGGCTTGCCAAAGACGTATTTATATTGGCTTGACTAATTAAATCTTAAGGCTTGTGTCCCTGCATTCGACATCGATTTTAGATCCATAGCATCTGGTAACTTTCTTCTTTCACTTTCAATATAAAATTTAAGTTTTTTTTAGCCATTTCGAAGTTCAATGTGAGGCTGTTGTCTCGAATATTTGATACTCAATAATCATAACTCATTTAGTTTGCTCAATACTGTGAAATTTGATCCATCTTTCTCTCTCCGGGCTTTGCCTTTTCATGATTTATTGTGCTTTGCCTGACATTTCCAGTGAAGCTTCCATTGGAGATCAATGACCCAATTGGTGAGAATATTCGACAATGAAGCTGGCAGTATACAACAAATGGTCAGTATACAGTTGCTTCGGCTTATGAGGCTCTAACCCACTCGTCAAAGGAAGCGTCCACTGATAGACTAGCGTTCAGTGCCACTTGGAGTCTGTGTGTGCTTGAGAGAGTTCGGGTATTTGTTTGGAAGATCCTAAAGGGATGAGTTATGACGAATAGTGAGAGAAAGAGACATCACTTAACCCTGAATGCCTACTGTCACTACTGTGATGGAAAAGAGGAAACCAGTAACCACATGTTTAAAGAATGCCCCAAGACCAAACAAGTGTGGAGTGACCTTGTAGCTTTGAGAAGGAGTGGTTACTACCATGCGAAGCATTTTAACAACTAGATTAGAGGTAACCTTTGCTCAGATGTTAAATTTGATAATTATTGTTATTGGCGTGATAACTTTGCAGTTAGTCTTTGGTGGACGTGGAAATGGAGGAACGCGGAAGTGTTTGTAAAGGAGAGCTTCATTGGAACTAGGTATCTCTTCATCAAGAGTCAAGCTAAGGATTATGTCACTGCTTGGAGAAAGACCTCAAGAAAGATTAATGGAACTAAGACGAGAGTCAATCTTATCAAATGGGAGAAACCTTGAGACGGAGCGGTTAGATCAACTCGGATGGAGTAGCTAGGAGCGATGGTCACGCCTCAGCGGCTGGTATCATTAAAAACAATAAAGGAGAGTGGCTACGGGGCTATGTGATGAACATCGGAATTAGTACGGTTTCCATGGCTGAGCTATGGGGTGTGCTACAAGGGCTGATGTTAGCTTAAGTGTGGTTCTAAAGTTGTGGAAGTGGAAATTGATGCACAACTTGTAACGACACTACTTGATAAATCCATACCACGTAGTCACCCTCTAGCCAATATGGTTCTTAAATGCCAAGACTTACTTCGTAGGAGCTGGAGTATCCAGTTCCGACATGTCTTCCATGAGGCAAATAATGTCGCGGATACTCTTGCCTCTATGGCTTTTAGCTACTCTATTGGTTGTCATGTATTGATTGACCCTCTTGAGGGTATATTAGATTGGATTGATCATGATGTAAGGGGCCGGACTATTCCCCGTTCGAGGACTACTTAGCCCTTTTTTTTTTACTAATGAATAAAGCGCGTCCAGATGCGCTGGAGACCACTGATTCTCATTCCCACCAAAAAAAGATTGGTTTATTTTTGGATTTATAAACTAAATAAGTTTATACGGACTTTTTGGATAATATCAGGATGAAAAAAGCACAAAGTCATGATTGGGTTTTAAACAAAAAATAAAGTCATCTATATAATTTACTAAAGCAGGCGACATAATGCTGACGTGGTGGCCTCACGTTTTTTTTTTCTCAAATTAAATATTTTACTAATTCACAAATTAAACCAAAACATCTTTTTTTTACTAAAATATATCTAAATTTTAAATGTTTAATTTTCCAAAGATATGATAGATTGATTGTTAAAACTTATCTCGTACGTTACGATGTTAACTTATAAGGGAAACAATATTTTGATTCAAATATACTTAAAGTAAACTTGTCAAGTACACTTCTCATGTTAAATCCTCTATATGTATGGTACACATCTTCTCATAAGTCATTATAATTTTCTTATTTTTCATGTAAAATCTAGAAATTTCTACATCTTCCAATTCAAATTCTATTGTTTATTGGTCATGTTTTTTTTTCAGGTTCCGACGGGTTGAAGATATTTTTCAGGTTACAATTTTATTGTTTCGTTGTATTTTTTCAGGCAAATCTCACACCATCAAATAAGAAAAAGTACGGATATTGATATGTTTTTTTGAAAATTTTCATGTTTTGTCGTATTTTTCACGTTCCATATAATAAGCTTCGTCGTATTTTTCATGTTTGACCTTTTTTTTTATTAAATTTTGATAGGATTTTGATCGGCCTAAACACCATTTCATAAGCAACATAATGTTTTTTATAATTAGATTAGAGTCGTTTTTTTTAAATGCCAATTTTTTAAAAATTTTTTGATCTTATTTCGATCGGCCTAAACACCATCTAATAAGCAACAAACAATTTTTAAATTTTTTGATCAAATTTTTTTTTAAATATCTATATTTTGTTTCTATCTTTATTTTTTACAAACATTTTTCACAAAAATTAAATTCTCTTTTTTCTTTTTCTTCACAAAAATTTCGTTAGTGTTAAATTAAAAGATTTATTAACCGTTTTTTTATAAAAGAGATTCTTTTTTATCTTGTATATTCATATTTTTTCAACACAATCTTTTTCAACAAAATTTTGATAAGAATTGATTTTTTTTAAAATGCCGATTTTTTTTTTTAAAAATTGATCAGATTTCGATTAGATTAAACACCATCTTATAAGCCACATAATGTGTTAAAAAAATTTGATCTGATTCATTTGTTAAAATATCTTTATTTGGTTTTTGTTACAAATATTTTTCACAATGCCGAAAAGATCTAAAGGTAAAATTTTGTAAGTTAAAATTCATATTCTCTTTTTTTCTTTATATTTACAAAGATATTGTTAACGACAAATTAAAAGAAATATTTAATTCAATTCTTTTTTCATAAATATATCATTAGTTCCCAGATACACACGTTAATGACATTTTATTCAAAAAAAACAATATATATATAGAGAGAGAGGTATACTCACACAAGTGTGAGATATGCACTAGTTCAAATAGTTTAGAAAATTTATTTTTAAATGATTTATGAAACCAAATAAATTCATAAAAATCTCAAAGTAAACATCTAAAAAATACACAAAATAAACTATAGTTAAACAAGTCCCGTATAACAACCCTAGCGACATGAACAGATATAAAAAAAATACAACTATAAGCAGCTATAACACCTATCGATCGACAATCGGCTTGATTGGATACAAAAACCAAATAATTCAATCAAATATACAACGACAAATAGGGCATTGGCTCCCCTTCTTCAACCAATCGTCGATGCAAACCTTGTGGAAACGATGACCGCACGGCCTCAAAGTCCGACGAATCACACCATTATCGTCACTCTCATACTCCCCTAAGCAAATCACGCACTCTGTACATGAACTCGCAATCTCCTTGATCCTCCGTTCATCACCACGAAAAGAATTATAAAAAGTTCTAACTTGCTGTACTCCAATATCAATGACAACTTGTTGTTATTGAGGCTGACGATTCCGTTGTGGGGCTTCGACAAAGAAGAGCAACATTGTAGCCTCGTCCATTATCAAGAAAACCCGTCGGCTGCCTATCAAGATTTGCTATGGGATACTCAATTTATCATTCAATTCCGATTAAATTAGCAATGGGAAGAAAAGAACATTAGATAGTTTAGGTTTAGAGAGTACAGAGATGTAGAGTCGGGTGAGCATCTCCGGATATCCGATTCGGCAAACTTTAAAAAGTCCGATCCGAATCTGACCCGAGAACACCCGGATATCTGATCCGAAGTCCGGATATCCGATCCGATCATTTATTCTAAAACTTGTCGGATATATCCGATCCGATCCGTTCCGACTTTTCCTAAACCCCGATCTGTATCCGATCCGATGATCCGAAAAATATGTCCGGATCGGATCGGGTTCGGATTCGGAATTTTCCGGATCGGATCTTCGGATTAATCGGATCGGATATTTTTGCTCACAGCTAGATGTAGGTTAATTGGTTAAGGGAATCTTTGATATTTGATTTTTTTAAAATTTTTTTGAAAGGTATATTTAATTTTAAGCAGTATTTAGATGTATTGTTTTAATATATAATTTTGATAAATATCGATTTTAAAGAAATACTAAATAGTTTATTTTTGTAATCCAATGTTATATGATTATCATATAATGTTATAAATATGACACCCTAAAAATCTTAATTATTATATTTGTTTTTTAACAAAAAAAAAAAATATACATTTCAATTTCTAATACAACTTATCTTAGAGATTTTTCTCCTCGTAACTAAACTACGATCTAATCTAACTTTTGATATTCATTCTCTAATTTAATACACTAATATAAGTAGATGTATTAGATTCCGTAAGCCTTTCTTTTTGGCGTGCAAATTTAATAAAGTTAAAATACAAGAATGTAAAAAGGGTTTTGATCTTTTGTTAAATTCATGGTGATCATCGATCGACACAAATCAACTAACCATCTCTACAAGAGCAAACATGCCCTCGGACCCCTCGGTCGTGAGATCATTCCTCGGACAAGCTGTCCATAATATAGCCTCAACCTTGTCTCCTCTCTTGAAGGTTGAGTTCTTAGGGACATCAGACTTACGGTCACCAAAGTTAACACCTATAGGAGCAATGTCAACAACCACCGGTGCGAGGAAGCTCAGTTGCTTGTTGAGGAGGTCTGGAGGCTGTGGCCCTGGTTCGATGTCTTGGTCTTGGAGAAGGGCATTCGCGAGCTTATTAAATTCTTGAATGTAGACGCTAAGCGTATGGGTCCGTACAATGTAGATGCACCCTACAATATGGCAAATTTTTTTGAGCTTTTAAGCATAAGATGATCTTGAAATTATGATAGGGAGAGTTACATACCTCGTATGTTTGAACCTCGTACTCCTCAAAGGTGGCCACATATTGTGAATAGGTATTTGTCAGCCCTGCTATGACAACATGGAGATCAGAATCGAAATCTGTATCTTTAAAGCTTGTCAGAGTGGCCTTTACCTGTCTCGGAGTCGCCTACCAACCATTGTTGTGAACTCTGCAGGGAAGTAATAGTTGAATCATATTAGTGGTTAAATATTCCAATGACTAAGAAAGGTACACGAATTGAGTAAATTATCCAAATAGAAAAGCTTCCACCTGAGGGAACACTAAGGATAACAAGCTGCCCCACTCGAAAAATTTGGACGGGAAGAATTGAAGGGTTTTAGGGTCGATCACAATCGGTTTTCCTATCCCTATAGCCATACTCCATAGGGCATTCTTCTCATAGTATTGCATGGGAACATCAAATAACCGTACCCACACAGAGGCGGAGGTTATGTCACAAGATGGTCGAAAATCTGGCGTCCAACGTTTCATAACAATGCAGCGTCCAAAAACTGACCACGCCGCCCGTCATGACACTCATCAGTTCAGCTTTATTGTCGAATCTCACCATGAAGAACCCGTTGGATAGATCGATAATCTGCATTCTATTCCCAAATTTCCACAACAATCTAAGTTTTCGTTCTAGAAATCATCGAATTTTATGAGCTAACAACATACAACAGATGGTCAGTATACAGTTGCTTCGGCTTATGAGGCTCTAACGTACCCGTCAAAGGAAGCATCCGTTGACACACTAGCGTTCAATACCACTTGGAGTTTGTGTGTGCCTGAGAGAGTCCGGGTCTTTGTCTAGAAGATCCTGAAGGGAGGAGTTATGACGAATAACGAGAGAAAGAGAGGTCACTTAACCCTGAATGCCTACTGTCACTGCTGTGATGAAAAAGAGGAAATCAGTAACCACATGTTTATAGAATGCCCCAAGACCAAACAAATGTGGAGTGACCTTGTAGCTTTGGGAAGAAGTGGTTACTACCATGCGAAGCATTTCAACAGCTGAATTAGAGGTAATCTTGCTCAGATGTTAAATTTGATAATCATTGTTAATGACGTGATATCTTTGCAGTTAGTCTTTGGTGGACGTGGAAATGGAGGAACACAGAAGTGCTTGCAAAGGAGAGCTTCATTGGAACAAGGTATCTCTTCATCAAGAGTCAAGCTAAGGATTATGTCAGTGCTTGGAGAAAGACCTCAAGAAAGATCAATGGAACTGAGCCAAGAGTCAATCTTATCAAACAGGAGAAACCTAGAGATGAAACGGTTAAGATCAACTCGGATGGAGCAGTTAGGAGAGATGGTCACGCCTCAACGGCTGGTGTCATTAGAAACAATAAAGGAGAGTGGCTACGGGGCTATGTGATGAACATCAGGAATTTGTATGGTTCCCATGGCTGAGCTATGGGGCGTGCTACAAGGGCTGATGTTAGCTTGAAAGTGTGGTTATAAAGTTGTGGAAGTGGAAACTGATGCACAACTTATAACGACACTACTTGATAAATCCATACCACGTAGTCACCCTCTAGCCAGTCTGGTTCTTCAATGTCAAGACTTACTTTGTAGGAGCTGGAGTATCCAGTTCCGACATGTCTTCCATGAGGCGAATAATGTCGCGGATACTCTTGCCTCTATGACTTTTAACTACTCTATTGGCTGTCATGTATTGATTGACCCTCCTGTGGGTATATTAAACTAGATTGATCATAATGTAAGGGGTCGGGCTATCCCCCGTTTGAGGACTACTTAGCCCCTTTTTTTTGAAAAGTTAATTGTATTAAGAAGAGGGAATGTACAGAGAGATGAAAAAGAAGCAAAGTACATGATCAAATGAGAAAACTTTTAGAAAAGGTCAGGAAGAAAGAGGAGAAGGGATCCGGTTAGGTGGATTCCGAGCATTCTAGCCATGGATAAGGAGTCAGGCGAGCGATCCTTCTAGTTGTGAGCGAGGTGAAGCTTTATGGCCCGAATGGCCTCTCCAGCACATTCGGTGGCTCTTGTGAAGGAGTTGTTGTACACTTTGTTGTTTCTAGCCTTCCAAATGAAGTAAACGAAGGTGGAGATCGAGGCAATCCGAGTGCTTTGGAGAAGGTTATGCTTGGAGTTCTGGCATGAGCTGAGCCATCTCTAAAGGTTGTGAATGTATGGGGCAAGATAGGGTGTTCTTGTCCACCGGGACAGGATGTCGAGGACAAGAGAGGAATAGCTGCAAGAGTTCCACATGTGTGTGTCATCCTCAGGCATGCTGTTACACATCTTGCAGCTATCATTGTCTATGAGGTTCCATTGTTTGATTTTGACTGGAGTGGGAAGACGTCGGTGGTAAGCAATCCAAGAGATGTAGCTGCACTTGGGTATATTTGTATTAAGCGAGATTGCTCTGTAAGGGCTGGGTTGTTGGGGAATATGATCGGGCCTAAGGATGTCGTAGGCTTTCTTTGAGGAGAAGGATCCATTTATATTGGAGATTGTTGTGGGGTGGGAGTTCCCGGTCGAAGGTGCAGGCAACACATCTTTGATCTTGGGGAGGCTTTTCCAGAAGTATATGTGGTGAGACTTGGGTTAACTGAGCCAGATACTTTGACCTTTGAGGATGTGTCTCTCAATCCAATTACACCAAAGGTTGTCACTGCGGCGATTGATGTCAAAAATGAGACGGATGAGAGAGACCTTATTTCTTGTGTTGAGATCGGGGAAACCAAGCCCACCGGAAGTCTTCGAAGAGCAAACAGTAGAACAAGCTACTAGCGCTCTATTATTGCTTTCTTTCTCAGACCAAAGGTAAGAGCGAAGGAGAGCTTGAATTTTGTTGAGGATCGAAGCTGGTAGGAGGAACATTGAACACCAGTATTGGTTGATCGAGATGAGGATGGATTTTATTAGTTGAGCTCTGCCGGTATAAGACAGAAGTTTGGCACTCCAGGATTGAATTCTCGTGGTGGTTTTGTGGATAAGCGGTAGGTAGTCGGTGAGAGCAAGCCTTCTACATCCAATTGGAACCCCCAGATACTAGAAAGGGAGGGAGCCGATGGGCATACCAGTAAGATTACTAGCTTGATTTTGTTCAAGGATGGACATCCCTCCCATGAAGATCGAGGATTTGGTGGGGTTGATTATGAGCCCAGAGTGAGTGCCAAACTCATCAAGGGTATCTTTCAGTATTTTGATGGAGGGAAGGTTGCCTCCGTAAAGAAGTAAGAGATCATCTGCAAAGGAGATGTGTGTTATGAGGGGTGAGTGGCATTTAGGGTGGTGATTGAAGTCGGTATTTGTGGTGTTTTGGTGAATCATGTTAGATAGGAACTCCATGGCAATGGTAAATAGGGGAGGGGAAAGGGGGCAGCCTTGTCTCAGTCCACGATTCCCTTGAAGTGGCCTCGAAGGGTACCATTTATGTTGACTGAGTAAGAGGTAGTGGTGATCAGGCAAATGAAGTGGTCTGGGAAACCCATTTTAAGGAGACAGTGCAAGATGAAGTCGTGGTTAATGGAATCAAAAGCTTTAGAGATGTCCACCTTCATGGCAGTTCGGGGAGAGATGTGCTTGTGGCCATATTTGTTGAGCATCTCTTGACAGACTAGCACATTGTGCTTGATGGATATCTTTTGGTGACAAAAGAACTTTGATAAGGTCCGATTAGGTAAGGAAGGACATTGTTGATACGGGACGAGAGCACCTTAGCAATTGTTTTATAGATTGTGTTGCAACATGAGATTGGCATGTAGTAAGAGGAAACGAGAGGGTTATCAATTTTAGCAATTAGAGAGATGGAGGTATGGTTGACCTGCTTGAGTAATCTTCCATGGATGAAGAAGTCTTGAATTGCGTCTATGAAGTCCTGCTTGATGGTTGTCCAAGCTGCTTTGAAGAAGCGGGAGTTGAATCCATCCGGTCCTGGGGACTTGTTGTCCCTAATGCTGAAAAGAGCCCCTTTAATCTCGTCAGGAGTGACCTATTTGATTAGAGATGCAACGTCAACCTGGTTAAGGATAGGGAGTGGGAGGCCAGGAAAATGGTTTCTGTTGTGAAGTGTTGGTGTGTTGAGGGTGGATTGGAAGTGATTGACAAGGGCTGAGTCAATGTGGTTTGAAGAGTAGGTGGTAGTGCCGTCCGGAAGCCTGATGGAGCTTATTCGGCTATTGCTTTTTCTAGCTTTAATACCCCTGAAGAAGAACGAAGAGCATTGATCGCCATGGGCAATCCACTTAGCTTTTGAAAGCTAGGCCAAGGTGGTGGGAAGGGCCATCAAGCTGTTGCTAAGAGAGGAAATATGGCTCTTTTCTTCCTCCTGAAGGGAGGGATCATGCAGGCAATGTTGGAGCCGATCTTGGGCCTTGTGTAGGAGCTCCCTATGATTATTGATGGTTGTGTGAAGCTCTCCCAGATTAGCACTTGGGAATTTTTTTAGCTTAGCTTTGAGCATCTTGAGTTTTTTGGTGAGTTTGAACATGCCTTCGATCTCAACAACCCAAGAGTTTGCAACGCATGAAGGGAAGTCTTCGTGTTCAGTCCAACCGTTGTTAAATCTGAAAGGGGTGAGGATCTTGCCAACTGGAGGCTCTGTATGGAGCAAAGCAGGTGAGTGGTCCGAGACATCAGGTTGGTCAAAGTGAGCAAGAGAGTGAGGAAAAGAGGAATGCCAGGCAGAGTTGGTAAGGATTCGATCAAGCTTACACCAAGTTCGTGAGCCGATCTGTTTGTTATTCCATGTGAATTTGTTGCTTGAATAGGGATGATCCATGATATTGTTTTGCTCGAAGCAAGAAGCAAGCTCGGTGGACATTTTGGATATACATGGAAGGTTGTTGATAGACTTCTCGTTAGGGGATAGAGTAACATTGAAGTCTCCCAATAAGGCCCAAGGGGTCTAGGAGTTGAGAAGGCGGATGGTGGAAATGGTGGTCCAAAGATCTGGCCGGTCATCTGGGGAATTGTGTGCATATATGAAGGAGATTTCGATGTTGGTAGAGCGGTCGGAATGGTGTAGAGGCTTAGAGATATGGGTGTGGATTAGTTTATCTGTTTTGACGACAGTAGAGAGATGGAGTTTTGAGGGGTTCCACGAAAGCCAAATTCGACGGTTATGGGCTAGGTAGAGTTAGAAACTTGGCACTATGTGGGGAAGAAGGACTTAGATAGGCGACGCTCTTTATTGGAGTGTAGACGAGTTTCTAGGATTGCAAGGAGATCAATATCCTGTTTCTTAACAAGGTTTTGGATTGCTCTTTTTTTGAAGGAGTCATTCATACCCCTTATGTTCTAGGAGCAAATTCTAATATTCATGGGGAATATCTTGTGAGTCCTTGGCAGCGCTTGCTGTCAAGGGGGGGGGGGTTAGAGGTTGGGTGAGGAGAGATCATTGTTAACTGGCCATCTTGAGGAACAGTCTGTTGATGGCTTGGGATATGGTAAGTGGTTGTTGGATTGTGGGGGATAGAAGGAGAGGTTAAGGGGAGCGAAGTGGAAGTAGTGGGTGATTGAGAGATAGTGTTTGAACTTTTGTTGGTCTTTGGGGGGATTGTAGATGGAGAGAAGTTCTGGGGACTGTTACGAGTTAGGTGTTGGGATGGGAAAGGGGTGGGACGATCTGAAGGGTAGATTTGTTAGCCGCGAAGTGGGGGAGAGGATCTTGGGAGATCTTTTGGGAGAAATCTGGTGTTGGAAGAAGGGGGCCAAGGTTAGGGTTTTGGTTTTGCCTGGGCTTTTGGTGCTGTGTGTGGGGTAGTTTGTGATGTACATCACTGACGTTAGGTTTTGGAGTTTGGAAGTTATGGCCAAAAGTGAGGCATCTTGAGCAGCGGGCAGGTAACCATTCGTATGTAACTTTTTGGATGAAGGATGAGCCGTCAGGACCGGTCAGGGTGACTTCTCGTATAAGAGGCCGGGAGGCATGGATGTCGACTAGGATACGGGCATATCCCAGTATATCCTGGTTAGCCGAGCATGAATCGGTTAGGATTGGTGTTCCCAATGCTGATCCTATTTTGGCAAGCATGTTCTTGGACCAAAATCTGGGGTCGAGATCATAGAGCGTAGCCCAGACAGGGATTGAGTTAAGGCATGAGTAGTCCAGTGTGAGCTCCTTGGCCCATCTCTTTAATAGGAGGGTTGTTGAGCCGTTGGTGACCCATGGGCTTCCTAGCATAATGAAGTTATGATCTTCTTCGCATGAGAAATGGAAGACGAAGATACCCTTATCGTTGCGAAGAATTTTTTGTTGAGTAACAGTTTTCCATTGCTCATTCACAAACTTTGACATACGCTTGAAGTTTATTGGGCTTCCCAAAGGAAATCCCACAAGAGAAAGGCGCCATTTTTGAGTTGTTTCAGCGATATCCTCTTATGTGAATTGGATATGACCAAACTCTAGTCCTGGGATGAAGGAGAGGGGAACATGATTCCATGGAGCGTTTCTCGAGACCATGTCTTTGTATGATACCGAGGGGGCGGCTAAAAGTTCTTTTGGTGCATGGCACGTGGGAGAGGGGGAAGGTGAGGCGTTTGTCAATAAATGTTGTTGGGCTTTGGGACACGTAATGACAGAGGTAGTTGGGGGGAGATCGATGTTGTTGGGTTGCTTTGCATGGGTATCTGAAGGGACAATCACCAAAGGTGGAGTTTGAGCATAAGGAGGCGGAAGAACTTCCACCGGGGGAGATGAAGCGCTGGAAATGGTGGCTTTTGGCATGATGCCCAGGGGTTTGATTGTCGAGGTAGGGTTGGGGATTGGTTGGGATAGTGGGGGAAAGGAGACTACAGAAGACAGGGTGGGGGGCTCAGGTGGGGGGGGGAGGCTGGCTAGAGGAGGGATTAGGGGATGCTAGCAGTCTCCGGTTGTTGGAGTGGATCAGGTCATCATGTATGGGCTCGATAGGGCTCTCCGGAGATGAAGGGATGGTTGAAGACGGGCCAAGCTTTGGAGGGTGCAGGGATGAGGAAGAACGTTTCATCTCTGAAAGTTTGATGAATAGACAACGGGACCTCCGAGAACCTGCCATGGGGAGGCAAGACAAAGGTGGGGAGGGGGGGGGAGGGAGGGGGACGGCCACACTACGGTAGGGAAGCGAGTGTTTTACTCCAGGGCTGGAAGAGAGAGAAGAGAGCTTTTTTCCTTGTTTGTATTAGTTACTTAGCCTTTTTTATTAATGAATAAAGCGCGTTCAGATGAGCCGGAAACCACTGACTCTCCTTCCCACAATTAAAAATGATCCAATTGGTGTCCTGAGTTGATCCGTAATTGGGTATATTTTCTTTAACCCTTTCATTTTTCTTATATTTGTTGTATCACACTACCCATATTCAATGATCTATTTGAAGGTCATTTTCTAGCCTCGTGCTACTCCTCCAACAATTTCCAAACGGTATCACTAATACTAATGACGGTAAATTCCTAAATAAATTCTTCAAGTTATTACTCATAACTCTTTTGAGGAATTCATGAATGCAAACAAAAGGATAGATATTTGTGTGCAAGAATCTCATAATCAATTTGAGGAATCTCAATTGTGCAAATTTATTTTCATAAACGAGTCTCCGAAATTACAAGCTGCAACTCCTACTTATACAATAGAAAAACAAAATAACAACATTTTAACGTTAAAATATTGTCAACTAATGTTAATGGAAAACTACCCTAACTAACCTTCGGCCTAGACTTGGGTCCGGCTAGGGAAAAACCGCCGGTTGGCGGTTTGATGATTTATTTTATTTTTTTTAAAACTCTCCAAACCGCCGGTTTGGCAAAAAAAGAGTCGTTGATTTGCAACGGCTCTTTTGGGCCCGCCAACGGCTATTTCATATAACCGTAAGTGGAGCCACATCCCCGACGGCTATATAGCCGTTGTGATATGTTTTTTTGAAAAATAAAAAATTATTATATAAATGTTTTTAAAAAATTCACTCATTTGTTATAAATACCCCACCCCTCTTCCATTTTATCTCACCCCAACATTCTCAACTCTCAAGTCTCAATCTCATATTTCCAATTCTCGATTTCTCGAATTCATTATTCGTCTCAATCCCGTAATGGCAAACCCGAGCGACAACACTCTATCCGCTTTCTTCTCTAACACCCAAGAAAGCAGAACCCAAATGCCCAAAATGTCACAAGGTGTGGAGACATTTCGACAAGTTCCTCAACCGAAAATACTTACTTCTGACATTTCTACAAAGCATTACAAGAAGGGTGAGGCGGTGAACGAATATTGCCATGTCTAGTGTAACTACTGTCCGAGGGGTAAACGGTAAAATTAAAGAAAAGAATACCCGCTCGAGGCCCCGGACAGACTCGAGGCGAAGAGCCAAATGCGATGCACCAGACGGTAAAAATCCCAAAATACATACCCCTCATCCTTTTCCAAACCTCCTACTTAAGATCAACATGTAGCTCTATTGGCTCAAGTCCATGGGTCGTATAGACCCATCAATCAACCTAAGCATCATAACATTATATTACATGCCAAAATCCTAAACTAACGTCCTCAAAACAAAACATCAAAAGTATATAAGATCAAGATTGGCTGGTGGCCTATTAAAGTGGTACACCTTGCCAGAATCCTATTTTGGTCCTTGATCATGTAGTCTCTCTTCAGTCAGGCCCAATCCATCAACAAGGCCTAGTCCATCAATAATCACAAATAGCCTCCAGCAGCCACTACTTGTGGGGGACAGTCCCCAGCGCAGTGGCTGGATCCAACAGGTCCAAGTATCCTCTATTAACTTGCATTGCCCTGTCATACACTAATGTGTCAGAGTATAAGCCACATGTTCATGCATCTCGACCGGTCGATGTGTTCCCGCCAAGTTGAGTGTCCACGTGGACTTTTTTTGACGTACAAGTAAATCGAAAGGAGGCTATACAGACCTACTCCACATTACCAAAAAAAAAACAGACCTACTCCAAGTGTACCCCCTACCAAGTCCATCATTGACTTAGATAGTCCCACCATCCCCAATCAAGACCACACCTCAAGCCGGCTCCAAAACTCAGACCCAGAAATGCCAAAGCCGCCCACCTAGACCTATATCGCTCTCTAACCCCAAATTGCAGACCATACCCATGGACCCCCTAATGGCCCAGCGAGAGCAAAGAACCCTCAAGTCCAACCATGGCACGCCTCGTCCAACCCAGCCACACACTCGCCAAACCATAAGTGCAGCTGAAGTGTCCCACACCGGTCAAATCATAGGCCTAAAAGGATAAGACCCAGCCCCAACGGTTCAGACAGGCCCACCTAGTCCTGCCCAAACCCCATCAGTAAGCTCCGGTCTGCATCCCGAGAAGCTAGGGATATCACAGGGACAATCTCAATTGTCCCACTGGGTTTGCATCTTCTTCCTCTCAATCTCCTTTATTTATGTATAATCATAAAGATAAAAGTTTAGGATTAGTCAACCTTATATGTTCTCATGCATTTCCATTTTTTATGCGGAATATCAAGATGTTCGAGAATATAATACTATATATATTCAACTTTCTTTAAACCAACTACTTCTCGCAAAACCATTTCCAAATTAAATTCTAAATCTTACGAACAAAAGAAACAAAATATTCTTTCGATTTTGTCATCTCTTTCGCATCAAAATTCTATTTGTACTGATATTTGGAGTACACTATCACAAAAACATTTTCACATGGGCGTTATTTTACATTTTATTGATAACGGTATGTTTTTGCATAAGTTTGTTATTGCATTTTGTCATTTCAACGAAAGACATAATGCCACAAACATTGCAAACTTGATAAAAACGGTGTTACAAGAATATAACTTACATGGTCGAGTTTTTTCATATTCTTTTAATAATGCATCCACTAACACCTCCGCCGTAATTGATTTGGTCGAGGATACGGAACAATATTTACGAACTCCTCTAATTCATCAAAGATGTGCATGTCATATTTTAAACTTATGTTTTCAAGATGGACTTAAAATTTTATCGGCTATGATAACCCCCATCACCAACGTTATTGACCATCTTTGAGACTCATCCGCTTTGAGAAAAAAATGGAGAACAATATGTTTACAAAATAATGTTCATCCAATTGCATTTTCAAAAGTCATTGGAACTCGTTGGAACTCTACTTACTAATTACTTAGTCAAGCCCTTCGTTACAAACAAATTTTACAAGTTTTTCCGCACTAAACATTTCGTGGTCAATGTTAGATGAAAATATTTGGCAAACTTGCCTTGATATTTGTAATGTTTAAAAATTTTTAGTGATTCAACTAATATGAGGATTTACACTCCCACTTCTTGTACCTTTTTAGAAATAACTGTAAATGTTTCCGACGCTTTACAAACCGGTTTCACTTATCCAAACCTTGTAGGTGTTATAAATGACATGAAATTGAAATGGCTAAAATATTACATGTAAATTCCCTTGGTTTATCTTATTTTCGTCGTTTTTTATCCTAGACTTAAACTTGAAGGTGTTACCGATTTGTTGATTATTTATTTTGAATTTTTGGGTTTATGCTCTACAAACACTTCTACCATTATGAATAATGTTCGTATTGAAATTGAAAATTTATTTTATTCCTTTGAATCAAGTAGTAACTCTTCTTCTACCATCGAACCAAATCCTACACCCGCTTCTACTTCTTCATCTTCTGTTCTTTTAAAAGTTAAACATATTTTAGCTAAAAGAACAAAAACACCACGGCATTTATCCACAAGTGCGAAATTTCAAAATTATCCAACAACGTGTTTTTAGTTTTGATAGTGAATCTTTTGAAATTTTGAATTGGTGGAAGAAGTTAGTACCGAAGTATCCAACCTTGATCAAAACTATGCAACAACTCATGGCCGTGCCCGCATCAACGGTTGCCGTGGAGTAAGCATTTAGCCAAGGAGGGAGTATGCATACCTACAAGAGAAGCAGATGAATACCGAAACGTTGGAGGCACAAGTATGCATTCAAGATTGGATAAGGGCGGAGAAGTGAAAACAACGGAATGCCCTGGTGTATGATTCAATATCGGATTCCAACTCTGATGATCCGAGCACAAATTCCGAGTCCGATGCATGAAGGTAAGCGGGATAACTAAACAACTCGAAAGTCCAACAAAAGGTAAGTAAAGGTAAGAGAAATGCGTGAACTTTGATTCCTTTTAATCCCAAGAGGATACGTAGGCAACCGAAAAACCGGTTCAATCCCATTCCTTTTTTATAGAATTAAATTACTAATATCTCGGTGAGATATTGGTTATCTCGCCCGATGTCGAGAGTAATCTCGGATTCCAAAATCTAGCCTGAGATTTTGGAAATTTCGACCGAGATTGATCTTGACCTTTTCTTCTTCTTTTTTACAAAATTAAAGTATAAACCGGTGCTAAACTGCCAGACCGACGGTTTAGGTTTAATCTTAACAGCCGGTTTTGAGAATGACGATTTAGGTTTGCGACCCAAATCTACTTCGATCATGTTTGCATGTTATTTGGGTGTAAACTTGTGAGTATTAAATTCTATACTTTGAGTAGTTCAAGGAAATTTCCATTAACTTCCATAAAGATGCGAACAAGAGAATTATTGTGAGACATTCAAGAGCACTAAAGTTAACCTCTTAAGGCGTATAAAAGTTGATGATACTTGTAAACAGAGGATGATGTGCTTCATCTAATAGCAGACACATAATCCACTAAAGAGGTACAATTGGGTTGTTAATCCACAAGTTATAGTTAAATGTTAAATATGTTCTACTAGCTTCTCATTCATCAGGATCGTCCTCAAAAATGACATTGCACATTTCGAGCTGAAAGAAAGAGCAAGAAATAAAGTGAACCTGACTACTCGGAAACACACTTCCTAACCAATGAGCAGCCTTGGATAAAAGCCATCCGCCTGATACCTTCAATAACCACACCAAGCGGGCCACGAGAGCTAGTGCCATTGTTAAGCTTAGAGATAATGGCGTGGCAATCGCCTGATACTTTCACTTACCATCTTAGTAGCGTTATCAAGAATGGAACGAGCAGACCAAAGGGCTTCCTTCAAAGATTTCCTTGTTTCTAGCCCTCCAAATGATAACCATCCATTACTGCACCTCCAGAGTAGTGGAATAGGGAGACGCCAGATCCATCCAGCCACGCACGGAACCCACAAACGTTGGTGGAGAACCACCGTTGTATTCATGATAAAGTGATCAATTTACATATGGATTACAATAGAATCATATAATAAATATGGAATCAAATATAAATTAACCTACTATAACTACGATATTATCTCTAATATCTTTAATATCCTAACAGAAATCTCTCCCGCAAACATCAACGTTAACCCTACGGTTGCACAGATTACACGAGATAGATAACCTCCTTGCATGCTTGCCGAACTAAATTCTTCACCCTCGGAGACAATTTAACAGCCCATAACTAGCTTGTGCCACAAACTTCTAACCATATCACTAGCAGAGGAACTAGCACCATCCGAGATTCGGTTGCCCGCAAAGACAAAGAGATGATATGCAGATTTAACACTAAACGTACCGTTATTAGAGTAAAACCAATTGGGGGTGTCTTGAATCTCCCAGCTCACCAGGAGATACTACAAACCGTCAGGAACCCAAGTTCCAGTTGACGAGCTCAATAACCCGAACTTCTAGCTGATAATGTGCGCGTCTTCTAATGGCTTAAAACCATTGGGATGTGGGATCCATACTGAAAGTGACGCTCCATTACCAATAGACCAGCGAAGACCAGGGTTTCTGGGTGCCCTTAATTAATATTTATTGATTTATAATTGACGTCATACCCATTTTTTTAGAGGTTTGGAACCCAATGGACTCATCCCCATCCAAATTTTATTAGATATAAAAATATTATCATAATAGGGTACATAAAACCAAAACCCTGTTTTATAAAATCAAAAATAAATCAAAACCGATTTTTTTTTAAAAAAAAAGGAAAGTGGTTCGAATCATTAGACGGCATGCCGCCTAGTGAATCGAAAGGCCAAAAAAGATTGGCAAACGGACTAACCGTCATGAAGGACACAACAAAGTAGAAGAGAAACATGCAAAAAATACATCAAAATGACCCGAAAGCTAAAGGGTCTTTAGGGGAAAGCAGACTGATCTAGTCAACAGGTAGCGACTAGTGAAAACATTCATTGTGAAGGAAGTACACAGGTAAGGAGTGTGGGAAACAACTGTGGACACCTCATATATGGGCTGCAACAAAGCCGTCAGGAGTCGATAACAAATCCACGCCACCTTCTCGACCAACCGCTCAAACCGCACCCAAATGAATACATCTAAACTAAGAAGACGATGCAGCAGAAGACGGGTATCATGATATATAAATGTGTATACCTTTGATGGTTAAAAGAGTCATGATTTATAAGGGGAAAATTGTTCCAGAAGAGTTGGTTTAACACACATAATACCTTTTAATAGGTAGATTTGAATTTTATAGGCACTTATAGGGATCGGATGCACTATTTGGTTCTCTTTAACAATACTGTTTTCCGTAGGAAAGAAGTTTGTTAAATAAAGGGGTTTATTAACATGGCGACAACTTTTTTGAAAAATCATGCTTTGAAGGGGATTTTTTTCTCATAAAGCAAGGGTTTAAGCCCCATATGATTATAATCGAGATAAGGAGGAAACTTGTTAATCAATTTGTTGGCAGGAGGCCAAAACAGTGAATACAAAACTCAATGAACCTTCATTTTTTTAAGGTGTTGGGGCCATTAGACCGGTATAGAATTGACATTATTTTTTATTTTTTCCTTTTCACTATTATTATTGAACATAGCATCCAATAACATCAAAAAAGAAAATGCTACAAATTGGAATGATCATCGGCTAGATAAAAGGGCTAGAACCGGTAGATTAACAGATTAGGTAGTTGATCAGCTTGGCGGAAGACGAGACGTTAGAAAATATGAATGGGGTGTTGCACATTTGATTAGTAAATTGGTTAAGTTTTGATCTTGAATCAGAAGGAAGCTCAAACGTTTTTAACGAATCTCCATAAGAAGACAACACGAAGCTCCATTAGAAGACAACAAAGACTCCGATGAACATAATCCAACCAAAACCTCAGTAAGAGGACATCGAAAGTTACCAAAACTTCAACAGATGGAAAAAGAGGATGAGAAGAATTGGTTATACTTAAACGAGTTCATAAAGGATATTTAGAAAAATTGAATAGGGGAACAACTTGAAAGAATCGACCTAAATCGAGTTAGGAATTTAGGGCTTTCGTTAAATTGATAAGGGGTTCCCTCTATGGATATTTTGCTTGTAGCCTTTATGATTCGGAAGTTGTAGACGGAGTGTCGTTTAGCGTTGGCTTGTAAAACAATTGGTAGTAACCGGCCGCTCCTCTCTGCTTTTCCAGCCCCCAAAATCTCCCTCAGAACTTCCATGGAGAATGCTTCCCCTTCAACAACCAGTTGGCGTTAAATCCAACGAGATTGAAACGAAAGAGACCAAGTTGGGAGAACAAAACCTTAGGAATGTCGCCGGCAAAGCAAATCAGTAGCAGATTGACCGGATCTTGAGTTTGGTTGAGAAAGATCGGGGTTGCCGAAACCAAGATCTCGTTTTGGTCATAGATCTGATAGATTTGCCATGAGGCATAAAAGAAACCCTTCAGCTTCTAAAGGCGAGGGCAAAGATGCATAATTGCTTCCTAGTAGACACCGGCGATCAGCCGACATGCTTGTCGCTTGAGAAACCCTTTGGTGGTGTGTTGGTAGCATGTATTAGAGTTAATAGAGGGGTTACCCACTCGCATTCAGCCGATATGCTTGTAGCTTAATGAAGGTCATGAAAGTTGTGGCTTGGTTGAAGACGGCGGTGGAAAGGTTTCCCTTCAGCTCAAAAGAGAGTGTTTTAGTGTTTCTTGTCTACCGCTTCTTTGTTTGGGTTTTTTTTAATCAAAACCGAATTATGACATACACATGGCTAGACATGTTATTTGTGTGCGTCTCACTAGGTACTAAGTCAATCTATACCGAATGACGTTAGAATTTCTTCTCAATCACACTAAAAGTAAGACTAATAAAGAGATGAGATAAAGTAAAGGGTAAAATGACTAATTAGGTCTTTTATCCCTATTACTCTTTTAAGAGTACCCATAACATAAACTCATCAGGTAAATATATCCCTAATGGAGTAATAGTGGTAAATCAATTAGAGTGGTAAAATTTAGAGGAGTGTACAGAATAAAAGTCCATACAAAAAGAGTTTACTTCACCCAATTCTTTCTGTAGTAAATCAAGTTGAGAATGAAGTAAAGTTTCTCATTCTATATATATATATATATATATAGGGAGAGAGGAAAAATATTCGAAAATTATTGTAAAACAAAAATTAATTAAAAGTAAAAGATTATAAGAAAATATTGAACAAAAATAATTGATATTGTGTTTTTTGAGATTTGAAAAATCAAAAACAATTAAATCTTTTTTAATCTAATTCTATTTAAAATATATAAATATAGATGCATAAATGCATATGGGTGGAATAAGTATTTTTGAGATGGGGAACACATCATAAATACTCCATTTTATTGTATAAATTAAACACAATAGCTTTATTTTAATCCATATATATATATATATATATATATATATATAGAGAGAGAGAGAGAGAACAAATTATATTCGTTATATCGTTAAATATATGGCTGAGATTAGACGATATTAAAGGGGAAAAAACCCGTGTGATCAGTGGAAGAAATATTCGGCGGTATAGTCACATATATTCGGTGTATGGTATAATATTATTTAATTTGTTCACATGGTAAGAATTGTTTACATATGAGTCAGGATCTATATATATATATATATATATATATATTTATATATATATACAGATCCTGACTCATATGTAAATAGCTCTTACCATATGAAGATGTATACACCGAATATATGTGACTATACCGCCAAATATATGACTCAGGTCCGGCGAATATTTCTTCTACTAATCACACGATTTTTTCCCCCTTTAATATCGCCTAATCTCAACCATCTATTTAACGATCTAACAAATACAATTTGTTCTCATTTTACATGGTAAGAGTTGTTTACATGGGAGTCAACCCCTCTCTCTCTCTCTATATATATATTTTATAGATTTGGTGCCTTGAATTTAATGGGGCTTTGGGTTGCGGCCCACATTGCCCAATAGCAAGGCCGGGCCTGTCAAAGACCCTTGAGCAATATATCACGCCCTTTAAAATGCTCCGCCACGTAAATCTCGGTTTAAAACCTTCTTAGCTATCATCATCCTCCAAATGAGAGCAAATAAAGGTTAGTAAGAAGTCTCCATCTCTATTTAGCCAATAATGCCATATTAAAGCCATGCATATTCCGGAAACCATACCCTCCTCCTTTGCTTGATACATTCTGTCAAGCAACTCAAGGAATTTTTCGCTTGCCTTCGCTAGACTCTAACTAGAATTGGCTATCATACTCTCAATGTCATTACAAACACGAAATCAGTATCTTGAAGCATGACATAGTGTATGACGGGATTGCTTGAACAATTGCCTTCAAAAGACTTCCTTCCCCTACCCCACCCACACATCTCTCCTCACTCTCTAATCTCTCGCTCTCACACTCTCAAACCACCGCCCCCTCACACCGCCCTTGCGCAACGCCCCCGCTGCACCACGCTCTCCGACCACCTCCAACCTCCATTACCTCAACCACGATCTCCTTTACCCCTTACCCTCTATTCACACAAACCCTAACCTCCATTAACTACCCACTTCAACCACCAATCTCCACCGTTAATGCCACCTCGCTCCACCTCCTCCGACGACCTCCACCACCGACACCAGCAACCAAGCCCCACTTGCGATCTGCTAGTGTCGAAGCCTTTGACAAATCGCCCAACTCCTATTCTCCCGCACCCGCGTCTAGAGTCAGCCACCCCCGCAGCCTCACATTTCTCTCCGCCCCCGCGGTATCACAACCAAAGTTCACCACCCCTGCGGATCTATAACAAAAAGGTCATATTTCCTTCATTTTTCACTAAGTTCTGATCCAGTTGTTCAAGTTATTGATTGAATGGATAGAGAACGTAAACTAAGATGAACACCAAGGATTTAGAGATGTATGAGATTATGAAGAATCGGGATGTGCTTGCAACGAGATTTTTGCACATCCCGACTTTGGAGAGTTTAAGGATGTTTGATTGTATGCAGCAATTCCTTGAGCATGCTGGGCTCAGGAAATTCTAGACAAGCATGATGCTGTATATCTTGAGATGTTGAGACAGTTTGTTGCCACCTTCCAATGTGAGTTGCAAGATCATGTTTTGATAGGAATAACGTTCAAGTTTGAGAACATAAATATATATGGTAGATTTTGATCAGTTAAGACTTGCATTTTGGATGAATAAGGACTCATCTTAGCATTGGTGGGATAGTTTTCCTGCGGGACCTATATGCTTTACGATGTTGGATTTTCATGCCGGTGGTGAGTATAACAATAAACTTACTCGCCCATGTTTGATATTGTTGTGCAAGGTCATTATGAATGTTTTTTGTAGGAAAAAGGAGGACAACAAAGTTTCCGTCATGGACCTTGGCCTTCTATATGCTTGCATCCCGGACAATGATGTGGTGCCGGATTGGATTCAGCTCTTCGTCTCCGCGTTGAAGCAGGTTAGGAGAAACGAGCGTCGGGATATTATTGGATGAGGGTTCATCACCCTCATCGCTGCTCAGGTGATAAACGTTTCTGTCTTGGAGGACCCCTTGACCATTCCGTTTTTCACCGTCAACCTTCTTCAGCGTTGCAAGATGCTAAAGACACAAGGCGAGCACCATTTTGGGACTTCCTTCCATGATGGGAGACATGTGACTTACTTGCCCCTGGCCTTTTCCATATGGACCGGAGTTGACAGATTTGTATATTGCCTCCGATCCAATTGTACCGAGGCGGCCACATGTTGCCATTATAGAGCGGCGTGCTGCGAGCTCGAGTAGACCCCCAAGTAAGACCTATGAGCCCATCCCTGATGATGAGTAGATGCTTAGTTTTGTTGATACAAATCAATTCCACAAGCATCTACTTGCTCAAATGAGAGCGCTTCCCACTCAACAAAACGAGTGGCAGTCAGGGTTTGAGCAACGAGTCAAATCTTCGCTCCGTGACCATCAGACTGAGTGACAATCCTGCTACGAGGCGAGGATGCAGCAGCAGCAGCAGCAGATGTGGCATATGGGGTATGAGCAGAGGATGACAACGCATATTGACGAGCAACAACTAGCCTGGCAGACAAGCTACGATCAAAGGATCTTTGACCGGCTAGACGATCAGACCCGCCAGATCACCGAGCTCCACCAGCGTCAGGAGCACTTCTTCTCACACAACCTGTACCTGCCACAACACCCTAATGGTCTACCCGAACCATCTCATCAGTGAGAGAAAAGTGATCTTCAAGCATGGAGGAGGAATATATCTTGCATTTGCTTGTTGGTATAGTTGTTTTTGAATTATGTTGGTTTGTATTGATAAAATTCAGTTAAAAAAAACAAAAAGAGAAAAAGCAAAAAAATTTAAAAAAAAAGGCAATGAAAAATCCTTGGATATGGCTAAAACCCAAAAGGGTGGCTTAGGAAAAAAGAAGGTAGTCCGACCAACACTAGGTTGGTACATAGTGGACTTGAGGGATGTGAGAATGAGTAAGATTATCTTAGAAAAAAGAAGAGTGGGAAGGGCGTCTTGGCAAAATGCGTGCAAAATCCGAGTGATAGGTTCATCATTTTGACATTGGCGACATAAGAAAATGATATATAAGGAGGATTCCGGGTAGGCCACTTTTGGAGCGATAAGGACGGTATTTTTTCTCTTTTCTCGCATCACTTTGATAGATTTTTTTTTTGAAATTTTAATTGTATTGAGGAAGAAGGAATGTACATGAGGTTACATAAGCAAGGGACAAGTTCGAAGTACATAAGAGAAGGAGAGATTAGTGAAGATGAATTCCAAGAATTCTTGCATTAGCAAGGCTTTGTGGGGATCTATCTTTCCAGTGATACTCGAGGTGCTGTTTGGTTGCGTTTATGGCCTCGCCAGCGCAGTCTACTGCTCTTGTGAAGGCATTGTTGAACACTAGGTTGTTCCTTGCTTTCCAGACAAAGTAAATGAAGGTTGTGATAGTGGTAATTCGGGTGCTCTCTAGGAGGCTGAGCAAGGGTTGGTCCGGGAGCCGAGCCAGGACCAAAGATCACGATTGTATGGGGCAGGATAGGGGACTCTCGTCCATCTAGATATGATATCCAGCACGAGTGTGGAGTAGCTGCAATGATGCCATAGATGATCATCATCTTCTACCGAGCAGTTGCATAGCTTACATATGTCCGAAGCAATAGGATTCCATTGTTTGATCCGAGAGAGAGTGGGCAGTTTCTTATGAAGGGCAATCCAGGTGATGTAGCAGCACTTGGGGATGTTGGTTTTAAGCTAGATGGATCTGCAGGGGGCGAGTTGGGTATTAGGGGGCCTGGGGTTAAAGAATTTGTAAGCGAGTTTTGGAGAGAAGGGCCTAGTAGGGTTTGTGATTGGGTTTGGATTAGGCGAGCCAGGGATGAGTAGTTCATCTCGAACACTGAGGAGGTTTCTCCAGAAGCTACTGTGTTGAGCCTTTGGGTTGCAGTTCCAAATGCTACGGCCTTTTAGGATATGTTTTTTGGTCCAGCGAAACCAGAGGGAGTCATCCCCCCGATCAATGTCGTAAATGAGTCGAGCCAGTGCAGCTTTATTTCTGGCCAACAAGTTGGGGAAACCAAGACCGCCGTCCATCCTAGCAGTACATACATTAGACCAGGCGATGAGTGCTCTTTTTCTATTCTCCTTAACCGACCAGAAGAAGGAGCGGATGAGGGATTGAACTTTGGTCAAGACTTTAGCAGGGAGCGAGAGCATAGAGCTCCAATATTGGGTCAGTGCAGAGAGAGTAGAGGTAATGAGTTGGGCTCTACCTGCATAAGACAGCGTCTTGGCGCTCCAAGATTGGATTCTCGCAGTGATTTTGTGAATTAGGGAGTGGTAATCAAAGACTGCGAGCCTTTTGGCCCCAATAGGAATACCCAGGTACAAGAATGGAAATGTGCCAATCGGCATACCGGTTATGGAGGACGCACGTACCTGATCGTCAGCACACATCCCACCAGTGAATAGAGAGGATTTCGATGGGTTGATACGAAGGCCAGAGGCATTCCCAAACATATCAAGCGTGTCCATGAGTATGCTAATAGAAGGGATGTCGCCACGACAAAGTAGTAAAAGATCGTCCGCAAATGCCAGATGAGTAATAGAAGGTGAGGAGCATTTCGGATGGAAGTTGAAGTCAGGGTTGCTAGTACTTTGACGGAGCAATTGAGTGAAGAATTCTATAGCAATGGAGAAGAGAAGCGGAGAGAGTGGGCACCCTTGGCGAAGGCCTCTACTGCCCTAGAAGAAACCTCGGAGGTTACCATTGATGTTGATAGAATAGGAAGCGGTTGTGATGCATTCTTTGATCAAGTTGGTGAAGTGCTTCGGGAATCCCATCTTTTGCAAACAATGAAGGATGAAGTCATGATTGATTGTGTCAAAAGCCTTAGTTATATCTATTTTCATTGCAGCTCTAGGTGAGATGTGCTTCCGGCCATACTTGTGTAGCAAATCTTGGCATATTAATACGTTGTGCTTGATTGATCTATTGGCGACGAAAGCACTCTGGTTGGGACTGATAATCTGAGGTAGTAGCTTGCTGATTCTAGCCGAAAGGATCTTTGCAATTGTTTTATAGATTGTGTTGTAGCATGAGATCGGCCTGAAATCGGCAGGAGCAAGAGGGTTATCAACTTTTGCAATTAGTGAAATGGACGTATGGTTAACCTGTTTGAGTAGCCTTCCATGGGAGAAGAAATCCAAGATTGCCCCCGTGAAGTCCCCTTGAGTGGTGGTCCAAGAAGCTTTGAAGAAGCGTGAGTTGAAACCGTCCGGACCAGGTGATTTGTTGTTCCCAATTGAAAAGAGGGCTTGTTTGATTTCATCGTGTGTTACCTGCAAGTTAAGAGATGCAATGTCCTCCTAGTTAAGTTGGGGGAGTTGTATGTCGGGGATGGTGTGGTTGGATGGAGTTGTTGGGGAGTTGAGGATGTTACTGAAATGGTTAACAAGGATGGAATCTATGGAATGGGGATCATAAGTTATGGTTCCATCCAAGGACCGAATAGAGAGAATCCGATTGGCACTGCGTCTAGCTTTGATGCATTTGAAGAAGTGTGAAGTGCATTGGTCTCCATTGACAATCCAGTTAGCCTTGGAAAGCTGGGCCAGAGAAGTACGGAGGGAGCAGATGCTAGTTTTTAAAGAAAGTGAGTGCTTGCGCTCAACTTCCTGCAACGTGGGGTCGTGGAGGTTGGTATTCAACTGGTTCTGGACCTCATGAAGGAGCCTTATATTCTCGTTGATATTGCTATAAAATTCTTCAAGTTTGGCGCTTTGGAATCGCTTGAGTTCAGGCTTGAGGAGCTTGAGTTTCCTTGTCAATTTAAACATCAAGTTTCCATCAATGTTGGTTGCCCAGGTCCTAGAGACGCAGTCATGGAACTCCTCATGATCAGCACACATGTTATTGAATCTGAATGGGCGATAAGTAGATACTCCAGTAGGCTCAAAAAAGAGGAGAGCAGGAGAGTGATCGGAGACGTCAGGGATGTCAAAGTGAGCAAGGGAGCTGGGGTAAGTCAAGTGCCAACTTGCACATGTGGTGATTCTGTCAAGCTTACACCAAGTACGTGAACCGATCTGTTTATTATTCCACGTGAATTTACAACCTGAGTAGGGGTGGTCCGAGATGTTGTTGAGCTCAAAGCAAGAGGCGATCTCTTCTGAATGTTGGGTAAAGCAAGGGCCGCTGTTGCAATACTTTTTGTCGGGAGAAAGGGTGATGTTAAAGTCCCCAAGCATAGCCCAAGGGAGAGAGGAGTTCAGTAGCTTGATGGTAGAGATTGTATCCCAGAGATTGATACGTTCTTGAGGAGCATTATGTGCATAAACAATGGAGAGTTCAGTATTGATGGTTTAATCTGGGTTTGTAGAGGGGTTAGAAATGGAGCAGTGGATTATTTGGTCGGTAATGAGGATGGGAGTGAGATGAAGTCTAGAGGGATTCCACCAGATCCAGATCCGGCAGTTATGTGAAACTGAAGAGTTGGAGACATTACTCCATGAAGAAAGGAGTGATTTGGAGATTCGTTTCTCTTTGTTGATCTTGAGCCTTGTTTCAAGTAAGGCTAAGATGTCAAGGTTGTGTTTCTTCACAATGCTTTGAACGGCTCTTTGTTTCACGGGGTCGTTCAATCCCCGTATGTTCCAGGAGCAAGTTCTAAGATTCATTGGAAACGGTTTTCTGGACCAGGATAGCACTTGCTATCGAGGGGAGGTTATGTGATTCCATGATGGGTGAGGGGTGGGGGGATGCAAAGGGTTCGGGGCTGAAGTAAGATTAGGGCTTATGGTGAGGGGGTTGGAAGGGGTGATGTTTGCATGGGTGTGAGAATTTTGAGTGGGCTGGGGTATTGCAGTGGAGTTAGCAGGTTCCTCCAAGGGGTTTGGAGAAGGTGAGAGAGTTGATAGGAGATTTGAAGGGGAGATTTGTTGAGGCTCTAAATTGCCGGTAGGGTTAGAATGAGATATATCCGGAGATATCCTTAGGGAAGGGTCCGGGGTAGGAAGCAAAGGTACATGGTTTAGGTTTTGTTTTGAAGATGGGCGTCGCCAGGGTTTAGGTTTGGCAAATATGGGTTTCTTGCTGTTCAAGCCAACGGAGCTTTTACTGGAAGGCGAGGGATCAGTGCAGTTGTCGCCAAAGGTGAGGCAAACATGACAGTGGGGTGGGATCCAGTCGTAGGTTACTTTCTGTGTGATGGTGGCTCCGTCAGGTCCAGCTAGGGTGATATCCCGAACGAGGGGGCGATCGGCTTGAATGTCCACAAGGATACGAGCGAATTCTAACCTATCCTGGTTAGCCGAGCAAGAATCAGTGAGGATGGGGGTTCCAATGGCCGACCCTATTTTTGCAAGCATGTGTGTAGACCAAAACCTGAAGTCAAGGTCATGCAGTGTGACCCAGATCGGTAAGGAGCTCAGGGAGGAGTAATCAAGGGCTAAGTCCTTAGACCAGCGTTTTAGTAGGAGGGTGGTTGAGCCATTCGCGACCCAGGGACTGCCAAGAAGTACTGTGTTAAGGTCTGCTTCATTGGCGAACTGGAAAACAAAAATGCCCTTTTCATTGCGAAGGATCTTAGGAGAGCAAATAGAACTCCAGTTATCGTTAATGAACTTGGTCATTTTTTGGTAGGAGATAGGGCTCCCTAGTGGAAAACCCACAAGAGAAAGCATCCATTTGTGAGTCGATTCGGCAACTTCCTCTTCAGTGTATGGAATGCAGTCTGCGTTCAGTCCAGGAGTGAAGGAGAGGGGCACGTGGTTCCAGCAGGCGCTACTCGAGACAATCTCCTTGTAGGTAATCAAGGAGGCGGCTAAAGGTCCTTTTTGGTTTCGGCATGCATTAACTAGGGCATGCAAAGGGGCAGTATTGGTAACTGGGGCATGCAGATGGTCATCAAGGGTAGGTGAAGCGTTGGCATTTAGAGTGGTCGAATCAGTTGGGGTAGGCAAAGGGTCAGGTAGTTCAGGGGTCGTGCATTCAGGGCCTGGAGTGGTAGTCAGTCCGGGAACGTTGAGTGCAGAAGATCTGCTGGTGGAGACATGAGTTGGGACTTCGAGTATAGGATGAGCATTTATGGTAAGTACTGGAGTGGCAGCAGGGGATGAAGGGAGAGGCAGCAAGGGGGGTTGAGGGGCGGTGGTCGGTGGAGTAAGAGGTGGGAAGAGTGATTCCGAGGATAGGGTAGGGGGCTCAGGGAGCTTGGTGGTTAGGCGTTTGTTGTTGGAGTGGATGAGTTCATCCGGGATAGGCTCGAACGGATTGTCAGGGGTTGGGGATGAAGGAACTTGGTGGGGTGGTGCGAGAGAACGTTGCATCTCCGACAGCTTGATGGTAAGACGACGGGATCTCCGAGAGCCAGCCATTGGTGCCGGGGACGGAGGTAGCGTGGGGGGGGGGGGGTGCGGCCGGGCGGCCACACTAGGGTAAAAATGAGGAGAGAGAAGAGAGCTTTTTAAGTTTACTCTACTTATTTTTTCCACCCCTGATCACTTTGATAGATTTTGTTTTTTCACTTTAACATGCTTTGTTTTATTACCTCTCTACTTCATCATGCTTCTTGAGGCTTTCGATTCACATTGGTTAGATTGTTGGTTGACTCGGGACGAGTAAGAGTCTAAGCATGGGGAATTTGATAGGTGATGAAATCACTATTGTATCTAGGTAATTTTAGCATTTTATTAGAGTCTTTTGGTGGTATGTTGCTAGCCGCCCCCGCGGCTGAGGAGCACCGCACCAGCGGTGACCGACCGCGCCCTGTGCTCCTCCCTACGCCTCGCCAGCATCCGGAAGTCAAAGTCACCGCCCCCGCGCCGGCCATGCCCTGCACCTGCGGTGAGACCACCTAAAGACTCATGTTAGTTCGCCTGCGCCCCTTGCCTGCGGATCTGAGCAGCTCAAGCGATTGTGTCACCGCCCCCGCGGTGACATAGGCCTGCACCCGTGCCTGGACGACAAAGAGTCAGAATTTCAAGAGTCTAAACGTTTCCAGAGCATTGAAGAATCTGCACCGCGACACTCCCATGCTGCACCTGCGGCTAAGATGAAGATGAAGCGTTTTGCACTAAACCGTCCCCGCGGCTCCAAGATGCCGCACCCGCGGTTGTGCAACAGTCGTAATAAAGTTGGCTGTTTAAACTCTCCCTTTATGGCCATTAAGGTGACTGATAGAAATAAGGGGCAATCTAGATTGAGGAGAAACTTCAACTACTTCTTCTTGATCGTTCGAGTCGGAACAAACGTAGAACTTGAGCGGCAGAAGCTTAGAAATGAATGCGGAAGTGGAGTAAATAATTTTGATCCTTCCAAAAGGATCCTCAAGTATGAAGGCTAGCTTGGATCAAAGACTAGATCCAAAATAGAACTGTAAGAGGGTGAAGAAGAAGTGATGCCGAAATCAAGTAGGAAGATTTTCCTTCACATTTCGTGATTTCAACTTAGACATCATTTACAAATGAGCCAAGTATCCCTTATATAGTTGATGTGGCCAAACCAAGAGTCGGAAAAATAAATGACGGAAATAAAGTCGGAGTTAAAGTTCCGAAAATGAAAAGCCTAAAAAATATGAAAGGTCGGAATTTAAGTCATGGAATTAAAGTTCTGAATATAAAAAGTCTATTATTAAATAGCCAAAATATTTATTAGGTCTAGCCGGAAACACGGATGGTATCGTCATTCGAGGGCATATCATTCTCCTTCTCTTGGTTGTGAAACGTCCCCGTTTCACCGTCAGGAAAGACAAGAGTAGCTTTGGGAACCTGACCCTTGAAATTCAACGCCGGATGCACAATGTCGGAGTCGGCCGGATTGTACTTGTAGTCTTTAAAATGTGTGGCTTTATGACGTTTGTTGAATACGTAATCCCTCAAGGTGGCGGCTCCGTGGAGTTTGTATATCATGCCGTCAAGGCAAGACATTGCCTTATTTAGTTCGTCAAGGCAAGACATTGCCTTCCTTGTGTGGACTACTACGGGTCTTGCTAGTATATGCAGGAAAAGTCAAAGCATGGTTTGGAATAGTTTGTCTTTGATTCATTCTAGCATCCAAGGTTTGTGGCTGACGAGCGCATTCAACAATAATCGCATCAACGAGTATATCAATCTCTGCCTTTTGATCTAGTACGGAAAGTGGGTGTTGACGTGGTGGTCGGTTGACCACACCGTGGTCACCATCTCTTCTGTTTTGTTTATCCATTGCTTATCTTTAAAAGCTCTTTGGTTAGCCTTCTTTCTAGGAAGATACGTGCAAGCTCATTATCAAAAGGGACAAGTTTGGTTGAGTCTCTTACTCTTTACATTCAACATCCTAACGTACAAGCCAAAGACAAAAAGGGAACAAATATCAACAATATAAGACAATTAGAATAACCAAAAATTGGAAATAACCAAAGCTATCGGTAATACCCGACAACGGCGCCAAAAACTTGATGGTACTAAAACCTATCCACAAGGATGATTGTGTCAATTGTAATATATCGAGTGTCAAATTCATAGAGATTACGTCTGAGTTGAAAATTGCTAACAAATTATTATTCTAAGTGAAAGGAGAGAGTAAAAGAGAAGGTAGAGATAAATTTGTTTTTAGAATTGTTTTAGAAGTATTAAAAGAGAAAAATAAAAGAATGATTGTTTGGTGAAAATACATAAGAAAAGCGGCTAAGAAAACATCAATCACCACTGTAATGAATTAAAGTAAAACCAAGTATATGAATATTATGAACGTTGATCGATGAATATTGCAAGTAATATTGCCTTTGCCATAGACAAACAAAGATTATATTTAACCGACTTGAGTGTGCTTTCGCAATTGTATCAATCATATGGAAAAACCCTTTAAGCATTTAGAAATCTTGAAAAGACGATGAAAAACATCACTTTTGGCGGAAGATCTAGTCATCTATAAAATGTACAAAGAGCGGAACTTTTTTACGATAGTTAAAAGTCCTAGAAGAATAAAGGAGGTACCATCCTTTGAGCCAAGTTCTTCTTATTATTTCCAATAAAACAAGCACTCTCTCACGATAATCAATTTAATCTAAAACCTTATTTTATAAACAACACTTCTTTCGAAGGTAAATTGTTCGCTCCAAAACGTGTGCAAATAAGCTTTAAATTTATACCAAGAATAAAAGCAAATAAGCGAACCCGCAGTGTACGGAACAATCGCAGTAAAAGCAAGTATTCCAGGGTCGATCACAAGGATTTGGTGAGAATAAATTCAACAAGTAGTCTAACTTTAAAAGCATGCCATAGCAATGATAAAAAACAATGATAAGAATATGTAATATAATGTGGAAACGCTGATTCTAGAGATCAAGGTATCCAATTGTGGTTTTCGATTCAATATGTCTAAAGATGTGTAGGACAGAGCTGGGATTGCAAGGTATATGTTCTAAGATGGGATATTGTACGGTAAAGTTCCAATACCCACTTGTCTCAACCCAAAGGTTCTACTTAACGGATGTTGAGTCTCGTCAAGATAGAGGATCTAAAGGAAGGATTATACTCTCAAACCAACACCAAAACCCAAGGAAATCAAGTAAACTCACAAAAAAGGGTTTGGCACATTCAACCTTAATAAAGTGTTTTGAATCCTCTATTGCATAGAACTTGTAATCGTTGGTAACCAAACAAGGGAATCACCGGGTAAGTCTCTTTCCAAGCAAACATATGGGTTAGAAAGGTTCAACAAGGCTAGGATTTAGGCAATCTTAAACCAAAGGTAAAGGATAAAGAATGTTAGGTACGACAGAAGAAACCACGGTCACTTCTTGGTGAAATCTCGGCCGAGATTCTCAAGAAGAGTACGAGATTTGTCTCATGCGATGGTTAAAACACAACTCTCATGTTCCAATCTGTTTGTAAAGGTCAATCTATCATCATCTAAGCCACAACCTTCAACCAATCACCCTAGAATCGCAAGGGTTTTAGCCAATAATCATCATATCAATATCATTAATCACAAAAGAGGTTAAGAAAGAATAAAACCAAAAAACTCAATATTCTCCTAATAATCAATCTTCAAATATCTCAATGCAAATCATCACAAATATCCAAAAAGGCAAAATAAATCTTCCCTCAACTGTTGTTGTCGTACGGGTTGTCAATGGCGTAGAAAACCAACTTCCGTGGGTGTCAATCCACATCGGAGGGCGTCTTCGGTGGCGGGTGAGGTGTCCGTTTCAATGTTGAAGGCTATAGAATATTTATAGGGTTAAATCTAGGGTTTTACAAGCATGAGTTAAAGATAGATCGCATCTAAAAGATAAACTACCGCTTAAAAATAAACTGCAACTTAAAGATAAAATCCTAAAATTTTGGGCCGAAAAAAAAAATGAGTCTGCTGGTATCAGAGCCCACTCTGGCGCGCGGTATCAGAACCCACTCCGCACTTTCCGCAGTATCAGACGGTACTAGAGATCACTTTGGTGCGGTATCAGAAAATACTTTGGCGTGGTATCAGAAAAAAACTTTGGCGTGATATCATAGTTCACTCTAGCTTTTTCCTAGCTACCTTTTATGCTCCTTTTTGTTCCGCATCAATGCTTAATACTTAAATGTGTCATTTTGCTCCATAATTCGTCATTTTACCTACAAATGCAATAAAACTCTTTGTAGATCTCTATTCAAACAATATAGGTGAATATAACCATAATTGCTATGAATGTATATTTATTCATGTAAAATAAAGAAAAAATCAACATAAATGAATGCCTAAATATAGGTCATAATTCATGTCATTAAAATACCCCATACTTGTCTCTTGCTTGTCCCCAAACAAGGTTCAAACTTAAATACAAGATGATATGGATTATGAATATGCAAAAATAAAGAAAAACCACAATATTTTGGTTGTGCTTCTATTCATAGATCACCCTCAAAGCATCGTTTCATAGCTAATGAAAATCATCATACGATAAAAGAGAATTACATCATGGAAAGGATAATCACACTTTGCAAGAAAATCACAACATGCATATAGAATATGTGGTGCAAAAAATCCGGGAAAAAGGAGTAGTTCAACAACATCAACAACAACAACACATCCACCAAAAATAAGCAAGCTACACTTCAAAATTTTTTTATTTTTTATTTACTTTTCACTTGATAACATGGACAGAGGTGCACAATAGCCGAAACCTTAGAGATCAGCAAACCTCTTTTTTACGAGGTGCTCAAACCGGATGCACATACAAAGACTCGTAAGGACTATCGATCAATCAGACTTTGGTAAAAGGAAGGAAAACAATATAAGAGGTGCTAAACGTGATCAAGATGAAGAAAAAGAAAGAATCGATTTGCCTTAATCATTCCAAAAAGATGTGTAAGAACTTATCATGCGGTTTCAACATTCAACACTCAACATGATTTAAAATGAAAGCAAATTATCATTCATGCATAAATTCTAGCAAAGTATTCAAATCCCACATATGTCATAAATCAATTCAAGCATACAAAGATTATCATAGCTATTCAACAAAACAATATCATCATAGAGATCATATCCATCCTAGAAGCACAAAAAATTTTAAAAATTTTATGAATTTTTCAAAATCATATATGATGCAAGACATAAAACATGCAAAAGATATTGCAAACACCTCCACCCCATACTTAAAACTCACATTGTCCCCAATGTGAAGAAAAAAAAAAGAAAAGGTGGAAAAAGATACTCACAATGTAAGATGGCAAATCAAGCAAGGCAAATCATTCATCGGGCGGTGGTGGTGGAAATCTATAGAAGCTTAAATAGGAAACTCTACTCTGATCGGTGTCGAAGAATGTTGTTGAATGAAGAAGGGGAACGTGTCTCAGCCAAATAAATTTCCGTAAATTTTTTTTGCTCCAAAAATCTCGGCTGAGATTTTGACCGTGGAAACTGGCTCATCCGAGATTTAATAAAACTTTGCTCTCGACATGGTTTTCCACGGGTAGAAATTCAAAGTCTCGCCCGTAGAAACTTGCACTTGCCCAAGATTTTCAGCTTCCGCACCCGTTTCTCTTGCGAACGGTTTCCGCACTTCTTTTCCATCAAATTCCTCGATCTTGCAGCAATCTCAACTTAGTTCATCATCCATTCTCTCAAGAAGATTTAGCTACTATCAATCAAACCACAAAAACACAAAACATACCAAAGAAAAAAATTATAACTAAACTATCTAAGATAAATACAAAAACATACCTTGGGTTGCCTCCCAAGAAGCGCTTGGTTTAACGTCACTAGTTGGACCTATCTCCATAGATGATTCAATGCACCCCAAACATCTTGGATTGCTCTTCAAATCCATCATAAAACTCTTCCAAAAAGATTCCGGTTCTTAATTTTATTGGCAGGTGGTAAGATCTTCCACGTACAAGCTTGTACGTTTTGATTATCACCAGAATCCTTCTAGCCTTCCTACACTTTAATGGGACATAATCTAGCCTTGCGTCCCAACCGTTCCTGGATCGAGAAATCAGTTTCTCGAGAATCCTCTTAGCTTCCCTATCTCCATCTTGGGGATGACGTATGGTCTTTGTCACGTGAGTGACCCCATACTTGAACAAAAGACATTTTGTTGCCTTAATGGTGAAGAGCTTGTTAACTCCACTCCTTGTAATGCAAAGAGCATCTTCTTTCAGCAAATTCAGGGAAGGTTTCATCTTGACCTTAGGAGGTTCCTTCGGAAAAGACCTCCAACTCTTCGGTGCATTCCTGGAAAAATTAGTAATTTTAATAAGAATTTCAAAGGGAGTAAATAAAGTACCTTGTAAAGCATTTCAAGCCTTGGGATGAGAATCATGTCAAGAGGAGAGTGTGCACATGAAATCTCTTCCATCTTCTCCGGTTGTGCCTCAATCTTGGCCAATGGTTCAATAGTGAGGCCAATGTGTTCTTCTTTCTCCTTTTCCAGCTCAACCGATTCTTCTTCAATCTCGACCGCAGTATCAGCAATTGGGTCGAGGTGTCCCTCATCTTCCTCTTCTTCTTCAATAACTTTTGGAGGAACTTTGGGTTCGATATGAGGAACACTCAAGACTTGGAATTCTTCCTTCCTGGATAAATGAATTTTCAAGGCTTTTTGAGCTTTAGAAATAGCATTTATGTCGTCTTTCAGCTTGTCCATCACTTGTAACGCTTTTTCCAACATCATCTGTATCCGGTCCTCGGGAGGTTGTTGTGGAGGTTGTACTTGAGGCATATAAGAGACGCTTGCTTGCTCATAAAACGTATGAGGGTGATTAAGCTCATCCCAATATGCGAGCTCATACTCAATGGCTTCATCTCTTTCTCATTCGTCACTAAACCAATAATAGGCATACTTCTCCTATAAATATTCATAATGGTTGGCCCTAGCATTTTGTCTTGCTATCTAAGATGGATCAAATGTTGGTTCATAGCTCCATGTAGCCATTGGGAGGCCTGAGAAGTCAAACACTCATAGGAAAAAGATTAAAAGCAAAAGCATCTAAGCTAGACAAACGAATTACCGAACTTGGTCTAGACCATGTCCCCGGCAACGGTGCCAAAAACTTGTTCACTCCAAAACGTGTACAAATAAGCTTTAAATTTATACCAAGAATAAAAGCAAATAAGCGAACCCGCAGTGTACGGATCAATCGCAGTAAAAGCAAGTATTCTAGGGTCGATCACAGAGATTTGGTGAGAATAAATTCAGCAAGCAGTCTAACTTTAAAAGCATGCAATGCAATGGTTAAAAGTAATGATAAGAATATGTAATATAATGGGGAAGCGCAAATTCTAGAGATCTAGGTATCCAATTGTGGTTTTTGATCTAACTAAAGATGTGTAGGACCAAGGTGGGATTGTAAGGTATATGTTCTAAGACGGGATATTGTACGGTGAAGTTCCAATACCCACTTATCTCAACCCAAAGGTTCTACTTAATGGATGTTGAGTCTCGTCAAGATAGAGGATCTAAAGGAAGGATTATACTCTCAAACCAACACCAAAACCCAAGGGAATCAAGTAAACTCACAAAAAAGGGTTTGGCACATTCGACCTTAATAAAGTGTTATGAATCCTCTATTACATAGAACTTGTAATCGTTGGTAACCAAACAAGGGAATCACCGGGTAAGTCTCTTCCCAAGCAAGGATATGGGTTAGAAAGGTTCAACAAGGTTAGGATTTACGCAATCTTTAACCAAGGGTAAATGATAAAGAATGTTAGGTACGACAGAAGAAACCACGGTCAATTCTTGGTGAAATCTCGGCCAAGATTCTCAAGAACAGCCCGAGATTTGTCTCCGGCGATGGTTAAAACACAACTCTCAAGGTCCAATTTGTTTGTAAAGGGCAATCTATCCTCATATAAACCACAACCTTCAACCAATCACCCTAGAATCTCAAGTGTTTTAGCCAACAATCATCATATCATTATCATTATTCACAAAAGAGGTTGAGAAAGAATAAAAACCAAGAAAACTCAATATTCTCCAAATATTCAATCTCCAAATATCTCAATGCAAATCAATCACAAATATCCACAAAGGCAAAATAAATCAAGAACCTAGACTTCTTCAAGAATCCTTCTTCAAATCTTCTCTCAATTGTTGTTGTCGTATGGGTTGTCAATGACGTAGAAAGCCAACTTTCGTGGGGTGTCAATCCACATCGGAGGGCGTCTTCGGTGGGGGTGAGGTGGTTGTTCGCTCCAAAAGGTGTGTGTGCGTAAAAGCTTGAAATTTATATCCAAGAATAATGCCTAACGATAGTGAACCTGCACTATACGGATCAATCGTAGTATGGGCTGATATTCCGGAGTCGATCTCAGTGAATCGGTGAGAACAAAGTAGTAAAAGCTATCTAACTTGCAAGCAAGCAAAGCAATGATCAATATAATGAATAAGATGTAAGAATAATTGGGAATGCGGATTCTAAAGATCCAAGTATCCCTTTGTGGCTTTCGATTCAAGATGTCTAAGGATATGTACGGACATAGCTGGATAACAACGGTATATAATCTAAGGTAGGATAACGTATGGTGAAGTTCCAACACCCTTTTTGTCTCATCCAAAGGATTCTACTTAACGGATGTTGAGTCTCGTTAAGAAGAGGCTCTAAGGATAGGATTTTACTCTCAATACCAAACCAAACCCAAGGAAGTCAAAAGAAAGATAAAGGTAAAGGCTTTGACACTCTCCACCTTAATAGAGGGTTTTGAATCCTCTATTACCTAGAACTCGTAATCATTTGTATCCAAACAAGGATATGGGTAAGAATGGTTTAACAAGGCTAGGGTTTAGGCAATTTTTAACTTTGGATAAAGGCAAAAGTGAAACGTCAAAACAGAAGAAACCACGGCTGGATCTTGGGAAACCACGGGCGTGGTTCTTTAAGAACAGATCATGGAAAACCTCGTTCGAGGGTTTCGTCTCACAACTCTCAGGTTCCGATTTGTTAAGGCTCAATCTATCATCATCTATACCACAACCATCAACCCTTCACCCTAGAATCGGAGGGGGACTTAGCCAACAATCATCATCGTATTCAATTCAAGATTAAAAGAAGGAATCAAGAATGACATTCAACCAAGAAAGACACAAGGAAGAACAATGATAACTCAATAATCAACCTTCAAATATCAATAACCGAATCAAACAACAAGTAATCCCAAAATATGTGTTCTCAAAAGAAAATAATCAAGAACCTAAGAAAACCTCACAAAATCTCCAATCTCCAAGTCGCAATCTAGAAAGCTCTACAATCTCTTCCGATAGCGAAGCAATCGAATCTCGAACGTGGAGTAATCCTCAGTATGTAAGTGAATCCAAGTGTGCAGTGTATATGCCGTCCCCAAAATGCAGCCGTCGACCTTCTTTTATAGGATAAAATTAGGTCTAAAGGCTTCCTCCTTTCGTTGCTGACGTGGCATAACGAAACGGTCTTTTCCGAAGAAAACCACGGGTGACGTCATCAAAACCACGGCCGTGGTTTGTCCCGTGATGACTCTCGACCTTCTTTTCCACGTGTGAAAACCCAAGAAATACCAAAACCCCGGCCGTGAAAGTTCCTTCTTGGCCGTGGTTCCTCTATTTTGATGCTTTCCTCCTTTGCTTCACTCCATACTCCTTCTTATGATTCTCCAATGCTTCCTAATGAACTCCACATCAACTAATACTCCGTAAATGCTCCCGTTCCACTCCAATTTAGCGCCAATTCACCTAAAATCACAACAAAGCTTGTAGATCTCGATTCCAAGATAATAGGTGAATATGCTCAATAAATGCTATGAAAACATGTCCATGTACTCAAGGGAAAAACTATTTATATGCACATCTAAATTACGTCATATTTCATGCTATCAGTGGCCGTTTCAATGTTGAAGGCTATAGAATATTTATAGGTATCAACGGATCTCAAATCATCCATTTTTGAGCTTCAAGCCTTGCAAGCTTTCGAAGTCTTGCATTCATTTCTGTCTCATTTTCAGGTAGAGTAAATCTAGGTTTTTACAAGCATGAGTTAAAGATAGATCGCATGTAAAAGATAAACCCTAAGCTTAAAGATGAACTAACGCTTAAAGATAAAACCCTAAATTTTTTGGCCGAAAAAGAAATTGAGCCTGCTGGTATCAAAGCCCACTGTGGCGTGCAATATTAGAGCCCACTCCGCAGTATCAGACGATATCAAAGATCACTTTGTGCGGTATCGGAATCCACTCCGCGCGGTATCAGAAAATAAAGAGAAAATCTATATAAATGAATGCCTAAATATAAGTCATAATTCATGTCATCATAAATCAAAGGTAGAAAGTCAACACAATAAGAAAAAGCAAATTCATATGCTCTCAATTCAACAATTCATATACACAATTATAAATCAAATCATTATAGGGATCAAGCAATCCTTATATCAATAAAGAACTTAGCCAAACACAATGAAAGTAAAAACATAATTTATTAAAATAGAAAACCGCATTAGAAACTCACAAATTGCTCGATTCCAACACAACAAGACAACTCTCCAATGACAACTATTGAAAGCTAAGTAGAGATAAAAACAAGATGCTAAAATCCTAGGGATGTTAGGTGTACATGTAGGGTCGGAAAAATGATCCACAAGGAGAGAAAATTTTCTTAACCAAAGATAAGATATGCAATCGCCAAGTCTGCGATATTGACACGGGCAGAGGCACGGTTACGACACGGACAAAGTGCATGTGTCGAGTCTGTTTGGATGAGGGTGCAAACCAATATTGGAGCTAAGTTGGGACGAGAAGGGATATTGTGGATGGCACGGTCATGATACGGCTAGGGTGCGCATGTTGTGACCGTCTCAATCAAGATTTAACACCTTTCTTCGTGACGAGCTTGAATGTTAACTCTAGATCATAAATGGGACTTCCAGAAGCTTGTAGGTCACTTGATTCTTCAATCCTCAGTCAATTGTGATGCTTCTATGTAGCTCTTTGACTTAATGGAGGAAAAAACACTTGTATTTCACTCAAAACATGTTGGAATTGACCTTGAATGCCTTAAACACGAAATAAACCAAGGTAGACACTGAAATATAGAAAGGGAAAACTTTCTATAATAAAGTGGAGTATAAAAGAGCATATGTAGGATGAAGATACATGATTCTAACAACTATATGAAGGAACAAGTAGATGTCATCAATAAGAACATGTAAGGCTTGAAATGAAATGTGATTTTTTAACATTATAAGGAGGTATGTAATAATTATATGACGCACACAAGAAGCCTTTGTTTAATGGATTTGAGTGAGAGTGTTCAGTTCCAAGTGTTAGGTAGATTTCATAAGCGTGTACTCAGGGAGTCGAAGTTTGTAATATACACATAAAGAGCTTAAAACAATTATTTGAAGTCCGACTAGACAAAAGAGGCCATGGTTTTCATCCCTATCAATGAGTTTGTTAGTTAGGGTTTTCACTCTAAATACTCGAGTTGATCTTTACATACTTGCACTTTAAGTTTATCTTTCATTCCGTTGTGCAAGGATTTTAACTTTCATATTCCCTAAAATATACTAACACCGACCCAGTAATTGATATGAGAGTCTGTACTCAAGATTTTGGTGTTGTTTAAGTGCAGATTAAGATCAATGGTTGGTATTGAAAGATTCGAACTTGGAAGAGGGAACACCAAGCCAGCTCTGTTGAAACATGGACGATATGATGGTGTAGTTCAGATAACTACGTTCATAAAGTCCTATGACTATCAATGTTGGATGATCATCGAGAAAGGTGATGAAGAAGTTGACCTTACCAAGGAAATAATTCGTTGGGATGAAACCGACGATAAGAAAATGGAGAAGGACCACAAGGCCTATAATCTACTTATGAACGCCATGAACGAATAAGACCTACCCAAGGTGATTGAGTACACTAAAGGTAAAAGATAATGAAACCATGCATCTCTTCTTTTTATTCTCATTTCTTGATTATTGTTAACGAACTTGCTCAACAAGGGCAAAAGGTTGAAAATTGGAAAAAGGTAATGGCACGGTCATTTGACGAAGGGCAACTGCTTGCTTGCTATGGAAAACCCTCCTAAGAAGCTGAATGACCAAAGGTTTATGGACGTACTTCTGTCTTAGGGCACAAGGCGAAGCAGATTCCCAGGTAACTGAATGACCAAAGGTTGATAGAATTCGTGGAAGAACAGGATGACATGATTCTCTCACTCACGTGGTCCAATTTGGCTATTGAACTCGAGAGAAATCAAAAGTCCACTACACCAAAAATACACAGTGAGACATAAATATGAAGATGAGGCTTCTAATCTTGCAAAAAAGATGAAGACTCTTCTTAAGGAACTAAGTGAATTAAAGTCTCGGTGTGTAGTCGCACAAGATGAACTCTCCAAGTCTATCAAAGCGACATAGGAGATAACTGGTCAATTGAATGCTCACATAATTTTAAGAGCAAAGAAGATCGTCTCTCTAATTTCATTGAAGTAAAGTTAGAACTAAAATGATATATGAAAAGTCTGAACTGAGTCTTGAGAAGTCCTGACATTGCTAAGAGTGAAGTTCAAGCGAAGAAACAAGATGACTTAATTGCAAAAATTTGTTCTTGGAAGAAAAAAGATAAATGTCATTGAAGTGACCTAGTACTTGGTTCAAATGTTAAATGGGACAATCCCTATATCTTCAACATGCTTGTAAAGGAAATCAAAGAGGCTAGGGATTATCCTATGAACAATCCTCCCAAGGAAATGCTCTACCCTAGTAGGACTAAGTATGCGCTTCATTACCCAACTATCCTTCAAGATAAGAAGGCGTATGTCATTTGAATCCTAAAGAAGTTAAGATTTATGGGTATGTAAAAACTAATGTTCTTGTGTAGGTTGAAGTGAAGAAGGAAGACATTTGGTACTTAGACAGTGGATGCTCCACTCACATGACTGGGACATCACCAGATTCTTCAACTATGTGATCAAGGTAATTTCAAAATCTTGTTGGATAAGGACAGTTGCATGATGATTCGTTTGAGGGTACTATAATAACACATGTCTTCTTTCAAGTCCAAAACACTTGTTATAACTTCTAATCCTTTGAAATTGATTCATATAGACTTATGTGGGCTAATTAATTAGGTTTAAAAGCAATGGGGGAATTTGGTATGTGTTTGTACTTGCTAATGACTCCTCCGTGTACACATGGACATTGTTCTTAGCCTCAAAAGACCATGCATTTAAAGAATTTTGTCCACTCTTCAAAGTCATATAACAATAACTTGATGTAAAACTCAAGTTGATAGGCAGAGAATGACATTTCTAATGGCTTCTCATCCCCAAGAATTCCACAACAAAATGGTGTTGTGCAAAAACATAACAATTAAGAACATGACACCTACAATGTTGTTTTCAACCAAAATTCCTCAAGCTTACTGGGTTGAAGTGGTAGATACCACATGCTATGTTATGAACAAGGCCATGATTCATCCAATTTTGAACAAGACACCATATGAACTCCCCAGAGGAAGGACGCAAAACATTCTCTTCTCATGATCTTTAGCTGCAAATGTTTTGTTCACAAAAGTTGTAAGAACAATCTTGGTAAGTTTGATGGTTGAAGTGATGGATGAATCTTCATGGGGTATTTCAGCTCGAGCAAGGTATACAATGGTCAGATGTTATATAGTTCCTTGAAAATAGATATTACTCTTGACTCTATACTTAATGATGTTTGAGTTCTCGTTCTTCAACCTTGTTTATTCCATTGACTTTTTTTATACTAACAAGTGATTATGTACCATGATGTGACCCGTTGAGGATTCTTATATCCATGCACATTATTTATATAATTCTTTCATTTTTTATGAGTGACCTCTGCTATGATTTTGATTCTCTAGAACTTACTATTGACTCTCTTTCGAGATTGCATGCTTGTTCTTGCTTTTATAAATATGAACATGAATGAGGCATGTCTTTGTTGAGTTTATTTTTCCCTTTCTACCTTTTATTATATTTTCCTTCTTGTTAGCCCATTTTGTCTTGACAAACCTCTCTTTGTAGCTCCACAAAAACTTCTTATCCATGTTTAACTTCATTTGACCCATCATGGAATTAGGCGGTGAACCATGCATTGGAAGAAGAAGTCAATTTTCAAGTATGGGGTTGTGTGTTTGGGAATGTAAAAGATACACAAAACTACCATTATAATTTGGTTTCTTGTGGGTTGTGTATAAAAGAAAAGAAGAAAATTGTCATATTATTTACGCTTATGTACCATTTATAAAAAATCTTGAGATAAGGAATTGTTTGCAAAGAACAAATTGCTAAATTGTAAGGTGTAACATATGATTATGAGTTCTTGTGTGATGAAAGAAGGCTACTACAAGAAGTAGGGATGACAATTTCACCCGTATCTGACGGATACCCGGCCATCCAATCCAATAAAAAAGGGTGAAAACCCGTTAAAAGAGGGGGTGAAAGCGGGTGACTGGTGAAGCGGATGGTGGATCGGGTAGGATCGGGTAGCATCCGACCCGTATTCACCCGCTTAAAATTATATATATTTTTAATCTTTGTAGTTTTATATTATAAAAAAATTTACCATTATTTTATTAATACATAATTATATTAAAGTTAAACCCAATATTTTCTTTCCTAGTTTATTTTCTTCGGAATTCAAATATATTTCGATCCTTATTATTGTTTCATTATAATTTTTTTATTTATTTTAGATCTTGCTTTGTTATAGTGTTCATGTAAATTTTTATGTTATTTTTATTTGGATTGAAGTATGTTCCTGATTTTCAGTAAAACATTTGATTTTTTTACAATTTATAAATGAAGTGTAGAACACCTAAAATCAAACCCGATTCAACCACTTCATCTTATGGATGTGGGTGGATTGGATGCGGGTGAGACCCTTAGCGGGTGGTGGGTCAGGTGGGGTGGACAATTTTGGGTGATGGATCGGGTGACGGTCAAAGTCACCCGTCACCCAATCCATTGTTGCCCCTAAGAACAAGAGACTTGATCAAAACGATCAAACAGAATAGTCAATCCGACTGATGATGACAGATCGCCTTGACATGGTATGTAGATCGGGCCCGACCAAGACCTTATAAGCTTGTAAGTTCCCGGATTTCTTGCACCATAGTGCCAAATATATTCCTCACCTTTTATCTCTTACCCTTGATCACACAACTATATAAAAGACCGCTTAATTCGTATATAAGTGTAGAAAACCGAGAAATGGAGATTTAGAACACTATGATAAGCTTATGGTTATGAATCATTGTATGTGCTGAGTTTGAGCATCATTATATAATCCTAAAAGATATATTAGAGAGTTATACAAATTTCCTTTAGAGGTTTAGGAACTTTTGAACATTTACTTGCACGTGTGTATTACTATAATATGCGTGATGATGTCTTTGGTTTTGAGAGTTGTATATTATCAACTGAAACATGTATATTAGTCCTTCACATTGTGAGGTACCTTCGGGTCTTACTTGTGGACAATTACAATTCAAGTATAGGGTATTGGATAACATTCATTTAGCGACTTTTTTCACCCTCATTCTTATCCATCTCTTGAGGTTATAGTGTAGATTTGCATCATATAAATATAATGTTATATTTTCTTTCCTTTTGTGTATTGAATATTACCTTGCGCGTTCATGATATTACATTCATTCTAGGTCTTTTAGGAGCTAAAATGGAACTATTGTTGGGAGAATGTCTACAACGCACTAAAGTTCTCTCTACCTTCAAGGAAGTTCATGTCAAGATTGAATTAATTGAGATCCAAAAGTTAGGAAATGAAGATCGATCAAGGGATCACACCAATTTTCCCAACTTAAATCACATATCGGCGCGATTGATCCCATTTTCGGAGCATATTACCTTATCTTGTAGATGTTGCGTTTTGTTGCATGTTGAACCATTCTATTGTAGCATGACAGTCCGACAGGTCCCATGTCAACGTCAGATTGGGAGATCTATCCTTCTTTTCCCTTATTTATATCTTCCCTTAAAGGTAATGTTAGTTGAAATATTTGATTTGTCTTTTTATTATTTTATCTCTTTGAGATAGGGTTTTTTTGGACTAGCCTCTAATCCTAGGAGTAGGTTAGATATCATCCTTATAAATAAGGCTTTATATCCATTATCTTCTTTATCTAGTTTTCATTCGACAATTTCTCCGCTCATAAGCAAGTTGGCCTAATTGTCCTCGTAAGTCGGTCCAATCGACACTATTTTGATTGATTAATAAAGGAGAAATTATATAAGTCTATATCTTGCTAATTTCAAGTGTTTTAGGGTTTAGAAAGTCCGACTTTGTATGTAATATCTATGATGTTGATGATCTTTATCCTTTCAATATATGTCTTAATTTATGTGTCATTGAAAAGCGTTAAATCTATGGTCGTTGTTTTTAGACTTATCAAAGAAAGTTCCGAACTCAACACTAACCGATGTATAGTGGTTAAGCAAGGGTCGAGCCCAAGAGAGTGAGAGGTGATTAAAGTGCAATTTAGATTCATTATCAATCATTAGTAACTAGGGAGGGGGGTTTTGAATTGCAGAAGGTGACAAGGCGAAAGCACATGTAAATAAGCAAAGATGGTGATAATGATATTTAGACAAACACTACACTAGGTTAGATTTCCGCTTGCATATAACTCGGTTGGTTCTTTTTAGAAGCTTTCAACATTTGTTCTCATCTTGATCATATTTATGCATTAAGTCGTGCGGCATTAACACAACTTAACAAGTTGCTAATCCCTATCACTACAAGATCAAACAACAAGTTAGCATTCAACCAAAGATAATGAGATACATAAAAGAGAAACAACCCGTTAATCTTATTATGTAGTTATATTCCTTTACACTTAAATAATCACAACTCGTTCATAACTAAGAGTTTGCTACTGGATTAATGACCCGAACCCGGAACCAATTAACCGTAGCCTTTTGCATGCAATAACACAACTTAGGTGATCAAACTAAGTGAAAAACAATCATGCAAACTAAGTTAAACACAAGGAATAGAACACAAATGTATACTGAATAATACTTCTATTGAAAATAACTTACAACCAACTTATATGAGGCTTCAATCAACCCAATGTAGTAAGGAGACTTAGCACTCCATACAAATGACAAAATAACAAAGAGAGGTTTTGTGAAAAAATGAGGTTGTTCGTTCTAACATCAGCATAAGACCTCTTTTTATACTAAAGAAAGACACTAAATGGGAATACATGGGTTGTGTAAACATCCACCTTTAATGTCCATAAAGGTGGAGTTTGAACAGCCGGAGTAATGTCGTCTATTACAAAACCGCGGGCGCGGATTTGGGAGCCGCGGGAGCGGTTTAGCAAAACGCTTCATCTTCAACTTAGCCATGGGGGCGGCTTGGGAGTTCCGCGGGAGCGGCGTCATTAATGCTTGGGAACGTTTCACGCTTGATCTTCTGACGCTTCTATCTTCAATCCGCAAAGGCGGCCTAGTGTCACCGCGGGGGCGGTGACACAGACTCTTCAGCTCCACAAGTGCACAGGCAAGAAGCGCAGGGGAGTTGGCAAGGGGTCTTTAGGGGGTGTCACCATGGGGTCGGATCTAGGGTGCCGCGGAGGCGGTGAGAGGCGTGCTCTTGGGCTCTGGCGAGGCACAGGGTGCAGCACCGGATGCGCCTGTCACCGCGGGGGCGGTGACACCCTGCCGCAGGGGCGGCTAAACAACAAAATGTCGGCCTGGTTGTCTTCTTTGATCTTTTTTGTCTTCCAAGTGTTGCTAAACCCTTATAATTCTTCACTTCTGACTTCTTTTATTGGATGTACATAATAACAACACAAAACAACCAATAGGACTCTATAACATGCTAAAACTACGTAGATATGATAGTGATTCCAACACCTATCAAACTCCCTCATACTTAGACTCCTACTCATCCTGAGTAAACCAAAGATCTAACCAATGTAAAACAGAAGTCTCAGAAAGCATGGTGAAGTAGAGAGGTAACAAGGTGAAGCATACTAAAGAGAAAAACAAAAAAAATTACTAAAGAGATGTGAGAAAAGAGAAAAGAACTACCATCCTTATTGCTCCAAGAGTGGCCTACCCGAAATTCTCCTTATGTCTTCCCTTCTTATGTCGCCAACGTCAAAAAAGGAAGACCTAGCACTCGGATTTCGCTCATTTTGCCAAAGCACCCTTCCGGGTTTTCACTTTTCCACTCTTCTTTTTTCTAGTTTGATCTTACCAATTCTCACATCCCTCGAGTCCATTTTGCATCAACCTAGTGTTGGTCGGACTACCTTCTTATTGCCTGAACCGCCCTTTCGGATTTTTGGTTTATCCAAGGATTTTTCATACCTTTTTTCATTTTCTTTGGCTTTCTCTCTCTCTCTCTCTCTCTCTCTATCTCTCTCTCTCTCTCTCTCTCTTTTTGACTGAATTATAAACTGAATTTTCAAACACACAAACTGTACAAATAAGATAGAATCCTCCCATACTTGAAGAACACTTTGCCCTCCAAGTGTGAAATATGAAGGCAAAAATAACATGTGGAGAAGGGAAAGTGTGAACTCACTAGTGGGATGGTCCGGTTGAACCATCTGGGTCCTATGGAGGATAGGGGAAGTGGTTAAAAAAAATGCTCCTAGCGCTGGTAGATTTCGGTGATGTGGAGGCTCTGATCGTCCATCCGGTCACCAATCGTCCGCTCAAAGCCGGCCTGTCAAGCATGCTGTTGCTCGTCTATATGAGCCGTCATCCTCCGCTCAAAACCGGATTACCATGCTTGCTACTACTCATGCACCCTCCTCTTATAGCAGGTTTGCCACTCTGTCTGATGGTCACGGAGTGAGGTAGAGACTCGGTGCTCGAACCTTGTCTACCACTGTCTTGTTGAGTGGTCAGGGCTCTTATCTGAGCAAGCAGCTAAGCATGCATTGGATCTATGTCATTAGCAGTGGGCATCTCCTCATCGTCAAGGAAGGGGTGATAGTCCTCAGCCGGTCCCATACTCGAGCTTGCAGCATGCCGCTCAATGATGGCCACTTGTGGTTGCCTCGGGACATACAGATAAGGGGCGATGTAAGGATCAGATAACTCCGGCCAAAATGGCAAGGTCCTGGGAAAGTACATCACATGGCTCCCATCATGGAAGGAGAGCTAAAATCGGTGCTCACACTCAACCCTCAACAATTTGCAACGACGAAGGAGGTGCTTGTTGAAGAATGGTATCACCAATCCATCCTCCAAGACCGTCACATCCATCACATGTGCAGCAATGAGGGTGATAAACCCTCCTCCAACTATGTCATGGGTCTCGTTCTTCCTTACCTAGCTTCAAAGCAGAAAAGAAGAGTTGAATCCAGTCCGGCACCAACTCACAGACCGGAATGAAGGAGTACAGCAACCCAAAGTAATTGAGGACAACCTTGTTGTCCTCTTTGTGTCCACAGAAGACACACATAATGATCTTACTCAACAGCCTCAAACAAGGGGAGTGAGCTTGTTGTTGTACTCACCCCCTACATTGAAATTAAAACCTGTAGCATCATACCAAAACTCATACAAATCTTGTGTAGGAGGGGCCTCCCACCAATTTTCCGAAGGGTTCTTGGTCACCCCAAATGCCTCTCTTAGTTGATCCAAGTCCGGCCACTATATATTTTCACTTCTTGAAATTGAATGTAACTCCTACACACACATGATCTTCCAACTCAAGTTGGAAGGTGGCCATAAACTGCCTCACCAGCTCTGGGTATACAACAGCATGCTTGTCTATGAATTTATCGAGCCCAGCATGCTCAAGGAATTGCTGCATACACTCCATCATCCCTAAACTCTCCAATGTCGGAATGTGCAAAAAACGTATTGGAAGCACATTCCATGCTTGCACAATCTCATACCTCTCTAGCTCCCTGGGGTTCATCTTAGTTTTCCTGCCTCTCTCAATTATAATAACACTTGAAGCAATTGGAATTAGAATTCAACAAGAGATGAAGGAAAAATGACCTTTTTATTGAAGAAACCGCGGGGGTGGCTTGACAGAGGCGCGGGGGCGGCTTGACAGAGGCGCGGGGGCGGCGAGGCACGGGGGAGAGAGAACTGAAGAGGGGTGATTCTCGAAGGCTTCGAACAAATCGGTGGAGGCTTTGGTGGAGCATCCTCTTTAGGTAGTTGTTGGTGGAGGTGGATCATGTTGATGGTGGTGTATATGCCGGAGTTTGTTGGTGGAGTTGGTGATGTACATAGGTTAGGGTTTGTGTGAGAGAGAAGATGGTGAGTGATAGAGGTGGTGGTTGGAGACAGTGGTGGCGCAGGGGCGTTGGTGCGGAAGGTGAGGGTGGAAGGTGAGAGTGAGGACGGAGAGAGAGTTGTGCATGAAGGTGAAGGAAGGGTAAGGAAATTTTTGGATTTTTATTTTTTTTCTTACCTAGGTAAAGTCGCGGGGCGGTGACACAGACTCTTCAGCTCTACAGGTGCGCAGACAAGAGGTATAGGGATGTTGGCATGGGGTCTCCACGGGCTGTTACCGCGGGGGCGGATCTAGGGTGCCGCGGGGTGGTGGCAGGCCTGCTCTTGGGCGCTGGCGAGGCGCATGTGCGTCGCCGGATGCGTTTGTCACCGCGGGGGCGGTGACACCCTGCCGCAGGGGCGGCTTAACGACAAAATGTCGTCTTGCTTGTCTTCTTTGTCTTCCAAGTGTTGCTAAACCTTATAATTCTTCACTTCTGACTTCTTCAGCTGGATGTACATAATAGCAACACAAAACAACCAATAAGACTCTAATAACATGCTAAAACTACCTAGATATGATAGTGATTCCATCACCTATCTGCCATGATAGTTTATAGTTTGTCTATTGTAAGATGCGAGAGTTGTGCATATACATCATGTTATTCTATATGTTCTTCAAAGTGTTAATTGGAAGATGCGAAGGTTGCATGATTTATCCTTTTCATATCTTGCAAAATGAGATAGTTGCACAAGGTTGTTCCCTTCATATTATGACATATATGGCTATTAAATATTGTTATTATCAATTGATACATGAATATATGTTGTTGTGGTGATCCGGATTCTACAATTCCTTTATTATCGAATTTGTTTTTGTTATTCTTGATTTCCTTAATATAAATTGGAAGGCTTAATAAAAACACCCTTCTCTCTCCCTTACTACTACTGTTCAGACCGAGCAACACCCTTTGTTGGCCAGACTTCTGTTTTTTCTTTGTTTACATGTTTTTTTTTATCATCTCTCGATTCACGACTTTCTCACCTTGATCGAGCGGATTCCACTTCTCTATGGCTTGATTTTTTTACCTTCTATTTCGGTTTGTGTGTTTGTTTATGGGCTTTACAATTAATCATTCAAATCATCACACTTTTTCCATGTGTTTGATATTGATCTAGTACTATGATTGAGTCTTATAATCATTCGCGAGATTTGACTCACATTTTAACATTCTTTAGACATCTAACTAAATTATTTGATTTAAAAATCTCACAAAATGAAATTGAAGGAGACAACGTGAACATTTTTAATTCATCTTAGGGAATTGGAACCCCCTTGACAAGGATAGTAGAGATTTTGAGGGAGATATCCGACACCAATTGTAGTTTTTTAAAAAAAAGTTCATACAACAATGTTTTAAAAAAAGTTCATACAACAATGTCTTCTGAAAAGTCAACAAAGTGGTTGATGCTCTAGCCTCCCTTGGTCAGTTGTTTCCCACATTCAATGTTAATATTTTCCGAAGCGTTGAAGACCTCAACGTGTGCGATGCTCTTTCGCTGCAGGTCCATGTGATGTACGTCAATGTATTGACGAGTTCTTGTATGCGGTTTTCGGCAGTTTCTCAACCTACTAGGCTTATCTTAGTACCCGAATTTTTTTTCCTATTACTACATATGTGCGTGTGAAAAGCTAGTTTAAGTAAATGAAAAACAAATGGAGAAAAATCAATATATACTATTTATTTGATTAGTATGCGGATGATAAATAAGATTATTTATCATTGAATTTAGTCGTTTATAATCAATGAAAGATTCTCTTCGATTTTTATACATATAAATGTCAAAAAAGACAGAGAATAAAAATAGGAGATGTTGTGGAGAATAAAATGTCCTTACACCGATAATAAACTAGTCAACAAATTAGTATATAAGATCGGTGATTCTTTCAGTCCTTAAATAACTTTAAGATGATTATACGTTGGGTTCGGAGCTATTGAACTACCAAAATTTTAAGGATCTATATTCTATATATATCTTATATACTAAAGCAACGCGTAAACTGAAATTTGGCACAGTTTGGTGTCGCCACCTCATTATTTTGCCGCATGTCACAATATCATGAAGTCACATCCTTCAAATTATCAAAGATTAATTGATATTTAATTAAATATAATTTATAAATCTAAATAGTTAAGATTTGCAATCTAACAAGAAATATTAATATTTTGTTTACTTATATTTTTAAATTTTCTATTCAGCTTTATTTTATTTTTTAAAACTTATAAACTTTACTTTTTTATTTAATCCCAATATTTGGTTAGTTATATTTTTAATGTTTGTTTTTTTTCTTTCTAAAACTTATAAATAAATTTATTTAAATTTTTTAATCATCTTAATATTTTGTTTGCTTATGTATTTTAGTTTCAATTTATTTTTTTTATAAAACATATACTCTTAGTCTTTGTTTACTCTTTTAGTTTTCAATTGAATTTTTTCCTTTTCTAAAGCTTATAAGCTTTATTTTTATTTATTCTTATAATATTTTTTTACTTATTTTTTTATTTTTATTGAACGTTGTTTTTTTTATACAACAAGCATCACATAAAATATAAAACATAAGAACGTTGTTTTTTCTATTCAAAATGTGCCCAAACAACAAGCATCACATAACATGTAAAATAATTTCTAACGTAATAAATTATCAAGCATTTTTTTATAAACACAGTTACCATATAACCCGTGCAGGGCACGAGTATTAAAACTAGTATACTACTAAAATACACTAAACTAATGCTGGCGTGGCGCCCCAAAATTTTTCTCGGATTAAATCTTTACTAAATTAAAAATTAAGCTAATAAATTTTTTTTTACTAAAACAAAATCTAATTCCAAATCTTTTTTAACTAATCTTTTAAAAAATTAATTAAAAATAAGTTAAGTATATCACGTTTGAGACTTCTCCGGTACGTTTTATCAAAAAAAAATCTAAAAAAAATCTTTTTTTAACTAATCTTTTAAAAAATTAATCCAAAATAAGTTAAGTATATCGCTTCTAGACTTCTCTTGTACGTTTTATCAAAAAAATATTATCAAAATCTAATAATATCTACTGATTCCACAATTTACGTTGGTTGATCATAAAACTCAAACTTCTCTGACACGTTTTACTTCTCCTCCACGTTTTATCGCTCACTCTATATATGTAGATAATACCCATCTTTTTCCTAACAGTTTTTGTCTTCCAATATTAATCATATTTCTTCATCTTTTTCAAGGTTGTGATAATTTGAAGATCGGATTTTTCAAAGTTACTTCGTCTGAATTTTCCGGTTATCCCCTACGTTGTCAATCGTCGCATTCATTTTGCTATTGTTTATTCATTCCGTAATTTATTTTCAATAAGTGTTATTTCAACAACTTTGGTTTCAGTATTCCCTATCTATGAAAGTGTCTCCCCTTCCGCCTTTCTTCTCACTTTCCTACTCGCACACAGATCTTCCGAGATCCACCTTTGAATATCCATCAATTCCATTTCGTAAATCATTTAATCTAATACAGATCCACTTAATTCAGTCACGCACCCTCACTTTCATCATCATCAATGGCAAAACTAAGACAGGAAACCATCCGATGCAAGTCACCGGTCACAAGTTACCGAAAAAAAATCGGCCACAAACGAGTATCTTCATGCCGAAAGGAAATAATTTTAATTTTTTTTTTCATAGATATATCATTAGTTTCCACATACACAATTTGATGACATTTTATTAAAAAACATCAATATTTAAATATATCCGCAAAAGGTGCGGGATATGAACTAGTTACTAGGTAAATCGAAAATGTGTTTAGGAAGGGTAGTATAGTATTTTTTGTGTGTGTTTGGTTTCACCTTTTGTTAATCACATGATTTGTACTTGAAGAACGCAAATCCCTGAAATAGTTAATTTTGTATAATTTTCAAATTAGTAATGATTTAGTGAAAACTCTGATATCTGAGTGGTTGTTTTGTGTAATTTATTCAAAGTTTGTACTCTGAATCACCTTATTGGTTGTCTGTGAAAAACCATTAAAGAATCTATTTGTTTATCTGTCCTTTTTGCTTAATTTTGAAGATAAGATTTGGTTGAAATGATATGTAATGCCGCAAGTCATAGCTGTTGTAAATCATTGACAAATCTGTTAGGATGTATTAAACTTTAAATTAATCAAGGTCCATGAAAACAATGTGTTTTTAGCTACGACATGTCATGTCTATTTTCTTCTTCGATCTCAAGGGGTCCAGGTAGGGTTTAGTTACAGACGATCAGCTACTCAAAAATACTATTGTTTAATTACATACAGTAATTTTGTCCAGGGTCCAGGGTTTAGCTTCAATAAATGCTGTATTTATCAAGTATTTATAAATATATAATAATAATATTACAAGAAATCTGTGTCCATACTATATAAGAAAAAATGTTATAAAAAAAATTCTCTACATAAGGGGTAAAGTGCAATCTTAAGGATTACAATCCACACTAAAAGTCAATATCAAGTATAAACTCGAACAAAGGTAGGGCTGATACATTAGACAAACTTCTCGGGTTCGGCTCGCGTTCGATTCGTAAAAAGTTCGGCTTGCTTTTAAACGAGTCGAGCTTGAGCATGTCAATGCTCAACTCGTTCGTGTAAAGCTCGGCTCGTTCGGCTAAAATAACATTATATGAACATTTGTTTAGACGAGTTACTCGGACTCGTCTCATCAAAAGCTCGGCTCGTTCGGCTAAAATAACATTATATGAACATTTGTTTAGACGAGTTACTCGGACTCGTCTCATCAAAAGCTCGGCTCGGGCTCGGCTCATTTATGAACGAGCCGAGCTTGAGCATGCTAAGGTTCGACTCGTTCAGCTCGTATAACACCCCTAAACAAAGGCTGCATGAGTAGGGTGAAACTAGTGTTGGTCGACTCAAGTAAAAAAAAAAAAAAACAAGGTCAATATCACTAACTATGCCTTTTAGCAATATTGTTAAATTAAGTAGGTCCATAACATAATCTCATTTAGTAAATATACCCTAATATTACTATCTATATTAGCGATTGTTATGAGCTGTTAAATTGTCTATAATAATACCTGAACTTAGATATAAGTGATATAACTACCCTTCTTATTATCAATTGATTTTAAATGGAACCTCGATTACGTGCATCTTATCTAAATAGAGATCTCTATTCATACTACTTAACTAGAGTTTGAAAGGATAGTTCAATAAGTAAAGCTGTCTAGATCGTATCACTGTGTGTTTGTAATCCTGCACTTTTTACCCTTATTTTTAAAATTGATCAGAAAAATACCTTGTGTGTGTATATATATATATGCATCATGGTTGCATATTAAAGCTAGAGGTTTTAATTTGATGGAAAAGGGAAGTGCAGGTATAGTTATGAGCGTGCATCATGAATGGAATTATTTATCGTTGAATTTTATAGTGCTAACTTGTAAAACACGTGTGATTGGATTCATATATGTGTGAGAGAGAGGAGATAATGTGTTTTGGAAGCAAAAAAATGTTAGCTTAGTTAGGAAACAAGGTATTTGTTTTTTATGGTGCATAGGTAAATTACCTTGTGAGTGAAGGAAGAAGAGAGGTTGGATAAAAGATACGCCATGGCCATGGGAGAGAGCTGAGTCAAAAAGAAAAGACAAGTGATTCGAACTCGGTCGATCATAGGATCACCTTCTAACCGTTTTCTTATTGACCCATCAACTAACATATTTCTCTTTCACTGCCCCTTTGTTTAAGCAAGCCCCACATATCATCACAATCATGATTCTCATATTTGCCCTTTAAGTTTGTCTCCTTATAAACTCTCCATTCAACAAAAATCTCCACTGTCACACCCTTGATTGATCCCAAGCTAGCTGCAATGAGGAAGCCTGCTGCGTCCGAGAAGAACTCCGGCTCTAACGACGTCAAAAGCAAGGCCATCAATGGAGTTAAACTCCGAAAGGGGCTGTGGTCACCTGAAGAAGATGACAAGCTCATGACCTACATGCTCACTAATGGTCAGGGTTGCTGGAGTGATGTCGCCCGGAATGCCGGCCTCCTTAGGTGCGGTAAGAGCTGTCGTCTCCGCTGGATCAACTACCTCCGCCCTGACCTCAAGCGCGGAACTTTCTCTCCTCAGGAACAAGACCTTATTCTTCACTTGCACTCTCTACTCGGGAACAGGTACACAGTCCATACGTATACTCTTGGTCATGAATATTTTGGAGTAATTGTAATAGATACGAGAAATACATCTTTGCCTGTAAAAATATGACCCTATAAATGAACAATGACATATAAATGGACTAGATTCGTTTACTCCCGAATCGATTTGGTCTGCCTGGATCTATGCTACTGCATCTGCCTGGATACTGCAGTTCAGCATAAGAAAGAAGATTGAGATAAAAACTAAGTAATCATAATGTATTCTAGTGTAAAATGGGGAGGAAATGTGTTAAAATGTAATGTTGCTTCAGCAACACTAAATTCTTTAAAAAGGATCGATAAGACTGATTTACTGCTTTTCAAGATTGAGATGAGTATATTACATGACGATATGAAAGGTAAGTTGCATTAACAGCAACTTAAAGTTGTTGCAAATGTCATTGTATATAGCTTCTGGTAGGTAAAGCACCACATGGACGTTGATGCTTCCATTAAACGTTTTGTTTTTTAGTTCATATTTTATAGAGCTCTACTCAATAATTACTGTGTTATATATGATGAAGGTGGTCTCAAATCGCAGCTCGCTTGCCTGGACGAACTGACAATGAAATAAAAAACTACTGGAACTCGAGCATCAAGAAAAGGCTCAAGAGTTCATCAACAACATCGTCTCCTAACACGAGCGACTCAATCTCAAACACACAAGAACAGCAAGACATGACAGCAAGCTGCATGTTCATAAACCCTAATGCCCTAAACCACCATTACATGCATATGATGGGTCCGAATCCCATGCAGGCTGTGTTGAACCAGAGTCTATTGGATATCCAGTTGCCGGCATTAGCGACCGCGTATTTCAATCCGTCGTCCTCGTGCATAGATCAATCCGGGTTTAATGGTTTAGGTGATCAAGGGCTTTTGGGTGACCATAATGGAGATTTGACCGCTCCTCCTTTAGATTGTTTCAGAAATAGTAACAACAACAACATTGTGAGTAAGGAGATGACATCTGAGATGATGAACAATTGGGGTGAAGATCATGATTTGAGATTTGGAGAATGGGAGTTTGAGGAGCTGGTGAAGGATGTGTCTTCTTCCTTTGCTTTTCTTGATTACCAAGTTTGAGATGTATATACATATATGAGATCAAAAACTCAAAACCCATCATTACTTGAACTCATACCTATAGCTTATTCTTGATCCTAGCTTGTAGGTTCAAATTAGCACCCAAAGGAAATAATAGGGCAGGTGATGATGAAAATAGAAAACCCATGTAATATTGTGTAATTCCACATTAATAAACACAATCATGCAAGTCTGCATTAATCATTTCTCTTCTTATACCTTTTTTTTGAAAATAATAAGTTTTTACATCGAAAGATGAGGACATTCCGAATCAAGTATATAAGTTCGGTGAGCTACTCCTCATATTGTCAATTTGTTTTACTCCTCCTATTGTCAATTGGTTTTAGGATGGAACCTCAGCGGGGGTTTGGGCGTAACGCGCATGTACGCTCGTACGCACACGACCCCTGCTCTACCGATCCGTCTGTATCGGACTTTTTTTTTTGAAAATGTACGTATATTAGAAAGGGGGGATTACAAGCTCTATAAGAGTTGAGATAACAAGAAGCAGTTACAAGAAAGAAGAGAGAGGGGGGTAAAATAGTTAAGCAAGATGGATGCCTAGTCTGTTGGCGTGAGAGATGGAGTCCAAGGACCTGTCCTTCCATGTGTGTGCTAGGTAGTTCTTGGTAGCATTGATGGCGTTATTTGCACAGTCGATGGCTCTGGTGAAGGTATCAGTGTAGACAAGTAGGTTTCGGGCTCTCCAAGTAGAGTAGATGAAAGCGGTGAAGGAGCATATACGGACGCTGTCAGCAAGGTTTCTCTTGGGGTTTGGGCAGGAGGCGAGCCATTGTTAGGACTGTTGAAGGTAGGGTGGAGGGTAGGGGGTTTTATTCTAGCGAGAGATGATGTCCAGGACTATGTAGGTGTAGCTACAGCGGATCCAGAGATGATTTGCGTCCTCAGGGAAGGTGTGACGGAGCTTACAAGTGTCATTTGTGATCAGGTTCCATTTACGGAGCTTGACAAGAGTTGGCAGTCTATTGAGACAGGCAGGCCAAGCAATGCAGCTGCACTTGGGTGTGTTGATGTTGAACCAGATGGCTTTTGATCTGAAGGTGATGGTTGGGAGGGTGGGTCTTCTAAAGAGGTCGTAAGCAATCTTAGAAGAGAAGCGACCATTAGAGGATGAAATAGAAGCCAGGCAGTTGTGGCCATTGTAAAGCGACAGAAGTTCATCCCGAATCTTGATGATGCATCTCCATGAGTAGCTATGATTGTTGCGAGCAAAAGAAGTCCAAATTGTTTGGTCCTTGAGGGTGTTGCAATTAGTCCATCTACTCCAAAGTGAGTCATTTTTGGTGTCAAGATCGTGGAGGAGATGGGCGAAACATGCCTTGTTTCTAGAGTGGATATCTTTCAAGCCAAGGCCGCCACAGTTTTTGGGCACGCAGATGGAGTTCCAATCGAAAAAGGAGCGATGACTGGATACATTCACGGCCTAGAGGAAGGATTTGAGAAGGTCTTGGATCTTGTTGATGATGGTTGGAGGGATAAGGTAGATGGCACACCAGTAGAAGTACATGGATTGAAGTATAGAGGTAATGATTTGTACTCTACCGGCATAGGAGAGGAGCTTTGCACTCCATGAATGAATGCGCTTTGTGATCTTGTGAATGAGGGTGTGATAGTGCAGAAGCTTAAGTTTCTTACTACCAACAAGGACGTCCAGATACTAGAGGGGGAGGGTGTCGATAGTGAGACCGGTAGCCTGGGCAAAGTCGTGGTGACAATTGGGGGGATGCCTCCAAGGAACATGGCCAATTTTTGGAGGTTTATTTTGAGGCCCGAGATCTAGCCGAACTCCTCAAGAGTGGATTTAAAGGTAAGGATGGAGGTAATATCACCACGATAAAAAAGCAGGATATCATCGGCAAAACAGATGTGAGTGATCCTGGGGTTGCTGTATTTGGGATGGAGGTTGAAATTTGGGTTTGTGGTGTGAGAGCTAAGCATGGCAGAGAGGTATTCAAGGGAGATGACAAAGAGAGGAGGGGAGAGGGGGCAGCCTTGCCGAAGGCCTCTAGAGCCCTTGAAGTGCCCCTTTAAACTACCATTGAGGTTGATAGAGTACGAGGCGGTTGTGATGCATTCTTTGATTAGGAGGACTAGATGATCAGGGAACCCCGTCATCCGGAGGCAGTGGAGGATAAACTTGTGATCAATAGTATCAAAGGCCTTAGTGATGTCAATTGACAGCATGGCTCTCGGAGATATGTGTTGTTTTTCCTGGTATACTTGTGGAGGAGTTCTTGGCATAAGAGGATGTTGTGCTTGATGGATCTTTTGCTAACAAAAGCACCTTGGTAGTGGCCGATGAGGTTTGGGAGGATGGTGTTGATGCGGGAGGCGATGATCTTGGCAATGGTTTTATAGGTTGTGTTACAACATGATATGGGTCTATAGTGGGAGGGGTGAAGGGGTTTTCGTTTTTGGCAATAAGGGATATGGAGGTGTGGTTAATGTGTTTGAGCAGTTTCCCAGTAGAGAAGAAGTTTAAGATAGCCGATGTGAAGTCTTCTTTAACAATGCTCCAGGATTTATTGAAGAAGAAAGAGTTGAAACCGTCCGGGCCTGGGGCCTTGTCGTCACCGATACTGAATAGGGCGTTTTAACATCATCTGGAGAAATCTGCAATGAAAGAAACTCAAAGTCAAGAGGGCTTATGGTGGGGAGAGAGTAGTTGGGTGGTGGAAGGAGGTGTGGTTATTTGGTGGGTTTAGGATGGAAGAGAAGTGGTCAGTGATGGTGTTGGCAATGTTCTTGGGGTCATGGTGAAGGACGTTGGCTGGGTCTTTGATAAAGGTGATGTTGTTAGTGCTCCTTCTGGTTTTGATGCATCTAAAGAAGTACGAGTCGCATTGGTCTCCGTGAGCAATCCATTTGATTTTTGCAAGCTGGCGAAGGGTGGTTCTGAGGTTATGCATGGAGGAAAGGAGACGGGTAGTTTTGTCCCTCTCATTTGCTTGGAGAGTGCAGTAGTGGGGGTTGGCCTGCAAGGCATTTTGGGTGTCAAGGAGGGAGGCTTTATGTTCAGCAACCTCATGATGAAGGATTTCAAGTTTATGAGTTGGGGAACTTCTTAAGTTTGGCCTTGATAGTCTTAAGCTTTCGGGTGAGGTTGAACATAGGGTTACCCGTAAAGTCATGCCTCCAGTGCTCATGGATAGTGGGGAGGAAGTCCTCATGGAAAGCCCAAGTATTATTAAACCTGAAGTATTTCCTAGAGCCAAGAGAAGAGGGGGCGAGGGCCAGAAAGGTAGGTGAATGGTCTGAGATATTGGGGGGGGGTCGAAGTGTGCAGTGGAGTCGGGGAAGTGTGAGCTCCACACATGGTTAGCAACAATATGGTCCAGCTTGCACTAGATTCTAGAACCGATCTGTTTGTTATTCCAGGTAAATTTGCATCTAGAGTAGGAAAGGTCATCAAGCATGCAGCAGTTAAAGCATGTAGCAAGTTCAGTGGACGTCTGGGTGATTGTGGGGGTGTTATTGCAAGTTTTCTCATCCGGAAAAAGGGTAACGTTAAACTCGCCCATAAGGATCCAGGGAGAGTTTGAGGTGAGTAGGGAGATGTTGTTTATCGTGGTCTAGAGGCTTTCACGATCACAATGGGGGATTGTGCCCGTAGACAAAAGAGCAGGCAAAGGGCAGTAGGGGACTTGGGTTATTAGAAGGGGGAGATGAGGCAATGGATGATTTGGTCAGAAATGATTATAGGGGAGAGGTGAAGGCGGTCCGGATTCCACCAAATCCAAAGGCGACAGTTAAGGGCATGATTCGAGTTTGAGAGGTGGTTCCATGAAGGGAGGAGGAATTTGGCAATGTGGTTCTCTCTATTGTGATTGAGATGCGAGTTTCGATAATAGCAATGAGATCAAGGTTGTGTTTCTTGACAAGGTCTTGGACAGTTTTTTTGTTTGTTAGGGTTGTTGAATCCCCTAATGTTCCATGAGCAAAGTTGTAGATTCATTGGTTTGGAGTTTGATTCTCGAGGCAACTCTTGTTGCCTGAAGGCGAGGAGGGTGATTGGAAGAAGGAGGGAGTCGGTACCAAAGCAGTTGGAGGAAGGGTAGGGAGAATATTTGGGTTTTGGTTTAGTTCTAGGGACGGAGGAAATGTGGTAGGGTTAGTGTTGGAGCACGGTGGTGGGGGAATCAAAGGTGGAGAAGAGGATGAGGGTAAAGGGTTAGTGTCGAGGGGAATGCCTTGCTGAGCAGTCACGGATGGGTTTGAGGGGCCAACGTGATTTGGATTTCGAGTGCCAGGATTAGGATTTGTGACAGGCGACGTTGAGGGGAGAGATCATGTTAAGGGTAGTCGTAGAGAATCATCAGGGGTAGGGAGGATAGGGTTGGGGTTAGAATTGGGAAGGGGTGGAAGAGGGCGGCTATTGGTACGTTTGGTAGGGTGAGGAGCTTTAGGAGGTCCAGGTTTTGGTGTACATTTATGCCTAAAGACAAGGCATGAAGGGAAATGCAAAGGGATCTAGTCATAAGTTATCTTCTGGATGAAAGTAGTGCCATCAGGGCCAACCACCGGACCTCCCTGAGTAAGGGCTTTGAAGCTTGAACCTCCACCAGAATACGGGCATATCCCAGGGCATCATGGTTAGCCAATTTAGAGTCAGTGAGGATAGGAGTTCCGATAGCTGACCCAATCTTAGCTAGCATGTTGCTAGACCATATTATGAAATCAAGCTCGTGCAGGGTAGCCCAGATGGGGATCGAGTTGAGACTGGGTAGTCAAGTTTGAGGTCCGGTGTCCACTTCTTCATAAGGATGGTAGAAGAGCCAGTTGTGACCCAAGGGCTTCCACTTAGGATGGTAGTTTGATCATCTTCAATTGAGAATTGGAAGACAAAGATTCCATGATCGTTGTGCAGAATTTTAGGCATGGTAACGGTTGTCCAAGCCGAAGTTATAAAGTCTCACATGCGCAAGAAGGATATTGGTCTTCCCAAGGGGAACCCGACCAGAGAGAGGCTCCATTTGCGTAGGGGATCGGCCACGTCAACATGGGTAAAGGTTATAGTACCCGACTCGAGACCCAGGATAGAGGACAGCGGCATGTGGTTCCAAGGAATATTTTTGGAGGCAACATCCTTGTATGAAGACAAAAGAGCAGTTGTGGGTAAAGGAGCATTAAAGTCTCCTAGCGATGAGGTGAGGCCATTATTTTGGGGCGAAGGGACATCGGGGGGCATTTGAGGGTGCACATTGGGAGACAGATCGTTGGGAAGGCCTAGGAGTGGTGGTGCAAGGGTAGAGGAGGGGACAGGTGGAGAAGGGGGCTGAGAGGGCGACGTAGAGTCACTAGAAGGGGCCGGCTGAGAGGGCGACGTAGAATCACTAGAAGGGGCCGGTGGTGGGTTAACAGAAACAGGAAGGTCAAGAGAGGTATGGGGGTTAGGAGGAGTGGGGTTAGGAGGGAGGGGTTGAAGAGTTGAGGGTGGTAGGGGTGGGAAGAGTTCAATAGAGGTGATCAGAGGAGGAGAGGGATGGGTTGAGAGAATCCGACGGTTGTTAGACATTATGAGGTCTTCAGGGATGGTTTCGAACGGGTTTAGGGAGGGCAGGGGTTTGGATGGGGTGGTAGGACGTCGGATGAGTTCGGAGATCTTGACTGAGAGGCGGCGGTTTCGTTTCGATCCGGACATCCGGGAGGGAGATCAAAGCAGCGCGTAGGGCGCGTACTTTGGGCCAGAAAGAGGTTTTTTTGTGGTACCAAATTATTGTTTTGTGATTGTCAGTATTGGACTTTGGCAGCTTTACAGGAACTATCTTTTCCTATAGGGGCTCACTCTATAACAATGTTTTGGTATGCTATTCATTAACTTTGTATACGGTATACTTGAAGGTGTGACTTTTGTATTTACCCATTAACATTCACTCATTCACGATGCGCTCTCTAATCAAACGCGGATTGCAAATTAGTAGCTCCTACTCAATTCACATTCCTGGTTATCTTCCTTCCATACTTTAAACACGTTGTGATCAAAACTCCAATTAGTTACCTTGTAGTTGTAAAAGCGTTGGATCTATTGAATCATAACTTCAACTCAATCTCCATCAAAATTCAATTGAACCTAAATTCGCAATATATAGTCGAAAATTAGGGTTCGATGTTTCTAACATGTGGTTTTTGAAGTTGAGACGGGTGGAGAGGTAAAGTATTTGTCAGCAACGACGCCGGGATTTCGTTTCTGGTGGAACAAGGTCTTGTCTCCATGTGGTGCATGAGACTAGAGAAGATCCAATTAAAGAGTAGAAGAACGATAACCCAAAATGGAAGGAGAAAGATAACACGTGAGGAAGGAAGAGAGGAAAAGATTTGATACTTTTTTTATAACGGAAAACGGCTAGGTTCATCTACCTTTTGGAGATACTCCAACCCAAAGTATCGTTGAGGATGACAACACAGTTGATTTCTCTGAAAACATTCCTGATCTGGACTTCGTGAGAGAACCAAAGATCCAATCCGGAGTCTGATAAAATCATCTCGTCCTCCAACGGACAACTCCACAAACTTTATAGTGCCTTGATAACACATAAATTATCACCCTCGATTTCGATGTTTTTGATCTACAATTTGTTTGCCTTTTGTGAAACCAGATTTAATAGCAAAAGCTTCTCCTTTTATTACCGAGTTGAAGTTATTTTTTTGAGCATCGAGACTAATAACCTCTCCATTGTGATTCCGAATCTCATAACCAATGGATGTTACTCCCGAATCGAGTTTTGATTCATCAAAGTTAAGTTTATGGAAATCAGGTTTTGGTTTATCCCACTTCATATTTTTTTTTCTTGAGAGGATTAAGCTACTAAGACACTTTTTTTATTAAACAAACTAGGCCCCTAATATTTAACAATTTTAAAAAAAAAAGGTAAATTAGATATTAAGATGATCTTTATTAGGTTGTTGATATTAAGGAGAGATAATTAATTATTAGAATATATTAATTATGCTAAAAATAAGAAAACCGGTTAACCAAAATTTTGGTAACTGTACGCTTGAGATTTGAGAATTCCTTTTATCCGCCATTATCGCTCTTTTAGCGGAAACTAAATTCACATCCAAAAAACGAATTATGCAGTCGAAGGCAAGATCTTCATCACCATTCTTCTGGAGGTGTCTTCTTCAACTCAGTCTTCATCACTTCATCTTCAACCTCCAATTTCATTCTTCCTTTCCTGGTGTGTCTGGATCAATCGCATTATAAACAAATATTTCAGGGTCAATCACAGGAACTTGTTGAAATCAAGCGATAAAGAAATCTAGTTTAGACAAGTCGCAAATAAAAGACAAATAAAGAGTTTAGTATGCAAGAATTGGGAAAACGCAGATTCCGAAGATCGAAGTATCCAATTGTGGTTTTCGATTCAAGACTTCTAAAGATCTATGGACAGAGATGTGATGCTAAGGAAAGGTGTTTCTCCGATGGGATAGATCACGGGGAAGGTCTCACTTCCACCATCACTAACCAAAGGCTCCTAATAAAGGGTTTTGAGTCCTCTATTAGATAGAGATCTAAGGAAATGAACTATAACTCAAACCAACCACTCAACCTAAGGGAATAGAACTAACCATCATCAGGTAAGTCTCAGGTTAACTCACAAAGGCAAGGGATTTAGCACACTCAAACCTAATAAAGGGTGTTGAGTCCTCTATTACCTAGAACTCATCATCGTTGGCAACCAAACAAGGATATCACCGGGTAAGTCTCGTTCCAAGCTTGGATATAGGTTAGGAAGGTTCAACAAGGCTAGGATTTAAGAAATCTTTAACCAAAGTTGTAGGATAAAGCATCAAAGGTATGACAGAAAAAAAAAAATCGGGTTGTTCTTTTACAAAAATCGTCCGATTTTTCACCAAGAACAGGTCGATTTTTCTTCTCTACAAGGGTAAAAACAACTCTAATGATCCAATCTCGACGTGAAGATCAATCTATCATCATCTAAACCACAATCTTTAACCAATCACCCTAGAATCGCAAGGATTTTAGCCAATAACACACATGATTAAATCTAGATTGAAATATGAATCAAGAAAGTAAAGAAAAGATAGAAACTTGAATTAAAACAAGAAATCCTTAACAAAGGTCTTTGACAATCAAAACTGAATGAAGAGTATAACAAAAACTTTTAATCTTGCGTTCAAAAGCAAAAGAATCCAAAAACTAAAGAAAAACTCAAAAAACTTCACTTAATGTCTTCAATCTTGAATCTTGAATCTCGAATGTGTTTCTCCTCTCCTTTTCTTGCTGCTTTCTAGGGTTTTTTAATCTCCAACTGAGTGTTTTTGGATGCCTTTAGGAGTTGCAAGACGTCCTTTGTTTATAGAAGAAATCTAGGGTTTCAAAACTTTATGTTTTGATGACTTCCTGATAAAGATCGGGTGATTTTATAAAAGATCGGCCGATTTTTCTCTTCTGCGGCGTGTTATCTATAAGCTCCATCTTCTAGCCTTCTTGCTTGTATTTTATCTAATATTTTCCTATACTTAAGACTCCTTCTTGATCCACCATGATGCTAAGTCCACTATTGATCCATTTCAGCATTCAAACTCCATCATTTTACCTACAATTACATCAAGAACTCGTGTAGACCTCTATTCTTGAAATATATATGAATATAAACTTAAAGGCTACGGAATACCTCATCGTTGAACTCCATAATGAGTTTTCCACTAACATAATCAATTATTGTTTTAGCCTTTATTAGAAATGGATCAATTGATCTTCCTAACATGATGGTATGCATGTTATGTTCCATATCAATGACAAAGAAATCAACAAGAACTATTGATTTGTCAATTTTAATTAAAACATCTTCGATTAAACCTTTAGGGTGGATATTAGAACCATCAGCTAGCTGCACAATTGTACGTGTTTCATGCAAAGGTCCTAAGCCAAGTGGTTTGTAAATGGATATGGTAAGACATTAATAAAGGCACCTGAGTCTAGCATTGCATTGTCAAAGCGAGTATCGCCTATCACACAAGGAATGTTTACAATACCTAGATCACTATGCTTTTTCGGAATTACGTTTGGAAAACGGCGCACACGTGCTCACTCTCATTCACCTTCTGTTTCCCTTTCATATTCTGCTTCCTCTTGATGGTGCATAACGCCCTCAATAAACGAGCATACTTAGGAATACTTTCACAAGTTTTAGAAGAGGGATATCTACCTCGCATTTTGAGAAAGTCTCAAATAGATATTTGTCCTCTATCAATCTCCTCTCTTTGAGTGCCTCTGGAAAGGGGGCATGTGGTTTCTCTAAGTAGATAGATGGAAAGTTTGGAAGGATGTAAAGATCCTCTTCTAGTGCACCTTATGTTGGTTCAGACGCAAGGAGGGGCTCTTGTAGCCGCAAGGGCGGCTCACTTTTTCCAATCGCGGGGGAGGCTTCACAGCAGGTAAGGGCGCAGGGAGAGGTGCAGAGGCGGCTAGACAGTCAAAAACTAGTTTTTCCGACTCAAATCCTTGATTTGAGTTCAGTTGCTTCCCGCTCCTTAATGCTAGTGCACAAACATTCTCCTTCGGATTTACCTCTGTTTGGGAAGGTAAATTTCCCGAGGTTCGAGTTTCGATCCTTGTGATTGCTTCCGTCATATGTCCAACTTACTTCTCCAAGTTCTTGATGCTTGATTATGTGCTTTGAACATGAGAGGCAAAATATTTGGTCAAAATATACAGCATTTCTTCAGTTGAGTCAAACTTAGCTTGTCGAGGTTGATGTTGTGGCACTAGTACAAATATAGGGGGTACACCTCGCTTATAGTGGAGCGCTTTTTTAGAACCGTGGTCATATGAAAATTCAGACCTCGGTTTTAATCCAAAGCGTGGTAAAACAAAAGCCGGATCCGATTTTCAGGAAAAAGCGTGGTAAAACATACATTCGAACCACGGTTTATACTAAAACCGTAGTTAGAATGTTTTTTTAAAAATGAACAGGTTCTCGCTTTTATTAGAGAACCGTGGTGGTGAGATTTGTTATTATTTTAAGAAAAATAAATAAATTAGTGAATGGGTTAAAGAACTGCACTATTCGGCCCCCTTTTCTTTGCAAACTGATCGATCTCTAGCTCCTTTCCTTCGATTCCTTTCCAAACCTTAATCACAGATCTCAAATCTCACCTCGGTAACAAATCTCTAGCTCCTTTCCTTCGTTGTATTTGTTTCAACTTCAAGAATCGACACCTCCTTGTTGCACTCTTTCGGAAGCTTGTCCATCTCCTTGTTCGTCGGTTGTGATGGCTTTCGATTCCTCCTCAATTCCATTTGAGCGATTTCGTCTTTCAAGGTACGTCTGCTACTACTAAGCCCTAATTTCTGATTTTTTTTCTTCATTTAATTTTAAGCTTCGTTTATATTTTTTTGTTTTGATTTTTCATTAGGTTTTCTTTCAATTTTAGGGTTGAATTTCAGTGTTCTTAGTGTTGATAAGAAGAAAACATTAGTTGTTCTTAGTCTTTCAAGGTCTGCCGGATTTATCTCATCATCATTGTTGCTGTTATGCTTCTTCTGGCTTTTGTTGGGTTCTATTAGTTTTGATTTCTGATGCTTTTTGATACGTTTTTTTTTCTTCTGTTGATTGAGACTCTATAACCTCATTCCTTGTGCACACGTAAGATTTACTCTAACCGTGTTATGATTCAGCTTGCGATTTCTATTCTTGTTGCTGGCTTACTATGCATCTACATCAACTACGATTGTGATAGACAAAGGCAAGAGTTCCGTAGAACAAATGGCAAGTCTTTGGTTTTGGGAAAAGCTCCATCTAAGGTACTTCATCACTTTTTTGTGAATTTTTTTGTATTATTCAAACTTTTTTGGTAGATGTTGAGACCTTGATGTATTTTCATTTGTATTTTCAGATTGTAGCCTCATATAAAACAAAATCTGGAGAAACAAAAAGTAGCCTTCTTCTGACCTCGGGATGGTAAGTATCATTGTGAATTTCTTTTGGTAGGTTTAGATATATTTTGTACAGATGAGAGATCTTATGATTTATTCATATATGTCACTTTGATCAGGTGGGGATTGGCTCGACATTTCTATTATGTACCAGAAATAAGTGCGGCATTTTTTTGGACCGTCCCTGCTTTGTTCAATCATGTAAGGATTATTAAACTTGGAGGCACGGTATCCTTGACACACTTATATTGTAGATGTATATTTATTCGTCTAATATTGTTCTTTGTTGTTCTGTTCAGTTCCTCCCTTACTTCTACGTGATCTTTCTCGTTAGTCAATTCATCTAATCTGTGTTTAAACTTAAAGTCTTAAATGTTATTAGTGGGCTTAAGGGCTAAGTTTACAATCATCTCGTGTATCTAAACCAATTGATTAGCAACATGTTGCTCTTGTTTTGCTTGTTATCTCAGTAACAAGCAATTTACATTAGTGTGAAGAAAAGGTTATATAGAGAATATTTTTATACTTGTAATGTCATATTGGATTCTGAATGGTGGTCTAGAAAGGACTTGTGTGGAATAAAAAGCGAGCTTCCTATTTTTTTTTACTTGTATGTACTATGTTTGAGTGTTTCATAATCATATTCTTGCCGATAATTTGAATATGTTGGAAGCTCTTTTCAAATGGCCTGAATAAGCACTTCTGACATTCTCAGTGTGGTGGTTGATACCTGCGTTGCAATGGACGAGTCAGTCCAACACCCGACTGACCACACAGCCTTGGACGACATTCTTCCATGTCTCGACAATGCCACTGCACAAGGACATTCTTCACCAATCAAAAGACATAAACAGTCATGCACCAGGATGAGCTGCGAGATGTTGTGCTGCTATGAGGTAAAATCAATATTTACTTTCTCTTAGGGAAAAAGTTCATCAAAGAATGTTAAGCTTCTTCCTCTTTCATGCTTCCAGTATATGAATTGTAAAACTACATACCCAATGTTGTTTATATATCACCCACTGAACTTATCTCCTCCACATATAGAAAGCCATAAGTAACCTGAAATTTATTTTCCCTTTGCTCTACAGGTATATTCAGAAAAGGGGATAACAATCCCATGGAGATAATAAAATATTTGTGCCACTTCTGGGGAAGGTTTGTGCGAAGGGCTGGACTAGCTCTCGAACAACATTGCTAGCAAGGTAAGTTGTGGCTATTTAGCACTGTTTGTACTGACTTTTTTTCGCTCTCTCAATCAGCTTGATAAAGAGATCATATGTCTAGCCCCCCAAGCTTCAATAAGAAATGTAACCTGACTTGTAGGCATTTCATATCAACAATCATGAAAGATTAGATTGGATGCTGGTCTAGTTTATCTTGATTTGATGACCTTATAGTTCAATTGTAGAGTAGAATTATCTTGGTCGGGATATTTACACTAGTGAAATTTGTGTACACCTTATTAAGCCGAAATACTCATCAAATATTCATTAATGTAGGTTGAATACATGTCAGATGAGGATGATGAGGTACTATATATTTTGTTTAATTTTTTTCTATAATGTCATATGCATTTCGTTTTGTGAAACAATTTTTATATATTACACAAGTTTGTTAGCTGCTGAACAATTATCTTGCTATCAAAGGGAATTTGATTTTGATTCCTAAAGACTAGGATTCTCCAGTTCATTTGTTAGTTGCTATCATGGTTCTGATTTTTTGTTTATTTTGATAAGGAACTCGATTTGGAACGACTCCTTGGTGGTGTCAGTTGTGTGGAACTCAACCTAAAAATAGCTTTTCTCGCATTAAACAATTTTGGAACCCAACCATTCCAGACTAAGCTATGGGGACAGTCTTAGATCTTTATTGTAGATGTTTTTTTTCTTTGCCAAGATTTTTTTGAAAAAAGTAGGTAGAAATGAAATTTTGTATATGTTTTTCATAACACAATGTATAGAGCTTCAGTTGAAATGTTTCTCATTGACACCACAGGAAATGGGAGAAGAAGATGACTCAGAGGAAGACAACTTAGTGAAATCGACATTGGACATGATTTACTCTTTTGAACTTTCTTGTAATGTTGGTGTAATTGAAATGCTAGTAAATTAGAACCTGATTGAACTAGGAATTTTTTGTTATTTTTTGAAAAAAAAAAAGAATTAAGACCACGTTTCTAAACAAGAAACGTGGTGTTTTTTTTAAAAAAAAAATGGGAATTGGGACCACGGTTATTTGTAATAACCGTGGTCCGACATCTTTTATTTTTTTAAAAAAAAAAGGATTTGAGACCACGGTTTTTCCAGAAAACCGTGGTGCGATTTTTTTTTACCACGGTGACAGTTACCGGGGTGCGAGTGGCTTTACCTCGCTCCCATTAACCACGCTTTCAAAATCGGGGTCTTATGTACAAAAAAAACGGGGTCTGCCCCCTCTTTTGTACTAGTGTGGGTTTGGTTGATATCTCCACCTAAAGTTTGGGTGATCACGCCATCCCGAATTGTATTTTTGGGCGTATGGATCATTTCTTGGGTGTTGTTGTTGTCCATACCCCATAGCATTTACCTCAGCAGTAGGACCATCTTGAACTTGAGGGGCATAGGTATGTTGGATGAAACGGATATGCACATACTCCACATGCCTTCATTTGTTACGGAGTTCCCACTAGTGTTAGCATCTTCACCATTTCCTTCAATTCAACAATCTCCTTTGATATCTCCGGACGGCTGGGATTTCTGGCATGGACTCCTCTTTTGGTAGAAGCTCGACAAAAATTTCTTGTACCTTCCGCCATTTCCTGAATTTTTTCCATAGAAATTTCAGGAGTTGAATTTAGAATATTACATCCACATGCGGCATCTACATTTCTTCGTTCATTGTCCAAAATCCCGTTGTACAAGTACAACACAAGATCTTGAGTGGAATGTCCATGGAAGGGTTAACTTGAACTTAGCTATACAAACCTTTCAAAGTACTCATAGAGAGTCTCATCAACTTCTTGCTCTACATTGCTTATGGCCTTCTTGAAATTGTTGCTTTCTTCGCCGAAAAGTACTTCTCCAAGAAGGCTTTGTGTAGGTTCTCCCAAGTGTCGATGCTTCCAGATGGGAGTTGGTAGTACCAAATATCCGCCAAATCCTTGAGAGTGAAACCAAAAGCCCTAATCTTTATTTGCTCTTCAGTTACATTTTCTAGATTCATGCTCATGCAAACTGTGTGAAACTTTCACAAGTGCTTGATCGGGTCCTCTCAACTTAAACCATGGAATGATGGTAACAAGTGGATCAAGCCCGGCTTGAGCTCGAAATTGAACCCTTCCCCAATTGCCGAAATGGTTACCGCAAGAGGGTGTTGAGTCAAATCCGGTTGGGTGAGTTTTTTTTTTGAAATTTTACTTGTATTGAGAATGGAAGGATTTACAGGAGAAGACAAAGTACAGGGATCACATGGAGATGAGACAATAAACAAGAAGAAGAGCATAAGGGATGGAAGAGCAGAGTTAGCATGGGCTAGGGAGGATGGTGGACAAGGGGGATTCCAAGCATGTTAGCAGTGGCCCTAGACTCAGAAGAACGGTCCTTCCAGTGATGGGCAAAGTGGAGCGTTGATGACTTCAACGGCGCAGTCGATGGCTCTAGTAAAAGTGTTGTTGAAGATGAGGGTGTTCCGGACTTTCCAGGTGGTGTAGATGTATGTGATGATCGAAGCAATACGGATGTTATCAATGAGATTGTGCTTGGGTAGGCGGTACGAGCATAACCAAGATCATAAGTTATTGGCGTAGAGCTGGGTATGGGACTCTTGTCCAGCTGGATATAATGTCCAAGACAAGGGAAGTGTAGCTGCATGCACTCCAGAGGTGATCGTCATCTTCGACCATGGAGTTGTAGAGTTTACAAGTGTCTGAATCAATTAGATTCAATCTTTTGATCTTGGTCAGGGTAGGGAGTTTCCGGTGGCTAGCGATCCAAGAGATATAGCTGCATCTAGGGATGTTGTACTTGAGCCAGATGGATCGGTGAGGAGGGTGGGTAAGGTAAGTTAGGTCCGGTCTAAGAAGGTTGTAGGCTTTACAGGATGAGAAGGTACCGTTTGTGTTTGTGAGCAAGGGGATAGTGTTGGGGCTGACCAAAGGTGAGTGAAGTTCGTCTATGATTTTCATCAAGCATTTCTAGGAGAAGTTGTGGTGCTGTTTGGGTCGGCAGTCCCAAATATTTTGGCCTTTGAGGATGTTTCTTTCGATCCAACTACACCATAGGTTGTTGTCTTTGCGATCTATGTCATATATTAGCCTGGTAAGAAGGACCTTGTTTCTAGTGTAGATGTCAGGATACCCTAGCCCACCGGCAGCCTTAGGGGTGCAAACAGTAGACCATGTAATCAAGGCTCTACCGCTACATTCTTTTCCAGTCCAAAGATAAGATCGAAGAAGGCCATGGATCTTGTTGATGATGAAGGGGGAAAGGAGGAATATCGAGCTCCAGTATTGGTTAATGGCAAGGAGAATGGAGTTTATAAGTTGGGCACGGCCGGCATAAGATAGCATCTTGGCGCTCCAGGAGTGAATGCATTTGGTGGTGCGGTGACTGAGGGGTAGGTAGTCGGATAGGGCTAGTCTCCTACAGCCAACAGGAACCCCAAGATAGTGGAATGGTAATGAGCCTTTGGCGATGCCAGTGATGTTGCAGGTCTGGTCTTGGTCCTGAATAGACATGCCTCCCATGAAGAGGAAAGATTGGGAGGGGTTGATCTTAAGCCCCGAGATCTCACCAAAGTAGTCAAGGGAGTCCTTGAGGATTTTGATGGAGGGGCTATCACCACGACAGAACAACATCAGGTCATCAGCGAAGGATAGGTGAGTGATATGAGGAGTTCGCCATTTAGGGTGGAGGTGGAATGCTGGATTTGTGGTGTTAAGGAGAATCAGCCGGGATAGATATTCAATAGCAATGGTAAAGAGGAATGGGGAAAGAGGGCACCCTTGTCTTAAGCCTCTAGAGCCCTTGAAGTGGCCTCTAAGAGAGCCATTGATGTTGACTGAGTAGGTTACAGTCGAGATGCATTCTTTGATCAAGGTGATGAAGTGATCGGGGAATCCCATTTTGGTTAAGCAGTGAACGATGAAGCTATGATCTATGGTCGCAAAGGCTTTGGATAGATCTACCTTTAAAGCAGCTCTAGGGGATATGTTTTTCTGGTTATATTTGTGGACTAGTTCCTGGCATATGAGCACATTTTGCTTGATGGATCGGTTTCTGACGAAAGCACTTTGATAGGGGCCAATGATATGGGGAAGGATAGAGTTGAGACGGGCATAAAGGACCTTGGCAATGGTTTTGTATATGGTGGAGCAGCAGGAAATAGGTCGGTAATCTGCAGGTGAGGTTGGGGTATCCGTTTTTACAATGAGGAATATTGATGCGTGGTTGATTTGCTTGAGGAGTTTCCCATGCTTGAAGAAGTCCTGGATTGCATCTGTAAAGTCTCGATTGGTGATGTCCCAGGAACCTTTGAAAAATTTGGCATTGTATCCATCAGGTCCAGGTGCTTTGTTGTTGCCGATACCGAATAGGGCAGTTTTGATTTCATCATCCGTGACCTGCAAGGAAAGAAAGGTTTTGTTAGAGGAGGTAAGGGTGGGTAGGGGTAGGTCGGGGAAGGTTGGGGTATTGGTTTGGGTAGGGTGGTTGAGGGCGGCTTGGAAGTGGGAGATGAAAGTGGAGGCGATGAGCTCAGGGTCATATGTGATGTTTCCATCTTGGTTTTTGATAGATATGATACGGTTATGGCTTCTTCTGTCCTTGATGCTCCGGAGAAAGAATGAAGAGCACTGATCACCATTGTTTATCCAGTTGGCTTTGGATAGTTGTCCAAGGGTGGTGTTGAGCGAACGAATGCTTTCATTGAGAGTGGTAGTAAGAGTTTTTTCATCAGATTGGAGTGAGGTATCATAGAGGTTATTTCAGAGTCTGTTTTGGATATTTTGAAGGCTCTTTCTATTGCGGTTGATAGCTTCATGAAGTTCTTCAAGTTTTCGACTACCAAACTTTTTGAGTATGGGCTTGAGAGTCTTCAATTTCCTGGTAAGTTTGAACATAGGGTTGCCCTCAACATCAACACTCCAGACACTATTGACGCTTGGGACAAAATTCTCGTGGTTAGCCCAGAGGTTATTGAATCTGAAGGAGGTTGAGCTTGCCAGAGGGAGGGGCAATTAAAGTAGGGCTGGAGAGTGGTCCGAAACATTGGGCACGTCGAAGTGGGCTTGTGTATGTGGGTATTTTGTGAGCCAAGTGGGGTTGGTTAAGATACGATCAAGCTTACACCATGTACGCGAACCAATCTGCTTGTTGTTCCAAGTTTACTTGCTCCCTGAGTAAGGTAGGTCCATGATATTATTTTGATCAAAACAGGTTGCAAGTCCATTGGATTGTTGTGAGATGCATGGTGTGTTGTTGGTGCTCTTTTCATTCGGGGCGAGGGTGGTATTGAAGTCTCCAAGAATGGCCCAGGGAGTGGAGGTGTTAAGCATACCAATCGTTGATATGGAAGACCAAAGGCTAACCTTGTCGTCAGGATCATTATGGGCATAGATGAAGGAAATCTCAAGGTTGGGTGTAAGATTGGGGTGAGACTGGGGGCTGGAGGTTTTACAATGAATAATTTGGTCTGAGAGGAGGGTGGTGGTGAGGTGGATCTTTGATGGGTTTCACCAAATCCATATTCTGCAGTTATGGGCATGGGAAGAGTTGGATACTTGACTCCAAGTAGGGAATAGGTGTTTGGAGATACGGAATTCTTTGTTGGAGCGTAGTTTAGTTTCCAAAATAACCAAGATGTCAATGTCATTATTCTTCACCAAGTTTTGAACGGCTTTTTGCTTGATAGGGTCGTTCAATCCCCTAATGTTCCAAGAACATACTTTAATATTCATTCGGACCTTGTGTAATGTCCTGGGCAACACTTGTTGGCAGGATAGGGTTGGGAGAGTGTGGAGAGTGGAGCTCTGCGGAAGGGGTAGTATTCGTCATTATGATGAAGTTAGAGGTGAGGACTGTAGGGGTAGGTAAGGAGGCAGGGAGGGGGTTGAGTGTCTTCGTAGAGGCAATGGAAGAATCAGATTTGTTAGTGATGGTAGGGTTTGGGATTAACCCTAAGCCAGAGTTTGCATTCAAGGCAAGCATGGGGTGCTCAGGCTGGACAGTGATGTTAGGGAGGGGTTGGGGTAACAGATTAGTCTTAAGGTTAGGGAGGAGTCCAGGCTGGAAGATGGTTGTATGCTGGATGGAAGTGGTAGGGAGGGTAGTTGGAACGTGGCCGATCTTAAGGGAGGCATCCGGAGTGGGGAGAATTGGGCCAAGGTTGAGGTTGTTGCGAGATTTGTGGCGAGAATGGTGGGGATGTTTGCCATCTACGGGCTTGCTAGCCGCTTTCGATGGAGAGCAGGTGTGGCCAAAAATGAGGCAGTTAAGGCAATGTGGGGGGATCTAGTCATATGTGACTTTTTATGTAAGTAAAGCATCATCAGGCCCCGATAGAGTGGCTTCACGGAGAAGGGGGCTAGAATCCTGGACGTCGACTAGTATGCGGGCATACCCCAGCCTTTCCAGGTTAGCCGAACAAGAGTCTGTTAGGATAGGTGTTCCTAAAGCTGATCCGATCTTGGCAAGCTTATGACTTGACCAGAATCGATAATCCAGATCGTGGAGGGTGGCCCAAATGGGGACTGAGTTCATGCATGAGTAGTCGAGGGGCATATCCTTGGTCCATCTCTTCAGGAGAAGAGTAGTATTACCATTTGTGACCCATGGACTACCTTAGAGAATTGAGTTGAGGTCTTCTTCAGTAGCAAAGTGGAAGATGAAAACTCCATTGTCTTTGCGAAGGATTTTTGGTGAGGAGATAGTGTTCCAATGGACTCGAATGAAAGCAGCCATACGTTGGTAGTTGATGGTGCTACCGATGGGGAAGCCAACTAGTGATAGCAGCCATTTCTGAGTCGTTTCAGCAATATCTTCTTCAGAAAATTTGATGAATCTAGATTCAAGTCCAGGGACAAAGTGGAGGGGTACATGGTTGCTGCTAACGTTGCTCGAGATCATATCCTTGTAGGATAACGAGGAGCCGGTTAAAGGTATTATGGTATTTATTGTGTCTTTTTGGGGAAGAGGGATGAGTAAAGTTGTCAGGGAATGTTGGATGGGGGGAGTAGGGGAAGGTGAAAGGGTGCATTCAAGTAGGGGTGATGAAGCATCTGAGTTAGGACAACCCGTCACCGGAGTAGGTGTTTGAGAGGGAATGGGTGGTAGGGGTTGGTGGGGGTTGGTTTGGATAGGGTGAGCGTTAATGCTAGTATCAAGGTTAGAGTTTTTGTTCGGAGAAGTCGGTTGACAAGCTTGAGTGACAGCCGGGGAGAGCGGCGGGAAAAGGATAACAGAGGAGAGGGCAGTGGCATCAAGCCGCTGTTGAGAGTTAGCGAGTAGTCTCTGGTTGTTGGATTGGATGAGCTCCTCAGGGATAGGCTCGAACGGGCTCACCGGGAAGCGAGTAGGGGCAGGGTGTGGTCGAGTATTAGTGGCGTTATGGGTCTTTTCTTGTAGGTCAGAGAGTTTAATGGAGAGGCGCCTGGATCGCCTCGAGCCAGCCATAGAGGCAGCTAAGGGTAGGAGGGTGGGGCGGGGTGCAGCCGGGGGGCCGCACAGGGGAGGAGCAGGCGGAAGCCTACTCCGGAGGGCTGAGGGGGTAGGAGAGAGAAGAGAGCTTTTTGGTTTTCTTAGGATAGTTTGTGTTTACATAACTATTGCATCCGGTTGGGTGAGTTGTCGGAATGTTCGGTTCGCCATTGTTTCTTGTTCGTTCCGACGTTCTCTCCTTTGTCTATTGTAGGTTATCTAAATCTTTGGATCAAAAGGAGCAAAGTTTGTATTAGTAGCACGAGTTTGAACCATGAAAATGGTTCAAACCAATAATTGATAATAAAATGACAAAAGACTCTAAAAACTCAAAACTCCCCGGCAACGGCGTCAAATCTGACAAGGATAACTTGCAAAGGTCATTTATTATCTTAGCAAAGTAAACTTCAATCTTAATACTAAAGCAAGTATGGTGATTAAGTAGGGATCGAGCCCAAGAGAGTGATAGAATAATTAAAGTGCAAATAAGATTAAATTATCAATTATAAGTAACAAGGGGGGAGGGGTTTGATTATCAAAGTGACAAAAAAAAGCATATGAAATAAGCAAAGAAGGTGATAATAATAAGAGAAAAATGCCACACTTGGTTACATATCCACTTTCACACAAATTGGTTGATTCTTATAAGAAGTCTTCAAGTATTTGTTCTCATCTTGATCTTATATATATTAAGTCACCAGGCATTAAAATAACTTAACAAGTTCTTTAACCCGTAAACCTACAAGATCAAATAACAAGTTAGCATTCAAACAAAGATAAAGATATATATAAAAGATAAACAACTCGTTAATCTTGATTATATAGTTATATTCCTTTACATAAAGACATTCACAACCCGTTAATGCCTATTATGTTTTCTGCTAGATTAATAACCTAACCTGAATCCGGAACCAAATAACCTTAGCATTTTGCATGAGATTAAGCTACTTAGGTGATCAAACTAGGTGGAAAACAACATGCAAATAATGTTAGAAACTAGGAGTATAACACAAATATGACTTGAATATAAACTTCTATTTCAAAAGAACTTACAACCAGCTTGTATGAAAGCTTCAATCAACCCATTGTAGCAAGGAGACTTTATCACTCCATACAAAAACTAAGAAAGACAAAATGACAAATGAGAGGTTTTGGATGTGGAAGAGATGATTCTAACACCATCCTATCATCTATATTTATACTACTTAGGACACTAAATTGCAGTAAATGGGTTGCTTAAACCGTCACCTTATTGGCCATAAAGGGAGAGTTTAAACAACAAACTTTATTACGACTGTTACACAACTGCGGGCGCGGCATCTGGGAGGCGCAGGGGCGGTTTAGTGCAAAACGTTCAATCATCATCTTAGCCGCAGGTGCGACATGGGAGTGCCGCGGATGCGGGTTCTTCAATTCTCTAGAAACGTTTAGACTGTTGAACTTCTGACTCTTTGTCGTCTAGGCGCGGGTGCGGCCCATGTCACCGCAGGGCGGTGACACAGTCGCTTGGGCTGCTCAGATCCGCAAGCAACAACATACAACCAAAAGACTCTAAAAACATACTTGACTTCTTCAGCCGCGGGCGAGGCGCATGGAGGAGCGCAGGGTGTGGCCGGTCACCGCTGGTGCGCCACTTCTCAACCGCAAGGGCTAGCCGACAGAAGATCGTCTTGGTTGTCTTATTTGATTCTCTTTCTCTTCCAATTGTTAAATCCTTAGATATCTTCATGATTGACTTCTTCATCTGGATTTACACAGTGGTAACAACGTACAACCAAAATACTCTTAAAACATGCTAAAATTACCTAGATACGATAGTGATTTCATCACCTATCATCCATAAAGTCCTCATTTCATTCCTTCATATCAACTCTCTAGGACGTCAACCTACTTGCGTTCTAGGGCCCAATCTACCCTAGGACGCTAATCTACATGCGTTCTAAGGCCTTACCGACCCTAGGACGCTAATCTATTTGCGTCATAGGTCCCAACCTACCAGCGTCATATTGGTGCAAACAAAACAAAGACCAAAGAAGGGATTGATGAGGGTTCATCAATTCCTCATTTCATCTCTTCGTATCAACTCTTTGGGACACCAACCTACTTGCACCTTAGGGCTCAACCTACCGACGTGCAATTATCGCTAACAAAACCAAGAGAAAATAAGGTAGGTCCATCAAGTCCTCCTTGCATCTTTTCACTTCAACAACATCTCTTGCTCAAGACTCACTGCCTTCAAATGCAAGTAACTAGGAGCGTCAAAAACCAAAAACCTTCAAATTACTATTGTATAAGTTTGGAGTTGTTGGATCTTACATTCCTATATCTAGCTTGAGGGGATTCGTCAGAGATAGAATTAGGGTTAAGTTAAAGTTACATGTACTTTACTATTTTATCTCTACCTTTAATTGAGATATAATTGTATTTATATCATTATGTTGACATATTTTCTAATTGGAAAATATATTATCCGATGCACTTGTTTATTTTATGTTAAAATATGTATGGATTTAAATATATATTGTATATTTTATATTGTTTATATATTAGGCTCGATAAGATTAATCAAAGTGTGGTTTTTCCATTTATGAGGGTTCTCAGACCCTAACATTATCATGGTATCAGAGCGATTTGCTTAACGGTACTTTTAGCCCTATCTAGTATCTACTCATTCACACACTTTCGACCCGGCTTGTTCCCAACTTCCGATCCACAAATGACATTTATGTCTATAGAAAATCATCGGTATTATTCCGATCCAAACAAGTTTTGGCCTTATCCAAACAAAACTACCCCGGCATAGTCCAAGAACACCGGCTTTGACGGAGAGCAACACCGGATTTATCTGACAACAACACCGACATCGTCTGAGAACAACATCAGTTTAATCCGAGAACAATGTCAAATTTTTTCGAGGACGTCACATAGTTATTTTGGGAACAACGCCGGCTTCATCCGCAAACAAGAGCAGAGTCGTTCGAGAAAAAAGATCCAACATGCGGTTTGATCATTTCAATCTTCAATATTATTACCCAATCGAATGCGGGAGAATATTGAGATATAAGGATACTTATATCATTATGATGATATATTTCCTAATTGCGGAATATATTATTCGATAGACTTGTATATATATATATATATATATATATATATATATGGATTTTAATATTATTTTTTTATGTTGTCCATATATTAGGCTTAATAAGATTAATCAAAGTGTTGTCTACTCCCACCATTTATGAGGGTTCTCATACCATAACATTATCACCTTTAGATTACGTAAAGGATATCAAGTCAATAAAGAGAAAAAAAATTGCAATTGCTAAATTCTACAAGTACACTATTAAATTAATTAGAAAGTTCATTTATTAATAAACTTATATGGTTTGTTAGTCATTTCCTAATAAAAGAAGATATAGGTGAATCATTATTGAATCAATATATTATTATAAATTTATAATAAAAATTTATAAGCAAAGTAGTATTGAACTTTTACGCATTTTTTGTCCTCATGTCAAAATGAAGTTACAAGTCGCATCATGCTCGAACGATTGTCTCTTTGTATGGGATTAGTTATGTAACCTTCAAATATTCCATCAACCTCGGATAACTTTGCCAATTAACTTTCAACTTAGTCAAACGTCTCTCGTAACTCTCAAAAGATCTGGATTCAAACAAGGTATTATAATATGATGCAAAAACCGCTTGTGCGTGCTTTGATCGTGTCACTGCCCAAGATTTATGTTGAATGTTGTACTTGTGCAAATCATGTGTTTCACATCCGGAAACACGACACCTAGTGCACTTATAAGTCCAAGCTCTCTATCCGTGACAATGATCTCCGGTGTAACATTTTCGCACACATGTCAAAGTCTATCGAATGTTCACTCATAGTGATTCGAGTTTTCCTTAGACATGAAAACAAATGTTATTGCGAACGTCAACTTCGTGCTAGTGATTCCAACTATCTCTAACAATGTCATCTTGTACCTATAGAGGGCAAACAATCAAGACTATAGCTTTCTTGGGACATGAAAACAAATATGCTTGTAATGTGTAAGACTCGAGAAAGAATGGATATTAAAACTCACTCGTTCATCTTGTATGTCCTGTTCATTATTATAACTTAAGGGACTAAGTTGAAGATATGCGTGAAACATGGATACATGATGAAAAAATCTGAAACTTTATCTGAATGCATACATATCCTCACATTCACATAGTAACGATGTTACTCTAATGTGTGGAGTGTTTGTTGGAATGGACCTCGTCCTTCGGTTTGTAGCATTCAAATCTTCAATCCGCATTGTATACTTGTCTTATGGTGGTGACGTTGTGGGGTCATCTAAGTTACTCTAAAGTGTGGAGTGCTTGTTGGAATGGACCTCGTCCTTCAGTTTGTAGCATTCAAATCTTCAATCCGCATTGTATACTTGTCTTATGGTGGTGACGTTGTGGGGGTCATCTAAGTATCTAACTGTATTGACTCCAAAATATTTTTCGTCTTCAAACCCGACCCAAGTGCACGTCTCACCTTCTAAAATTGTGTGAACGTCAATCGGCCAGCATATGTATGTCTCTTTAAGTCTTTAACTGTTCGGAAAGTGTGTGTGGTTGTGCGATTCACAAATAACATGCAACGTTCATTTATCGACTTCGTTTTGTATCCCCTCACACTCAAATGAACACCCGTCTTTTCTCAATTTATGTGCTCGGCTAGATGAAGGCTCATTATCAAGATCAACGTCTTTGTTCTTCCGAAGATTTCCGAAATATTCGCATGTAAACCGAAACATAACGAATCCCTTAACACTTTTCCATTACCTATTTGTGACTAATACCATATTCGTCGTTCCTCCCATGAAACGAGCTCAATCAACCGTTGTCTCTCAATAGTAGAAAAAACCATGAATTTCAAACATAAGCAATAGTTGCTCTATTTATCACGCGGATAATTCGGTAGAACCTCATTGAAAGAAATAGAATAAAAGAACTTTTCGATCAGTACAATCAACAAGTAACATTAAGTTTAAATATTCTCACCTCAAAATGTGATAGAAATATTCGTCTGGCTGATTTTGTATCTTCGAACGGAATCAAGATCTCTTTACCATCTTTTGTTGTCATTTCCCATACCGATCTTTTGGAGTTTGTAAAGTTGATCCACTTTAACTCTCAATATATATAACTGAACATACATAAAGGTCATAATAACAGTCATATTTCGAATTTAGTACCGTTACACAACCTCTAATGTAAAAAACCCAAATCAGCACCTGACGCGCATACAAATTACGCATGCGCGTTGCAGACAACTTCCGTATACGTGGCGTATTCAAAATGCGTTTAGATTTAAATCCATCGCCCTGTATTTAAAATTCCTCTTATTTTTAAAGGAGATAAGCTGAACCCACCATATTAGGGCTGCACAACTTTGGACCGGACCGGAAAACCGGACCGGACCGGACCGGAAATTACGGTCGTAATTGGAAAATTCCGGTCCGGTCCGGTCTAAATTATTACGGTCCGGTCCGGTCCGGTCCGGACCGTTAATTGTCGTTTTAATTTTTTTTTCAATAAGAAGAGTATCCGGTCCGGTCTGGTTTGGACCGGACCGGATTTAATGCATACAAAAAAAGTATTTTTTTAAATTTTTTTTTTAAAAATTAATAAAACGCTCCGGACCGTATTGGACCGGACCGTGGTGGACCGGACCGTTACGGTCCGGTCCGGTCCGGCCCATGGACCGTTTCACAGCTAGTGTGAAACGGTCCGGTCCAGTCCGAGAGTTTACGGTCCGGTCCGGACCGTTTGAACAACCTTATTTAACCATATGCCGCTACCCTACAGTAGCGTAGGAGTTTAACTTGAGGATTCATCTAAATGAAGAAGGTTCTGAGTTGTGACCCTATTATCAGTATCAACCATTTAATGCGGTGGGTCTTGCAATTGCAACTCCCACCGGCTATTTAGGGTCCCACTTCTTTCCGGTGTACATTTTCAATCTTATTTCTCCGTTCCAATTTTATATTCTACTTTTCTAGTTGGTTAGCTCTATATTTACAGGATACCAAATCTTAAGTCAAATGACAATGTACGGGCTCCAAGCTAACAAGGATGAGACTTACTAGTCTTACATAGGATGAGCTATTTGTTCACCACGAGCTCTTTCATTCGCTGAACAAACAGAATACAAAACATTTTAAAGCTCTATAAAATTTAGGTTCGACTCGAATTTGACTCTTTTATAAACGAACCAAGTTTGAACATGTCAATGCTCGGCTCGTTCTACTAAAATAATGCTATAAGAGCATTATATTTGCCAAACTACTTGGGCCCGACTACAAAAAAACTCAGTCCAAGCTCGTTCATTTTTTAAACAAGCCGAATGTAAACATTAACGAACCGAACTTGCACATGTCAAATTATCGGCTCGTATAACCCTACCTATAAGTGGCATCTTATAGGAAGTTTAGGATAAAGCTTGGAACTTTGGAAGCATAGGAATGAATTAACAGTAATAAAAAATAAAATCAAGGTTTAGACCCCAAGAGAAGCCACATGGTTGACGAAGATATAATAACATCATTATCATAGAAATGATTATTGTATAATTATTGTGCTGTAAATGCCAGTGCATTCCTTCACCACGCCACATGGGGGCGGTGCAGAAAATTATATTTATTGACATCGCCGGTGAACTTTCTATCTAACCATTCCCTAACGCTTTACACCCACAAATCAAATTTATATGACATATCCAACTTCTACTGCAGTGTCCCAACCACTATTATTTGATGCATTAGAATATATTATCAAATTTTATATACATGGAAAACTGCGTAAAATAAATGCCCAAAAAAATATATTGATACTATTGAACAAAACTATTAATCTATTGTGAAAAGGACTAGTATTAAAAATATTAAAATAAGTAAGAAATTAAACAATAAGAAAATACAAAAGCAGCCAACAGTCGAAGAGATAAGTGGGACAGTGGGGATGACACCGAAGTAAAGTGGTGCATGAATGATACCTTAAAAAAAGGGTGATCGTCTAAAAAGCATCATCCCACAAACCAAAGTAGTTTCATTTTCAAGAAAAAGAAAACAATATCCTCCATTCCAAATAAATGCCTTCATTTTAGATCTCACCATCAAGATTGATAAAATATTTAAATAATTAGAAATGTCAATAAAAAAAACACAGACATAATTAAAAAAAAAATACCCTTAAATACTAAAAGCCTACCCACCCACAATAATCCATCCACTAATGAAATCCACCACAAACATTATGACACTCCAATTGTTACATGACAGAGAATCACTTTCAGAAAATTGAATAGCATGGTGAGGGGATATGACATAAAAGGCCCAATACAAAGGACCGAAAGAGAAAAAAGAGGATAACCATAAACTTGCAAGCACAAATCGAACTTTGTAATAATACTTCAAATATTTATTCTAAAGTAAATTTCAAGTTTTCATGTTACATCATGGAGAACCAAAAGCCCCCATCCTGAAATCATTTTTGGCACCCATACAGTAATTTCATCTCACACATCGTTAATGCACCTTGTCATTTTCATGAGAGATCTGAACAGGTGCACCCAAAATTTCAATCACAGTTGGGTAGCTTTTGATCCTCCGAAACATACCAACTTAACAACAAAAAGAAATGGGAAGAATATGGGATAATAAATCCAGATTTTTAGCATGAAAAAGAATGCTTACCTAACTGGGCAGATCTCTTTGCAATTTCCCAAACCCAGATAGGGATTTTTTTTCTTGTTGCTTTCTAGGCTTCGTCTGTAGTAAATAATGATTAATTAAACAACATGGAAAAACTTCCAAGCAAATTATGGCCTTGCTCCCCCTACTACTGTGAACTTCAGCCTTCCGACCTCGAAAACTGTCTGTAAAGCTGAAGATCACGAAAAGCTTGGAGAAGAAAGAGTTATGCAGCAATCTGGTCAAGTTGTAGCTGATCAAGCCATGCGCTCAAAGCTGAGTGGTCAGTGGGTTCTGGCTGGGATTTCGAATTTGAACCCTCAACAGCACCATTTGTGCTGGAAATTGATCCTGATTTAGCCTCATTATCCTTTGTTGGTGAATCTTTCACTAGTGAATGGACCCAAGACACATCTGGCTCCTCGCCTTTGGTTCGTCCCACAGTGTGTGACCTCTTCAACCTACCCAATTCATCGCCATTCATAGACCAATCAGGTTGCCCATTGGCACATTCCCACTTGTTGTTAGGCCACGAGCTCACAGGAGAACAAGCTGATCCTACAACATCAACTCCAACAAGATCATGGGGGATATTCGCCCCAAGTTCACGAGAACTGAGGCTACGCAACTGCTGGTGATGTTTTTCTCGAAGAGCAAGAGCAGAAAGCCTTGCACTCAAAGGCGAATGAGGAGACTCAATGCCACGTGGTGACATAACCCCCCCTGGTGATGAGGGGCCTCCAAAAGAGGGTTGCATAAGAGGGTGGTCAACGGTTTTGGGGGAGAAAACTTTGGTGTTAATTGGAGACAACATACTTTGCTGTTGTTGGAAATGATTAAAGACAGCAGTCTTGTGAGATGGGGAGAACACAGCTGATGCAACCTGATCAGAATACCTAGGTGAAGATGATATCTCTGAAGAAAAGAGATCGTCAAGGTTTGATGGTGCAAGATTCTTGGACCTAACTGAGAGATTTGAAGCAGGTGAATTAAAATGGGGGTGTGAGAAACATGATACATCGTTCAGGATCTGCTTTTGCTCCAACTCCAAATCCCGCAACATGCTCAACTCTTCTGCTTGTAAATCCCTGGCATTCAGGGATGAACGCAAGCGGCTCATCTGCAAATTGTTGTTCTGGATGTTGCTGCCAGGAAGATGCAAAGTAGGAATGCTTTGTTGAGGCCAAGGAGAAGATGAGTGAGACATGCCATTGTTAGGAGACATTGGAGGGGTAAATGGGAAAGGAGAAACAACAGCAGCTGCAGAAGGGGAACCTGGAAACATATTCAAGGCAGCAGCCATATCCATTATAGCAGCAGCAGAGGCAGCTGAACGGGGAGAAGAGACCATAGAGGAGCCAGCGGACATGTACAGAGGCCTGAGCTCTTCAGGTGTGTGAGCAAAGAAGCAAACACGCCGAGCACAATTGATTCCATCTTTGCAAAGGCGGGTTCTGTACTGTGCTGGATGCAACCAGCACTCAAAAACCCCATGAGCATACTCACAAAGATCACCACGCTTGCAAGATCCCTTACGGAAATCAGGGCAGGGGACACAACTGTAGTGAAATTTCCTTGGGTCCCTTCTCCTAGCATTCTCCCCAGGGTGAACAAAGGGACATTCAGTCCAGTCATGGGAGTAGGCTCGTGAACAAGGCCTAACCTTGAAAGAGTACATTCGAAACTCATCAGTAGCATATATGCTGTTTTTAATGTCGGGGATTGATGGATCAATCGGATATTCCTTTTTTTCTGAGACAGTTGAAACATTTCCCTCATTGGACTTGTTGGAGGTGATTGGTGAGGATGGCGCTTCTGAGGAAGAAGACAGAGATTTACCATCCAAGGCCACTGAGACACACAACGAACTAGTTTTTATTTGATCCACAGAAACCCGGGAAGGACCTTCACAACTTAATAAATCTTGAAGCACAGGTCTTAGAGCAGGAAGTGGACGTGCAACATTAATAACATCAAAAGGCCGGAGTCCTTTAGCATCAGCTACATTAGGATCAGCACCAGCGAGTAACAGCAATTTTATGACATCAACAGCATTAACGGATCCACCAGAAGCTGCACAGTGAAGGGCAGTGCTCCCATCTGGGCTGCAAGTGCGATTTATATCCGCCTCAGATTGAGAAATTATTATGTTTACAACATCAACACTACCATACATAGCTGCAACCATTAATGGTGTCCTATACTCTAGAACCATCGAGCTGGAGCCAACTTGCCTTCCATACCACAGCCCAATCTCATCTACCGCTCTAGGGTTACACCCAACATAATCCTTGAAGCCCTCGAGATCGTTATCTGCTGCAAGCTCTAGCAAATTCGAGTAAGAAACTTTTGTTTCCCTCATGGAAATGCAATTGCTCATATCTATCTGATCAGTTAACTCTGCAGCTTCCAGAGATGATGGTAATCCAAAATCCTTCAGATTCACCTCCAAGCTACTAGGCATGATTCAAGGATGTTAATCTGGAAACAGTAGCATACACTGATCAAATAATTAAACCAATAATAATAGGAGTACAAACATATTGACAAAATAAGCACATCCATTACAGCTACCAAAGTCAAACAATTCCTACAACTTAAGTCTTGCAGATGAGACTCCAACAAACCGGCAGACTACACATCCAAGGAAGAAAAAGAGATTATTTACATCAGAACAGTAATCAAACAAGATGAGGGACGAGCCTACAGGATCTAAAATGTTGTATAAATAACAGATCCAAGCTTTGATCTACATCATACAAAAGCACATACACCACGGACAACAAAACACACCTACGCCTAGTTGCTTACCAAGGTATTTCAAAGATAGGATATCCGAAAATCAAACAATAACATGTGGAATCAACATTCAATATGAATCAGATTAAACTACTCAATAAAATAAATAAAAATAATTCGAGTTTCAACTTGAACGGAAAATTAATCAAAATTTACAAACACACAGACACGCAAATTAGATCAAATCCAGTGAAAACGAAAAGGAAAAGAAAACCGTATAATTGTACAAAAAGCTACAGAAACAGAAAGAGAGTGAACTTACTGATATCCAGCGAGAAAACACTGTCGGTACTCAAACTATACAACACAGAAAACCACCGATCTACTACCTACAGCGACGAAATCTCTCCGGACCTACTAGGAACAGCTTGAGAACTCGTCGGAAACAACTAGCGAACCAAACAACAATCGAAAAAGCAGGAAATCAGACACCGCCGGCGGCGGAGAGAAAATCGGAGAATCTAAAGCGACAGAAGAGGGAGGGAGAGAGTAATAGAGAGAGGAAGCCTTGCTTTGCTCGAAATTAAAGTGAAATGAAATTGAAATGAAAAGGTAATGTTAAAATCTTTAACTTTTTTTTCTCTCACTTGCTACAAATCAGAGAAGAATCTAGAGAGGCTGTGGGTTAAAACTTACAGAGGAAGCAGATTTCACTGGGAGGGGTTGAGGGATTGGATTGCGGATGTTTAAATTTTGGGGAAGGGGCAGTGGGTGACCGGGACAGCCGGTGACTGTAAAGGGAGTACATTCATGGAAGATTGAAATTAGGGTCTTCTTGTTTCCGGTGTTTACAAGTCAATTTATTTCCACTCCTTTTTTTTTCCTTTTTAAAATAAGAAGATAATAATATAAATGACTATTGGGCCTTAAGTGGGCCGCAACACAGAGGCCTGAATTTAGGCCCAAATATATATATCATTGTGACTGATTTGATCAAACTGAGGTCTCTGGTTCACCTTGATGCATGATCAAATTAATCACAATTTGAGGATTTGGGTTTTAGATTTGGTGTTTGGAGTTGTGATTGTAGTTTTAGAAGGGTTTTTAAGATTTGGAGTTTACGAAAAAACTTATTTACAAGTCTTTAGTTCAATGAGATTTTAGGGATTTTTAATTTTAGACAACGATATTTTTATCCTTCATTTTTCATCCACATTTCACGTATTTTTTCTCATTTTATGGCTCGATGGAATTCAAAGTCCTCTCTACACACAAAAAATCAATTCCAATCTCTTTTGATTGACGGCAAAGGAAAGGAACTTTGAAGCTGTAAATCTGGAAGGAGAATCGAAGGATAGAGAATCGAGAGTCCGAGCTTCCTACACGCCAATACAAAGTTTAAAATTGCAAACAACAAATTTTTTTGGTTTTGCAATATGACTAGTATAAATAACAAAAATTAAAGTAAAATCTCTCTCTTCACCAAAACAAAAAAATATACTCTCTTTTTTCCGAAACTAGAACTTTCGAAACTTTTCAACTTCTCTCAATAACTTACTCTAAATCAAGAATTTCAAGTTCAATCTACTCTATTCAAGTATTTTTCATCTCTTTGAGTCAAAAACGCCTTTTACAATAGAGAATCAATCAGGTATGAACGCGAAACTTTTCAAACTAGTCGAATTCGACCTATAATAATAAGATTTAAATATGATTTGTATTGTTCAAAGTAGTAGACTCATTGATATTAATATTGCTTTATCCGATTGTTAAGGAATTAGTTTATAATCATTCTCAAATTTGTGGTTTATGTTGATGACAATACTTAAACTAGTCTAGTGGTAAGAGTTTTACATTGTTCTAACTTTTTTTCCTATAACTTTTGTTGTATACAACAATAACATCATTTATTTTGGATTTTTTGTTTTTATTGACAACATAACCAATACAATTTAAGAGTTTACTATGTTGTTGACAACAACGAACACAACTTATTAGAACTTTTTGTGTTGTTAACATTAATTGAACATCATATATTGCTATTATGAACTTGTTGATAGTACATAAACACATTGTATTATAATTTTAGTATTGTTGAAAACAAGTAAACATATTATTTGGCTATTTAGTGTTGATGATTATACAAAGCATATTGTTTTGTTTAATTATGTGTTGTTGATAGCAGCCAACGATTTTTTTTAACTGTTTTTTGGTTGTTGACAACAATTAAATACTAAATTTGGCTTCTTTTTAAAAATTGTTGACAACACGCAATCAAGCTGATTTATTTGTTATAGTGTTGTTGACAATACTTAATCCCATTAATTTTATGGATCGATGACATTGGCTTGATTTTATGTATTGAGTGAATGTATATTTATGGTAGTATTATTTATGGTATATATTCCACAAAGGGTGACCTTGACTCGAAGTGACAATGGAGTCATCACATATCAATGCTCCATTCGATGTGATGAATCGAAACCGTCTTGGGTACGAAGCGACGATCATGGTGACAACATTATGTACCGCAAGCAAAATAGTTTAACACGGTCTTTGTTTGTCCGTGGCAAAGACGATACTAGATAGTTACCTACAATATTCATTGATCGATGTTCTTTCAGTAGATTTCCTTTCCATCTGTATTTTGAAGATATACTCGTGCGTTTATGATAATGCAGACATTCTAGTCCTTCTTGGAGATAAAATGAAGTTATTCTCGGAACAATGTTTGTTACCCACTAAGGATCATTCAATCAAGAAAGGCGAGGTCAAAACTGAAATGATCAAGATTTGAGAGTAAATAAATAAAGACCGTTCAAGAAAGACCGGGAAAGTCGGATGATTTAGCCCAAGAAGTCGGTGGATTTGGACTTTTATGTGAACTAAAAACTTGTAGAGATCAAAATACCTTCAAAAGTAGTAATCGTGAGTTTTCTAGTTCCAACAACGGAAACAGGAATTCCGGTTTTACACTGAAGTACCAAAATGATGTCTTTATGATCAAATTGGTCGATTTGTCCTAAGTTTCCAACTATTGACCTATTCTATGAGACGATGTATTATGTAAAAATCGAACATTTTATGAAGGATCGGCCAATTGGCCTTTGAAGATCAGTTGACGTGTCATATTTCACTTCCGTCTTGGACGATCTATCTTTTCTTTTCACGATTCTATCTCTTTTGTTTTTACCTATCTTTTAGTACATCCGTTTGAACATTTTTATCTTTTAATCTTAGAGATAGGTTAGATATCCTCCTTATAAATAAGGCTTTTTCAACTATTAGTTGGATTATCCAATTTTAGATTCGATTTTACGTTCAAGTAAAGGAGCGTTTCAATAGCATAAGAGAAGGTTGGACTAATCAAATCTGACTCCACTAGGATCGGCCGATCGGTCCAAGGGATAACTCTCAAATTAGCGCCTTTTTCTATCATCGTTATATTCCACTCTATCCCTTTTGGGTTAAATAATATATCATATTGGTTTATCTTCTTTATATTCTTGTTTTGGAGATTACCAGATGGTTTATGTAATTGTAGTCATGTTATGCATTTGTAGAACACAAATGACACATCTATAATTGAATGTCCTGATACACACTAAGGGCTTTTGATAGGTGATGGAATCACTATCGGTTTTAGGTAGTTTTAGAGTCTTTTTAGAGTCTTGTAGTTATGCTGTGTTGCTAATGTTTGGATCCAGATGAAGAACCTCAAAATAAAGTAAAGAAAGGATCTAGAAATACTTGGGAGAAGAAAAAGATCAACGAGGATGAGCTTTTGGTGCCACACCGCCCCCGTGGCAGAGGTCACCGCCCTAGCAGTGGCCAATGCCTCTGACGCCGCAGCCAGCGCCTAGCTAGCGCTCCGAGAGCAGTGTGTAACCGCCCCCGCGGCGTCACCTGGCCGCCCCTACGGTGACTCCCCTTAAAACCAACGCCCGACGCCGCCTCTTGCGCCTTTGCTTGCTCCTAGAAGACCCATGTCACCGCCCCTGCGGCAGCCTCTAGCCGCCCCTACGGTGACTCAGCCCGAAGAACAAGAGTCAGCGCCCCTGTGCCTAAGCCTGCGGACATGCGAAGTTGAAGAGTCTGTGTCACCGCCCCGCAATGACACTAGGCCGCCCCTGCAGATCGACACCAGAAACGTCAAGGAGATCAACAGTCAGACGTTCTAGAGTATTAAAGACTCCGCCCCCGCAACCCTGTCATGCTGCCCCAACTGATAAGTTGAAGATGGAGCGTTTTGGCCTAAACCGCCCCTGCGGCCCTGTAGCCTGCGTCTGCGGTTTAGCGTTGGAGGACTTTACTCCGCTTGTTTAGGCCACCTTTATGGCCTTAAAGGTGGTTGTTTACACAGCCTCTTTACTCTCATTTACTGCATTTTCTAGTATAAATAGAGCCCTTGGCTGATTGCTAGAATCATCCTCATTTTTCCCGCAAAAGCTCTATTTGTTTAAGTGTCATTTTGTATGGAGTTTTAAGCTTCATTGCTACATTGGGTTGATTGAAGTTGTATGCAATTTGGTTGTAAGTCTTTTTAATAGAAGTTATATTCAATTTCCAATTGTGTTTTGTTCTTTGCTCTTTAAATTATGTGTGCATGTCTATTCTCACTTAGTTTGATCACCTAAGTTGTACAATTGCATGCAAAAGGCTAGGGTTATTCGATTCAGGTTTCGGGTCCTTAATCTAGTAGCAAACTCCTAGGTAATAATGGGTTGTAATTATCTAAGGGAAAGGAACATAACTACATAATAAGATTAATGGGTTGTTTATCTTTTATGTATATCTTTATCTTTATTTGAATGCTAACTTGTGGTTTGAATTCTTCTAAAAAGAACCAACCAAGTTGTATACATGCGGAAATCTAACCTAGTGTAATTTTCATATCAATCATATTATCACCATATCTGCTTGCTATTCATTTGCTTTTGTCTTTTCGATATTGCAATCTAACCCCTCCCTCCTTGGTTACCATAATTGATAATTGAATCTAAATAATACTTTGACCATAACTCTCTTGGGTTCGACCCTTACTTATACACTATACAATCGGTTAAGTGTTGAGTTCGGTATTTACTTTGATTAAGCTAATAACAACGACCATAGGTTTATAAGCTTGTCAGCTTCTCTACGATTAATTAATCCAAGGTCAATTGTTTAAATCATGAGAGTGAAGTGAAGAACATTGGGAGAAGTGCTCGATTGGGCCCCATGTCGGATGATGGCTCTCTCTCGCTTCTACACTTAACCTCAAATGACCGCTCATTGTTGCAAGGGATATCCTAGAGCAATTCTGGACCAAACCCATAACTTGGGTCCAAGAGGTCGGACAACGGCCTACTCGACCTGCTTGCGTTGACATCTTAGTTTTTTTCCCTTTTGAGTTGGACTCGTCCGCTGGCCCGTTAACTTTGGAGTTTTATACTTTTAGCTCGATTATATCTTAATAAAAAAGTAAGATCAAGTAGATTCGATCTTATCTTAATAGAAGATAAGACTGAGGGAGATTTAGGGCTTTATAGATCCTTATGGATCCTATAAATAAGGATATATTCACTCATTATGATAGATATTTCATTTTCCACGCATTTATGAAGCCTTCGCCCGATCTTCTCTCTATAGTACGACCCTCCTGACGTCGGAAGATTGGCTTTTTATTCAAGCATTAATAAAGGTTTGTTTTCATTCCGAGGTATGTGTGATATTTCCCTCTTTGCTCTAGGGTTTGGTGAGCCCGACTTGCATTGATCTATGATATTAGACTGATTCTATGTATTGATTGTATGTTTATGAGTTATGGTAGTACTATATATATTATATGTTTCGCAAAGGGTGACCTAACTTTAGGTGACAATATAGTTCTCACGCCTTCATGCTTCGTTTGATGTGATAATTCGGCAACACCTTGGGTATGTAACAAGCATGGTGACAAGATTGAAGTACCATGAGCATTAGATCCTAGCCACGTGTAACAATCAACGAGAATGACTTTTACATAACTCTAACTTACATTCAATATTGTGGAATTGTCTTTTGAGATATAATATATGAATGTTATGGTGATCTATAAAAATGAAATGTTTTATCCTATTGATATTTATTGCTTAAATATTCTCTCATCCAAACCTGATTTTGAACATTCCAAAGATTCAAGCATTTTTGTATGTTATGTTTTGCTTTATAAATTGTTTTATGAGATAATCGGGAGATATCCTCGAGGCCGTCAAATGACCTATCCTATATGGTGTTTTAAATTGTGTTTTCTCTCGGTCGACCTGACCTTCTTGGACGAACTTTGGTTGTTGTTTTCAGTTTTTGGTTTCTTTGTGTGATCCTTACTTTTTGTACATATATTTTTTTACTTTATTTCTTGATTTTGTTTTCTTAATTAATTCATCAAAGTGAGACATCACCTTCCTTGTGTTTGATCATGATATCTACACTACAACGAGTCTTGTAATTATTTGCAAGACATGAGGTTAACACTTCAGCCTCATCACCAAGCAAGTTGGACGACATGTATGTGCTTTGGTCTGGCTTATCTCGTCTTCTACCTGTTTAATAAAAGAGAGGTTTCGTAAGTATGTCTTACCAAATTCTCGTTACTATAAGGTTTGGAGAGCCTGACTTGCATTAATAATTCTATGACGTTTATGATTGTCATTATCGAGTGTATATATTCATGTGTTATGGTAGTCTGGGATTACTCTATGCAAAATGCGAGACTCGAGCATAAAATTGAATTTATTCTATATGTGCTTCACATAATTGTTTGCAAAATGACTTGAATCATTACGTCATACTCTTTGAGTTCTTACCCCTATTATTATGTTTATATCCTGGTTTGAGATTAATGACTTGAATCATTACGTCATACTCTTTGAGTTTGATCTCGACCCTTTGACTAAAATTGTGTCTTGTAATTAATTGCGAGATGCACACGTTTCAGCTCTCATCACTTGGGCAACAACAAAGACTCTTGCTTCTCTTGCCTCAATATCTTTTATTTCCGCTACATCTCATCTACCTTGTGTTTCATCTCATATAGGGTATCACATATCAGGTCTAGTAGTTTAAGGTCTTGGATAAAGAAATTTGTACACCCAACACAACCAAAAAGAAGCGATCAAACAAATAAGAAAACTTTACTATTATTAAGACAAAAAACAACAACTAGTTTCCCAAAAAACGACGTCAGTTTAAAAAGGGTTGAAATGTGAGTCACAGATCTCGCAAATAATTACAAGACCCAATCGTATTATAGGGTCAAGATCGAACATAGGGAAAAAGTGTGATGATTTGAATGATTAAAAGTAAAATCCGTAAAACAAACACACAAATAGAAACAAAGGATAAAGGTTCAAACTAATCAAGAAGTGGAATTGGCTCAATGAAGATGAGAAAGTTATGAATCGAACAATGATATAACAAAACACAAGAAAAATGAAAAAAATACAAAGATCGGGCCGACAAGTATGACCGATCGGCTTGATAGGTAATAGTAAGGGATATGAAATAGTGTTTTTTTAATCAAATCATCCAATATCAAGGAAATCAAGAACAACGTAACTATATGATGCGGGGTTGAAGCCACAATTCCTGATCTAGATTGAAAGTCCTCGACTGAAGCTATAACAAGGTATTAGTAAGGGATATGAAATAGTGTTTTTTTTATCAAATCATCCAATATCAAGGAAATCAAGAATAACATAACTATATGATGCGGGGTTGAGCCGCAATTCCCGATCTAGATTGAAAGTCCTCGACTGAAGCAAATCTCGGTTAGATAATGAAAATCTCGGGCGAGATTTTGGGGAGAACAAACCGAGATTTAGTAAAACTCAGAATGCGGAATAATGGATGATATGAAAAGATAAGAAGATGGTAATATGGAATGATAAATGACAAATATAGGAAGATAGGACTATTATAAGACTTGCAAAGAACTTTGACCAATTATGTGTCAAAACCCGATACAAAGAATTACCTTTCACCCTTTCTTCTTTAACCTTACACAAGCTTTCTAAATAAGACAAACACAATGAGGGAAAACACAAGGAGGGACTAGTTTGACTTGTAGCACCAACCTTCAAAAATATTAACACACACAACAACAACCTAGTAAGGATTCACAACTTTTCAATCAAAAATTCTCCTTTTGAATTAATAGAAATGATAAAATACAAACTTCATAAATGAAGTCACAAGTCTCTCACAATAATGTGGAAATATTAATCAAATTTAGTCTCCCCTAGAAATCTCCCCTTCTAAGGCTATTTATAAGAGAGATTTTCCTATGTAAACTAGGAAAGATATATTCAAAAGATAATCTAGAAAAGAAATAAAAACAATTCTAAAGATAGGATCAAAACTAACAATTACCTTAAAGAATGTTTGAGAGATTATAAGGTAGATAAAAGACAGTTGCCAAAATTAAAAGATCTTGGCCGAATCTTCATGCATGGGTCAAAGACCAAATCTCGGTTGAGTATCTCGGTCGAGATTCTTGTAGCTTATCCAACATTTCTTCTTTGTAAATCTTTCTTCATATCCTTCGTTGGTGTTTCCTCTCGGATCCTTTTAGCCCTCGATCTTGTGATTGGTCCTTGTATGAGTGGGTGTCGAGGATAGTACCACATCACTATAATTCGGTATTAAGGCATTGCAAAACATGAATCACCACAACATTGCATATTCAATCTCATTTGATAAGATTCATATCTAAAATCATATATATCACGTTACAAAGAAAATACACTACACAACTCTCGCATCTTACAAGATATGAAAAGTATAGATCACGCAACTCTCGGATCTTACAATTAACACCTTCAAGAACTAATAGAATAAAAACATTTTTATACGCAACTCTCACATCATGCAATAGACTAACCATAAACTACCATAACACATGAGTTAACACATATATTCAAAGGAATATTAATCATAATCAACATCATAAATATTCTATATAAAGTCGGGAACTCCAAATCCTAGAATAGTTGAAATTAGCAAGACATAACTTACAAATTTTCTAATTTATTAATCAATTGTGAACAATATCGATCGGTGGACTTGTAGGGTAAATCAAACTAACTTGCTACAATGAACATAAAAATTCTCTAATGAAAACTAGATAAGAATAATGGTTGCATAGCCTTATTTATAAGGAGAAAAAACTAGTAGAATCCCCTTAGGGTTTGAGGTTAATCATACTAAACCCTATCTCTAATGAAATAAAACAATAAAAAGGTTTAACCCTATCTTCCAAATAACATTATAATAAGAGAAGTAAAGGAAGGGAAATGAAAGATAGATCTTCTAAGTTGACATTGATGTGGGGTTGGTCGGGTCGATCAACATTGTGCATTGGCTCGACTTGTTGCAAAATGCAGCATCCAAAAGATATGATCACATGCTTGCAAAATAGGATCAAAAGACTTGTCATGGTATGTCGATCGGCTCAATGATGGTGAGAACTAGAGCAATCTTCATTTCTTCATTCTCATATCTTAACCAATATAGTCTTAACCTGAACTTACTTGACCGTAGGGAGAACCTTAGTTTGTAGTAGACATTCTTCTTATGATAACTTCATTTTAGCTCTTGGAAGGACTAAAATGTGTGTAATATCATGAACGCGCAAGTAGATCCCCAAAACACAAAAAATGAATAAAATGTACCACAATATGATGCAAATATATGTTATATAATCAAGAGATTTGCAAGAATGATGGTGGCAAAAGATGCTAAAATGGATGTTATTGGTACATATCTCATAGTCATCAACTGTACCCGCAAATTGGTCATAAGAGTATTTTGACGTTTAACAAAAGGACATGAAGCATCCGTCACCTCCAATTGTTATATGTGCTCCTTGAGTGGGGGGATTGTCGTTTGATTTCCCAACAACGATTCTATGAGTTTATAGATTTTCAATATCGTCGCTTAAGAGATTTGTTGGATTTGGATCATTGGTGCTCTCTCTCGCGTCTTCGCCTAGATCATGATTTGATGATGAATCCAGGGAACATGCTACATGTGTTTATAAGCCGAGACCCGCATGTTGTCTATCACCTCCCATGTTGTAAATGTTGTTGCTAGTGAGGTGACAATCGCCCAAGTTAGAGTTCAAGATTTGGTTTTCACCATTTTGTGCCATGGTGGTTTTGGTAATTGATGGATGAGATTAGAAATGGCTAAGAGGCCATATGGTAGGCACCAAATTATTTTGGGAAAAGTTCACTCGATAAGATCAAATTACCTTGTTTCAAGACCAACTAGACAAACTAATCTCGCTAGAACAAGCTTGAGAATGAAAGGATGAATAGAGATAATCAAGAATACAAGAACAAATAAGAGCTTAAATCACAAGTCAAATTGAACAAGTACGGTGACCGATTTTATTAGTTCGAGAGTTCTTCCTAGAGGGTAAGTGATAAACTTGTGAAAAATGTCGGTTCTCCTTTTCAACCCTTTTTAGCCTATTTATACCCTTCAAGATATCGATCTCCATTGACCAACATTAATTTTACTTTTGTAGCGGTTGTCTTCAATGCCCAATATTTTTGTGTCTTATTTTCATCATCAATGTCTCGTTATCAGTGGATAATATTGGTCATCAATGCCTAGTCATTACTAGACAAACGTCATCATGAATGCATGATCACCAATGACCGGTCTTTGTCATTAAATGCATAATCTTCGTAACCGTCGGCATAGATGCCTTTATTTCTTCCTCTATTTTTGCAACGGTTAGTTCCTTGTCTTTCAATGTGTAAGGTTGGCCTTGTATGCGAGAAGGCAATTGACCTTTACGAAGCATGTGGATGAACCTTTATAAATAAAATGTTAATATTTTTTGAGAGTTGGGTGACAGGGTTTTGTGAAGCGGATGTTCAAACCTTTACATAGTTGGTGATTTATGTGGTTACAAATCTAAGGTGTATGTATTTTTTTTAAAAAATAGGCCCAACAAATGCCATAACCATGTCACCGGCTGAAGTTTGACAACATCGGACCACTGATTAACTATCGAAAGATGTCTATGGACTCGTTATACACCTATCTCAGTTCCCTCCCAAAGATCGTTTGTCACATGTGTGTCATAATATTTATGGTTTTGGTAATCAAAGGGCCTCGGATATTCTCAAGTCTCGCCCTCGAGTAGTTCCTCCCCTCATCCCAATTGTCCTACTCCTTGACCACTAGTTCCGTATGTACTTCCTCATCACGCTCTTAAGACTCATCAATTGATCTCGATGATAAGTACTCAAGGCTAATTAACATTAGCCCCTAGTATTGACAAGTAGAGGCAAACCGCTCTATCATATCCCTCCGCGACTACATACCTATTAGATATGTTTGTATGTGTCTATATATGATAAAGAAAATTTAGTTAAATAAAGCATTAATTAATCAACTAATAATCATGTACCCGTAACATAGCACACTGCGTAAACCCTACTTGCATGGCGATTCAACCGCCGCTTCGTGCTCCCTCGCTTCCGCCCGCAAAGCCACCGCCGCCTGACCCCCTACATACGCCATTAACTGCTGATGCCACCCAGACTAATCGTGGGACTCCCATGAATACTTCTCTGCCCCTAAGACACCATGAGTGCCCTCATCCTACGCCAAAATTGTCGTTGGTTCTCAGATTCCCAAAGCATCCCTAACAAAAAACACACTCATTGAAGCACGCATAATGAGATTTGAAGTCTCGGCGGAAGAAAAGGGTCTTGCTTTCGTCGAGATTGACGAATAAGACATGAAAGAATTGAACGCCAGATGGAACACAACGCTTATCGTGAAAGTGTTGGGTAAAGTGGTACCTTTTCTAACACTCGAACGTCGACTCTACCAACTATAGGGACCGAGAGGAAAGATCACAATCATAGATCTCCCGAATGATAATTCATGTGTAAGATTCGAAGTGGAAGCGGATTACTTGAGATTCTTACGGAAGGTCCATGGGAGATCTTTGGGTTCTATATCACCGTGAGGCCTTGGCATCCAGACTTTGATCCGTTCATAGATAACATACAAAACTTATGTGTCTGGGCTATGCTTTCGAACCTACCACTTCAACTTTATCATAAAGCAATGTTGTATGGACTTGCTTCAACAATAGGGAAGCCATTAAAGGTGGATCTAAATACTTTGTACGCCACTAGAGGTAGATTCGCTAGAGTATGCATTAAAAATTGAATTAGACAATCCTCTCACGGGCACGACTATGATTTGAGGGAGACGAATTCATGTAGAGGATGAGGGACTGAATGCTATTTGCTATAGATGCGGGAAGTATGGTCACTTTGTTAATCGTTGCTCCAGCGAAGCACCTCCTCCCCCAAGCCCCTCTATGGTACCCTGTGTGACCAAAAATCCAAAAAATACCACATTGCCTCCCAAGTCTCATCACACTACTCCTGATACCACCCTAAATTACCCCTCAAAACCAAATCTAGGGCCATGAATGAAAGTTACGAGAAAGCACCGACATGATAGAACTTAGAATCGTCAACCTATCCATCAGAGTGGACAAACTAGGACCAACAACAGATTTGCAGGCCTGGTTGACCTTGAGACAAATCAGGAGGATCCTATCATTACCCCTGAGTATGATAACCCAAGCTCCACCCCCTCTGCAAACCCTAATCCTCAATATTTTACTATTGAACCCACTGACCCATTGGCCAATCCACAGATCACTAGCAATATACAATAGGTCATCTCCCCCTTCCCTCCCCCCCACTCATGACCCTATATTGTCTACTCTCCAACCTAATACCTCATATTTGGATCAAGGGAAATATTAATGTCCCAAATACTTAAAAAGATGTAGACACGAACTATCTTCACTCAACAGAGAAGAATCCTCACATATGGTCAATGTGTATGAGGGTCGTACGTCTTTTCATAGAAATCCTAGAGGCTCTAACATGGAAGTCGATGAAGATGTCCATAAGGAGAATATAATTACTCACAGTAGCAATGTTGCGAATGGACATAATCAGGTAGATAAGATGGAGGTTGGGGATGGTGGTTCACACCATTCCTCTGTCAACATCAGAAGTCACACCATCCTCCCCTCTTTTAGTTATCATGAATATCCTTCTCTAGAATTGTAGAGGAGCAGTCAACCATCGCTTTTGCGAAGCGATACGGTACATGATCAATCGCCATCAACTCGGTATACTAGCTCTATTTAAGACTAAAGTATTTGGAGACGCAACATCAACCATGTGTGGCAAGTTGGGGTTTACTAACCACACCATGATAGAAGCGATAGGGTTTTCAGGGGGCATATGACTCTGTTGAAATGAACCTAACTATGAGGTGATTGTTAGGCTGAAATCAGAACACTTTATTCACGTTAAAGTTAGTAAAGATCTGTCCAGTTTTGACATCATCGTAGTGTTAGCATGAAATATTGTGATATTTTAGGCACGTTTTCTAAACGTATTTGATTCATATTGATAGTCTTTGATTGAACATCATTGCATATGTGAGCTAGTATTACCTATATTGTCGATATGGATGTCTACACTAGCTTTATGTTGATTATAGGTGATTGAGAGTCATTTCCGAGCGGAATCAAGCAAAGAAGAGTTGATTGAATATGTCCATGGATTGAGGGCATTATTAGGAGCAAATTGGAGTTCAACTTGAGGAATGCACGAGGCTAGGGAAGAATCACGTTCTTGCCCTAAACCACGCTCTAAAATACGGCCGTACTACAAACCACGTTTGGTTCCACGGCCGTGGAACACTGCAAAGAGAGGCGTGATGCATTCCAGTAACTATTACGGCCGTGGAACATATGGTCCAAACCGTGACATAATCCACGCTCTAAATTACGGTCGTGGAATCTTCCACGACCGTGATCTTGGCGATCTTTTTCGCCACATTTTGAAGCCACGATCTTTTGAAGATTGGGCCGGGCCGATATTTTATCTTGCCCTATAAAAAGACGGACGAAGAGAAATTCCGTCACGCCCGCTTACATCGACGACTACACCACGCTTCATCTCCGCTGAGAGAATTTCAACGCCGTTTAGGTCCTTGCTTGGAATCATTGACATCTCATTGGAGATCGAAGTTCGCATCTAGGATTTGCCCTAATCTCGCACTTTTGGTGGAGATTGCTGTTGAGATCTCCGGATTAGCGGAAGATCGAAGCTTTTGGGAGATTGTTGCAAGAAGATATCTCTTCTTGTTTAGGTTTGATTTGGAAAACGGATTGACATCCCGTTCTCCCTTCTTTCCTAAGATTGTGATTGTTTACTTTATTCTGAATCCATTGACAATATTTGTTCTTGATTGTGACTTTGAGATTGGTTTGAAGATTATTGAAAGTTTTCGGAAGTTTTCATCTTTCTATCTTTTAATCCTTGAATTGATATCAACATGACAGTTATTGGCTAAAAGCCCTTAACAATTCTAAGGTGAAGGGTTGATAGTTGTGGCTTAGATGATGATAGATCGATCGTAAACAGATTAGACCCTGAGAGTTAGAGAGAATCGTCGACGAACCCTAAATTACGGGCTGTTCTTGAGTTCCACGGCCGTGGAGTCTCAAGAAATAACCGTAATTTCCCTTAAGTTTACGAACTTGCTTTTACTTTAATCCAAAGTTAAAGATTTGCTTTAATTTAGTTTAGACTTGTCTTTTCTAGGTGGTAGTGAAGCCTCAACAACCTCTACCTCGATTGTGAGTGTCATAACCATAATCGGTTAAGTTAGTCTTGATCCTTGGATTACAAGTTTGGGTATTTGACATTAATTCTTGCTTTTAGAACCCTTCTATATTGAGCCTCAACAACCTGTATAGAGAGTGTCTTGTAGGTGAGTCATATAAGGTTTTTGGAACTTCACCGTACGATTACCTTACATTAGCATACCTTTGCATATCTCAACTCTGTCTTTATATTATTAGTATATCTTGAATCGATTGCCACAACTTGATACCTGGATCTTTAGGATTGTTGTTTTCCCAATATTTGCAAAACTCTCATATTTACTCGCTTGATAATCTGCAATTGAATTTGTTCCCACCCAAATCCCTGTGTTCGATACTCTGGAATTCTTGCTTAACTACGTCGATCCGTACACTGCGGGTTCGCTTGCTTGATTCTAGTTTTATAAATTTAAAACTTATTTGTACACACCTCTAGGGGCGAACAAGTTTTTGGCGCCGTTGCCGGGGATTTGGTTTCGGCCGAATTCGGTAGCCGGTTGTCAAGCTTGGGAGCTTGCTCTCGTTATTTGATATTACTTTGAGTGCATGCGCAGATCTAGGAACACCGAAGATCTCTTGCCTCTTGATCAAGAGCTAGAGAAAACTCTAAGGCAAAAGCGCAAGGAAAAGAAGATGACTGAAGGACACGAACGTGATCTTCAGGCGGAGTTGGCGGAGAAGGAAGCCCAACTCCAATGGAATGAGACTCTCCGCCAAGATGAGATGGATCGTCATCAATCTCAAGTTAACAATCTACAAGACATGATCTTCCAGATGAGGGTAGAGATGAGCGACCTTAAGAATAAGGGAAGCAAGAAATCCTCAAGGAAAGCATCAAGGTCTAGAAGAAAAAGTCACTCATCCGCTGATGATAGTGATTCTTCCATGCCACCGCTAGAGGAGATTGATCCCACGATCAATGTAAATCCTTTCCATCCACGGGGAGCTGCCAATCGTCGTGTTCCACCAAGGAATGCGAGGATCGAACGTGTAGACGAAGAGCCGAGAACTCTTGGCCAGCGGATGGATCCAACACAACAACAACGCCGCTTGGGCGTGAATTTCGATGCTGAAGATGTGCAAGGGTTTAGCTTCAACCCTCAAGTCATTACTCTTGTTCGCCAAAACCAATTTGGCGGGACAAGCGCTGAATCTCCACATCAACACTTGCAAAACTTTGAGTGTATGATGGAGACAATGAGACCGAAGAGTGCTACTACCAACAGCTATAAGCTCAAGCCTTTCTTCTTCTACTTGAAGGGGAAAGCGTTATCTTGGTATCAAGCTCTTCCTAGTGGGAAACTAGATACGTGGGAAGACCTTTCCGCGGAGTTCCTCACCAAATTCTTTCCGCCATCCAAAACGGCGGAACTTAGAGGTAAGATTAATGCTTTTTCCATGAGACCTAACGAAAGTTTGTTTCAATCTTGGGAAAGGTTTCAGGATTTGCTCTTGGATTGCCCTCATCATGGCATATCCAAACTTGCCTTGTTGGAGATTTACTACAAGGGGCTGGATGCGGGAACGCAATTCAACCTCCAATCCCTCTCATGTGGAACGTTCATGGACATGAGAGAAGATGACGCTTGGGACTTCATTGAGAAGCAAGCAAGAGTCATAGAGAAGTATTCCCACCGGAAAGTGGAGGGAAATCGTGTGGAGCAAGGAGCAAAGCTCACACACGAAGCTCAAAATCAGATTTTTTACCTCAACAATGAGATCAAAGAGTTGAAGGAGGCTATCAAGACCAACTTCCCAAGGCAACAAGGGAAGGATGTTGGTTATTTGGGCAACAACAATGGCGGCAACAACAATAACCGGAATAACAACTGGAATGGAAACAACAACAACCGGAACAACGATTGGAACAACAATAGGGGTTCTAACAACAACAATTGGCGCTCCAATTAACAAAATTCCGATAACTCTTATCCTTCCAACTCAAATTCACTAACTCCACCTTCTTCTTCCTCTACTCCTTTGAAAAGCCAGGGGCAATCATCTAATGGAGGAAACGCTTCGGGGAAGGAGAAGCCCGATCCCATATTGGAAACGATTTTGGGAAAGCTTCAAGGGTTAGAGAACCGCCTCATCAAGGTTGATGATCAAGTTTCTAAGGTTGACAAAGCTCAAAAGGTTCTAGAAAACCAAATGTTCAACCATGCGGAGGAAGTTCCTAGAAATCAAGGGAAACTTCCAGGAAAGACGGAGGACAACCCTAAGGGAAGGGTGATGGCGATTACAACTAGGAGCGGAGTGACAACCACCGATCCGCAGCCTACGTTCGTTGAAGTCCCCGTAGAGAAGGGCAAGGAGAAGGGGAAGGAGAAAGAAGACGTCTACGTTCCTCCTCCAGCTTACAAACCTCCCCTTCCATTCCCTCAATCTAGAGCGTGAGCGCGCCTAGACAAACAATTCGGTAAGTTCATAGAACTCATGAGTAAGCTGCATATTAACATACCATTTATTGATGCTATTGTAGGTATGCCGGCTTATGGCAAGTTCTTGAAGGAGCTCCTCTCCAACAAGAGGAAGCTAGAAGACTTCGGCGAAGTCAAGATGAGTTCGGATTCTTCGGACCTCATCAAAACCATGAAGGAGAAAATGCCCCCAAAGCTGAAGGATCCGGGGTCATTTTGCATTCCCATTGGAGTGGGAGATGTCACATATGACGCTTTATGTGACTTATGAGCAAGTGTGAGCATCATACCACTTGCATTGTGTAGGAAGATCGGTTTAGGTGACCCTAAACCGGTGAAGATGACGTTATACATGGCGGATCGATCCATCACTCGCCCCGTCGGTATTGTAGAAGACGTCCCGGTCAAGCTAGGTAAATTCTTTGTTCCCATTGATTTTGTCGTGCTTGACATTCCTGCAGATAGTCCGGTCCCGATCATACTCGGAAGACCGTTTCTTGCAACTTCCGGCTGCATAGTCGATTGCAAGAATGGTAGACTCGCTTTTGACATAGGAGAAGAGAACGTAGAGTTCGTTCTTTCCACTCTAGTGAAGGAGCCAATCTTTGATGAGGATATTTACGATATCCAAGATGAAGAAGGGTTATCTAGAGAGGAGGTAAGTGCGATTCTCTTTAACGATCCTTTACAAAAAGTTATCACTATGAGTCTAACCAATGTAGGGGAAGATGAAGAGTGCAATGAGGCAATTGAAGCCTTAGAAGCACAAGAAGAGATGCAGGAAGAGGGGTTTGAGAAACTCAACGATGAGGCTGAGAATGTCAGAATCCACGGTCATACTCTGTATTCCACGACCGTGGATTCCACAACCAAAATCATACCTCATTCCAGGGGATTATATGGCCGTGGAGAAGATGTGACAACCGTACTTCCCTTCCACGCCCTAAACCACGGCCGTGGAGGACAAGATCCACCCGTAATCCTGGCCGTGGAAGAGAGTGATCGAGATATTTCTTCGACTTCTTCCGATTCTTTTCCAACACACTCATCACCCTTAGAAACTTCTAAGGAAACATCGGATGCTTCTCAAGGATCGTTGGAAGCTCCGAAAATAATGGAACTCAAACCACTTCATACTCATCTAAGGTACGCTTTTCTAGGATCTAATTCTACCTTTTCGGTTATTGTTAGTTCCGACCTAAGCATAGATGAACATGAACAGCTCATGATTGTCCTTAGGAAACATAGGAAGGCTATAGGCTATACTATCGAGGACTTAGTAGGAATTAAACCCTCCCTATGCATGCATAAGATACTAATGGAGGAAGACTTTAGAACTTCGAGACAACCTCAAAGGCGGTTGAATCCGACCATGAAGGAGGTTGTCAAGAAGGAAATTCTTAAACTTCTTGATGCAGGTATCATCTATCCTATCTCCGATAGTAAGTGGGTGAGTCCAGTTCAAGTAGTTCCGAAGAAGGGAGGAATGACGGTCATCACCAACAAGAACAACGAACTCATTCCTACCCGAACTGTGACTGGATGGCGGATGTGCATAGACTACCGCAAGCTCAACAACGCAACGCGGAAGGATCATTTTCCATTGCCATTCATTGATCAAATGCTTGAAATGTTAGCGCAACATTCACATTTTTGCTACCTTGACGGCTATAGTGGTTTCTTTCAGATTCCGATACATCCGGACGATCAGGAGAAGACCACATTCACGTGCCCATGGGGTACGTTTGCTTATAGGAGAATGCCATTCGGGCTTTGCAACGCCCCAGCCACCTTCCAACGGTGCATGATGGCCATCTTCTCCGAATACGTAGAGGAAATCATGGAAGTCTTCATGGACGACTTCTCCGTATACGGTTCCTCTTTTAACGATTGCCTTTCTAACCTTTCTCTTGTTTTACAAAGGTGTGAAGACACTAATCTAGTCCTTAATTGGGAGAAGTGTCAATTCATGGTTAAGGAAGGAATCGTATTAGGTCACTTAGTCTCTAGTAGAGGGATAGAAGTAGACAAAGCTAAGATAGAGACCATAGAGAAACTTCCTCCCCCAATTTTGGTGAAAGGGATAAGAAGTTTCCTAGGACATGCTGGATTTTATAGACGTTTCATCAAGGACTTTTCTAAAATATCAAAACCTCTCACTAATCTATTGATGAAAGATGCGGTTTTTGAGTTTTCGCAGGAATGTTTAGATGCGTTCAACACCATTCGGCAAGCTCTAATCTCGGCACCTATTATCCAACCTCCGGATTGGACTCTACCCTTCGAGATTATGTGCGACGCTAGTGACGTAGCTATTGGAGTTGTTCTTGGACAACGAAAGGAAGGGCGAACCCATGCCATATACTATGCTAGCAAGACGCTAGATGAAGCGCAGCTCAACTACGCCACTACCGAGAAAGAGTTTTTAGCCATTGTCTATGCTATTAACAAGTTTCGCTCTTATCTTGTAGGTGCAAAGGTGATTGTCTACACGGATCATGCTGCGATCCGATACCTCCTTGCGAAGAAAGATGCGAAGCCAAGACTGATTAGATGGATTCTCCTCCTACAAGAATTCGATCTTGAGATCCGCGATAAGAAAGGTTCAGAAAATTCTGTTGCGGATCATTTGAGTCGTCTAACACATCTAGAGGACGACCATCTACCCATTGATGACTCCTTTCCGGACGAACACTTACATATCATAGAGGAGTGCATCAATGTAATCTCCAAAGGTAACGAACCATGGTTTGCTGATTTTGTTAACTATTTGGTTTGCCAGGAGATACCACCCGGACTATCCTACGCACAAAGGAAGAAGTTCTTCAAGGACGTCCGAGAATACTATTGGAACGAGCCTCTCCTCTTTAAGAGAGGTCCGGATGGCATCATTCGGCGATGTGTGCCGGAAGATGAGATGCAAAGTGTCATCCGTCATTGTCATTCACTACCTTGTGGAGGACACGCTAGTTCGAACAAGACTAGCGCAAAGGTATTGCAATCTGGATTCTTTTGGCCTACTTTGTTTAGAGATGTGCAATCCTTTGTTTCTTGCTGCGATGCTTGTCAAAGAACAGGCAATATTTCTAGAAGGAACGAGATGCCCCTCAACAACATCCAAGAGGTGGAGATTTTCGACGTTTGGGGAGTCGATTTCATGGGACCATTCCCATCTTCTTGTGGAAACCAATACATACTATTGGCGGTAGACTACGTTTCTAGATGGGTGGAAGCAATCGCCTCTCCCACAAATGATGCCATGGTGGTGGTTAAGTTCTTCAACAAGACCATTTTCCCGCGATTTGGGACGCCAAGGACGATCATTAGTGATGGAGGTTCTTACTTCATAGCCCGCCGCTTTGAAGCTCTTCTAGCTAAGTATGGGGTTACTCACAAGATCGCTACCCCTTACCATCCACAAACAAGTGGACAAGTTGAGATCTCAAATAGGGAGATCAAAGGAATCTTAGAGAAGACGGTTTCAAGGACTAGGAAGGATTGGTCCTTGAAGCTTGATGATGCATTATGGGCATACCGGACTGCGTACAAGACTCCCATAGGAACCACACCATACAACCTTGTGTATGGGAAGTCTTGTCACTTGCCGGTAGAGTTGGAGCACAAGGCGTTTTGGGCTATCAAGTGGCTGAATTTCGGCATGAAGGAAGCGGGAGAGAAGCGTCTCCTCGACATCAATGAGCTGGATGAACTCCGCTTGAATGCTTATGAAAACGCTAAGATCTACAAGGAGAGAGTAAAGCGTTGGCATGATAAGCATATCATTCCAAAGGACTTCAAAGAAGGAGATCAAGTTCTCCTCTTCAATTCAAGACTTCGCCTCTTTCCAGGTAAGCTTAAATCCCGCTGGACCGGACCTTTTCTAATTAAGCGTATTTTCCCCCATGGTGCAGTTGAAGTATGGGGTGAAGCGAGCGGAAGTTTTAAGGTGAACGGCCAACGACTCAAGAAGTACACGCCGGAACTCCAAGCTGAGGAGTTTGCGCCTACCGCACTCGAATAAGTGCGAGATTGGTCTAGCTACGGACCTTAAACAAAACGCTTCTTGGGAGACAACCCAAGGTATTGCATTTTTGTTTTTATTTTCGATTCATAGATTAGTTTAGTATAGACGTTTTTTTTTGCTTTGTTTTTGCCTCGATTTCCTCCGGTATGTTCGTGTTTTTGGATGTAGGACCAATGGAAAAGGAAAAGAGGAGGATGATATTGAAGAAGAGTGACGAAATTTGGACTTTGGAGCTTTACAGAGGGTTCCACGGTCTAAATTACGGTCGTCATAGCTACAGTGGCCGTAATTTCCAAAAGCCTTTGAAAAATCACCAAAACCACGGTTCCGTACACTTCCACGGCCGTGGAACACCCCGATAGACCGTGATTTTCAAAATTTTGCCTGCAACTATATAAGCCACATTCTTCACAATTTCATCCCAAAAATCCCTCTTTCCACGACCTAAGTGCCGAAACACCACGACCCCTCTCAAATCTTCGTTTCCTAATCGTTTTCAACGATTCTTCTTCCCAAACTGCAGCAAATTCAACCACAAACAAGATCCAAGCGACGAATCGAACGGAAATTCACCAACAAACGCGCATTTCGGATTTTTCAATCCGAAAAAGAGGTTTTCTTTTCCCTTCTTGATTCTTGCTGATTCGGTTGTTTTTGTTAGAGATTTTTAGGAAGAACTGATTGAGAATTGAGGAAATTAGACTAGGACAGCCTGTTGTGGAGATTGATTGTGAAATTGCTGAGATTTGAGATTTTCTGAGACGAACCACGGTCACTGGGTGAATTACAGTCGTGGTTTTGGAAGAACAGACCGTAATTTTTGAACAGAATGGACTTCGTAAGGAGAGTTTCGGGGAGGATAAAGGAGAAGAAAAATGGGCAGAATAAGAAGAGGAAGGGTAATCCCTCCTCCTCCTCATCCTATAGGGCACCACCACCCTCTTCACCTTCACCTCCATCCTCACCTTCACCTCCATCTTCACCCCCTCACCCTAGAGTCCCGACCATACACGACGACCATCTTGCTGCACTTGATAGGATCAAGGAGAGGCCAATGATTGGCCCTAGATATTTGTTGTTGGAGGATCTAGTTCCTCTCAACATTATTGATGACCTCACTTGGCTCTTGGATAGAGCCGGATTAGTTGTCTTCTCGGCTATCCGAGAAGACGCATATGAGGAGATCACACGGGAGGTTGTGACGTCCTTTGAGCACAGCCACGTCGATAGGACCGTCTCTTTCCGCCTTATGGAGAGAGATTATCAGTTGAGTATCCGTGAGTTTGAGACCATTTTTGGGTTCCATGAGACCTTCAATGGTCGATTTCCGAGTGGAGTTTATCCCAAGGACTTTTGGGAAGAGGTAGCTATGATTTACGCTAGCGAGGATCGCTGGCAACCCGCTGACACCAAGGCTAGATTGATGTACCATCTAGCCTTGAAGATAGCTCATCGTGTTCTTTCGGAGTGTCTCTTTCCTAGGACGGAGACGCCCCAAAAGATCAAGACGGATGAGCTATTCTTGCTCTATTGCATGCTTTATGGACGCCGTGCAGATTGTGCTACTCTCTTGGCTGCTACGATGAGCAAGCTCAAGAACAAGAAGAAGGGGAACATTGGATATGGTGGGATAGTTACCCACATTGCTAGGAGTTTTGGTGTCGACTTTTCTGCTTGAACCCGCATACCGGCCGTACCTTTAGGGCTACATGCTTTCATGGTTAGGGGTCTCATCTTCCCCACACATAGAGGTCCGCCTTATGCGGGCATGCCTTGGGAGAGTAGGACGGGTAGGGGTATAGAGTGGCTACCAGAGTACTCCATTATGGCGGGACGCCATAATTGGAAGGAGACGTTCGCTGCAATGCATGCGAACAGGATAGCAGCTCCCCCTTATGTCCCACCACCGGTTGTCGAGGAGGAGGATATGGGAGATCAGTTTGAGAGTGGGGGAGGAGCCGGGCAGGAGTTTGGCACGTTTCCGGACCAGCCGGAGGCGGCCCCAGATGTACCTAGACGCTCTCCACGTCCAGCTAGAGCCTCAGGCTCGTCATCTCGCCGCGCTAGCGTGAGTGAGAGGCCCACGTGGATGGCCACACCTCCCGCATGGTATGGCGTTCCCCCTCCTTGGTCCACCGAGCAGCCAGCAGCACCTCCACCAGCACCAGCACCATCCGACGCCCCAGCATGGTACAGTCAGGCCCCGGGATGGTACGAGCAGATGCCGGATTGGGCCACCGGACTTTCAGAGAGAGTAGGAGCGCTAGAGATCCGGGCGGATGCTAGAGACGGACGTTTAGATGACGTTGACCACATGATGAGGGACGTCTACCGCCAGCAGTTTGGGCGGTTCTACGATCCGAGCTTCTCTCCATTCCCGCCGCCGCCAGCACCGCAGTGATTTGATGCATGACCGTTCGTTTTAGACATTCCCGCCACCACTTTGTGAGTTTCTTTTTCTTTTCTTCTTTTCTTTCTTTCTTTTGAACATTAGGGACAATGTTCGTCCTAAGTATGGGGTGGGATGTACTAAAAGTTTGTAATAACTCTACTTACTATGCTTGCTTTCATTCGAGACTATCATTGCATGTTCATTAGGTGTTTCACGTTTCATTATCGCATTGCATGAAAAAGAACTTGAAAAACCCATAAAAATTGAAAAACCCATAAAAATTGAAAATTTTGAAAAATTATATGCTTCTAATGAATTGAGATGATTTCTATTTGTGAATTGAGTTTGATGACAATTGCATGCTTAAAAGAATTGTGAATTGAAAAGAATTTGAATGAATGAGTTTTAACTCGTTTGCAAGTTTTATAATGTGAAAAATGTTACCTAAATCATGTTGAGAAATTGAAGTTGAAATCACACTATAAGTTCTTGTACTTCTTGTTGAAATGATTAAGGCAATTCGAATTTTCTTTCTTCTTTCTTTTGACCATTTTAGCTCCTCATTGAAATATTAGCCTCTTTTACCTATCCGGGAATTTGGAGAAGTGAATGAAAAAGGCATGTTTGAGTTGGGAGGGCCATGAGAGCAAATTTTTGCAATCAAAAGAATAGAAAGAAATTCTAGGTTTGGGGAAGTCGATCATGATGATGAGTAACTCGACACCATTCACATAGCCGGGTGTTTGTGTCTTGCCAAAGTCGGATTGAGCGATATTCCTAGCGGATTATGGTATGTGCGCTAAGGGTTTGAGGCATCTCGCAAAAATGAGAAACGCCAATCTCCTAGGCTTCGGTTTTTGTGCACCTCTGTCCATAACTCCAAAAGTAAAGTCGAAAAATGAAAAGAAGAGAGCGAAGCTCTAAGTTGAAGTGTTGCGGAAACCGCAAAAGAAGAAGAAGGTAGTTGTCCACTTTCCCGGATTCATGCACCACATTTCCTTAAAGTTTTCCCTTCCTTTCTATATTCTAGACCTTTTCTTTGAAAGTCCTTAAGATCATAAGAATGTTATATAACTTGGTGATCTAAATTGAAGTTTCTTATGATTGATTTTGATAATGTTTAAAGGTTATGATGCTTGTTTAGAAGTTGAATTGATTCATGAACTTTCTTTGCTTTTTACTTTTTGATTGAGTGTGTGAAAGTTTGATAAACGATTGAGGCAAGGTTTGAGAATGATCTATTCTTTAGAAGGCACGTTCATCCAAAAGAAGGTACACATATTTCATCCTAACTCTTGTTTAAAGCTTTTTGCAAGACCTTGCTTAGGGACAAGCAAGTGTTAAGTATGGGGTTATTTGTTAGCATGAAATATTGTGATATTTTAGGCACGTTTTCTAAACGTATTTGATTCATATTGATAGTCTTTGATTGAACATCATTGCATATGTGAGCTAGTATTACCTATATTGTCGATATGGATGTCTACACTAGCTTTATGTTGATTATAGGTGATTGAGAGTCATTTCCGAGCGGAATCAAGCAAAGAAGAGTTGATTGAATATGTCCATGGATTGAGGGCATTATTAGAAGCAAATTGGAGTTCAACTTGAGGAATGCACGAGGCTAGGGAAGAATCACGTTCTTGCCCTAAACCACGCTCTAAAATACGGCCGTACTACAAACCACGTTTGGTTCCACGGCCGTGGAACACTGCAAAGAGAGGCGTGATGCATTCCAGTAACTATTACGGCCGTGGAACATATGGTCCAAACCGTGACATAATCCACGCTCTAAATTACGGTCGTGGAATCTTCCACGACCGTGATCTTGGCGATCTTTTTCGCCACATTTTGAAGCCACGATCTTTTGAAGATTGGGCCGGGCTGATATTTTATCTTGCCCTATAAAAAGACGGACGAAGAGAAATTCCGTCACGCCCGCTTACATCGACGACTACACCACGCTTCATCTCCGCTGAGAGAATTTCAACGCCGTTTAGGTCCTTGCTTGGAATCATTGACATCTCATTGGAGATCGAAGTTCGCATCTAGGATTTGCCCTAATCTCGCACTTTTGGTGGAGATTGCTGTTGAGATCTCCGGATTAGCGGAAGATCGAAGCTTTTGGGAGATTGTTGCAAGAAGATATCTCTTCTTGTTTAGGTTTGATTTGGAAAACGGATTGACATCCCGTTCTCCCTTCTTTCCTAAGATTGTGATTGTTTACTTTATTCTGAATCCATTGACAATATTTATTCTTGATTGTGACTTTGAGATTGGTTTGAAGATTATTGAAAGTTTTCGAAAGTTTTCATCTTTCTATCTTTTAATCCTTGAATTGATATCAACATGACAGTTATTGGCTAAAAGCCCTTAACAATTCTAAGGTGAAGGGTTGATAGTTGTGGCTTAGATGATGATAGATCGATCATAAACAGATTAGACCCTGAGAGTTAGAGAGAATCGTCGACGAACCCTAAATTACGGGCTGTTCTTGAGTTCCACGGCCGTGGAGTCTCAAGAACTAACCGTAATTTCCCTTAAGTTTACGAACTTGCTTTTACTTTAATCCAAAGTAAAAGATTTGCTTTAATTTAGTTTAGACTTGTCTTTTCTAGGTGGTAGTGAAGGCTCAACAACCTCTACCTCGATTGTGAGTGTCATAACCATAATCGGTTAAGTTAGTCTTGGTCCTTGGATTACAAGTTTGGGTATTTGACATTAATTCTTGCTTTTAGAACCCTTCTATATTGAGCCTCAACAACCTGTATAGAGAGTGTCTTGTAGGTGAGTCATATAAGGTTTTTGGAACTTCACCGTACGATTACCTTACATTAGCATACCTTTGCATATCTCAACTCTGTCTTTATATTATTAGTATATCTTGAATCGATTGCCACAGCTTGATACCTGGATCTTTAGGATTGTTGTTTTCCCAATATTTGCAAAACTCTCATATTTACTCGCTTGATAATCTGCAATTGAATTTGTTCCCACCCAAATCCCTGTGTTCGATACTCTGGAATTCTTGCTTAACTACGTCGATCCGTACACTGCGGGTTCGCTTGCTTGATTCTAGTTTTATAAATTTAAAACTTATTTGTACACACCTCTAGGGGCGAACACGTAGTCTATAACCCTCCAACCCCAGAACGAAGAACTACGGCGTGAACGAAGCTTCCTAACACATTTAGAAGTGTTAATGGACCTATTTTTATAGAAGGTGACTTTAATTCAACCCTCCTAGCCGAAGATAATTCGAAGGGAACCCTATCTCAAGACACAAATAAATTCCAAAAGTGGGTGGCAGATAAAGAGTTGATTGACATGGGTTATGCTGGTCCAGCCTTCACCTGAACTAGGGGTAGAGAGGTTACGAACCATATTGCAAAACGGTTGGATAGATGTTTCAGGAATAGAGAAGGGCGAATTGCTTGGCCGGAAGCTAGCATTAGACATCTACCGGCTCTCTCATCTGACCATAACCCTCTCTTACTATCATTGACCCCCCCCCCCCCGAGACGTTTCTAGAAAGAGAGATGTCCATTTAGATTCGAAGCGGCTTGGCTTCACCATCGAGAGTTCAATGATTTTCTTCACCGGAAGTGGGACAATAATGAAGATCTCATGCTGGCGCTAAGTCATTTGAAACACAATCTCAGAAAGCGGAATAAGAACTCTTTCGGCCTTGTGTCAGCCAGAAAGGAGGAACTTATACGAAAGATGGAAGTAGTGCAAATTGACATAGACTCCTCGGCATCACAAGTGAGTATGGATTTATTGAGTAAATTGCACTCTGATTTTGAGTTGGTGCTATATCAAGAGGAACTTATCTGGTTCCAGAAATCGCGGGAAAACTGGATTTGTCATGGGGACCGCAACACAAGTTTTTTCCATACCTCAACCATTATCCGGAGATGGAGGAACCGGGTAGAACTACTCAAAAATACTGATGGTATTTGGGTTTCAGACCCTATCCTAATTGAACAACATGCACAACAATTCTTCGTAAATTTGTATGCGCTGGTTCAAGATAGTAACCTCCCTAGCCCCACCATGAATCACTTGTTCCCCCGCTGAGTAAAGATGAGCTAACACTACTCGGTGTAGGTATGAAAGACAAAGATATTATTGCTGCTGTTAAATTTATGGGGCCTTGGAAGGCACCGGGTCCGTATGACTTCCAACCGGTCTTCTTTCAAAGTTGTTGGAGAACGGTGGGAGAGACCACCAAGCGATGCATCAATGATTTTTGGGAATCAGGTAGGCTGCAGTGCGAGATGAACGATACCTTGTAGTGTTGATTCCTAAAGTACAAAATCGGAGCTTATTACGCAATTCCGCCCCATCAGCCTTTGTAATATGGCGTACAAGATAATTAAAAAGCTCATGATGCAAAGGCTACAACCGATTGATAATTATCTTGTAGGCCCAACGCATAGCAGTTTCATTCCGGGTAGACTTATAGAAGAAAATGTCATCATTGTTCAAGAAGTAGTGGATTCTATGGCTAAAAAAAGGTTAGGAAAGAGGTGGATGGCTTTCAAAATCGACTTGGAGAAAGCATATGACAGGTTAATGTGGAGTTTAATCGAGGATACTCTCCGATGCATGGATTTACCCAATATTTGGGTAGATAGAGTTATGACATGTGTGTCTTCTCCTTCTATGAGGCTTTTATGGAATGGTGAAATGTACTCGGAATTTAAACCTACAAGGGGAATTAGGCAAGGGGATCCAATTTCCCCATACCTCTTTGTTCTTTGTATGGAAAGGTTGAGTCATTGCATCAACAAGGCGGTTGAGGACGGGAGATGGAAACCTATCAAACTCGGGAGAGATGCTCCTCCCCTCTCGTACCTATTCTTTGCATATGATATGTCCTCTTTGCCGAAGCTTCATGTACTCATATGAAAGTTATTAAGGAATGCATTGAACAATTTTGTGGCATCTCAGGGCAATAGGTCAGTCTCAATAATAAGTCAAGTCTTTTTTGTGTCTCCGAATGTGAATAATCGTTTAAGGAACCGTCTAGAGAGTATTAGTGGGTTGACTATAGAAGAGGACTTTGGTACCTATTTGGGCATGCCAATATTGAGCAAGAAAGTTGTAGTCACCGACTTCGACAGTATACTACAAAGTAGGGGTGGGTATGGGGCGGGACGGGACCGGATTGGGGTTGTTCCGCGTCCCGTCCTGCAAATTATAACCAGGACGGTACGGGACGGGATATACAACTTTTTTTCTTCGTCCCGTGCGGGCCCTGTTCCACGTGGGACGGGATGGAACGGGCCTAATCCCGCAAGAATTATGCACTGATTATATTCCATATTTGTACCCGTTTTCTCTCACTTTACAGACACAAATGATAAAAAAAATTCGACAATAAATTACCGATTCAAGAGACCTACATTAGTAGTTAGTACATTCAAAACGAATACAAATTACATTAAAGTGTGTTACCGATTCACATTCAGAAAAATATAGTATTGCACTACACTAATGATAGTTTACAAAAAATATAACATTATTTTATATTTTGTGAATCACAACAGGTAAAAGAGGTTATCTTTTAATATTTTATTACTTTTATAATTCTTATCAATATAAAATTATAATTTATATATCTATATAATATTTTTAAAAATATAAAAATATTATTTTTATATATATGCGGGACGGGGCGGGATTAACCGGGATGAGAAGTTTATGTCCCGCGTCCCGTCCCGCAAATTTATCACGGGACGAGACGAGACGACATACACATTTTTTTTTTCCAAATCTTGCCGGGATTGGGACGGGACCGGGACGGGACGGGATTAATCGGGATTTATGCCCACCCCTACTACAAAGGGCGTATTCAAAGCTTGCAAGTTGGAAGGGTAGATCTCTTAGCCTGGCTGGACGTCTCGTTCTCACTAGATCGGTTATCTCTACTCTTCCCGACTACATCATGAAAACCATCAAACTACCTCCCTCCTTTATATGAAAATTTGAGAAAATTTGTCGTAATTTAATATGGAATGGGTCCGATGGTGGCAAACGAATGCATTTGGTGAATTGGACAACATTGTGTCAACCGAGAGTTTTGGGTTGAGCCGGTATACGGGCTCTGAGCCTTGAGAAAATTGGTTTGGAAGCTCATCACAGAAAGGAATACACTTTGGGTGGAAGTGTTCTCAAAGCAAAGTATAGGCTTGGTGGAGGCACTGGTCTCCCGGGCATTGCATGCTCAAAGAAGGGATCGGTTACCTTCAGAGTATTGTTTGGAGTCTCCATGAAGTTATTGCTCCGGGGGTTGCTTGGAGAGTTCATGACGGCAGGATAGTAGGATTCTGGTAAGACAGATGGCTTTTGGATACCTCTCTACATAACGTGGATTTACAAGTTATTGAGGAGGAATTTTCGGAAGCTAAAGTACGAGATTATTGTATTGAAGGCCAAGGCTGGAATTGGCCAATCCTACACGCTCTTCTACCTGCCTCAGTGTTGTTGAGACTGGCCGTAGTCAGAGTCTCAGAGGATCAGGCTACTGTGGACACCCCCTGTTGGCCTCATAATAGCAATGAAGATTACTCTATGTGGACGGGTTATCAACTTCTCACGTATCGCAATGTCACTCTCCCTTCAAGATCCATATATATTGAGATTTGACATTTAGAAGCTTCGGAGAAAGTTAAGACCTTTATCTGGTTGGCGGCGTTAGGAAAACCTCTCACTAACACCGAGCGACACCGTCGGCACTTAGCATCCTCACCGGACTGTGATATGTGTCCTAGTCAAAGTGAAACCCTTCTCCATATTTGCCGAGACTGCCCTATTGCCAAGGATCTTTGGGCGCAATTTGACCAGGCTCATCGGCGTTAGAAAAACCTCGCAAACCGCAAAACCGCAAAATGTGGTTCGTTTGCAGTTTGAACTACAACCGTGTGGTTTGAATCGCAACCGAAACGTAACCAAACCGCATGGTTGTTGTTCGATTTGCGGTTTCCATTTTCTAGATTTGCGGTTTACGGTTCAGTTCGGTTGCAATTACGGTTTTAAACCGATGCTCAACCCTAGATATGACTCGAGAGCCCCTTACAAAGTAGGTAAGTTCTAAAAGGTTAATTAGTTCGAATATTTCCAACTTTTAAATTTAAATGTATATATTATATAATATATTATATAATTGAGAAAGGAATAAGGAAATGAGGCGGAGTAGGGTCCCACGTGTCAAGAAACTGCCATGCGGTGGCACGTGTAGAGTGAAGCGGAGAGAAGAAGAATCAAAGAAAAGACCCCCGACGACGAACTCTTCTTCTTCACCTGCTTCTCTTTCATTTTCTTCTTTATCCAAATATTCAAACAAAAATACCTTAAAAAACTATGACGGAGAACCCTAAAGATTACAAATTTATTATATTTTTCTTAAAAATTTGAGAGGATTTTGTTTTCGATTGTTGAGAAAGCGAGAGCAAGAGAGAGGGAGGGAGCAAGACACGAAGGGTTGACTTTTAGTCAAGATTCATTTGGGTACCTAAGAAGTTTAACGAGGAGAGAGAGAATCGAAAAGGGAAGGCGGCAAAAAATTAGGGATTTGTTCGTGCAACCGGCTTGTTAATCGGCAAAGTAAGTGGCTGACCCACTCTCGAACTATTATTTTTCTTCTGTATGAATCCCTCAAAAACGATTGTGTTTTAGTTTTTGAATGATTTGAAAGCAAAGAACTTTGTTATTGTTGGTGTTGTTGGGTTTTCAGTGGTTAGGGTTTGTGGAATTGATCGGAGAGTGTCGGAATTAGATTTGAAATTGGTTTTATGTGTCACTTTGTAGATGAAGTTCGGTAGGAAGTAGATTGTTCGGTTGCTATTTGGGTGTGCTTTCATTTATGATCGAGTTCTATGGTGGTGTTACAAGCAAGAGTTGATACTCCTGTTGGGAATTCTCGATCAAAATTTGTCCTTAGTATAAGTTTGATACTTTGGCACATAAATTTGTGAAACTCAGAATAGCAGTGTGGCTCCCGTTTGTCCCATTTATTCAGTTTGTTGATGAAATTCATGGTTTTGATACAGTATGTTGCCCTCTTCCTTGGTTAGTTTTATGCTATGCGATGACTGGATTTTTAGGGATTTTAATCCCAAATTAGGTGCTATGTCTCCTTGGCCAATGGGTTCCCCCCTACGAAGATTACAATTCCTGAACTGATACAGTGACACTTGCTCTTACTACACTGTCTTTGGCACTTAGTGCCGGAATCTGCGGTCGGTCATCATGTTAGGTACATAGTTTAGTTACCAATTTGCAGGACCGTCTGCGTCATTGCGTACACAATTTTGTTATATATGCCCAGCTTTAACTTCTGCCTATATTTATTGTTGGATTGCGGCGGTAACCGTATTTTTCCGTACTTGAGAGTACATCAAGATGGTTTTTAGTTATCAGAGGATTCCTTTTTTTCCCCTCTCTTTCATTATGATGACTCAAATGTGACTGTTCTGTAATGTTAAGATTTTTTACTCAAGGGGGGAGTTGTAACATGCCAACAAAGTCTGCGACGGTAAATCAATCAGGGGTCAACTTGCACACTTTGGCCCCGTCAACTGTTTGTTCTGAGCAGTGGTGGCGAGGTGCTGGATATGGTCCTACCGGTTCGGGTACGGCAGCCGGAGATGCTTCTGATTCTTCATCCTCAGATCAACTGAATGCCGCAGGGGGTTCAAAAGATGATCATTCACTATCAAGTGGAGGGTTGAACATTAATGATGATGATACCAGTAAAGACTCCCAAACTACTGGTCCTATTCAGCCAGGTAAAAGAAGTTGAAGAATTAAGTATGTTTGCATATATAGTAGTAAGCTTCTGACCTTTTCTCAAATTCGTACACGTGGTCACTTTCTCCATCCGAACCCTACGTATTGATAAATTTAAGGCCTGTGACTCTAGCGTCTGATGTCACTACCGCTTTAGAGTGGAATAAAAGCGAACAAACAGGCAGTAAAGTTTGTTATCATATTTTGTCGTTAACAACAAACGGGAAGTGGGGAGTTTCAGAGTTTGTTATCATATTTTCTCGTTATTATTCTTGTTGTATTTGATCTGATTTTTTTGTGCATTGCCAAACTATACAACGTGTTCGTCTGCCACAGTTTTTGGAAATGGGGAATGCCTGGGACAGCCACCTCAATTTGAACTTGTTGGCCACTCGATTGTAAGCGGTCTTTCATCACTTCCTTTTCTTCAATACTACAGGATCTTTTATGTGAAATTTTCACTCCAAAGCGCGAGAAATAAGTATTTGCTTGCATCTCTGGCGTAGAATGTAGATTCTTAATTTGCTTGTATATTTCCTATTTCAGGCCTGTGCATCAAACCCTTATCCTGATCTATACTATGGAGCAGCGATGGCTACCTATGGACCTCAACCTTTGGTGGGTCACTGATAATCTTCTATTTTTGATTGCCCAAACATATTTTAAGGCTCATAATAGGTCACTGATAATCTATTTCACCAATTTGGGAATCGCCTTTATTACTTCCCTTGGTAAGAATATATGTGAGAGCCATGTAATCTAATTTGATGACGGGCTTGGTGAGTTGGTGACAGGTTCCTCCGTTCTATAGTATGCATCAGCCTAGGATGCCTTTGCCGCTTGAAATGGCACAAGAGCCAGTTTACGTTAACGCTAAGCAATATCATGGGATTTTGAGGCGCAGACAGTCACGCGCCAAAGCTGAGCTGGAAAAGAAACTGATCAAAGTTAGAAAGGTTAGTGGTATTCCTTATACTATTGAAATATCTTCTATGGTTGGTGGCTAATTTGTGACTTATATTAAAGCAGAAGCTAAAAGTGTCACATGTTGTGATCTTGTGCTTCCATAGTTGAAAAAAATTTATTTTGTAATTATTTGAAAATCATAGTTTGATAATTTAAAAGATAGATTTTAATATTCTTTATTGCTTTTAATATATCTTATCAACTTTTAGTTTCATTTCTCTGAATATTTCTTGTGAAAATACATTTATATATCAGTATTATTTTGGATTTTGCATACACCAATCGAAAATTTAAATTATCATGATCTAGTTTCGTATGATGTGTGTAAAAAGTAGTTATTTCTAATTTATTCTTTACTGCTTTCATATATCATATTGCGTAATATATTTTTAATGTATCTTGTGAACTAATTATACATAATAATAACAATGTGGAATTTTATAGAGATCATTATAAATTTACATTATTCCTATCAAATTTCTATATGATATACAGTTTATACACACAATAATGTATACTAGCTTTGACTTTAAATCAAAGGCACTGATTTGCACAATTGCATTTCTAGTTTCTGGTGTACTTTTCCACTCAGTCGGCATATTTGGCTTGATAAGATTAATGATGTGTTTTAGCAAATTCATTGGTGTTTTTGGACGGTTTCATTTGTGTAGCCATATCTCCATGAATCCCGTCACCAGCACGCCATGAGGAGAATGAGAGGTTCTGGAGGTCGTTTTGCTAAGAAAACCGAGGATGATGCTTCAAACCATGCCTCCGAAGGTGGCGGCAAAAGTTCAGGTACCAGGATCTAATTCCGCGCACGTGTTGAGCCGTTGATTTCTTCTAAGCATTTCTTCGATTTGACCATTCTAAATTTTCTCCCACAATGTTCCCTAAATGTAGGATATACTGAACAGCCAAACGGCAGTAATGGGAGTTGATCACGCTGTCGTCCGTGTGTCTGCTCAGTACACGTGAGCAGATTGATAGACTCAGTCTTGGCTTCTCATAGCTAAGCGGCAAATCATTCTTGGCTTGGTGCTCTTCTGTGTGTTGGTTGTCGGCTTTGTTTTTGAAGCTTGGCAGGTTTAAGGTTACCATGTTTTGCGTTTCTGTAGCCTTTTGTACAAAAGATAGTTCTTTAAGATTCGGACTGTTGTGGTGTTTAGTTTAGGATTGGGTGTCAAGTTCAGGATCGAGGAACGTTAAAGTTTGTTGTGTACCGACTAATATGCGCTGGAAACAGATGTGCTTATTTTCAGTTTTTGTTGTTTTTTGCTCGACATGTTAGTATTCATTCTCGCCTCCTGAAAGCGTGAGCAATGTTCAGGTGTTGCTAGCTACAAATCCTCTTCTCATATCATTTACAAAGAACTTAGCGACTTGATTTATCTGGAAAGAAATTATCTCCCGACATTTGACGTTGTATGTGGGACGAGTGCACTACACTAGAGACTAATATAGAGGATGAAGCCCTGCACCGGTGTTTCAGACAAAAATTGGTTTTATGGAGATCACATTGGGGGATTTGTAGAAGAATCCACAAAATTACGGCCCTGTTCGACGGAGCTTTTTTGTAGAGCTTTGGAAAAAGTGAAAGTGAAAGCTAATGGGCGTTCATTACAAAACTTATTTGGTAGATTTAGAAGCTTTTTGGTTAAATTTAGATTATTGAATTTTTTACAATTTTACTCCTTAAAGCTATCTTTAACAATTGGATTTTATCCCTTAAAGCTATCTTTTTGTGTTAATTATCATAAATTTATTAGTTTAAAATGTATTGAGGTCATAATCTATTTTAAATTATTTTTTCCTGATTTTTTTATTATTTTATAATGAATTTTAATGTAATATATTAAGAATGTGTATAAAGTAGAAATAAATGAAACCTTGAGGACACAAAGAGGAATTTTAAAACTTAGTGGATACCAAAAGAAAAAGTTCAAACCTTGATGGCACCAAGTGGAAAAATCCTTAACAATTTGTACATTTTTGTCCTTTTTGGCTTTTTGATAAATCTACCATACAAATCTATCCACAAATCTACTTTTACCAAACATCAATTAGCTTATTTGTTAGATTTTCGGAATTTACAAAACTCTTTGAAACTCTACTAACAAACCTACCCAAAAAGCTACTAAAAAATCTCGCTTTACCGAACAGGGCCTACATCTCACCGGCGGAGAGCATGTCCTTGCCGATTAAAAAATATTTCATTTTTTAAAAAACCTTTTAAGATACAATAAGTTTAACGGATTTGTACAAGAATCAACAAAAGTAAGGGTCGAAACATACCCTAGTCTAAAACTAGGGTTTTACATGAATAACTCGTAGATTTAAACTACGGCTATCTTTTTTCTTTTTTTTTTGAAGAGGTAATTAGAACACCCGGGGTAGTAAATCGTGGCCCATCAGTTTTTCCATACATGCTGCCTGGAGATTCGAGTTCGAATCTCCAGGATAGCCACTTAAGGAGTCTAGCACCACATCCCACTAGACTAACTGAGTATTGATATCTTCTTTTTTTTTCTTTTTAACGTAAACTGCGGTTTACTTTTTGTTTGTAACAGTATAGAAGTTGTAGCTTAAATTACGGCTTATATACATGAGGTGTTTGGGAGAGTTGTTAGCCGGATCCCGACTCCGATTATCGGGATTGCTAGTAGGATTGCGAAGAAATTTATGTTTGCTATTATGTTGCTGCTTAGGGCTATCTATGTGTTCTTGATCTTGGTTGTGTTTGTTTACTGCATCCATGATATCAACTAACAAGTACTCCCTCCAAGGGCACTTCATTTGGATGGCCACCTCTGCTTCTTTGACGGTGACCTTCACGTCAAGTGCCATGTTATTGTCAAATGGACCAAGTTTTACGAGTAATGGGTCAGCTTTGCTTCATCAATAGCGCTAGCCTTCCTCTTGTTCTTCAACATACTCTTCGCATCACTTCAGCTCTTGTTATCGTTAGCCTTCCTCTTGTTCCTCAATATTTAAGTGAGAACAAATGGAGAAGTGTATGCATTTGAATTGATTTGGTGTGTTTGAGGTTTGTAGGGAGAGAGAAAAAAGAAAACGAAAACGTATTTTTAAAAAATATATAGATGGAGAAGTGTAGGTACATAAGTTGTAGTTTAAAATTACTGTTATTCATGTGAATACGTAGTTTAAACTATGGGTATGCTCCGCCTCTAACTTCTTTCCTATTTTCGGTAATGAGAAATAATGTATAAGGGATATCACCAAAAAATGGCAAAACCTTTATACGGGACATTAAGAAAGAACGATTGTATCAAGTTATAGCATGTCATTTGCTTAATGCTCATGAAATGAGAAACAATTTGGATCAGTCTAAAAGGGAACTAACACATTTACTTGAGATTCTTAGACAAAAAAATTCAAGTATGCTACAAAGTAATGTATAAATATGCATAGAAAAAGGTAGAAAACAATTCAAATGGACTGGAATTGGTGGAGGTTGTGGCTGAAAAATGACATATCCTAGAAGAACAACAATTAGAGTAAGAGCTCACCGATTTAACATATCAATGATGTCAATAGAGGAGAAGTTCTTGTTCTAAAAGGAATGTACAATATATGTATAACAAAAACTCACTAATTAGGTGGGGTAAGTTTGGTTTCTGTAACGTCCCAATTTTTAGGCACGTTTTTGATTTTTATTTTTTCCGATTTTTTATCGATATTTTAATAACTTATAAATATTTACGGGCATTCTAATGTTGTAAATTAATTTTTATAAGTTAATATATTTTACATTGTATATATTCCGTAATTTATTTTACGGAAAAGTTCGGAAAAGTTTTCAATCCGAAAATTCCGTTCCGGTTGTTTTGATCGGGTTTATTTTAATTCCCGGTCTCGTATTTTATTTCTTCTTTTATTTATTTTTTGACGGCATGTCCCTTCTCCTTAGCCATGTCTTGTGTAATAGCTAGGATTTCCGAATTCTAATTAATGTTGATTAACTTAATCATTTATAGTAATTGACATATAACTCGCGAAGATTTCGCAAGTGATGAGTATGAGTCCCACCGTTATGTTCCTAGCGTAATTTTGGACGTTTGGGAAAATTTTTACTTTTTCCCCCGGTAATTATTTTTACCCTCCGGTGTTATTTGGAGCACTTGGGAGCTTCATTTAATAAAAATGCAGTTGAGAGAAATGATCAGGAAATCGGACAAGTCCTAGATATGAAATAACATGGAGAGGCAAAACGGGCAAAAGAGTCGCTATTTCGTTTCTTAACGGCTAAGAAAGACGGCTTAGGAATACACATTTTCCGAGGCAGTTGTGAAATAATTATCCCTACAATATTCCAGATTTAATATTCCAATCTCGAGAAGTTTGGAGAAGGAGGTTCGACCCGCCATTAGATCGGTTAAAGGATAATTATCGACTTTGCTAAAGGATAATTATCGTCTTCACTATAAATAGCGGAAAATCCTTTATTAATTCATTTCCTTTCACGTTTCCTCGTAAAATCTCTGATTTCTCTCAACCTTCAAACTCAGATCTACTCTCCGTTTCTAATCCGATTTCAATTCCGTTTGAGTTTCTAGATTCCTCTCTTCATTCTCTTCATATCGGTACCGAGTTTCTGCATTTCCGAGCAGATGAAGGGTTGGTCGAGCATATATGTCACCAGGTAGGTTCCGTCGCTCAGATTCCGGTGAATTTGATTTTGTCCATGCCTAGCCCGCGTCGTTGTGATTCCGAATCTTCTTTCAGATCGTCAATCGGGTTAGTAACGAATAAGTTATGAATTTATTCGTTTTCTAGTACTGCGATTTGGCCTAAATTGAGTTCAGGCTTGTCAAAATGGATAATTAGAATTTCCTTTATGGTCGTTATATTATTTTGGTGATTATGGGTTGTTTGTTTGATGAAATCTGATGACAGGGGGTTTAGAAATTACCTGCGGGCAAAATGTTATTTTGGCAAAATCTAATTAATTAATTAAAGGTTAATTGATTAAATTAGGATTAGAATTGAGATTGAGGAATGTTGATTATATACTACCTTGAGATTTGAGGAATTGTGAGTTTTGCTAAGATATTGAGGTTTAGTTGGTCGTGAGGCTTATAGATTGAGTATGATCCTCATTGATCCCTTTGAGTCTAGGTGTGACCCCTTTGATGAATAGAGTTTGATATATCTTTATGCCTTGTTATTAGGCAGTGCCCTCTCTCAGGATTGGAGGTTGTTGTGGTTGAGCTGAGTACGAGGTTGAGGTAAGTCCGTAGGACTTACTTAGCTACCATCCCTATATTAGGTGTTTGCATGAGTGGTGTGTGCGTTATATGTTTGCTATGATAGCATGAGATATCGTTTATACTGACCTATGTTTTATTGACTGCCCCATTGCGTGGTTGTGATAACCCTTCCCTTTCATCCTGCCATGGAGTCTGGGAGGTTCTCTGATGTCGGGCCAGACTGGTTTACAGGAAGGGCGCAATCCACTCCCATAGGGTACACAGATTGTGTGACCGATACTCGTACAGCTAGACATTGCACTCAGAGGCGGGGATGTAACCGGTCCTCGTGTCACATACTTTCATCTATCTATATATATACGATTTGAGTGAATGACTATTATATAAAGATGATAAAATGGGTGAATGTGTGATATCATGCTGATGTGTTTATCTTTCATGATTGTGCTTGTGCTTATGCATTACCTTATATATGTATGGTTAGCTAACAGTTTCATACCGTGTTGCAGATGTTTGCAGGATAGGCGTTGCTGGGTGATCTAACAGGGTGACAGGCCGAGGACTCTCGTACATTAGGTGGTTGGTTCTGGGGTTGTTTATGTTTTCCCTCCTGCGTGAGGATGATGTCTTGTTTTCCCTCCTGTGTGAGGATGTCGTTTCATACTCGGCTATGTTGTTGTTTACCTTTGGTTATACAGTTTATACGGTTTTATGTATTTGTTTTTATATCTGTCAGTGTCATGTTGTAAGGTCTAGTGAACTTGTTGTCAGGCTAGGGTCAGGATCCATTGTGAGATCCTAGCCCAATGTGGCATCCCGAGTCCCGCAGAATCGGGGTGTTACAGAGTTGGTATCAGAGCCCAAGTTAACAACAATGGCACTTGCTACCTGCAATAAGGTCTGATAGGTAAAATAAACAGTACCCGAAAGGGGTCTGACGTTTTAAAACGTTTTTGGTTTTAAGTGTGGTTTTGGGTTAGAATGTACGAGAAGTCGTCACCTCTGCCATGGATCTCTGCAGCTTAGATATGTATATATATATATGTATATATATATATATATATATATATATATATATATATATATATATGTGTGTGTGTGTGTGTGTATTATTGATTATGTGGATGTATTATATATATATCGATACATATGGCATATATATAGCCTTGTAAGCTTAGGTGCGTATATCCTACAGATGGCTCAAACTAGAGTAGTATCTGTAGTGGGACGAGGTAGGGGTACACCCCCTCTTCCTCCGATAACGTCAAGTTAGGGACCAATTTCCGCTGTTGTTTCGCCTATGGTAGAGAACGAGTTTGAAGAGAATGATCATGTCTCCATGAGCAGATCCGAGTTTCAAGAATATATGCACCAAGTATATGAGGCTGTAATAGCGGTTAGACCTACACCGGATCTACCAACATTTGTGGGACCAACTGAAGCTTCTTGATCAAAGAAGTAACAACGAGTCGAAATAGCGAAAGATGAGGTAGGCCTTCCAAGTGGTAAGCAAAATCCGGCTTGTGGACGTTTGAGTAGTCCCGTTCTAAACGGACTTCTGGTGAGAAGAGAACTTGTTATAATTGTGGGAAGCCTGGACACATAATTCCACATTGTCCAAAACCGCCGGTGATTTGCTTCACCTATGGTAGACCAGGTCATAAAGCTGCCTTTTGTAGGCAAGGTGGAGTTATATCACGACAGGGTTCTTCTTCTGCCAATATCACGGGAGGTGGTCAGAAGACCCCTCAGCAACAGACACAGGGACAACAAGGAATCCCAGATCGTCAACCTACTCAGATATCCGTTTCCAGACCGAGTAGAGATAAAGGTCGTGGTGGGAGTGCCATAGACACTATAAGAGCTCAAGGTAGAGCCTTGGAGCTGAGAAGTGTAGATGAGTCATCCATACCAGTTACAGTTATGGGACGTTTATGTCTCATATGTGGCTTTCCAGATCATTTGCTCTCTGAGTGTCCCTTGACACCGATAGCTTGCTTTACCTGTGGTGAACTAGGCCATCTGGCCCCTTTCTGTCAGCAAGGTGGTGTTTCTTCGCAGCAAGACATTCCTCTTTCCGGTGTAGAAAGAGTGGAAGTGGAGGCTATGGCGATGACCTCAGTGATACCTGAGGAGCATAGACCCGAGATTTAGTGATGATATGCAGTGGAGCTTCTGGTGTTAGTTGTACAGGTACCATTCTTGTTAATGGTTTACCTAGTGGTGTTTTGTTTATTGTGAGTGTTATGCACTTCATGTCTTTCGATGCATGCGTTAATAGTTGACTGTGGAAACAGTAGGAGATAGACTTTCCTTTACATGATTACTAGTTAGGGGTCTGAGGTACCCGCGAGATTGTGATTATCCCATTCATTCAGGGACTTGTGTATGGTTTATAGACTTCTTTGTCATGCCTTAGGTGCATGAGGAAGCCACTATTTATATGGTTTGGATGAATAGATATCATGTCATGTTAGATATGAGTTGGAAGGTTATTACAATCTCTACTGAGACCGATTAGACAAAGGTCTTCCGAGGTTACGACATTTGAAGAGATGAGTCTTGTCATTAGTGCCGTATGAGCAGCGAAGTTGATAACACAAGGAGGTGATGTTTTCTGATGTTATGATATGAAGAAGATAGTTCCACGTTGGAGGATATTCCAATGGTTTATGAGCTTATAGACGTGTTACTGAACCGTCTAGTTGTCACCTCAGCGGAGTGTGGACATTGTTATCAAGTTGAAGTGTGATATGACACTGATTGGGAAGGCCCATATCATATGGTGCTTGTTGAGATGTTGTAACTGAAGGATTGAAGAGTGGGCTGAGACGAGCTTCCTTCGCCCTAGTGTATCCAATGTCTCGTATTGACGACCTGATGAATCAGCTTCAAGGAGCAATCGTGTTTTTCAGGATTTCCTCGCGCTCCGATTACCACCAATAGAGAGTGAGAGAGCAGGATGTGCATAGGATAGCTGTTCATACCCGTTATGGACACTACAAGTATGTAGTGATGTCATTTGGGTTGACGAATGCCTTATCAGTCTTTATGGAGTTGATGAATAGTATTTTTGTCGACTTCTTTGAACAGTCTGTGGTGGTCTTCATTGATGACATTTCGATATACTCTCGTAGTAGAGAGAAGCAGACCGATCATCTGAGGACAGTTTTGTTGGTGTCGAGAGATAGAGGGTTGTATACTACGCTCTCTAAGTACGAGTGGGATGTCAGTGGTAGCCTTCTTAGGCCATGTTGTCTCTGCCAGTGGGATCTTGGTTGATCTGACGAGGATTGAGTATGTTACAACATGGACGATACTGATGAACATTAAGGGAATGTGTAGTTTTCTCTTCTTAGCCGATTACTACCCACGCTTGTGGAAGGGTTTTGTGAATATGTATCCCTTTACGAGTCTTCTGAGAAAGACCCTCAGAATTGCGTGGTCATAGCAATATGCCAAAACGTTGAAGAGTGGAGGAGACATTTGACCTCTGCTTCGATTTTGTCATAGTCCAAAGGTCTGGGGATTCCATAATATACGGTGATATATCCCAGTTAAGTTTAAGACGCGTATTAATACAGAGGAGTGGAGTTATGGATATGTGGGTCTACAGTTGAAGACGTGTGTGGAGAACTACCTGACGCCTGATTTAGAGTTAGCAACGGAGTTGAATAACCACCAGCGTTAAGGACTCGAGTTGATCAAGACTTTAACCCAGGGATTCCATATTATTCAGAGAAGTTGAATGTTGTCGCCAACAACTTGAACAGAAAGACGCCTCAAGAGAAGACAATTGCGAGGCTGATAGTTCAACCTCAACTTTAGAGAGATCCAGCTTGGCTAGAGTTGGACAATCAGTTCCTTGATGAGAATATCCAGTTATGTCCTAAAGGTTCTACCTGGTCTCTTGGATGAGGTCCAACAGAAGCAGGGGACCTGCCCGACCATGTTGAAGATGGGAGAGAAGATGTCCCGTAATGAGGCACCACAGTTTCTCCATGAGAGTAGATGGAATGATGAAGAGTCATGACCGCTTTTGTGTGCCTGCTGATGCAGAGTGAAACAGACAATTTTACAGTACATTCACTGTATACCTTACTCAGTACATTCAGGTACGAGTAAGAGGTGCCACGAGGTGAGACGATTATATTGATGGAGAAGATGGAAACTGATGTAATCAGATTTGTGACACAGTGTGTAACCTGTCAGCAGGTCAAGATAGAACATTTCTGACCTAGAGATGAGCTCCATCCACTACTAGTGTAGTAGTGGAAGTGGTAGGAGATCTTTATGGACTTTGTGATGGGATTGAGGTCTAGTGGGAATTTTGATGTATCCGGATTGTTGATGACAGATTAACGGAGCCGGCACGTTTCATTCCTATTAGAGAGACGTGGCCAACGAATGCATTGGTTGAGGAGTACACTAGACAAATAGTGAGCCTCCATGGTGTACCGAGAACGATCATCTCTGATCGAGATGGACGTTTTACCTTGAGATTTTGGGCAGCAGATACATACTGCTTTGAGGGATGAGTTTACACATTATGACTGCGTTTCACCCCCAAATAAATGGTCAGTCAGAGAGGACCATCCAAACCCTTGAGATATGTTATGAACTTATGTATTGAACTGGAAACATGGATGACTAGATTACCTCCGTTAATGGATTTATTATGTGATAATGATTGACGCGCATCTTTTGGGATGTCCCCCTATGAGACATTATACATATGTAGACGCCGTATACCTTTATGCTAAAATTGACCTAGTAGTATTAGTAGAATAACACCTCATCTGATTCAGGATTTTATAGTTCAAGTAACGCTGATTAGAGGAAGAATGTTGGCTGTACAGAGTCGCCATATATCATATGTAGATGAGAGGCGTCGACTTCTAAAGTTCAAGTGAGAGTTCATGACTGGCTGAGAGTATCTCTGCTGTGAAATGTTAGATGTGTTGGCATAAAAGGGAAACCGAGTTTCCAATATGTCGGTTTACTTGGGGTCTTGACCAGAATTGTGAAGGCAGCATGATGTTTAGCTTTTCCTTTGAGGTTAGTGGGCGTTTACCCAGTGTTCATATGTCTCAACTGAGGGAGTATATACCAGGTTCGAGACAACTGGTGAGTTATGATGATCTAGTGGTTAAGCCGAACCACATCCTTGTTGAGCATTTGGTTACATTCCTGGAATGAGATATGAGACGCTTGCATTCGAAAGACTTTTCCATTTTAAAGGACGTAATGGTCGAGGTGAGGACATAAAGAGACCACATGAGAGACTGAGGATAGTATCTTGAGGAACTATCCAGAGTTTATGTCGAGACATGTCCATCTGTGGGAGCACGAGTAGATCTTAGTGCTATCTTGATGAATGTTGTGCTTATGTGCTTATATGCCTTGATGTGTTTATTCTATGCTAGATGTGATGTGATTTATGATCTTAGTAGATCTTGTTGTGCTAGCGTAGTGTATGTCATAGCTGGAGATGATTATTTCCTCCACGCTATCTGAGTATGATTTAAATTTATAGCTGGAGATGGTTCTTTCCTCCATGCTACCTTGATGGACATAGTTTTTAGTGGAGATGTGATTCCTCCATACGATATATATGATTATGGTTTGCTAGAGACGTATTTCCTCTATGCCTGTGATATGTTTGGGCTAGAGATGTGCTTCCTCTATGCCTTGTGATGTGGTATGGCGAGAGACGTGATTCCTCCACGCCTTTGGGTAGCGTTATGACCCTGTTTTCTGGAGTTGATGATTCCTCCATGATGACATTGAGGTTATAGATTGTTATAGGTAATGACCTTCTGAACGGAGATGTGATACCTCCGATAGAGAGAGTGAGAGTTATAACTCGGCTTATGGGTCCGAGATGACTTTGGGAATTTGCAAGTTTCGGGACGAAACTTTTTTTTAGGGGTGTTTGATGTAATAGCTAGGATTTTCGAATTCTAATTAATGTTGATTAACTTAATCGTTTATAGTAATTGACATATAACTCGCGAAGATTTCGCAAGTGATGAGTATGAGTCCCACCGTTATGTTCCTAGCGTAATTTTGGACGTTTGGGAAAATTTTTACTTTTTCCCCCGGGTAATTATTTTTACCCTCCGGTGTTATTTGGAGCATTTGGGAGCTTCAATTAATAAAAATGCAGTTGAGGGAAATGATCAGGACATCGGACATGTCCTAGATATGAAATAACATGGAGAGGCAAAACGGCCAAAGAGTCGATGCTTTCGTTTCTTAACGGCTAAGAAAGACGGCTTAGGAATACACATTTTCCGAGGCAGTTGTGGAATAATTATCCATACAATATTCCAGATTTAATATTTCAATCTCGAGAAGTTTGGAGAAGGAGGTTCGACCCGCCTTTAGATCGGTTAAAGGATAATTATCGACTTTGCTAAAGGATAATTATCGTCTTCACTATAAATAGCGGAAAATCCTTTATTAATTCATTTCCTTTCACGTTTCCTCGTAAAAGCTCTGATTTCTCTCAACCTTCAAACTCAGATCTACTCTTTGTTTCTAATCCGATTTCAATTCCGTTTGAGTTTCTGGATTCTTCTCTTCATTCTCTTCATATCGGTACCGAGTTTCTGCATTTCCGAGCATATGAAGGGTTGGTCGAGCATATATGTCACTAGGCAGGTTCCGTCGCTCAGATTCTGGTGAATTTGATGTTGTCCATGCCTAGCCTGCGTCGTTGTGATTCCGAATCTTCTTTCAGATCGTCAATCGGGTTAGTAACGAATAAGTTATGAATTTATTCGTTTTCCGTACTGCGATTTGGCCTAAATCAAGTTTAGACTTGTCAAAATGGATAATTAGAAATTCATTTATGGTCGTTATATTATTTTGGTGATTATGGGTTGTTTGTTTGATGAAATCTGATGACAGGGGGTTTAGAAATTGCCTGCGGGCAAAACGTTATTCTGGCGAAATCTAATTAATTAATTAAAGGTTAATTAATTAAATTAGGATTAGAATTGAGATTGAGGAATGTTGATTAGATACTACCTTGAGATTTGAGGAATTGTGAGTTATGTTGAGATGTTGAGGTTTAGTTGGTTGCGAGGCTTATAGAATGAGTATGATCCTCATGGATCCCTTTGGGTTTAGGTGTGACCCCTTTGATGAATAGAGTTTGATATATCTTTATGCCTTGTTATTAGGCAATGCCCTCTCTCAGGATTGGAGGTTGTTGTGGTTGAGGTGAGTACGAGGTTGAGGTAAGTCCGTAGGACTTACTTAGCTACCATCCCTATATTAGGTGTTTGCATGAGTGGTGTGTGCGTTATATGTTTGCTATGATAGCATGAGATATCGTTTATACTGACCTATGTTTTATTGACTGCCCCGTTGCGTGGGTGTGATAACCCTTCCCTTTCATCCTGCCATGGAGTCTGGGAGGTTCTCTGATGTCGGGCCAGACTGGTTTACAGGAAGGGCGCAATCCACTCCCATAGGGTACACGGATTGTGTGACCGATACTCGTACAGCTAGACATTGCACTCAGAGGCGGGGATGTAACCGGTCCTCGTGTCACATACTTTCATCTATCTATATATATACGATTTGAGTGAATGACTATTATATAAAGATGATAAAATGGGTGAATGTGTGATATCATGCTGATGTGTTTATCTTTCATGATTGTGCTTGTGCTTATGCATTACCTTATATATGTATGGTTAGCTAACAGTTTCATACCGTGTTGCAGATGTTTGCAAGATAGGCGTTGCTGGGTGATCTAACAGGGTGACAGGCCGAGGACTCTCGTACATTAGGTGGTTGGTTCTGGGGTTGTTTATGTTTTCCCTCCTGCGTGAGGATGATGTCTTGTTTTCCCTCATGTGTGAGGATGTCGTTTCATACTCGGCTATGTTGTTGTTTACCTTTGGTTATACAGTTTATACGGTTTTATGTATTTGTTTTTATATCTGTCAGTGCCATGTTGTAAGGTCCAGTGAACTTGTTGTCAAGCTAGGGTCATGATCCATTGTGAGATCCTAGCTCAATGTGACATCCCGAATCCCGCGGAATCGGGGTGTTACATCTTGCAGCACAACTAGCCATCCCTAGCCTTTGGTTCTGCACCTAGCCATCTACTGTTTGTTTTTCACTCCTCACGCTACCTCCCTCCTTCACTCAGACTCCTCATCCCTCTGATTATCACTCCAACTCTCTGTACTCTCATATGTCCACTCCTGATCTGCTCTCAACTCTCACTCGTGCTCCTCATCCCACCACATCCTTCCTCTAGACCGAGCCAACAGCGGAGAAGCCCCTTTGACCTTGTCACTTCATCTCCCTCTGCGAGCCCCCATCAACCACCTTCTTGCCTCTTTTCTGGAAAACAAAAATGGCAGCAACACCATTGGACTGGAGAGACACATCCGCTGTCGTCCGCCACCACCGGAAAGATGTCGAAAGCCGCCAGAGTGCCTTGGGTCGCCCTGCCCACCACCTCTCTCTCTAGAACTCACTACCACGGCCGTCCTCGAACACGTTGTGCAATCCCCTTCAACCCGTCTGCAGCTTCCTCCGCCTCACCTCCATCTCACCTTTCTCCCCCCTTCTCTTTTTGTCGAGCCACCCTTTGCCCCGCAGCTCCGACGCCTTGCCTCGCCACTACTGGAGCCTTGCCGGAGCCTTGGCCGTCGCTAGTGCAGCCTCTCCTCTACCCCTGCCGCCGCACTGCTTCTTCCCCAACATGTGGTGTGTCTCTCAGCACCTGTTAATGAAACCCTTTCCCTTATGTAAATTACAAAATGTACCCATTATTTAGTAATTGTAGTTTTAGCCCTTGTTTTGAGTTTATACAAATATGCCCTGCAGATTTAATTATGGATTTTGGCCCAAAGTTTTATTGTGGATTTTGACCATGTTTATGCAATTGTATGTTTTTCCCGGAAAATGAGTTCGTAGTTTTTAACCTTGGATTTAATTATGGGGATATTCTAATATTTGTGTATACTACATCTTATGCCTTGTTGATTTAATTTTGGGTTATGACCCCAAAGATTTAATTGTGGCTTTTGACCAAATTTCCTTATTGGATAATTCCCCGAAAAAGGGTTTAACAAGTTTTAACATTGGCTTTGAAAATCGAGTTTTCCTTAGTCTTATACATATTATATATTCCGTTCAAATTTAGCGTATGAGCTAAATTTGATTAGTTTTGTTTTAGGTTCGGAAGCGCCTCATAGAAGGCCCAACGAATCCATACTCGACATCCGTTGATTGTTTTCCGCCTTTGACCTCGTGTGAGTACCTTTCTCGATCTAGTATAACTTAGAGTTAATGCCAAATAGTGGCTTTCTCGATCTAGCTTGATGGATTGATGTTGATTCTAAACTTGAGGCGGTATTGCGGTCTAGTGAGGTTGTTATAAGGATTCGAGTATATGGTTTGATCTTGTGAGAATCATTAAGTTTATGAGGATTGAGATTATGGTTGTATGATCTTGTTGAGATTGTGGAGACTAGGACGAGAGTATCCTAGCATGCGTTGTGATGGCTATGACCTTGTGAGATCATGAGGATTAGGAGTCGTTATCCTATCATGGTTATGGTTTATGATCGTGCGAGATCATTGGGACTAGAAGTCTAAGGACTTCTAGCATGAGAGAGATGTTGATTGTGTGTCTTGTTTTGACCAGGCGTTGAGTGTCTTCCTGCGGGAAGCTGAGAGCGGGATATAGCGGGATTATCTTTGGGACAAGATAAGTCTTCAGACTTACTTAGCTCGTATTCCTTGTATTAGCATTGATGTGTGTTTGGTGGTGTGTGTTCAATCTTTATTGTTTATAACCACTAAACCGGTAATAGGATCACCGACCTTTTATATATTATTTTGGCTCAAGTATATGATAACGGGCGGTGACATCATCTGCCTAGCTCTTGCGAGAGTCTAGGAGGTTCTTGGCGACTAGCCTGTGATGGTTAGACGGTCGGAGGCATCTGTACCATTCCATGCCGGTAAGTAGGGACCGAGGCGGGACCACGGTGGTCTCATGTCACAAAACTAAGTTGAATTAGAATGGGATATGACTTAATAATAAAAAAGATAATAAACCGGAATTGTGTGCTTTGAGAATGTTGTGTGTTTATGATGACTTACTTGTGTTTGTGCCTTTCCCATTGATTCTAATGCTTCAAATATGAGCTAACGGTTTTATACCGACTGTTGTAGATTGCATTGCAGGTTAAGATTGCGGCCGAGAAATCCGGAAGAGTGGGCAGCCGGGGTTACGTACATTATAGGATTGGGTTTTGGGTGGAGTCGAGTTTGAGTATTGTATTTATTGTATGTTGTATGGCGTTTAGTCTTTGGGGTTGTATTTTCGGCTGAAGTCCTTTGTTGTATTCTTTCAGGATTTTCTTTTCATTGCATAAAAATGTATTTCGGTTTTGACCTTTATTTGTGCCTTGTTGTAAGATCCGGTGAAATTGTTGTCAAGCTAAGGGTCGGGACCCATTGTAAGATCCTAACCCGTAGCATCCCGAGTTCCGCGAATTCGGGGTGTTACAGTTTCTACTAAATCTCGTGTGATGCATTGTGATAGGTTTGAATTTCACATGCCAAAATATATAAATATGCTATTATATGTGATGTTCATTTAATAACTTGACTGTTGATATGCATGCTTGTATGACTGAAATGCACAGTTCAAATTCTAGTTTATCTACTATATCTATTGCTTTGTATGATGGTAAAAAGCATGTTGATTTTGATAGAATGCACTTAGATAAAAATTGTTTGGTCATTAATTTGGTGAAGCTTTTCTATTATGATTGTAATGTTAAAGGAGCCAAAAAGGCTAAAATGATTGACATTAAGTGACAATGTGCTAACGAAAGCATGAAGAGGGCACTTAGAGGAATAGTCTATCATTGGTCATGTAGATATGAAATTGAGATTTACATGTGATTTGCCTACTTTAATGAATGATGATATTAAGCAGTTGCAGGTACGCTTCCGGTTGTGGGATTAAGGATAGACTCCCAAAGCACTACTAGAAGAGTGCTTTGGGATGGGTTGATGATAGAGAACCCGTGTTTGCATTTAGGTGGAGTTTTTTCTCTTTATTTCATGTCACTTAACAAAATAGAATTAAGAGCAAAAATTATTGGGTTCTTATGATACATGTTGGGTTTGTTTATAAACATTTGTAAAATTTGAGGGTATTTTTTGTAAGTTTCGTAAAGCGTGTGGTAATTTTTGTAATTGTTTGTAAACAAAAGGACATTGACACGTTTTTGTTTTGATGCTTTTGTTCTCATGATTGGTTATTTGCTCCAAGTGATATAAATGCATCACTTATGGGCTTGTGAAGCATATAATTAGACCAAATTCCCGTGTCTTGAACCATACAAAGTACAAGCCGTTTTGCAAGAAAAAAGGATGTACACTATACACACTAAACGCTCATACAAAAAAGAGTACAAACATAAAGAAATGAAAGACGATAGAGGCCGAGAAAGAAATTAAAACCAAAAGAGAAAATAAAGAGAACGAGACACATAAAAAAAGAGTATTTCCTCAAAGAAGATCGAAGAGATCGTAGGTTGAGTAGCTGCGATATTTCACGGTGAAGAAGGGTTCACCAATATGTCAGGAAAAATATCTCGTTTTTGTTGGGTGTTTTATCATTTGTAATTCGGTGTTCTCATTTTGATTTCTAGATCGGTGTACACCGAGTCTCTCTTGAGGTCAATTTCATGTTTGTATTTTTGAGAATGAGATCATTCTAGATCCGTTCATGTTCTTGTTTAAGTGTGGTTAGTATTGCATATATCTTGACCCAAAAACACATATAAACCTAAAATCGAAATAACATTGCGGGTAAATAATGACATTTTGATATAATTGAAGTATTCTTAATATATGTGAAAATATAAAAAGTGATAAAGTATTTCTGAACACAAGAACATATGTTTAGGCCAAATATTTTGCACACACTTTACGAATACAAATATGTTACAAATTGCTTCTAATATATAAAGTGTATCAAAAATCAAAATTACTTGAAACATCTTCAACTGAAATCTGGTTTATTGGACCCTTAAAATTTTGAATTATGGTTTATTCAAATTCAATCGGAACTTAAGTTTATTGAAATCCGGCTTACATAAAATTCAACAAACCCGAGAAGTAATTTAGGCAAGGTTTAAGTAAGATATCTTGTGGTAAGGCATTATGAAGTAACTTTGACTGTTGATTGACTTGATCTAGTGATATAAATCCTTACACCAAATATACAAAAATATAAGAGATGTAGTGACAATTTTGTAATTTTAAAAGGTTGTGGTGATAATTTTATAATAGGTAGGTAAGATGATAATTTTTTTATTTTTTATTTTTTAACACATTTTTTTCTTTCATATTTTTTGTATAATTTTTTCAAATTTTTTTTTGTTCTATTAGCTCAAACTACTTGTACTAATGATTTATACATTTTTAAAAAAAAGTTTATCACTATAATTTTTTTAATGAATTAATAATATAAATATTTGAACTAATAAAACACTGTATATGAACTAATAATATAAAGTTTTGAACTGTCATTGTAATAAACTATTTGAATTTTTATTATATTAGTTCAAAATTTAGGTATCATTAGTTTTACCATTACGTTCCGTTAATTTTAACATTGTGTTTTATTAGTTTCAATTTATACCAGCAAAAAAAGTACATACACACCTAACTAACAAATAGGTAAAAAAACATGAATTAACGATTAGAAAATATTAAAAATAATAGTATTTAAATTTTAAGTAAGTTAAACTAAAACTTTTAAACTAACAATTTTTTTTTTTTGTGTTTCAAAACTTTTTTTTTTTTTTCATTGTTCTTTGCTGATCTTATTTATACGGAATTCCTATTTACATAGAAGAAGAAGGTAAGCGAGCAACAAGTTGCGCCGCTACCCCTTTTTGGATGGCAAAACCTAACCTTTTAAAAACAACATCTACAAATCTAGAGGACATAATATTACTATGCATAACTCTTTGCACCCTCTTGAGAATATCAACAGCATCGGGTGCAAAAAATCCAAACGTGTCAAAAGCAAATGGAAGAAAAACGTGTTGGTTTTCAACACACGCCCTTCCATGCTTGGCCACCTTAGCTGATGCCGCTCTACAAGCTGCCTGACCCACAACAAAAGGTCCGTTCCCTAATCCCACAAGTGGTGAGACCCCCGTCAAATCAATACATGCATGCTTCCCTCCACTCCAACCAAACACCAAAACATCCGCCGGCCGCAATGTCGACCTTCCATCCCGCGGATCAGTCAAGAAGTTCACAGGTGCTTCTTTCTTTACAGAAATTCCGGCCCGTCTAAAGGTATTACAAAGAACATCACGAACCAGATCATGCCTATACTTGAAGCCAGGAAGTTCCTTACAATGTACAGCATGCTCCCCAAAAGCATCCAACACCCTCCGACAATTAGGAATGGGGCAAACCTCACCAGCTGAAAAAAGCGGAATCATAAGTCGGTACTTGAGAATGGAGCGGTACTCCACAGGGGACATGCATTGACCAAGTCCATCGATGGGAATGACAAGAAGAAAATCTTGGCTATGCGGCGCTTGCAGACATCCGAAAACTGCTTGTTGCCTATTAGTCATATCAAACCTCTCAACCATCTCCTGAACAATTTTACCAAAAAGAGCATCCGCCAAAATATGTTGGGGCTTAGGGGGACGGTGTCCTTACTAGTAAAGTTGAAAAGGTCGAACTCCGGAATAGCAACATGCAGGTCATCTAAAGCTTTGTAAAAATCTGAATCCATACCGGATAGCCCACTGTCACGCAAGATATGGTCTTGGAGCACCCAAGACTGAGCTCTGGAGGCAACAAAAGCGTAAGAAGACGCCTCCATAGCAGAGTACAAACCGAGCCCTCCACGACGAATAGGCAAGGAAGCCAACCGCCATTGAAGATCCCCGAAAAAAGGACCCCCACAAACCACAATATCCTCAATCGACCCACGAAGTCCCGCGTCAAAACAAGATGATGCATCCTTCACATGCTCTGGCTGACAAGTCCTCAGGCCAAAAAACATCTTCGCTACACCCAAACTAACAATTAACAATCTATTTTTATTAAAATGTATGAACTATTATTATAAATAATTTAAATTAATAGAATACAGAATTGACAATTGTAAAAAAAATTGAATTGAAAAAATGCACGTCAGAAAAATAAAAAAAACTGCACATTTTTATAATTATAAAACTGTAACTACATTTTTTAAAATTTACAAAATATCCGATTTCAATAAGAAATCCGAGATAATTTGATCAAATTATCCGATTTCAATCCGAGGCTAGCCAAAACTAGACCTCTCATCTTTGCTAGAATATTACAGGATATGCCATGGAACTAGTAAGATCGTCTTGTGTCCTCCGTTTCGTTGTGCCTTCTATGGCTCGTGTTTACCCTCTTCGTCTCTGTTGAAATTTGTTTCTAGAATCTTCCTTCTGCTTGTTAATTTCTTGAGGGCTGTCAATTGAGATTTTAGTTGTGCCAAAACTAGTGTAATTTCTCAATATCAGTCCGGTCATCACATCAGGTTCTTCTCCGTTTCTTGCTTTTGCTTCAGTTCCATATCTTCCACTTATTTTAGTTTGCGTATGTTGTATTTTTGTTACCTCTTCTGCACAACTGAATGCCTGGTTGTTAATGATGCCAATGTTCAATGTCTGGTTTGTTTCCTTGAAATGAAGGGTGAATTTGTATAACTTACCCAAATACAAAAGCCCCTTGTTTCCGTGTTGTTTTGCCTTTGCTTACAGTGTCTGGTCATCTGTAAAGGATCAGCAAGTTCATAAGATTAGCGGGTTAGGATGGAACCCATTGGACTTATATATATGTTGGACTTTCACAATCATACTGAAATTTCTCACATGAAATTGCTCGAATAATGCCTCTATTGTTAACAGATATAGAAGCTAAGAGAATGGTATTTAACTTCTGTAGGTAGGTTATGACTGAGCTGAGAAATAAGGTTAACTATGACACATCTTGGTGAAGGATCAGCAAGTAGTTCTACAAGTTTTCTTCATAATTTAGCTAATGTTTCTGTTAAGAGAATGCGTTGACACTCTATGCTTCCATAATTCTGCCCTAAAATTTGAAGAGTTAGCTTCATTTTTCACTATAGTGATGACTTTGATCTCCTTACATTATTGCTTATAAAGTTTGTTTTGACCTACTACCATTCTGCAACTGAAGCTTTTTTTTAAACCAGCTTCATTTTTCTCTTCTTATTTAAGATGTATTATGATGAATTTTAATTATGGATGTAATTCAATCAATGATATATCAATTCTTTCTTATGTGCAGAGTTCACCTCAAGACTAACAAATTTGATCTTCAATTTTAGAGCAAAATCGCATAACTTGCAGCATTCAGACCGGAAAACCGCTCTCCTGTCGGCCAAACAAGGATCAAGAAACTCCACTCCACTCTAAAAGTTATATTCATAACATGTTCATAAAGCAGGCATCCCAATCTCCGTTCCTTTGCATGGTGTCGTATCACACTCCTACGACAGCGTTGCTTAGCTCGGGAGTGGTGGACAATCAACCTTTTCATAAGGTTACTCTTGGTATTCTATGTTCTATCTGTCCTTGTTAAATACTCATTGATCATTTCTACGGAAAAAAAAAAAATTCTGATTGATCATCATACCTCTGATTGTGCATATTGAGTTTGATCATTATTTTTATCCAGTAACTAACATCCTGGTGTGGTTTGGATTCAAATGATAGAAATATCATCCAATTTAGTAGCAACTGATGTTTCTTGAATGCGACTATGGACTATTTGAAGCTGTAAATATGAGATTGAAAAGTTGAAGATGGTAATTTTAGTTCTTTGGCACAATAGATGTGCATTCTGAATTTGAGGTAAAAAGATTTAGAATGAAACTGGTTTTGTGATTGATGCAGGTGGAACACATCATTGCATAACTAGATTGCTTATGGTAAGAAGAAGGCGTCTATTATTAGTTCGCGCTGTGGACAAGGAATCACAAGCTAAGTATGATTTTGATCAGGAGAAGGCGAAACAATCTCTGAACGAATTAGATCAACAGCTTGATTCTCTACTAAAGAAACCAGTCCCTCAATCGAAGATTAAAGGTCTGTTTTACAATTTGATCACTCATTATGGAAATGAGAATGTGTAAACTGGAGCTGAGTCTGATAAGTTGTGTAATTTGATTACATTATGCAGCTTCAAATCTGACAGACACATTGCAAGATGAAATGAAAGAAGAAGATTCTGATTTTTCGGGAGCTTGGTTGGCATATGGAGGCTTGATTCTCTTCAGCTTCACAATCTTCTACAACATACTCTTCCTGACAGTGATCAAGCCATCCATTGACATTCCAGAGGAAGTTGACGAACAATTCGCTCTCGTAAGAGAAGGTCCGAGTTCGGAAATTGTTCAGCAGATGTTCTTACCACATCCCTTGACCCCGGACATAGTTGTTGGTGAACTCTGAGGCAAGCCTTTCAAAAGAAACAGCTATATGTTGTCATATAGAAAAAGTTTGGCTGTAGATCGTTGATGAGAATTTGTGATAACATTTCTTCTTTTTTGGTGAATGATTTTAGGCTATATGTCATATAGAAAGAGTCCTGCTTCAGTAATTTCACTAGACTACACCCTTCTTGCACTCTTCATATTATCTATTTCAGTTTCTTAGAAAAACTCAAAAGCACAAAACAAGTTAGACGATGGCTTCTCACACACATATATATATATATATATATATATATATATATATATATATATATATATATATATATATATATATATATATATATATATATATATATATATATATATATATATATATATATATATATATATATAATTTTATTATGATATTTATATGGGTGGAACGAACTATGTGGAATAGGTGAATAATGGTTTGGACGATGAGTAGCTAGACCTCTACCCATATCTGCCCACCTCGTCAATTTTATCCGTTGACTATCCGCCCTATAATTACTCTTTTTTTATCCGTTTTATAGGGGTTGAATGTGTTCGATCACTCAACTGTGTTTATTTTTATTCTTTAAGTAACAATACGTTCATAAACACCTTAGTATTATGGATTATTAATTCCTACAATGTACAGTTCAATGACCATTTAAGTCAAATTAAAAATCCCACCTTCCATTCATGAAAGCAAACACTCGGTCCTCAATATTTCTGCACAATTATGGCTCAAATTTGATCTATATATTTTACTAAAGTACATTACACTAATATTGACGTGGCTCCCCCACAATTTTTTTCGAATTAAATATTTTACCAAATCACGAATTAAGTCAATAAATTTTTTTACAAAATAAAATAATTTTTAAAAAAAATCTTTTTTAGCTAAATCTAATAATATCAAAATCTCTGCGTTATTATCCCCTAACAAAATTTACGTTGGGATAAAAACCTAAACTTCTATTATACGTTAAAAAACAAATCCAAACAAAAAAAAAATTTAAAATATTTTTTTAACTAAATCTACTAATATCAAAATCTACAAAATATACAAAATTTCTGCGTTGTTATTCCTAACAGAATTTAAGTTGGGATAAAACCTAAGCTTCTAATGTACATTAAAAAACAAATCCAAACAAAAGAAAATTTTTTAAAAAATCTTTTTTTAACTAAATCTACTAATATCAAAATCTATAAAATTTTTGCGTTGTTATCCTTAACACAATTTACGTTGGGATAAAACCTAAACTTCTCTTGTACGTTAAAGAACATATTCCAACAAAACAAATTTTTAAAAAAAAATACTTTTTTTAACTAAATCTAATAATATCAAAATCTACAAAGTCTTTGCATTGTTATCCAAACAATAAATATCAAAATCTACTAAATCTAATAATATCTACCGATCACACGATTTACGTTGGCTGACGATAAAACCTAAACTTCTCTTATAAGTTATATTTCTCCCACTATATATACAAATAATAACCTACCGCCTTCCATTCAGTTCTTGTTTTCCAACGTTGATCAAATTTCTTTCATTTTTTTCAAGGTTCTTTGAAGAAACTTTTGAGTTGCTTCGTCATATCGTTTTCAGGTTATTCTCTACTTTGATATCCCCTTACTATCATTCCTTTTTTTTTTTTAACACTGATTTTCAATCGTCACATTCATTTTTCTATCGTTTATTTAATTTTAAATCTACGTTTTTATCTTCAAATCCATTCACATTTACATGCATGTTTCACGATTTATGTGTTGTATGTAATCTATAGTTCGAGAGAATATGTGAAATCTGTTCCATATAACCCAATTATTTTCTCCATTTGCTTGAATTTCTCGTACTTTCGTGATTTGTTTTCAAGAATTGGTGTTTTAACAACTTGCAAAAAGGGTTTCAATAGCTTGCTAATAACCATCTATTTTCTTATACGTTTTTTTTATTATGATCTTTCGTTACTTTAAAAAAAAATTCAAATCTTTCGTTAGTTTTAAAAATAAGATAACAACGTGTCAAAACTTGTATCTTTAAAATATTTCATTTATTTTTTTTAATATTTCTCTTAAGATTGTGTTTAAACATTTATTTCAACTACAAGTTCAGTTTGTTACAATCGTAAAACGGTTTCTTTTGTTTTTTGTTTTATCAATTTTTTTTATTAAGTTTCTATTTTTTATTTAAATATTTTGCTTTTTTTTTAATTCCATATCGATTTTTTACAAATTTTTTTCTTCTAAATAATATTTGTTAATTTTATTTTATTTTTGTAATCAGATTCCAAGAAATATTTATATTTTTCAGAATACTTCAACTAATTTTTTTTCGGGGCCATCAAAATTTTTAACTGTTATTTTTCTGTTTTAACAACTATTTCAACTACAAATCTTCGTTAAAATTATATACATATTTTTATTAAGATTCGTTTTATTCAATATTCTTTTTTTTATTCATATTCAATTTTGTTACAATTTCTGTAATGATTCAGATTTGTTAAATTATTTATTTTTTATTTAGATTCGAATAGAAAAAAAATATTTTTTTTTCAGATAAACATAAAAAAAATTATTATTTTTTTCTTTTTCTTTACAAAACTTTTATTAGTGATAAATTAAAAAAAAATATTTAATTTGATTTTTTTTATAAATATATCATTAGTTTTTACGTACACAAGTTGATGACATTTTATTCAAAAAAACATCAAATATATAAATGTACCCGCACAAGGTGCGGGATATGAACTAGTTTTAAGAAAAGTATTCGATCAGTATATTCCTAAAAAATAAAGAAAAAATTACATTAAACTACCCTTATAAATTTCCACATACCTTTTCATAAAATCACTTTAAATTTTGAAATTACAAATATTTTTAAAATAACATATAAATTATTTGTTAGTAAAATTACACCGCCAAATTAGCTGAGTAAGCATTTTTGAAATTTCTCTCTATTAATTAGGCTCATAATATATATTTAGTAAATGTACATATAATTAAGCCTCTTACCTTTCAATTTCAATTTATTGAAAGTGGTAAACATTAAAGGGGTACAAACCTAATAGAAATAGAAAATAGCCTATTTGACCAAATTCTTTCAAATTACACTTTAATTAAATTTGTTTATAGGCTCGAAAATCAAAAGATAATTGAATAATTATTGTTATTACTAATTGATCTTAGTTGTTGATTTGATTTAGATTTTTGAAATACTCGGTCAAATATAGACCATGATTCAAATAATCGATTCAAATACTAGACCATTAGAATTGGATCGGATATACCCAAATAATCTAGATAGTAACTTTTTTGAACTGAACATACCCGAGAAATATATCCCATTTTAGACAAGAAATATATAAAGTTGTATATCCAATTTAAATATTCAACTGATTAATATACTGATCATCCTTGCATATTAAAAAATTTAGGCATTCTAATTGGATATAATTGAACAATCACACCCCATCCATAGTTAATGATGTGACTTTGCTTATAAATAATTTTTAAGAATCTTTCGTATAATTTTTAAGAATCTTAAAAATGATTTTATACAATCTGACCATAAAATAAAATAAAATAAAATAAATAAAATAAAATAAAATAAATAAATAAAATAAAATAAAAATACGGCAGACAAAAAAGCTGAACTATCTTATCACAACCTGATACATAAGGCGTCGTTTTTTTGAACAAATTGGTCGTCTATAAAGTAGCGATGAAAAGAAAAGCAGAAAAGAAAAGAGAAAAGAAAATTGCATAGAGAGAGGGGGTTCGTTTTGATTTTGAACCCAGGGGTTGTTCTTTGCATCTCCTTCCTCCTCTCATCTCTCTCTGGATCTCATACACAGAATCAAATCAACGAAATAATAACAAACATAGAGCTTCGATTCTCTCTTCAATGGCGGATTCGAAGTTCCATAAATATTTCGTTGAACCCATTCTTTTATCTGTCCTTTTACACCGCCCTTCTTTCGTTTAAGATCTGAATTCACCGCCTAAAATCTACAACCCCAGATCTCCGTGAACCCCCAATTTCTTGGAATTGCTGTTTTTTTAATAAAGATTTACGTTTCTTTATCGTTCAGTTCTCAAGAAGAGAAACCTTTTTTGAGTATCCCATCAGATATTCTCATCACGTGAATTTTTGCATCTGAATTCCACTTCCTTTTCTTGGATACTCGCCCAATCTGAACAACCGAAATACACCCTAAATTTCACTTTAATCTGCCATGGGCAATTGCTGCGGATCTCCACAAGGGGCAAAGGCCAAGAAGAACAAAAGACCAAACCCGTTTGCTGCCGATTTCTCTGTTAATACCGGATCTGGCTCCAAGATCCACGTATTGAAGGAGCCGACGGGCCGGGACATCAAGGCCCGGTACGAGCTCGGGCGAGAGCTAGGGAGAGGCGAATTTGGGATAACTTTCTTGGCAACGGAGTTGGAGACGGGCCACAAATTCGCCTGCAAATCAATATCCAAGAAGAAGCTGAGAACGGCTGTGGATATAGAAGATGTAAGAAGGGAGGTGGAGATTATGAAGCATTTGCCCGAGCACCCGAATGTCGTGACTTTGAAGGATACCTTTGAGGATGACAAAGCCGTTCATATTGTTATGGAGCTTTGCGAGGGTGGCGAGCTGTTTGATCGGATAGTTGCCAGAGGTCATTACACTGAGAGAGCTGCTGCGTTTGTCACCAAGACAATCGTTGAGGTTGTTCAGGTAATCTCATCTTCCAATTTTGTCGATAGTTTTTTTATTAATTGTTTATTCCCTGAATTAAATCAAGATTAATGTCAATCTCAATGAGTGGTGTATTAGTTCTCTTGACAGTTCTATAGTTTTGATATGCTGAGCTAGCTGGGAAGTGGCTTGCTGCTGATCAATACGTTTTCTTGTAGAATTTGAACTTATAGCTCTTCTGCTCTGATTTTCACTCACTGTTTACCTGTTTTCTGCATAATTTTTCCCTTCACTGATGAAGACATGTTGATATGTTCATCAATTGTTAGGGTTTATTGTCTCATGCATTCATAAGTCAACATATCAGAGAAGGGAATGTTTTTCAACGTTACTCTTGTGTCGTTACTGATATTCTTATGCATATCATATGGCAGATGTGTCACATGCAAGGAGTGATGCATCGTGATCTTAAGCCAGAAAACTTTCTATTTGCCAACAAGAAAGAAAATTCTGTACTGAAGACAATTGATTTTGGACTGTCTGTGTTTTTCAAGCCAGGTAATGTTGCTGTTGCGTGCTTACCTTTTTCCCAGTTTATTGCATTCCTCAGTATGACTATGCATTGGGAGTTTATTGTTTCTTTTGTTTTTTTACATTATATCGTCTTTCACATGATCATGCTAACCGTGTCTTTTTTCCACAGGTGAAAAATTTACTGAAATAGTAGGGAGTCCTTACTATATGGCTCCTGAGGTTCTAAGAAGAAGCTATGGACCAGAGGTAGATGTTTGGAGTGCCGGGGTTATCTTGTACATCTTGCTGTGCGGTGTTCCTCCATTCTGGGCAGGTTTCGTCTTACTAAAATTGGCTCCTTTGTCATGGTTTTATACTTTATTGGCTTTAATGAGTTTCAAATGAAATTAGTTTTACTGGCAGATGAGCTGAATCAAGTTGTTGCACCCTTTGATGTATGCTTGCTTTATTTGCAACTTGTATTAACTTGAAATATGGAGCGACTATTAAACTAAAAAATTTATGTTCAGAAAACAGATATGGCTGCAATTAGCTTGGAAAAACAGGCTTCAGTCAGTATATTTAAATGCTTAATTTCGTTATTTACTGCATGTAGGAATTCATTTCTATCCACCACCCTTCCATAGATTGGAAAACTAGTGAAGAAACTGGGCCTTGGGTCTATTTGGCATTTACAGGCTAATATGATAATATTAGCTGAAAAGGTGGATATTTGACAAAACAAAAACTGAGATGGTACCGTTTTGGCATGCTGAAACAATTTTTGCAGATTCTTGGCACACACTTTTGAATTTTTTTTAATGCATACATAGGTATGGTTAGTTTATTGCCCTTCTCGGATTTTCTATTAATTATTGGATTGTTCTTTACATCAGAAACTGAACAAGGAGTTGCTCAGGCAATTATTCGGTCAGTCATTGATTTTAGGAGGGATCCTTGGCCAAAAGTTTCAGATAATGCGAAGGATCTAGTGAAGAGAATGCTCAATCCGGATCCAAAGAAGAGGCTTACAGCCCAAGAAGTACTTGGTAATTTTTCATTGTTATTTTAATCAAATGTCTGTACAATGACTATTCTATGATTTACTTATGTTGGATGAATTTTACGGACTGGCAGATCACCCTTGGTTGCAGAATGCCAAGAAAGCTCCTAATGTGTCTTTGGGAGAAACTGTTAAAGCAAGACTAAAACAGTTTTCGGTGATGAATAAACTCAAGAAAAAGGCACTTAGGGTAATGATAACTAACCAGTTGTGGTCTTGACTACTGACATACATACTCTTTTCTTTTAATGATGATATTGCTTTCTTATTAACCGAGCTTCATTGTAGGTTATTGCTGAGCATTTGTCAGTGGAAGAAGTAGCTGGTATAAAAGAAGCTTTTGAAAGCATGGACACATCAAAGAGAGGTAGAATCAACTTGGAACAACTCAAGGTGGGGTTGGCTAAGCTTGGGCAACACGTCGCTGATGCGGATCTTCAAGTTTTGGTGGAAGCCGTAAGTGTCATCCATCATACACATTATGTTATGATGATGTATACTTGTTTTCTTGCAACGGCATGCTTGTATGATAGAAGTAAGAACTAAGAAGTATTGAGTTGAGAATAATAGGGATTTCTGATTGCATTGACCAAGCTATTCAGAATATTAGGAAACAGGAAAATGTGAGGAAAAAACGCAACTATGAAATAAGGATTGTCTATATGTGGCCATGATTTCTCATGATTTTGTTTTTTCTTTCCTACCAAACATAAGTTTGTTTTTGTACAGGCTGATGTTGACGGTGATGGGACTCTAAATTATGGAGAGTTTGTTGCTGTGTCGGTGCACCTAAAGAAAATGGCAAATGATGAACACCTTCACCGGGCGTTTTCTTTCTTTGACAAGGACAAAAGCGGCTTCATTGAGATTAATGAGTTGAGGGATGCTCTCAATGACAATGTTGATTGTAGCAGTGAGGAAGTTGTGAGTGCTATTATGCAAGATGTGGACACTGACAAGGTTGGTGTTACAACTTGGATAATTGTTTGTTGGATTTTTAGGCTTAATGAAGGTTCATTCTGAACCTTTTTTGTTGTTTTATTTCCGTGAAGGATGGCAAAATAAGCTACGAAGAGTTTGCATCAATGATGAAGGCGGGTACTGACTGGAGAAAGGTGTCTAGACAATACTCGAGAGAACGGTTCAACAGTCTGAGCTTGAAGTTGATAAGAGACGGGTCGCTGCAAATGTCAAATGAGGGTAGATGATATGCCAATGATTTCTAGGTTTTCCATAGCCTAGATAACTTGTACAACTTTGATGGGTTTTACGGGGCTCTCCACACGGAAATCGGAAACTTGAAGAAGGGGCAGAGCAGAGATCATCCATTGTATGAAGGGCTCTACTCTAAGACGTTAGCCCGTATGTTATTTCCTCGTGTTTGGTACAAGTAGCTGTTGTTAGTCCTAGGCAGGAGCTTGGTTGCTGTGAGGATAGTGCATCTAGTGTTTGGTAGATTGCTAAGATTAGAGAGACTTACATGGTTGTGAATCTGTGACTGATCTGCTGCCATTCTTGTTTGTAAATAGCATCTTTGTTTACATCGTTTTCCCTCAGAGTTATGCAATCTATCATCCTTTTGATGATATGATTTTTATATTTTCAGTTTTTCTTCCCGTATATCATATTATTACGTCACTTTGCAATATATTGTGTTTAATGCCTATCGAGTTAATAGATAATAGATAAATATATCAAAGAGAACGGGCTTCACGAGTCCGTTTTCCCATCATGCAACAACCTCTAGATCTTCTTAGCGGTAAACTATGTCTCAATGTGGGTGGAAGCAATTACCTCTTCAACAAATAGTGTCAAATTTGAGATGACCTTTCAACAAAACCATTTTCCCACCACTTTGAGAACCTGAGAACAATAAGTGATAGAAGAAAACACTTCACGAAAGGAACTTTAAAAATACTTTTGAGAAAGTATGGATTACTCACAAGATCGTCACCCCTTATCACCTCTTGCCATTCTCGTTTATAAATAGACTATTTCTCAAAGAAACTTTAAAGTTCCGTGAAGTGCTTTCGTCCAACACATATTATTGTTCTCGGGGTCTCAAAGTGGTGAAAAAAATGGTTTTGTTGAAGAATTTCATGTCAAATTTGGCACCATTTGTTGGAGAGGTAATCGCTTCTACTTTGAGACATAGTATGTCGCTAAGAGGATCTATAGGTTGTTGCATGATGGGGAAACAGACTCATAAAGTCCACTCCCAAATGCCAATGATCTCAACCTCTAGAATGTTAGTAAGAGGCATCTCATTTCTCTTTGATATATTTCCCTATTATCTATTAACTCGATACGTGTTAAACACGGTATATTGCAAAGTGATTATGTGATAATATGATATATGGGAAGAAAAACTGAAAATATAAAAATCGATTCATCAAAAGGATGATAGATTACAGAACTCTGAGGGGGAAACCATGTAAAACAAAGATGCTATTTACAAACAAGAATGGCAGCAGATCAATCACTAGACTCACAACCATGTAAGTCTCTAATCTTAGCAATCTACCATACACTAGATGCACTATCCTCACAGCAGCCAAGCTCCTGCCAAGGACTAAGAACAACTACTTGTACCAAACACGAGGAAATAACGAACAGGCTAACGTCTTAGTAGAGCCCTTCGTACAATGGATGATCTCTGCTCTGCCCCTTCTTCAAGTTTTCAATTTCCGTGTGGAGAGCCCTGCAAAACCCATCAAAGTTGTACAACTTATCTAGGCTGTAGAAAACCTAGAAATCATTGGCACATCATCTACCCTCATTTGACATTTGCAGCGACCCGTCTCTTATCAACTTCAAGCTCAGACTGTTGAACCGTTCTCTCGAGTATTGTCTAGACACCTTTCTCCAGTCAGTACCCGCCTTCATCATTGGTGCAAACTCTTCGTAGCTTATTTTTCCATCCTTCACGGAAATAAAACAGAAAAAAAGGTTCAAAATGAACCTTCATTAAGCCTTCAAATCCAACAAACAATTATCCAAGTTGTAACACCAACCTTGTCAGTGTCCACATTTTGCATAATAGCACTCACAACTTCCTCACTGCTACAATCAACATTGTCGTTGAGAGCATCCCTCAACTCATTAATCTCAATGAAGCTGCTTTTGTCCTTGTCAAAGAAAGAAATCGCCCTGTGAAGGTGTTCATCATTTGCCATTTTCTTTAGGTAAACCGACGCAGCAACAAACTCTCCATAATTTATAGTCCCATCACCGTCAACATCAGCCTCTACAAAAACAAACTTATGTTTGGTAGGAAAAAAAACAAAATCATGAGAAATCATGGCCACATATAGACAATCCTTATTTCATAGTTTTGTGTTTTCCTCACATTTTCCTGTTTTCCAATATTCTGAATAGCTTGGTCAATGCAATCAGAAGTCCCTATTATTCTCAACTCAATACTTCTTAGTTCTTACTTCTATCATACAAGCATGCTGTTGCAAGAAAACAAGTATACATCATCATAAATAATGTGTATGATGGATGACACTTACGGCTTCCACCAAAACTTGAAGATCAGCATCAGCGACGTGTTGCCCAAGCTTAGCCAACCTCATCTTGAGTTGTTCCAAGTTGATTCTACCTCTCTTTGATGTGTCCATGCTTTCAAAAGCTTCTTTTATACCAGCTACTTCTTCCATTGACAAATGCTCAGCAATAACCTACAAATGAAGCTCGGTAATAAGAAAGCAATATCATCATTAAAAGAAAAGAGTACGTATGTAAGTAGCCAAGACCACAACTGGCTAGGTATCATTACCCTAAGTGCCTTTTTCTTGAGTTTGTTCATCACTGAAAACTGTTTTAGTCTTGCTTTAACAGTTTCTCCCAAAGACACATTAGGAGCTTTCTTGGCATTCTGCAACCAAGGGTGATCTACCAGTCTATAAAATTTATCAACAGAAGTAAATCATAGTAGTCATGGTACAGACATTTGATTAAAATAAAATAAAAAATTAACAAGTACTTCTTGGGCTGTAAGCCTCTTCTTTGGATCCGGATTGAGCATTCTCTTCACTAGATCCTTTGCATTATCTGAAACTTTTGGCCAAGGATCACTCCTAAAATCAATGACAGACCGAATAATTGCCTGATAAACACCTTGTTCAGTTTCTGATGTAAAGAACAATGCACTGATTAATAGAAAAATCGAGAAGGTCAATAAACTAACCATACCTATGTGTGCATTAAAAAAAATCAAAAGTTCGTGCCAAGAATTTGCAAGGGTCTGTTTCAGCATGCCAAACGGCACCTTCTCGGCTTATTGTTTTGTCAAATATCCACCTTTTCAGCTAATATTATCATATTAGCCTGTAAATGCCAAATAGACCCAAGGTCACAGTGATTTTAGATTAAATACTCCAGTTTCTTCATTAATTTTCCATCTATCGAAGGGTGGTGGATAGAAACTAATTCCTACATGCAGTAAATAACGAAATTAAGCATTTGAATATAGTGAACCCTGTTTTTCCAAGCTAATTGCAGCCATATCTGTTTTCTGAACAGAATTTTTTTAGTTTAATAGTCACTCCATATTTCAAGTTTATACAAGCTGCAAATAAAGCAAGCATACATCAAATGGTGCAACAACTTGATTCAGCTCATTTGCTAGTAAAACTAATTTCATCTGAAACTCATTAAAGCCAATAAGTATAAAACCATGACAAAGGAACCAATTTTAGTTAGACGAAACCTACCCAGAATGGCGGAATACCGCACAACAAGATGTACAAGATAACCCTGCTACTCCAAGCATCTACCTCTGGTCCATAACTTCTTCTTGTTAACCTCAGGAGCCATATAGTAAGGACTCCCTACTATTTCAGTAAAATTTTCACCTGTGGAAAAAGACACGGTTAGCATGATCACGTGAAAGACAATATAATATAAAGAAACAATAAACTCCCAATGCATAGTCATACGGACTTCAGGGAAGACAAAGCTCTTAAGCATCCTTGAGTGAATTTGGGTGGTAAAAACTTCATAACGAGCCTTGAGAGCCTGAAATATGAAACAACCAGAAGTAGTTACTCAAAACATGCTATGAACGCATTCCGCATATAAGCACATACATCTTGCCAAAAGATGTGTAAAACAACATGAACAAGAGGGTAGAAAACACGTATGTTTCGATGCTATCACTCGTCCAAATAAAATGTTGTCAGAAGTTTTAGGCATACTTCTCAATGATGAAGCACAGTTTTGTTAAACAAAATAAGGATTATTTAGTTCTTTATATATAGGAATTAGTTTATTGTTTTTTGGCTCGGTGGAAATTGAATCATCATTTTTGTTTTCATACTTTGGTGAGTTGTTGTTTTAAACATATACCGATTCTTCGATTTTATGTTTATTTAGCTTTTGATTTACGTTTGGCCTTGTTTGTTCATGTCAGTTTGCAACACCTATAGTCCATCCTCGTTTCATACATCACACACATATTTCATTCAGCTCATGAACGTATACAAACTATACATTGCACAATAACTACGCTGAGCCTAATCTATGGAAACCGTCACTTGTTTCAACCTTATCTCTGCAAGTCCTAGACTGAGGAAGCATTTGATATCTTCTTTAGCAAGAATTTAAAATTACACCTTGTGACCTTAGAAAAAGATACAAAATAAGCAAATCCGCGAATTTGCTCCAATGTTTTCCATTAATTATCAAATTAGTTTAAGAATATGTCTAAAACTTAGGGTGATTTAAGTTACAGTCACTACGGACAGACATATACCAATAGATATACACTATCGAAAAACATATTGAGAGAAGCATGAGTTGGTTAATGTTTCGTAGAGTAGACAGATAGAGTAAAACTCAACTATACGAATTCATCATTTAAAATGAAATCTTAAGAATTAGGTTCTTACCTATGAATAAACTAATATAGGTGAAGGAGACAAAGATATTGTGGTCATACAAATTCTTCCTTTAAAATGAAGAAAATAAGTATATCAATCCTTAATTCAACCCTATTCAATTTCGAAATTTGAATGAATTAAGGTTTTTACCTTTGGTGTTCAAAGTCAAGAGATAAATGAAGTTAAAGCTAGTGTTCTTCGTCATCGTCTTCCTCACCTCCGTAAACAACCAACATTGTATTTTCGGCAAGAGCTTATATTCTCCGGCATCGTCTTCAAATCCAAGATACAAAGTTGGTTATCGGGGGTTTATCGCTACTCATGAAAACGAGGGTACAAAGTAGATTGTGGTCAACGGGAGTAGAAGGTTGACAATGGAGAAAACTGATGCAGGTGAAGGAGCGACGGGAGAGGAAGATCGACAATGGTGAAAACGGAGACAGTTGAAAGAGAGAGGCGTGGAGCTGGAGTAAACAAGAGAGGAAAATCGAATGAAATTAGTAGGGTGACATAAATCCCTTTTTGATCCAGTCCGATCTCGCCCGAATTTGCAAAAAAAAAATGTCTATTCTGTACCGTCTTGTAAAAATTTGCCAAATGGGGCGGAAAATTTTCATTCTTATGAATAATAATAATTAGGAATCCAACAATAACTACGAATAATCCACTCAACCAACAATAACTACGAATAATACATTAAACTATATGACACATTCGTAACAAAACTGATAATAATTTCGAATCTGTTCTCATGTTCTCACGTTAGAGGGTGTTCTCATAGGATCTATACTATATATATATATATATATATTATAATATTATAGTGATAAGAATTATAAAAGAAGGAAAATATTAGAAGAATATTATCTTTTGCAAATAATCTATTGCGATTGACATATAAAAAAAATGTTACATTAATATAGTGTACTGCTAGGTTTTTTGAACGTGGGTCGGTAAGACGCACATTGATGTTACTTATATTCGTTTGAGAAGATTGGTGAAATAAGATACTTTTTGTATCTTAGATACAAACTAGGCATCCTAATTTCACCAATTAAAAATAAAGATAAATAAGTTGAATAATCATTAAAAAAGGAAGAAAATTGATTCATTCTTCTCTTCTATTAATAATTGTATCTTAGATACAAACTACGCATCTTAATTTCACCAATTAAAAATAAAGATAAATAAGTTGGATAATCATTAAAAAAGAAAGAAAATTGATTCATTCTTCTCTCCCATTAATAATCAATTAAATATTATTATTTTTTTCTCTTAATTATAATAAGTAAAAGATTGTGTACTTGCCCCTCCCTCCCAACCTTATACCAGTTGGACTAATTAAACTTTGTGTATTTTTTTGATGATACACAATATTAATACACAATTTCAATTACACAATATTGATACATAATGTCAAATACACAATATTAATAAATAAAATACTTGTGTAACCAAAACCTTGTGTACGAAATACCTTTCACTGAATTTCTTTCATGAATAATATGTAGCATTTTATATCGTTCGAGTATCTCGTACACAAGGTTTTTGGTTACACAAGTCTTTTATTTATTAACATTGTGTATTTGAAATTATGTATTACTATTGTTTATTTGAAATTATGAGATTATAATTAAGAAGAGAGAGAAAATGAGGAGAGATTCTAGGAAACTTTTAATAAGTATTTCCTATTTTAACGTATCAGCAAATCTGTCGAAGGCCTAAAGGTTACCCTTGCCTCCACTTAATCAAGCCTGCAATCATCCCCTTTCAACAATCATCTGCTGGAGCTTGAACAAACAACAACGCACCTTCTCAACTTTGAGAAGAACCTTCTGCGCACCACCCTCTTGCAGGAGTTGCAGCTCTCAAAGATCTCCTGGGCAAAATTTGGTGATCAATACAGCAGTTACTTCTTCACATGCATCTCTTCACGACGAGCTCACAATGAAATCAAAAGCATCTTTGATCCAAACAACATCGCAAATGGCCCCACCCATGATCCCCAGGAGATCTCCCATATCCTAACTATCCACTTCGCCAACATTCTAAACCCGCAATACCCTCACAACCCCCAAAACCGCTTCCCTGATTGCCCCTTACCCACAATCTCTCCTAACCAACATAGCTCCCTCACCAAAGACGTAACCACTGCCGATATAAAAGAAGCTCTCTTCAACATTGGTGATCAAAAAGCACCTGCCCCGGATGGTTATAATGCTTACTTCTTCAAATCAACATGGTCCATCACTGGCCCCGATCTCTCGAGTGTCATTCTTGAAATCTTCCAAATCGCATCCCTTCCAAGCTACATCAATCACACGACCATCACCTTAAGAAGCCAAACCCCACTTTACCCTCAGATTACAAACCCATTGCCTCCTGCAATACTACCTACAAGATCATCGCAAAAATTCTTGCTGCTAGGCTTAACGAGGCTCTCCCCTCCATCATAGGCAGATATCAAAGGGCTTTCATAAAGGGAAGATCTATTAAGCATAACATTCTCATATGCTAAGAGCTTTTTAAGAAGTACAATCAGAATCATATCTCCCCTCGATGTGCTTTGAAGGTTGACATCACAAAGGCCTTTGATATGCTTGACCACAACTTCATTCTCCACTGCCTCAAACGCATGGAATTCCTTGAAAAATTCATTGCTGTCATCGACGCATGCATCACAAACCCAACCTTCTCTATCAATATGGGGGGCTCTATAAAGGGCCACTTTAGAGGCTCGAGGGGGCTAAGACAAGGCTGCCCTCTCTCCCCTCCTCTCTTTGTCATCGCCCTGGAGGTTCTTGCTTCGATGATCACCATAAACATCATAAACCCAAACTTCAACTTCCACCCCAAATGCTCATCACCACGCCACACCCACCTTTGTTTTGCTGACTATCTTATCTTATTTTTGCAGGGCTGATCTTGAATCAATCTCTATACTGAAGAACACTTTCACACATTTTGGGAACTATTCTGGCCTCTTTATCAACTCAACCAAATCTGCGCTCTTCATGGGTGGCGTATCTCCCATTGAGAAAACCACATTGCTACCAGCATTGGGTTGCCCATTGGATCCTTACCTTTCACCTACCTTGGTCTTTCAATCGGAAGCAAACGTATCAGACCACTTGAATTCTCTCCGCTCATCCAAAAGATAACAAATAAAATCAACAACTGGAGTGCCAAGAATCTCTCTTACGCAGGCAGGAAACAAATCATATCCTCAATCCTTATCCCCCTACAGTACTATTGGTGTGCCATCCTACCTCTTCCCCAGACCATCATCTCCAAAATCAACAACCTCTTGAGGTATTTTCTATGGTCGGGTAAAGACGCTAGCCATCACTCTCTTGTTGCCTGGAAGACTGTCAGCTCCTCTATCTCCGAGGGTGGTTTGGGGTTCAAAGAACTCCTCTCCTGGAACAAAGCATGAATTAATTAAGTTCAGCTCTTCTTCTACTTTCGCAAGGAAAAACTCTTGAGCTTCCACTTTTTCCATGGCATCATTTCAGACTGTTTCTAGACATTATTTATGTGAATATTTCGATTACAACTAATTATCTAAACCGACCGGACTATTAAATACTAAATACATTAATAAAATACCGGAGACATCTCATCTTTTTTAAAATTTATTGCATGGATATTCTCGATTTGAATGTCCTTTGCACAATCCTTCCTTTGTTTTGATAAGACGGGAAATTGGTTATCGTAGGCTTTTTTCAGAGGTAAATCTCTCTAGAATATTCTTCCCAACGAGAGATTTCACTTCACGAGGTAAGTTTGTAGAGCGGCGAACCCAATCGAACCGGGAGTTACTTACCAACCTTTCAAAAAAAAAAAGTTTGTAGATACATCAGAATTTTAATGGACTATATTGACGTGTTCTAACGTTAGACTTTTTTTTTTATTACAGAAACAACAACAAACCATGCAACAACTTGGTTCTAAAACCCAATACCAATATCCACGGGAAGTGTCAACATTTATTCTTTTGTATTGAAGTTACACTTGTGTCGTATTTTTAACGTGCAAAGTATATAAATGTTCAAAGTTCTGGCACTTATTATGAAGATAGATAACAAATACACACTTACAAACTATATATATATATGACATGAAAACCAATCACTTATTACACGACCACAGTCTAATTTTTTGGTCGGAACAACTACAATCTAATAGATAATTAATAACTTCGAAGGGAAGGAGAACTACAATAGTATGAAGCATGTGATGAAATAAGAGGATGGAAACTTGTAGAAATCGAGAGACGGTGAAAAAAATGAGACATGTAGTAATATTACGGTGGTAATTTATTTTGGGGAGGTAGTAAAGTATATGTAATAGTATGGGGGTGGATAAGACTTTTTCGGTGGTGAAGGTGAATGATTTTCGTACGGTGGATGAGGCGACTTGAGTGGTGTTGAAGGATATTTATACAAATATCGCAGAAAAAAGATGGGGAGGGGATATGTTATGATTAGAGGTGAGCGGTTGTAGTATGATGGAGGAGAAGACTGCTTCGGTGGCGGCAACGAGTGCTAGTGGTACGGTGGAGGTTGAGAATGCTTCGGTGGGGAAGGTGAGTGATAATAGTAAGGGGTGGAGAAGAGTGCTTCAGTGGGGTTGCGAGTGTTATTAATATGGTGGAGGAGGAGAATGCTTCGGTGGGGGAGGCGAGCGGTAGTAGTAGGGAGGTGGAGGAGAGTGTTTCGGTGGGGGCGGCGAGTGGTAATAGTATGGTGGAGGAGGGGAATGTTTTGGCGGGGGAGGGGAATGGTAGTAGTAGGGGGGTGGAGGAGAATGTTTCGGTGGGGGCGGCGAGTGGTAGTAGTATGGTGGAGGAGGAGAGTGTTTTGGCGGTGGCGGCGAGTGGTAGTAGTATGGTGGGGGAGGAGAGTGTTTTGGCGGTGGCGGTGAGTGGTAGTAGTACGGTGGAGGAGGGGAGTGCTTAGGTGGGGGCGGTGAGTGGTAGTAGTACGGTGGAGGAGGGGAGTGCTTAGGTGGAGGCGGTGAGTGGTAGTAGTAAGGTGGGGGAGGGGAGTGCTTAGGTGGGGGCGGTGAGTGGTAGTAGTACGGTGGGGGAGGGGAGTGCTTAGGTGGGGGCGGTGAGTGGTAGTAGTACGGTGGGGGAGGGGAGTGCTTAGGTGGGGGCGGTAAGTGGTAGTAGTATGGTGGAGGAGGAGAGTGTTTAGGTGGCGGTGGTGATTTGTAGTAGTATGGTGGAGGAGGAGAGTGTTTAGGTGGCGGTGGTGATTTGTAGTAGTATGGTGGAGGGGGAGAGTGCTTTGGTGGTGGTGGTGAGCGATAGTAGTACGGTGGGGGAGGAGAATGCTTAGGTGGGGGCGGTGATTGATAGTAGTATGGTGGGGGAGGAGAATGCTTTGGCGGGGGTGGTGACTTATAGTAGTATGGGGGTGGTGGAGAATGTTTCGGTGGAGGCGGCGAGTGGTAGTAGTAGGGAGGAGGATATTTCTTTGGCGGTGGTGGTGGTGATTTGTAAACGTATGGTGGAGGAGGCGAGGGCGACGGTGGAGGTGGTGATTTGTAAATGTATGGCGGAGGAGGCGAGGGCGACGGTGGAGGTGGTGATTTGTAAATGTATGGCGGAGGAGGCGAGGGCGATGGAGGAGGTGGTGATTTGTAAACGTAGGGCGGAGGAGGCGAGGGCGATGGAGGAGGTGGTGATTTGTAAATGTAGGGTGGAGGAGGCGAGGGAGACGGTGGAGGTGGTGATTTGTAAACGTATGGTGGAGGTGGTGACTTGTAAACGTATGGCGGAGGAGGCGAGGGTGACGGGGGAGGTGGAGATGGAGATTTGTAAACGTAAGGTGGAGGAGGCAAGGGTGACGGGGGAGGTGGAGATTTGTAAATGTATGGTGGAGGAGGCGAGGGTGACGGGGGAGGTGGAGATTTGTAAACGTATGGTGGAGGAGGCGAGGGCGACGGTGGAGGTGGTGACTTGTAAACGTAGGGTGGGGGAGGCGAGGGCGACGGTGGAGGTGGAGATTTGTAAACGTAAGGCGGAGGAGGTGATGGTGACGGGGGAGGTGGAGATTTGTAAACGTATGGCGGAGGAGGTGAAGGTGACGGAGGGGGTGGTGACTTGTAATAGTAGGGAGGAGGTGGTGGGGAAGTGTAGAGGTATGGTGGAGGTGGAGAGTCGTAGAGGTACGGTGGTGGAGATGAAGATTTATGAAGCGGATGCTTGGAATGATGGCCCGAGGAATGATGAACATAATAGTGACTCTTGTGTTGCTCAGCTACAGCGCTGGAGGCAAAGGCACAAAACATGGCCGTGTAAAGTAGTTGAGGCCAGAGCCTCAGCCTCAGCTCACCCCCCATGGCTTATCCTCTGTCTTGTGTATTTGGAAGGCTAGCTGTTCATGCTCTTTATATAGGAACCTTTACATGCAATAATTGGAGTATATAATTTGAAATTTGTAACCCTAGGTTACGTACAACCTGTATTACAAATAAACAAATCCACAATAATTAATTAACTTTTGGGTTTTTATTTTTGTTTTCAAAATCAAAAATTGATTGCTGCAATTTGATTTTTGGGAACTAATATTTGTAGCGTAATATAAAGATGAACTAGTCAAGAATGCGGTGGCTCCCACCTCCCACTGTGGAAAGGATCGTCTACCAATCAAGATAACTAACTTTTACACGTACAAACTTTTTCAAAATATTTTGATGAAAATAATCGCCAAAATGTAGATGTTTTTATATCGGAAAAAGTGTGGTAAATATTTATTATTAATTGGATTTTTATGAAATTTTATTAGATTATTGATCACGAGAAATTGCATAGACTCGATTTATTGGTATAGAACATGACTTAACGTACATCAACTTATTTTACAAAATCCCCTTTAAATAAAAAAAAAGTGTTTTTACGTTTGATACATTGTTGTTTGATCCTAATTAGAGTTGTACAAATTCGGGTCGGCTCGTCCGAAAAAAAAAAAAAAGCATGTGCAACTAGTTTGGTCCATTTGGGTCTGGCCTAGCCTCCCTCGTATTTTGGTGGGACGGGTACGGGTAAACATTTTGACCCGTGAACCAACCAACCCGGCCTGCATATAGTTTTATACATATAAGTTTTTTTTTTTATATATGTATATATATTTACATTGTTTTGAGTGTCACATACTCTGATTTTTCATTTAGTTTGTCTGAAGTATTTTGGCGAGTTATACTCGTTGTAATACAAGATTGCAACGTTAACTTGAGTGTAATGAAAGTATGTGTTAAATACTCTTGTTTCGAACGATAAATTCTGAAGAAAAAACGCACAATCAAGTACATATGGGTCATCCGGTCTGGGCCGGCAGCCCGTCCCAAGAGAGGGGTTTGAAAAATGAGAGATGCATGTGGAATACTAAGTCAATAGAAGTAGGCAATACGGTAAATTTCTGCGTGCATGGAATATGGATTGCTACCTCTTGTGGGTCTCTCTTGACGGCGACTTCTATAATTACCTTTATTGTGTTAATTGTCACACATGCATAACCAAACTAACATATTATACTGCACATGAATCTTTAAATTATTATGACAAGTTTGATTTTAGGTAATTTATCAAAAAATTAAATAATAGATTATTGCTAAAAAACTTATAAAAAGAAAATGTTGCGTTTTGCACATTCAAACCGAAAAAAAGGTGTTACATAAATGTGGTGTTTTGCCCCTCCAACATATTAGTGTAAGATTTAGGGCCCGTTTGGTTACAACTCCGGAAACGGAAACGGAATGGAAACGAATTTAGTCCATATGTATATCCATATTCATGAAATTCTATGGAATCATTCCTTGTGCTTACATGCAAAATGCACTTGTTTTCCCATATTTTGTTACCCTATAGGGTATCAAAAGTAATCAAATTCAACCTCAATTACTTCAAATCACAAGGAATGATTCCAACAAGTTTCATGAATAAGCGTATACATATGGACTAGATTCGTTTCCATTCCGTTTCCGATTTCGGAGTTCAAACCAAACGGGCCCTTAGTCTATTTATATAAAGTTGTATTAAGTGTGTCCATTGAAAATTTACATCCATGTACTTGCCAATTTGGAAACGTGATTTTTAAACGTATTGGCGAACATTTTTAATAGTTATTATAATCACGCACTTTACGTAACCAATAAGAATTTGGTCAAAAAGACCCTTTTCTAATTTCATTAGATTTGTGTATTCCTTCAATTTTTACCCCTTTCATAAAATTGAAGTTAGAAGATAAGGATAATTTGATTAGAGGTACTACTACTAAACATATTTATACCATGAGTCTAGTTACTAGAAATAAATTTTAAAAAGTGTTACTTAACTAATTTGAAAAAAAATTAATTGGAACTACAACTACATTTCTTACATACATAGTTAAAATATTTATTATTATTTTTATTTTTGTATGGACTTTTTTTTCGAACTTAGGTCATCTCCAATAAGGGGAGTTATATAACCCTATTTTATTGTATAATGATCTCCAACAAAAAAAAGCGGGTTAAAGAGTTAAAGGGTGGTGCAAATGACTAAATATAACCCTCAAGGTCACCCTTTAACTCTTCAAGTGAGACCACCATATTATTGAAGATTATTAAAATTTAGCCTCAAGTCTATTATAACCTTTGTGATTGGAGATGACCTCGTATACGTAATTGTGGACCTATTAACTACGCATACGAAGCTCGTAAATTTGATAGTTACTGAAAATTTTGATCGGTAGGTCTATTTAGCCAGGTGGGTAGAAACTCGAGTCAAAAGGTGAATCGACGACCGCCTACGCGCCTATTGGCCAAACCAAATTTGGTTCAAATGACAGCGTCATTACGAGATGGTCCACCCACGAACCTACTCGGATAGTCGAATATCATTCATAAGCTATATAACACATGCAAAGGAATATCTCCTTTTTTCCTTTTTCTTTTTTTGTCTACTTTTTTTCTATTCCAAATGTCTTATAAAAAAAGTATATTTAAATGCTTATGCCGTCACACTTAAGCTATTTATATATATTTTTTTTTATGAAACAATTTGATTTATTAGGCTTTTTCTAGTTTTGTTTTTAGTAAATGTACCCCTTCAGAAAAGAGCGTTTAGAGTTTGAAAATAAATACAAAAGGTTGAGGTACATTTACTTAATTGTTTCATTAAAAAGCATAGTTAGTACTCTAGTTTTTCAAAAAGGCCTAGTTACCAAAATTGCCTTTTTTTATTGATGCACAGGTCACATGTATAATTTGGTTACTTTTATGAATATGGGTCGCATGATTAGAGTTAATTAACATAAAAAAAAATGTGATTTTGATAAACTCTAATTACACCATGACCCAATTACATAGTGTGGTTATTTTTAGGCTGGCTAAAAGAGTAGTATCTTGATTATTGTTCACACGTTAAACTGTCTGAACGGTGTTAAATATGAGGGGCAAAATTGTCCACAACGTAAATTTACATCTCTCAGCTCTAAATTGATGATGAGATGTCGTTAGGTTTTGATCATGAAAATCCATGAATGTTCAAGCGACGAAAATTAACATCTTTTTGAATTGGATTGAAGTCGGCTAATAAATTAACTCCAATATCATTTCTAAATGATAAAAGTAATTCTAGTCAAAATATAAATATTATTATTATTATTATTATTATTATTATTATTATTATTATTATTATTAAGAGTTGAGTTTCAAAGTTTAGTAGCTGTGAGCTGGAACCCAAAGATAGAAGAAGCAAGTGGGTGGATTCAAAGTGAAAATGTACATGTTTTTCCAATTTGAGACCCATGTGAATACATGAGCCCACACAGATGCCTCACACTCAAACTTATATATAATAATGCATTTCCTTTTATTAAAAAATATATCCTACAGCCCAAATTATAAGAATAGTATTCCCTCCCAATAGCAAAAATGCAAACTATTCATTTCCACATCTTTTTTAGATTCTCTCTGGCTAATCATATTTCTCAAAAACTAACCGACTCTAATAAAGTGAGCATAATATATAACACAAATAGGCAGTTTAAAAGAAAATTTTGCTAAGAAAGCTAGCGCATTATTCGTCTTACGGAAAGGCATGACGAGGTTGAATATTTCAATCTCTTTTTAAAAAGTTTTGGAACCTAAATACTAGACTAGAAAGAGGATGATAACGAAGAATGAGATTATGTAAAAGAACCATACACAATAGTGAATCTGTCTCCAGCATAACATTTCAATATTCACTCTATTGACGTCCACATATACCTATGTTCAGCAACAAACTATTCTGCATATATTATTTTACTGATTTTATGATATTCCTCTTTACTTAGCAAGTTATATTATTTGTTTTCATAGAAAAGATTCTCCTTCAACGGCTATATATAAACATTATATATAGTACTATAGCTTTCTTCACAACACATGAATAATTTATATATACATATTAGACTCATCCTTCTTTACTTGCTATTTCTCAAAGTTTTTCATGGTATCAGACTTCAGACTCTTACAACCACTCTAAAGATACAAACATTGCCCCATGACAATTGGAGAATCATGGGAGAGCTCTACACATCCACTCTACATTCATCATTCCGATCAACTAGGGGTCATCTTAGTATCCCAACTATTGAAAGAAGATAACTATATTACTTGGGTACAAGTCATGGCCATGACACTCACCATCAAAAACAATAAATGCTTTGTTGACGGAAGCCTATCCAAACCAAAGAATAACCCGATGATCGAGGAGTTGCAATGGGATAGGTGTGACGTGCTTGTGAAGACATGGTTACTCGGATCCACCTCAAAAGACATCTCAAAAAGTGTCGTTCCTTGCAAAATTGCAAGAGGTATTTGGTTTGAACTTCAAGACCTTTTCTCACATACTAAAATTGTTTCACTCTTTAATATCGAGAATGCTATACATCCTTATGAACAAGGAAAGGACTCGACTACATTATTTTTTTTCAAAACTCAAGTCATTGTTGGATGAGAAGGATGCTCTATGCGTCATTCCTCCTTATATATGTCCAGCAAGTCCTAAAATAAAGGAGTTCATGGAAAATCAAAAGACCATGAAGTTTCTAATGGGACTCAATACCCCTATAATCAAACTCGTAGTAACGTGATTGGTTTGGATCCTTAACTGTCATTAAACAAAGCATATTCCATGGTCTTACGGTTACGACAAGAAAAACAACTTGAAGCATTCAACACCAAAACACTGGCAACTATAGATGCCGCTGCATACATGGTCAAGAAAGGGCCTCGCAACACTCGTCCTCCTACAGGTGAATCCAAGTTTTGTGAGACTTGTAATATGACTAACCACACCACCAAGCAATGCAGGACACACTTGGACTTTTTGCAATGGAAAAGGCCACACATACGAATATTGTCGTAAACAGAAGAAAGCCATGGAGGAGGGACAAGGCAACAATTCCTGTAACACCCCAAATCCAAATGACTCGGGATGCTAAGGGCTAGGACCTCACAATAGGTCCTGACCCTAGCCTGACAACAAGTTTACCGGATCTTGTAACAAGACACAAATAAATATAAAACCAACATCAACAAAACTGAAATATCATATACCAAAACATATCACGGTCGAGGGTTTTGCTCTGATTCCCTCTCTAGTCATTCTCTTATTGTCCTTTGGTGGTTTGAATTACTTTCGACATGGTTGACCTCCTACCCGTCGGACGATCTCCCCTTCTGTACTTGGTTTTTGTCTTCTTCTAGTGATCATTTATATGTGCATATAGTTCATTTACTTATTGCTTGATTTTGGTTTCTTAATTAATTTGTCAAAGTGAGACATCGTCTTTCCTGTGTTTGATCCTGACTCACTGTACTACAACGGATCTTGTAAGTATTTCCAAGACCCTAGGTTCACACTTAAGTCTTCATCACTTTTCAATTCTCGTGATCATTTTGTGAACCCTCTAGTTCAAACAAACACCCAATTTTCCCCAATATACTAACTTGGCTACTCGATATCTCAAGATCAACGTTTTTCTTCTTTCTAGGTTCTCCATAACGTTCTCATGTCAAGCGAAATGTACACAACCCAATTTTGTTTAATAATGAAAATTTTGTGATTAACATCGTATTCTTTGATTATGCCATCAACCGAGTTCAATTCACTAGATTCTCTATATCATAAAAAAAAACTCGTGAAGGTGAAACATAGTTGCATGAATAATCGATCCTAGAATCACGTGGATAGCCCGGAAGACACTAGTTGCAAAAATATTAACTAATATTAATTTCTATAATAATAAATGCATTCATTCACATTCTACTTAAACCAACTAATTAATATGGAATACTAGCAACTAATTTCATAAATAAAATTTTAATACGAAAAAGTAGGTGTTCATAAAATAACATTATGTATAACATTCAACAAATAACAACTATTCAATAAGTTATAATATATTCACAACTAATTGTTCATGGATAATCATTCGAATAATAACAATTAATCATTCATATAATAATCGTTACTAGTTATGGACCTACTAATAAAAACTAATCATTTATAATATAATCGTTCATGAAATAACTAAAAACTCAAGTATATTACAAACTTACTTTGATATGAGAAAGAATCACATCAAAAATACTATACCTGAAATCATCGAATAAAAATGTAATTTTCATTTCACTTTCTGACATTTTCATCAACAAATTTTGGATTAAACACAAAGAATATTTACCAACTTTGGATCACTATAGTATTACTTATCCACAAACTTTAATTATAAGATGAAATGAGATAAATTAATGTAAATACTTTGTACGACGACCTACATAGCTAATGATCATTAACCCTTCTTAATACACTAAAAAATCAAATACATATAAAAATCAAAGATGAGCACATAGAATTTTGGATCTCATATACTTTGTACTCCTAGAAATAAACAAAGTTGGTGGAAGTTATTTGGATGTACATACAGAAATTCCGTTGATTAGTATGATTAATTAGAAATAAGTAAAAAGGACGAACATATTTGCAAGGATTAGTCTTAGTTTCTAAGCAAGTGACAACTGAACATCTCAGCTGTCGCCATGAGAAAGAGATGGAAGGAGACGAGCTTGATTGTAAAATGGGACAGGGAGAATCAATGGCAGCCACTTAGAGCACAAATTGGAGAGATGGACAAAAGCTAGACAAGTAAAAGAAGACAAAGACAAAGACCAAGTACACCATTAAACCAGTGGCCTCAATGTAAAGGAAACTTCTACTTTTTTGATATTTGTTTTCTATGTCTAGCTTGGTCGTTTATGCTAGAGTTCATTTATTTGCGTAATCGATAAAAAAAATCAACCACACCGAGCACGCATCTGACATCTAGTCAGGTCCGAACTCGGTTTAGCCCAAATCTGAATCGGACATTCTAGAGTCACGGATCGTTCACTCCAAGGTGGTTTAAGCCTAGTTCTAGAACTCTTTCTTTACTTAGATCGGTCTAATTACATTTTGAAACAAAAGTTAGAGTTAGAGATCGGCCTAACCGGATCAGTATAAGTGTGATTTGGACCGATTAGATCAATCAACATAACGATCATGGTCTGGGCTGGACCGTTTTTGCTTTTATAGTTATAAAAACGTTAGATAGTTTGCAAACATAATCAAGTCTTACTTTTCAATTAGCTCCTTAATTTCGGAATCATGATAAGATTGATATAATATTCCAAGACAAATCATCCTTTAAGATTTATGGCCTCTTTAGTTGAAGATGTGAGTTTTTTTGGAGTTTCAATCTAAATGGTTATATGTGATTTTAGGATTTTTTTTTATATGGGATTATTTATTTAATCTAGGTATTGGCATTTAATTGTGTAGTTTTTGGAAGGTTTATTTTTTGTAAAAAGATATATTAGAAATATATAACCTCATATAACCATATAACCTTGGGGAAGAACTGAAGAAGGTTATATTTTGGGTTGTTAACCTCAAATAAACCACTCACGATGTTTTATCAATCTACAACTAAAACATCCAAAATATATCCTAAGAGAAAAAAAAAAAAAGCTCTCGTACCAATTTACTAAATAGACTGAAAGCCTAAACCAACGGTTCAGGTTTCCAAACCGTCGGTTTAGGTTTCGGTTTAGGTCAAACCTAAACCGGCTATCCCAAAAACGCCCCGGTTTACAGGTTTAGCACCAGTTTGATAAAAAAATCGAGACTAATCTTGACATGTGAAATCTCGGGTGAGCAAAGATAACAAATTGCTCACCTAAGATTACTCTGGACATGGGAAATCTCGGGTGAGCAATTGGTTATCTCAGCCGAGATAACCAATTGCTCACCCGAATCGAGGTTTCCCACGAAGTCAATGGTACTTTAATTATAAAAAATAATTTAAATTTAAAACCAAGTAACAAACGGTAATAGGTTTGAAGTGGTTTTTCGGTTACCTACGTATCCTCTCGGGGTTAAGAGGAATCAAATCCCATGTAGTATTTTAGCCATTTCAACTTCATGTCATTTATAGCACTTATAAGGGTTGGATAATTAGAATCAATTTGTAAAGCCTCATAAACGTTTACGGCTATTTTCAAAAAGCTACAAGAAGTGGGCGTGTCAACGATCATCATATTAGTTGAATCACTAATAACCTTTAAAACATTACAAATATCAAGACAAGTTTGTCAAACATTTTCATCATCTAACATTGACCACGGAATGTTTTGTGCGGAAAATTGTTGTAAAAATAGTTTGTAACGAAGGGCTTGACTAAGTAATTTGTAAGTAGAGTTTCAACGAGTTCCAACATTTTTTGAAAATGCAATTGGATGAACATTATTTTGTAAACATATTGTTCTCTTTTTTTTTCAAATCGGATGAATGTCAAATATGTTCAATAACGTTTGTGAGGAGGTTAGCATAACGGATAAAATTTTAAGTCCATCTTGAACACATAAGTTTAAAAGATGACATACACATCTTGATGAATAAAAGGAGTTCACAAATATTGTCTCGCATGCATCCTCCACAAAATCGTTTACGGCGGAGGTGTTAGCGGATGCATTATCCAAAGAATATGAAAAAACTCGACCTTGTAAGTTATATTCTTGTAAAACCGTTTTTATCAAGTTTGCAATGTTTGTGGCATTATGTCTTTCATTGAAATGGCGAAATGCAATTACAAATTATGCAAAAACATAGCGTTACCAAACTTGTCCTCAATCTCATCTCCAAATGGCTCAAAATCCCTCCCCCTTACCCATATAGCAATGATATCTGGAATTAGCTCGCTCTGATGAACCACAACAAAAACGACCTTCCATCACAAGCCACCATCTCTACCATCACCACATACATCTACTTCATATGGAAATCTCGTAATGAAATCATCTTCAACCAAAGATTCACCCATGAAACTACATACGCCCACAACATCATCAGCTCCACCAAAAGCTACATTGCTAGTCATTGGAAAGATAGATCGAGCGACTCTCTTGCTTGGGCTTCGATAAGAAGCATACCCCTCCTTTAATCTCTCATGTATCTTCTCCACATCTTCTACTCCTCCCTTCCCCTGCTCTTTCTCGTAGTTAGTATCTACTGTAAATCCTTTGTTGTTACTATAATATAAATTTCTTTCAAAATAAAATAAAATGTAAAGTAATGCCCATGTAAACATGTTTTGTGATAGTGTACTCCAAATATCACTACAAATAGAAATTTGATGCGAAAAAGATGATAAAATCAAAAGAATAATTTATTCCTTTTGTTCATAAAATTTAGAAACTAATTTAGAAACGGTTTTGTGAGAAGTTGGTTTAAAAGAAGGTTGAAGATATTTAGTGTTATATGCTCAAACTTCTTCATATTCCGCATAAGAAAGTGGAAATGTATGAGAACATACAACATTGGCTAATCATAAACTTTCTTCACTGTGGTTATGCATAACTAAAGGAGATTGAGAGGAAGAAGATCTCGGGATGTATTTTTTGCATGTGAGTTTGCAAAGTCACATAGACACCCTTCCCCTCCATTTGTGCACTTTCGGACAATAGTTGCATGAGACTTGACAATATTCGTTTACTAGCCTCACCCTTCTTGTAATGCTTCGTAAAAATATCAGATGTAAGCATTTTTGGTTGAGGAACTTGTCAAAATGCCTCTTGTGATATTTCGGGCATTTGAGTTTTGTTTTCTTGGGTGCTGAATTGCGAAGGAATGTTGTCATTCGGGTTTGTCATTACGAGATTAAGTTAATGAGATTGAGAGATGAATTCGAGAAAGACGAGAAATCGAGAACTATGAGAATACGAGATTGAGAGTAGTAGTAGAGACAGTTGAAAATGTAGGAAGATGGTGTGGGATAAAATGAAAGAGGGTTGAGTATTTATAAAAAAGGGGTATTTTTTTTTAAAAAAAAATCAGTCTTTCTATTTTTTTAAAAATACAAAAATTATATTAAAACCACATTTTTGCCACGGCTAGTAGCCGTTGGAAATGTGGGACCGCTAACGACTCTTTGAAAGAGTCGTTGGTGGGCCAAAAAGAGTTGTTGCTTGTACCAGCGGTGCGATGTTTGGCCACTTTCTTAAAAAAAAAAAAACAAGGTAAACCGGCGGTTAACCGTCGGTGTAGGTTTCTAGAAAACACACCTAAACCGAAACCACCAATTGGTGGTTCACTTAAACCGGCAAACCTAAACCGCCGGTCTGAGTAAACCGGCGGCTTAGCCCAAACCGGACTCGTGTCTAAGAAGACCCTTTAATTAAGTGAAATTTTTGTGTTATAAATGTATATAGATGCACTCATACAAAAAAAACCCTAGTAAACAAAGGTTGTTGTACCCGTGAACTATAATCAAAGTTAGTAATTATATTCCTTGGTTGTTAGTTGAAACTCGATCAAGTAAAAACATTACGATAATGACAGTTAGCTTGAGAGGCAATTGAGTAAATGAGTCGGAGCCCATACAATGGATGGCGATCTTTGGAACATAATTTATAATCTCTTTTAAGTGAATTTATCTCAATGTTTTGTATATGTATGAATTGTAAAAGACGAGCATGAGCATGAGCAGCTTACAACTATCTCAAGTCGCAGGATTATAGTCAAAAGATACAGTTGTATAAATAAAGAGTAACAACAACATGAATGAGCAGCGACTACTTGTTGAATAAAATCCAAAACACAAATTAAGGATCTTTATGATTATAACGAACCACTGCTGAATATTGATAACAAGACGGCGATAAAGATTGTTGCTTTTGGTTTCGCAACACTCACACTTTATCATTATTTAGTTCATCGATCGATACTATTTGATAACCTAGTCATATACCAAAAAAATATAGTAGCTGTAGACTGCATAGTCATTAAGAGCCTCCACCGGATCCGTACTTCTTGCCGAGCATGATGACCTGAAGCTTGTCATAGCCGGCAAGCACTCCGGCGCCCGCCACTGCCCGGAGGATGTTAGCACCGGCACCCTTGAACAGCGACTTCGCGCCCTCGTTCTTCACGATCTGGTTGAATGCATCCATCGAGCTCTTATACTTCACTGCTTGACCCGACGTCATCATCATTCTTCTCCGAACTGTGTCGATCGGGTACGAGGCTAGACCGGCGCCGATTGTGATCACCCACCCCAGCAGGAAGCTGGCTGTGAAGCTATCCTGCAATCATTAACAACACACGTTCACGTTTAGAACCGGAACGTACTATTTAGATATGAAAACTTATTATCTATATTACAAACCTGCATCTCTCCGGTCAAGATCACAGGCTTGATTGAATCGTACATTCCGAAGTAGAGACCACGGTAGACTATGATTCCGACGCAGGAGATGTTAAATCCACGGTACAGTCCGGTCACACCGTCGGACTTTATGGTCTTCTTGTAGACGTCGACCAAGCCGTTGAATTGGCGGTCTCCTCCTCCCTTCTTGGACGACTTGGCATCGTTTGCCAGACGGGTTCGTGCGTAGTCCAAGGAGTAGACGAAGAACAACGAAGAAGCACCGGCGGCACCACCGGAAGCCATGTTTCCGGCAAACCATTTCCAGTAACCATCTCTATCTTTGTTGAAGTTGAACATTCTCTTGAAGTAATCCTTAAACGCAAAGTTCAAAGCCTGCATGCCAAATAGACCAATTTTATAAGAAGATAATAAATATAAGTAAACTGATATAATGGGACACGGATCGAGTGAGACAAGCTCTTCTTGGCCGAAGGCTCGAGAAGAAGGATGGGACATATGTTGAGGATATGGTTTAATGGGCTCGGGTCGACAGGGATGCGGTTCCGTGCAACAAAACCGAAAACGTTTCCTCCTTTCTCGTTATTTCTATAATTAACTTGTTAAATCACAAGAATGTGTGTACCTGCGTAGGGAAATAACGGATGACGTTGGCAAGGTTCCCTCGGAACAATGAAACAGCACCTTCGTCCTTGATTGTTCGGCCAAAACAATCACCGATGCCCTTGTAGGGCTCGGAGAGGCGGCCAGTCTTGATCATTTCATCTTGATTTTGGATCAACAACTTGACACGCTCAATGGGAGCAGCGGCAGTTTTAGAAACGGCAGCCGAAACGCCGCCCATGAGAAAATCAACGATAAAAGATGATTTCTGTTTCTCGGTGGGAGCATGAACGGTGATCGACGGGAAGCTTCTTGTTGAATGGTATTTCTGTAAGACAGTGGAGTAATTTCCATGGGGGAAAGGCCTTTGGTATAGGCCACGTCGGCTCTGTAATTCAGGTGATGTTCCGGCGCAGGTGAGGTGAAGCTGCCCGGATAGCTTCTGAGCGACGGTTGGGTAACGGTGCTTTTCAGCCATTATGTGTCAAGAAGAGAAATACTTACAGGGAAGATGTGAATGATGGAGAAGCAAATGCGGGTACAAAATGATGAATAACTCAAGGGAGTTTTAATGGGATTTAACGGAAAATGAGAACCATTCACTCCGATTAGCTTTGCTTGGATTCCGCAGTGGTGGAGAGACAAATGAGGAGATGTAGTTTTTGATCCACTCTTGGCTCTCCGCATCTAAAGCCTCCAAATAAGCAGTTTTATATATGTATTTTAATATATTAATTAAAATTATGAACAAATATTATATATATATATATATATATATATATATATAAATCTAGCCTGTTCATATCCGGGTTCGGACCGGGTTAGGGTCAGACTTTATAAAATATTGAGCCTGTTTAGCCGGAACGAGGGCGGGTTAGGCCTGGCTACCGGGCTTGTGATGGGTGCCGTACCCGGCTGGGCGGGCTGGCCGGGCTCACGGGTACCCGTTTTTCAATTTTTTATTAAAAATATTTTTACATTTAAGATATTTTATGTAAAATATATTAAATTTATTATAAATATATTAGATATTTTATATTAATCTTAATATTTATAATAATTATATTATAATATATTTATTTTTATTATTTTTATTTCTTACCAGACTGACACGCCGAGCTTTTGGGCGCAGCCAGACTTGTATCCATGTTCATATCCGTCCGTTTTTTCGGCCGGGTGGACTGCCCAGATTTGAACAGCATAGTTCTATATTATTTAATATATAATTATATATTTTTATTAATCTGAATAGGGCTTTCAACCTGGACGGGCGTTTGATTTTGTCCAATCCAGCCGGATAGGCGGCCCGGCCCGGTTTAATGAGCTGTAAGTGTAATCATACTAAGGATTTCACTTCTTGGTGAATGGGCCTCCATTACTCCGACGGGCCAAATCTTGATAGGTCCACTAGAAGACTAGAGAGGCACTTCAATAACACAAAACAACTAGTGTATTACCCGCAGATGGTTGAGTTTTAATAAATATTTAATACTTAAAAATTATTTGTATATTTGCAAAATAAATATCTGGATAATTAATTATTAATAATAATAATTTTTAATTCTCTTTTAAATATTTATCCCTGTTAATTAATTATATTTTTAAATTGATTTGTTAAGATATGCTTGTTGGTAAAAAAATCCGTAAAAGTTTAAAATCTATTTTTATAAAAATATTTATTTAAATATTTTAAAAAAAAATTAAAAATTAATTTCCAATTTATAATAACATTTAGAAATTACTTATTTAAATAATTATTTTAGACTTTGAGAAACATGGCGTTGACATGTGGCAATAGAGGCTTGTGTTTTAATATATATAAGATAAGATCCTTTTGTTGGTTTGTTTTCTTATAAAAAACGAAAATGTTAAATACACGGACATTGATTTATTAACACAAAAACAAATCGTAATCCATTAGCTTCTAGACATGGGTCTACGGTTGTTAGGTTTAGATCAAGGTATTTTGACATGGTTATTTTGACTAGGAGATTCCACTAGGGACACTCAACCTGCCGAATTTTTTTAAAAAAAATATTTTGATCGGTATCTAATCTATTATCTTGTATTATACATTTTAAAACAAAGTATAAGGTTCTGACGTGACGCGTTGTGTCAACAGTATTTTCGAATTGAATCTCCCACAATTAACGTCAATAAATCTTTACTTTTAAACTATTATTAGACAAGAAAATCTTTTGTTGTTGGAAAATTTCACGTTACTCTTTTTAAACAAATCTATTTTTGGGACAATTTTTTTATTAAAAATAAATGAACCCCATTTCAATTAGTTTTCGATTTCTATTTTACGTTAAATACTCCTGAAAATTTATTTTTTTAGAACAATTTTTTATTCTTTTTAAAGGATTATCGACCCAATCTATTTACTTTAAATTTTTGAGAGATTTTGTTATTCCACGTCGATTAGCTACTGAGGTTGACGGTTTTAGAACGTGTATAAATAGAAAGTCAAAGATTATACAAATAATACATTTATTTGTCTTTTGGTTAAGTTCGAGTATAATTACTATTCATATCGGATTAATATATATTATGTGGGATCGTTAACCTACAATTATGTGGGTCGTAATGTTTTTCTCTAAAATACATATTAAGTAATCGTGTCCCTCAAGTTTTATTTTTTTGGATTATTATTTCTATTTTTTTGAAGGATTATCAACTCCAACGATTCTTTTGTTAAACAATTTTTTGTTTAGTAAAATCAAAAATATATATCTATTATCTATTATACACACTAAATTAGAAAACAAAGTTGTTGACGTGGTGTGCTGTGGAAGCATTATTTTCGATTTAAACTATTTTTAAGCCAAAAAATCTTTTGTTATTAAATTAACTATTTTATTGGAACAATTTCACAATGTTTTTTATTGTTTGAACTAATCTATTTTTGGAATAATTTTTTTTAAATAAAAATAAAATACTCCGATTTCTGCTAGTTTTCGTTTTCTATTTACGCTAAATATTTTCACGTTATTTTTGGTTAAATAATTGTAATGCTTAAGTTTAATTTTTTGGAACGATTTTTTTTTTGTTAAAGGATTATCAGTTTGATCTATATACATTAAATTTTTTAAGGGATTTTATTATCCCAGGTCGATTAGCTAATAAGGTTGATGGTTTTAGAACTTGTATAAATAGAGAGTCTAAATATTATGCAAAAGTATAATTATTACTCATATCGGATCAATATATATTATGTGGGATCGTTTTTTTTAAGGATTATCAGCCAAATCTATTTACGTTAAATATTTTCATGGATTTTATTATCCCACATCGATTAGCAATTAAACTTGATAAATAGGGAGTCAAAGATTATACAAATAATACATTTTTTGGCCTTTCGGTTAAGTTCATGTATAATGATTATTCATATCAGATTAATATATGTGAGATCGTTAACTTACAATTATACGGGTCATAATGTCGGACGTTGATGTCGTTTGTATAATTTTAAATAAAATTATTTTTATTTTTTTATAAAATCGAATGAATAGTTTCCCTAAAATATTTATTAATTAATCGTGCAATTATATTTTTATTTTTTTGGACGATTTCTCCTTCTTATTTTTTGAAGGATTATCAACCTGACATATTTACGTTAAATATTTTGAGCGATTTTGCTGTCCCACGTCGATTATCAACTAAGATTGATGACTTTAAAATTTGTATAAATAGAGGGTCCAAAGATTATACAAATAATACATTGAGGTATAAATAAATATAATACTCTCACAATAATCTTTTTAATAGATTTTCATCCACGGCTTTTCCTTCATAAAAAATAATAATTTAATCTTCACAAACGTTAGTCATATTAGATAATAAAAAACGATTGCTTTTAGTAAAATATCCAATACACGATACACAAAAGTAAAAATATAATATTTTATTAAAAAATATCTAATACGTGATATATAAAAGTGAATATATAATATTTTTTTATTTAGACAAAACACGCACAAGGTGCGGACACTAAACTAGTACTATATAATAAAAGCAAAAGCCTTTGAATCCACGTGTCATTCATTTATACCTGATATGACATGTGCCATTTCTCATAATTTACCTTTTACAATTTATTATTTGTTCATTTTTATTATATCTTTCATTAACTAAAATCTAACTATTTTTACCATATAAATCAAGATGAAATAAAATATTGCTATTCTAAAAAGGAAATATCTACCTAATTAATATTTTTTTACCTTCTAAATATATTTTTGTTTTAATAACAAATTATTTCTAATGTATTCATTCCCTAATATACTCGATTGGCTGGTTTTTTTCAAACTTAATTTTTTTTAATTTCCAAAAAATTACAATATATTACATTATAATAAATCAAAAATATACCTTTAATTATAATCTTAGATAATATAATTATAAAAATATATTTTACGTTAAATTTATTAAAAAAAATCCGTGCAAAATACGAGAATTACATTAGTTAAAATTTATAAAAGGACCAATTTGTTATGGGTGATTTTTTATGCCATTCCCAAATTTTGGTGAATCAATGTATACCGATTTGATTATCTAAATTTTTTTTTTTTTTTTTTATGGCAATTTGATTCATCGGTGGTTGCATCATTTGCATGGACACGAGGGTGCATATCTCTACGTTCGTGTCGTCTTGGTAACATCCCTCAAATGTTTCCTTTCCGATTACTATATTCTCACTTTATATACTATTTTAAACTAATTGGTATTTGAAAAAAGTAAAAATGCCCCCATATTTGGGTGCAGATGCGAACATAACCTGATTTTTGTAAGTTGTAATGGATAACCCCGATTACGAGGTAGATTGTAATTACTAGCCTAGATGTCGGTTCATACTATTCGTACCACCTTAGACATGTTACATGTACTTACGCCTACACATTGCGTAAGCGTCGTAAGTTTTCCTTAATTTTTCGAACAAAAAATGTATGTTATGACTACTACACATGCGTCCTACGACTACTCATGGTGTATGCGTAGTATGGCTACGCTTCCGCAAAGCGTAGTTGTAACCATTTTCCTTTATTTTTGAACGAAATGAGCTTGTTGCTACGGCTACGCATTACATACGCATAGTCGGGGTAAGAATAACACGTTTCAGGTGGTACGAATAGCAATCTCGCTAGATATCCACTACCTCACATTTTTAACTGATAACAATAAGCTATTATTGTCATTTAAGGCTAAACAATATCGGTTATGAATTTAATTACTTATAAATACATGAAAAATACAACCATTAACAATTAAAAATAATACAATTTTGTTAAAAAAAACCAAATAATTAGAATTGGTCAAGTTTAAACTAGTCTTGAGTTATTTTGGATTTAGTGTTAATAATAATATAATTCAAACTATTTAAAAGGGTTTACTTTTTCAAGATAAGTTGGAGGGGAGTTTTAGGGTTCGTTTGAAAACCCTGAGTTTATGTAGCTAAATTCTTGTAATTTTATTTGTAGTCGATGCTTATGGATAGCTGAAATTAGTAGTTGATTGAATGAACTTATTTTTTTAATAACTTTTATGGTGTTTGAAAGAATAAACTTATTATAGATAATATACGTGTAAAATTACTATAAAATATTTATCTTTTTATTTAAAATTATATTTTGTAAGGTTATATTTGTAATATATCATTCAATAAACTATTCTACAGAGTTTATGAAATGAAAATAATTTAAGCTATAGTAAATTGTTACAGTATAATTTTTATAGTTTGCTCTCCAAAACACATATTTCATGACTTATTTTTTTTCATAAGCTCTATAAGTTTGATAAATTTCATTAACTAAAAAAAAATAGCCAATAAAGACCCTTAATAAGTACACATTTGACACCGCATTAATAGAAGGGCAATTTTGATAATTAGACTTTTTCATAAACCAAATTGTTTCTTAATTAATAGAATACCTCTTCTGGTTGATCATCTATGACATTTTAATATATAAAATAATTTTGAATGAATGTGTTAAATAAAAAAAACATATATTTTTACTTATCTTTTTAATAATTAGATGCATATTATTTACTACCCATTTTTACAACCTCTTTTAAAAAATATAATTAAATAATATAAACTAATAATACCTTAGGCTTATATAAGTGACCATCTAGTAGATAAGATGTAAAACATCAAATATACTATATAAATTATTAATACTAAAATATTGTTATAAATTTTGACTATATACCAATAATTAAAGCTAAAAAGGTTGGAACTTTTTGGGTATGGAAGAATGTGTAGTTGGGTGGACATATGAGCCAACCCTAGAGGAATAAAGAGCCATTTAATGTCTCCAAAATGCAGTAAAGAAATGAAAGTGTGGCTCATTTTGGCCTTTACAATCCCTATGCCTCTTTCTTTATTTTGATGTACTAACTAGGTAGGTGCCTAACTGGTCTGGTGCACATGTTTAGTTTTCAAATTTGATACATAGCCTTTTAAGTTTATATAATGTTGCATCTTCAACTTAGCATACATGTCTTATGTGTCCCAACAAACTTGCATCCAACCCCATTCTTACTTCCACACCATTATTGTACCAATATTTGTTTAACTTCCCAATTCACTCCTTATCATTTAATGTTGTTAGTAGAATAGAGTTGAAGTTGAAATTTATCGATAGCTGAGATATATAGTTGCGTTAAAGAATAAAATTTTTGATGAGTTTGACGAGTGTTTGAGAAAATAAATTTATTGTAACTAGTATCTGTGTAAAGTGTTTACCTTTACACTTAATAAGAAGAAGAATTGAGTATATGAAGGATATGAACCTATAATCATTGATAGTAGTGGTACCATAAGTAGGGAATAGTGTAGATGATCCCTTAAGAAGAGCTTGATTGAATTAAGGATTGAATGCATTTTGAATAAGTGTTTAGTAAGCTATCCTCTTGAGACTTTTATGTACATGTATATATAGTTTGAGTGATGAGAATGATATGGTGTGTTATGAGAATTGAGATGAGTAGATGAGTTGATGGTTGTAATGTGTAAGATGGATGTGATAGTTACCTTGAGTGATGTTATGAGGATGTTTTGAGATCAAATAATTTAGCAAATGATGTCAAGAAACTCATGTTACAAGTTCGGGATGTAGTGAGCGTGAGCATAGTTGGATTTCCTGTTTTGGATTCGTTTATGAATTTATATATGTATTTTCACATTATATACATGCATTTTAAATTATTTTATAATTGATAACCAACGATGGTCATGGGTTGGTGACCTCGTTGAGGGAGTGATGAACACCCTTTTCTATATATAAAAATGTGCATACATGTTTTGGATGGTTCTCTAGTAGAAACCAAATCGGGGGAAATAATGTGGATATTGAAAATGAGAGGTTGGAACGTCATAGCCAACGCGTCGGAGGGATGTAAATAGACTTGAGAGTGATATGTTGTGTTGTTGAGAGATGAGAGATGGCGCATTCAAATGTAATAATGTCATGATATTTTAATATTATACGATTATATATGTCGACGGAGTAACAATTACACCTGATGATCGAGGTGTACTCAACCCTCTTTGATTTGAATCAACCCAGCATAAATTTGATTCATTGATTTGTCTATGGCTGAAATGAGTTTGAAGCATTGATGTTGGAGGGTCTCCTTTACAAAAATGTAGTTGAGGTTTCACCCCACCCACACAGTACTTTGATGAATTATTAAGACACAGTACAGTGCAATAAAGAAATAGTGTTAGCAGAGAGGGATGTTTAACTTACTTCATTCAATGCAGATTGTTAACCATCATCAACTTTATGATTTAGTAAAAAAAACAGATGCTAGTCTTGTATATAATTGAATGAAAATTGATGGTACAGTAGAATTGTTCTTCTGGTGACAAATTAGTAAAGAATGTCAATCATTCATATTGTCCCCATGCCCCTCCATCTATTTAGACAGAGACCCATCACACTTCAACCCTACCCTACACACTATCCCCTACACCACCCAAATGTAAAACAATCACTTTAAACATAAACTCACAGATACTACAACCACCAGAGAAGAAGATGAGGTTGCTGTTCTATACTCATCCCTACAACACCTTAATGCTGTTAAGCTCAGTCATAACAGTTAAAAAAAACAAAAAATAAATAAAAACAAGCCAAAGTAACGATCATTATTTTTTTAAAAAAAATACCGCGCTCTACAGTTTCGAACTCTTCGTAGGCTTTCACCCAACCTATTACAAATTTGACAGGCTAAAACTTTTTATTTTTTATTTGAAACGAAAAGTACATACGTGATGTATGACGGTAATCATTTACGTAGGAAAACGATCGTTAGCCTATATAACGTTTTTGAAAGAATTTAATGAAGTGGACTATTTTTTATGAGTTTTTGTTTTGTAGATCCCTCTAATTTTTACACTTATATTGACTTATCACTATTACTCTGTTAAGAGTAAATTTACTAAATAGGTTTATACTACGAGTACAATAAATGTTGTAAAAGGCATAGTTAGCAAATTTGGCCAACTTCTTTTGAGATAACGTTCGTTAGCTTGCACTAACGAACTGATACAATGAGGAAAAAAAACAAATGTAACGATCGTTAAGATTGCTTAAAATGTTAAAAACAAATTTAAAGATTGTTTAAGAAAAAAAAAAAAGAAAAAAACTCTAGTTAACGATCGTTAAACCTGCTTAACGGTAAACCAGCCAAATCTCTTTGAACCAAAGGTGGTTAGCAATTAGAAGAGAAGTAATAATGTAGAGATCATCATGAATAAGTAGAGGAAGGAGCTTAGAGAAGATGAGCAAGCTGCAGTGTTGTTGCTGGCACTTTCTTACGGATCTATTTATGCTTAGAAGATATACGATCCTCCTTCTGTTTGATTTTAGGATTGCTTTGATTAACTAATTTATACTAATAGTTTGATAATAGTGTTGTCTAGTGTAAGAAAGGGTGTAAGATAGCCCTTTTCTCACCATGTCATCTTGAATTATGTTGTTAGTGATAGTTTATGTAAATATGTAAATATAGGGTGCCCTTTTGTAATTATGTAAACTCCGCTTATTATTAATATGAGCCGTCTGATGACGGAAACCCTAAGGGAATTCATATTATTCTCACATGGTATCAGACTTCTCGTTCTTTAAAACTCTCTTCCGCTTTTCTTCCCCTTCACCGATTTTCTCGATGGCTTCCGATTGGAAATCCTCTTTCCACCCTGCCCTCGGAATCTCAAATATCAAAAACAACATTGCTCTCGTCCTTGATCATGACACTCCATATACATCATGGGTCACCTTATTTCGCGTTACTGCGAAAGTTCACAATGTTCTTGATCACATCGACGCAAAGGTTCCACGACCTGCAGACATCGATGATTCGTTATGGCTTCAAGTTGACACAACAGTTCTGCAATGGATCAACATCACCGTCTCCCGCGAGATCCTTCTGCAAATCCTTGACTTTGACGACACTGCACTTCAGGCATGGAATCGAGTCAAAGACATCTTTCAAGATAACAAGAATACCCGCGCCGTCTACCTCGAGCATGAGTTCTCCAATTGTAAGTTATCTGGCTTTGCCTCCATTAACGCTTACTGTTTGCAACTCAAATCGTTAGCAAATCAACTCAAAGGGGTCGGATCACCGGTTCCAAAAACTCGCCTTGTTCTTCAACTTATTTCGGGATTACCTGCTGAGTACAATGCCGCTTCAAGTTTTATTCAGCAAAGCGATCCGCTTCCAAGCTTCACTAAGGCTCGGTCTCAGTTGCTACTTGAGGAAACTCGATTAAATGCTCAATCGGGTTCCGATTCTTCTACCACAACCCTCATTGCTGATGCACGTTCCCAGGCCTCTTCAGGCTCCTCGTCGCACACGCCGGCGGGCTCGCCATCTCAGCGTCGGTCCGATTCCAATCCTGTAGTGACGGACTCCTCCAGCAACCGTCGTGGTCGAGGCCGGAAAGGCAAGCAACGCCAGCAGCAAGTCGGCGCTTCCTCCCGTGCGGCCTGGCACCCTAATTTTGGTTGGGTGCTGATTCCCCAGTCCAACAACGCCCCAGGCCCATCCTGGCCTCCGACCCACAATGCCCCAGGCCCACAACGTCCCCCTTGTCCATTTCTAGTGCAGGCTCAGCAGTCCGTCCTTGGGCCCGGCCCAGTTTCTCAGTATCAGCCACAAGCCCACTTTACAGCAGCAGCTCAACCGACAAAATTGGATCAAAATTTTGCTTCCATGACGTTAAATCCGACAGATAATTAGTGGTACATGGACACGGGTGCCACCTCCCACATGATGAATAATTCAGGTTCCCTCTAGTCTTTTTCACATAATGGTTCTTTAAATTCGATAATTGTTGGGAATGATATGCGTGTTCCTTCTACAGGTATTGGAGATACTACTATCCCCACCACCACAAAACCTCTACACCTATCCAATGTCCTTATTGCCCCAAAAATTGTCAAAAATTAGGTGTCTGTTCGACGGTTTACAACTGATAACAATACCTTCGTAGAATTTGACCCTTTTGGTTATTTTGTGAAGGATCTACACACGGGAATCACACGTCTGATGTGTAATAGTTCCGGGGAACTCTATCCAGTCACAAGTGTCTCTTCTCGTCCTCATCATTCTCTCTCAATCGGGTCTTCCAGCCTTTGGCATGCCCATCTCGGACATCCCGGAGATCCAGTCTTAGATTTGCTTCGTCGATCTTCTTTCATTAAGTATAATAAGTCTCATGTGACTTCTATTTGTCATGCTTGTCAATTAGGAAATCATCATAGATTAGCTTTTGATCGTTCAACTACCCGCTCTAATGCTCCTTTTGACATTATCCATAGTGATTTATGGACATCTCCTATCCCAAGTCGAGACGGTTTTAACTACTATTTACTTTTTCTTGATGATTTCTCCCATTTTCTATGGATTTTTCCTCTCAAGTTCAAGTCCCAAGTATTTGACCTCTTTGTTCAATTTCATAAATTTGTCACAACGCAATTTAGTCTACCCATCAAAATTTTTCAATGTGACATGGGCGGCGAATTTAACAACACCACCTTCCACAAATTTTTCGTTGATCATGGCATTGTCTTCGGTTTTCTTATCCTCATACATCTCCTCAAAATGGTAAGGTTGAACGAATGATTAGAACCATCAACAACATGATGCGTTCTATGTTATTCAATGCCTCAATTCCAATCTCCTATTTGCCCATGCCGTGGAGGTTTCATGTTATCTCTTAAACATCCTTCCCTCCACCTCCATTCACGGTCAATATCCTACTCAAGTGTTATACCTCTCTAAACCTTCTCTCGCTCATATCCGGGTATTTGGTTGCCTTTGTTATCCAAACCAAAGTGCAACCATTTTCCACAAGATTCAACATCGAACTACTCCATGCGTTTTTCTAGGTTATCCTAAATACCATAGAGGATTCAAGTGTTTGAACTTACCAACGAATAAAATAATTATTTCCCGTCATGTGACGTTTGTTGAAACAATTTTTCCGTTTGCTACCCATTTCCGAGTTCCTCCGGAACCTATTAGACAGTCTACGGTTGATGATGGTCCATCCCCTTATTTTCTAGCCCACAATCGGCCTCTCCTAGTTACAGGTGCAACATGCCCACTCCCATCCCTTGGCCCATCCTCCCCTTCGGCCCATTCCACGCTAGAAAATCCTTCCCCTCCTTTTTCCTTATCTGGGCCTAATTTACCTACCCCTCCCTTACCCGGCCCAGTACCGTACCTACACCAACCGGCCTGCCATCCCCCTTCTGGCCCAGCTCGCCCATTCTTCCATCCGGCCCGGTCTGCTGCTATCCCACACCTCAAATCTCCAATTGAAAACCCAGCTGGACCCAGCTTAAATGAAACAACCCCTTCACCTCCGTTTCAACCCGTACCAAACCGACCTCAAACCCGCAGCCAATCCGGCATTGTTAAACCCAAACTGATTTTTTACTTATCCGTTTCGACTGCCCCATTATCCCCCATTCTAAAATCCCACAATGTATCTCTTCAAGACCCGTTTTGGACCGTTGCCATGCTCGATGAATATCGAGCCCTTATGCGGAATAAGACGTGGGTCCTGATACCTCGTCTTACGGATGCTAATATTGTGCGATGCATGTGGATTTTTAAGCATAAGTACAGGTCTGACGGTTCCCTGGAGCGGTACAAGGCTCGTTTAGTTGCTAACGGTTGTTCTCAGCAGGTTGGAATTGACTGTGATGAGACCTTCAGTCCTGTTGTTAAACCAACGACCATCTGTATGGTTCTCAGCATTGCAGTATCCCGTTCTTGGCCCATTCATCAGCTGGATGTTCAGAATGCTTTCCTACACGGCCATCTAAACAAAACGGTGTATATGTTTCAACCACCAGGCTTTTGCGACCCCTCCAAACCCAATCATGTTTGTCTTTTGCAGAAGTCTCTCTATGGCCTTAAGCAAGCTCCCCGGGCATGGTTTCAACGCTTTGCAGCTTCCTCCATCGCATTGGTTTTATTAGCAGTAAGAGTGACTCCTCCCTTTTTATTTATAATCAAGGATCTGACACTGCCTATCTGCTTCTATATGTCGATGACATTGTCCTTATGACTTCTTTTGACGTCTTGCGCAAGCATCTAATCAAGCTTCTGAGTAAGGAATTTGCCCTGAAAAACTTAGGCCCCCTGTCCTATTTCTTGGGCATTTTTGTTCGTCGGACATCCTTTGGCTTATTCCTGTCCCAGGATAAATATGCTTGCGAAATTGTTGAAAGAGCAAAGATGTCTAATTGCAAACCCTCTGCTACCCCGGCTGAAACGTCTGTCAAGTTAAGTGCCTCATCCAACCCTGCTATTAGTGATCCGACACTTTACCGTAGTCTAGCTGGGGCACTACAGTACCTCACCTTCACACGGCCAAACATCAGTTTTGCAGTACAGCAAGTGTGCCTTTTTATGCACGACCCTAGCAAAGCCCATTTTGCAGCTCTCAAGCGCATTATCCGATACATCTCTGGGACGTCTTCTTTAGGTATCACCATCTCCTCTTCTCCAAAGTCTGATCTTATTGCCTATACAGATGTTGATTCGTCCGGCTGCCCTGATACACGTCGCTCCACCTCAAGTTACTGTGTTTTCTTCAATGACACTCTAATCTCGTGGTCTGCCAAAAGGCAGTCTGTCGTCTCTAGATCCAGTACAGAGGCAAAATATAGAGGAGTTGTCAATGTTGTGTCAAAATGTTCCTGGTTGCGGAACCTCTTGCTTGAGTTACATTGTCCGCTTGTCAAGACATCCATTGTATACACACACAACATCTTTGCTACTTACCTTGCCAGCAACCCAGTTCAAGACCAACGGACCAAGCACATTGAGATCGACATCCACTTCGTCCGCGACAAGGTTGCCCGTGGTCACGTTAGAGTTCTTCACGTACCTTCAGCCTTTCAGTACGCAAACATTTTTACAAAGGGTCTTCCCCGACAATTATTTTTAGAATTTAGATCAGTCTCACTGTTCAACCTCCTCTAGTTTCGACTGCGGGGGTATGATAGTTTATGTAAATATGTAAATATAGGGTGCCCTTTTGTAATTATGTAAACTCCGCTTATTATTAATATGAGCCATCTGATAACGGAAACCCTAAGGGAAATTCATCTCATTCTCACAGTTAGGATTGCTAGCGTACAATTAATTTGTATAAATTGTATTTATCCTACTTTTACTAATCTAATGTATTTCGGTATTTCATAACCATTTTGTATTGGCTTTTGATATTCTGTAACCGTTTTGTATCCTTTTTATATTTCCATCAATGTAATCTACAAGATCAAGGATTATATTTTACTGAATAACAAGGATGTGTAGGGTTTGTAGTTTAGGTATGCTTCATTTTGGAGTTCAAATTCAGATTTGTGAGGCATTTTGGCTAACATCGTGTGCTTGTTGTTTGGATTCTAATAGGTTAATTGAGCTTTTTAAAAAATAAATTGCGGTGTTCAGAATTATGTTTTGAATGTATGATCAGGCCGGTTGTTAGTACTCAATCTAATGGTTGTAAGTACTTATTTATTCGTGTATCCATATTATTATTTGTTTCTCAGCAGAGTGCTCTACTTGTCAAGTTTTTGGGCATAAGTGCAAATCTCCTACCAAATTTTCTCTCCAAAAATCATAACCCTAGGAAGTCTACTCCCTAACCGGGTCTCTTGGAGCCTCTCCCCCAACTTCTAACCCATCTCTTTTCCTCCCACCTTCTACCTCTCCGAACCTTCTTCTTTTACTAATCCAATGGAACCCCATTCTACTAAACCTAAGTCGCCTCTTGCACCCTCCCATCTCTCTATAACCAAATGGGTTAAGCTAAATGACTTACCACCTTACCTTCAACCACTCTCTTTCCCATCACAGACAACACCGACCACCCTCTAACTCTCCACACTGACAATATCTTTCACTACCATCTCTAAATGCAAGACAACAAGTGTTGTGAAGCTTCTACTGCCACATATTCTAATGACTTAAAATCTACTGATGGAACATTCGGGATCTCAATCAGCCTAAAAAGCAATTAAAATTAGAAATATTATCAAGAAACACCAGATAAATGCTACTTCTATCATTGAAACTCGTCTAAAAAAAAAGAGAGGCCATGCTTGCCTCTAACTTCATTCCTCAATTGAAACATATCTCCAACGGTTCTCATTCCCACAATTGTAGGATTTGGGTATTGTGGAACCCCCTAAGCTTAGCCTTAACTCCATTTTCCTCTTAAACCAACTCATTATATTGCCATATCTCTTCCCTTGACAATTTCCCCCATCTTGAATGCACCTTTGTCTACGTCCATAAAATAGTAGAGGATAGGCTTCCTCTATGACATGACATCAACCTTCTCCACTCTCTTACTTTATCGTCTTGGAATCTTCTTGGGGATTTTAACATCGATCACCCTGACCCTAGGTGAAAAACTTGTCCAAATTCTTCCTACCACTTCCTAAGATTCTTCCGAAAACTCTTATTGTCTCTTCATCACTAATCTCCTTGATCACCCTTACTCGGGTTGCAAATATACATGGAGTAAGAAACAAACTGAATCCAGGATTTGGTGCAAGCTTGACCGTATTCTTATCAACCAAGCTTAGTATAACCACTTCCCCAACTCTACGGATATATTTGCTTATCCCTACATCTTGGATCACTCACCAGCTATTATCTCCCTGAATGAGATCTATCCAAGAACCAACTTTCCTTTTCGGTTCAACAATGCGTGGAGTCTACATGAAGACTTCCACAACAATGTCGAACTCACGTAATCCCGGGTAACCCTATGTCCCGACTTGTCCACAAACTTATGATCCTTAAAGCAAAGTTAAAAAAATATCCCTAGCACCAATATGAATAATCTCATATGTGCCTAAGAAATTTGCAAGACACTTCTTTCTCGGGTCCGATCATAACTTCAGAATAACCCATTGGATCCAACGCTTCATGAAGAAGAAAGAGTCACCCTTCTTAGACTCAATGATGTTTCGGATAAGCTTCTCTCCACCACCACTCAACTTGCCAAACTCAAATGGATTCAGTATGGTCATCATTGTAGCTCCTATTCTTTAGAACCATCAAGTCTAGGAAAATCTTTGCTAGAACCACCGCGTAAATGGATCTTAACCAAGACCTCTCTTATAACCTTGACGACATATCTTCCACCTTGGTAGAGTACTTCTCACCCTTGTTCGGTTCTAACCATAACCCATGCCATTAATACAACCTCACCCCATTTCCCTTAACCTTCCTAGAATTTTGATCAAAAACATCATATCCCTCACCTGCCTTATCACTCCATGTGAAATAAAAAAATGTGCTTTTTTTATTGGTGATAACAAATATCCTAGACCCGATGGACAAAACTCTCTTTTCTTCAAAACCACATGGCACGTTATTGAAGATGATTTCTTTGCGGCCATCCTTGAATTTTTTACCACTGCAAAATGTTGAGACAAATCAATCACACTAGCACCCCTTCATTGCCAAGATTGACAACCCTACTTCCCCTACTAATTTTTGCCTCAACTCTTATTGTGGCACAATCTATAAAACTATTGTCAAAGTGATTGCCAACCGACTCAAAAGCGTTCTTCCGAAAATTATCGGTTCCTATCAAGGTGCCTTTATCAAAGGTAGATCAATCAAGCACATGATTCTTATCTATAAAAAAAAACTCTTTAAGAACAATGGAAGAAAACACATCTCTCCCCGATGTTCTATCAAAGTTCCCTCCTACCTTCATTCATTGGATTAAAACTTGCATTACTTTTACTACCTTCTTAGTTAATGTCAAGTGCTGTCTTGAAGGTTTTTTCGAAGGCTCAAGAGGACTAAGACAAGGATGTCATCTCTTCCCACGACTTTGGTATTCCCCTTGAGTATCTATCCTCGATGAACCAAACCAAAACCAACAACCCAAAATTTAACCCCACCTTAAATGTTCTAGACCGAGAATTATTTACCTTTGTTTTGCAAATGATCTCATTATTATCTGTAGGTGTGATGCCACTTCTATTCTTATCCTTAAGGAAACTCTTGACACCTTGGTGATGCTTATGGGTTGCGTGTTGTTCGCCTGAAAACGTGCGTGCAAATAAGCTTTATATTTATAAAACTAGAATAAAAGCAAGCGAACATGCAGTGTACAGATCGACGTAGATTAGCAAGTAATCCAGAGTATCGAACTCAGGGATTTGGTGAAACAAAATCCAATTTCAGATTGTCAAGCAAATAAGATGTAAATTTTTGCAAATATTAGGAAAAACAGCAACCCTAAAGATCCAGATATCAAATTATGGCAATCGATTCAAGATATACTAAAGAATTTAGGAAAGAGTCAAGAATTGCAAAGGTATACTAGGGTAAAGTAGTGTACGGTGAACTTCCAAAACCTTATATGACTTACCCAAAAACACTCTCTATAAAGGTTGTTGAGGCTGCAATATAGAAAGGATCTAAGGATAAGAATTAATCTCAAATACCCAAACTTGTAACCCAAGGATCAAGATAAACTCAAACAGTTAAGGTTGTGACACTCGAAACCGAAATAGAGGATGTTGAGTCTCACTACGACCTAGGAAAGGCAAGCCAAAGCTAGGTTAAAGCAAATCTTTAACTTCGGATTGAAGTAAAAGCAAAGTTCGTAAACTGAGGTAAATCACGGGTACATCTTGAGAACTACGGCCGTGGAAACCTAAGAACATGCCGTGATTAAGGGTGTCGACGATATTTATTTCTAACTCTCAGGTCCAATCAAATTACGATCGATATATCATCATCTAAGCCACAACTATCAACCCTTCACCTTAGAATTGCTAAAGGATTTTAGCCAATAACCATTGTCATGATATCAATATTCAATTTAAGAAGAATGAAAGATGAAAACCCTCGAATACTCAATAAAACTTCAAAACCAATTCTCAAATCCGAACCACAAGAAGCAATGTTAATGGATTCAGAATATATAACACAAAACCTCATAATGATCTAAGGCAAGTACGAAGAACGAGATGTCAATCCGTCTTCAATATCAAAACCTAAGAAAAAGGCTAAACCTCCGCTTTAAGCAATCTCCAATTTCCAACAATCCGGCGTTTCCGCAACTCTCGGCGACTTCCAATCAACCCTAAGCAAGAGTGCTGAAAATAAGGGTAAGCGGCCGTCCTCGAAACTCTCTTTTCTAGCCTTTTTATAAGACGGGACAGAATTGCCGTCAAGGCCCAATATGTAAATGACGTGGCAAATAATGATACGTCAAAAGATCGCCTAATCACGGTCTCATAGCTTTCCACAACCGTGGTTTAGAGCGTGGAAACAGATTACGGTGCCTTGTGACTTCCACGACCGTAATTTAGGCCGTGTAACTTACTGGAGTGCTCCAAACTCTCTTCCACGTTCATGATGCTAGATCCACGGCCGTGGTTTAGAGCGTGGACTTCAAATCATCTTCTCCACGGCCGTAATTCAGGGCGTGGAAGTGTATATTGCTTGTTGTTGCCTTTGTTTCGTGACATTCTTCATCCTACCTCCTTCCTTAGCTTCTTCGATGTATCTCCTAATCCTCGAACATGATCGACTACTCTCTTTCCTCTCTCAAATGCTCCGATTTCAGCTCCTATTCACCTATAATCAACACAAAGCTAGTGTAGACTTCCATATCGACAAAATAGATGAACAAGCTAAAATTTGCTTCAAAACTTTATCCATGTACACAATAATAAGGAAAAAACAACAAAAATAAGTGCCTAGAATATCGCGATATTTCATGCTAACACGTGTCAACCTTAAAAAGTGTACAATCATCTTTGGCAGTGTACAATACCTAGATATATAGGATCTCCATCACTAATTCTCTTGGATTCGCGGGTGAAGAGCTCCCTTTCCACTATCTCAGAGTCCCACTAGGTGCTAGAAGACTCAATGTCACGGACTACCAACATCTTATTATCAAGCTCACATGCAAAATACAATCATGGAGCGCTAGACTCCTCTCTTATGCAAGACGTACTCAAATGATCAAATCGGTGTTGTTTGCAATCCATGCCTAATGGACCTCTATCTTCCTCCTTCCCATCGTTGTTATTGTGAAAATTGAAGGTATTCTTCGCTCCTAACTTTGGTTGGGGAAAGACAACAACCCCCAAAGCTAACGTTGTTAGATATATTTTTGAGCTTGACACTAATGCTTTCACATTTGGAGCTCTTGAATCCACGACAACATGCTTAGTCACTGCACCATTTGGAAATGTATCCCTAAGGCTTCCCACTATTACAATTGGAGGATGATTATTAAAGTTCGTGACGATCTCCTCCTCCCCAACAACCCTACCAACATCATTGCCACCCTCGCTGGACCTAATGAAAACTTTTCTACTTCTACGGCCAATAATCTTCTACATCCATGTGGTAGTTCTATACCTTGGTGCAATTGAAGTTGAGGAGGACTTAACATCACGAAATGAAGCTTCATCACTTGTTTTGCTAGTCACCGAAGACCCTCTAAACTTGCCAAAATTTACTCTTGGAATCACATACTGGACAACATATGTAAGCTTTGCCTTTACCGAAGATCACCTCTGAAATGCTCCTATAACCATCTCGTGTTTGATATTGTCTCTAAATGGATGCATTCACCCACCAACAACAACAATCTTTGGGACTGACTTAGCAGTTCTTCCGGTGTGACACCCCTTTTTCATTTCTAGTTTATTACCAGTTAATTAACCCTGTTTAAAACAATAAGCGGAAAAGCGGAAAACGTAAATTTTTAAAACTTTATCTTACAACCATATTCACAACATATATATACATACTAACATACGTCATAAACTCCGTTTAACAAAACACAACTGTTTAAAACCACACAAAACATCCTAGGCGGTAGCATCCCATAACAGCCCACCTGATATGATCTCAAATTCAGGTGTTGGGTCCAACGTCCTTGCCTTGATCAGGCCGAGTCTGAGTAGCTGAAAAATATGTGGATATAACAACAATGAGCCACACGCTCAGTAAGGGTATACAAATCGCACTCTCCCAATATATATAAGTATCTAATATCCCGTCCCCAAAGGACACTCTATACCCTTCCTCACATTTCAAAGCACGCATACATATCCACATTCACATATAATTCCACCACCATTCATATCACATTGCACATAAACATTCAAGCATGTTATCACACATCACATATAATTCCACAACCATTCATATCACATTTCACATAAACATTCAAGCATGTTATCACACATCACATATAAACATATCATCTCATATAAGCATCTCATATCATACCATCACATATAAATAATCATAACATAACATATAACATGCTAGACTCGATCGCATCGATGCATAGGTGATAATTAACTAACTAGCTCCAACTGATCGTACGATATATTTTCTCATTGCTTTCGTATTTCTTTTCTTTCTTTCTTTTTTTTTTCTTTCGGTTGGCCAACCCGATAGCGTCATAGGCCCCCTGTAGATCAGGTAGCGACCTCGGCCATCTTGTCCTAAGACCCCCTGTAGATCAGGTCGCGATCTTGGACTATTTTTCTTATCTTGAGGCCCCCTGTAGATCAGGTAGCGACCCCTGGCTGTTTTTCTTATCTCGAGGCCCCCTGTAGATCAGGTAGCGACCTCTGAGGCTCCCTGTAGATCAGGTAGCGACCTCGTCCCCCGGAAACCCGTGCAGGACCCAGTTGGGCTAATTAATCAATTACCATCCTATATTATCACTTTCATATCATAACTCAGTTTCATGCTTTCATCATATTCTTTCATCGCATTCTTTCCACTATCATCTCATGTACCTCATGCATGCTTTCATAAGGAATATCAAGTCATCATCATCGTCTCACTCATATACATATAAGCATGCATACAATCATAACAAACATATATATACACTCAAGCATGCATAAAATCATAGCATATTAAATACATAACATATATTAAGCAAGTGTAATTCATATACACTTACCTCGCAAATAAGAACAATAAAACCTCGCAAACCAACTATTGAGTCCGTTTCCCACTCGGACTATCCTCCTTTATCGTGCTTGGATACGCTCCCAAAGCAACTAAACTATAGTTAAACTGAAACCTTCAACAACACCTGTTGAGAATAACATATTCCTCGTATTAAACTTCTCGCTTCAAACACCAGTTAAATTCATTCCTTTGAATTTAATTAGCTTATAGCATTTTCTAGAATCCCAATTTAATTAATTAACCTTCAATTAATTAATTAAATTTTGCCAGAATAACGTTTTGCCCGCAGGCAGTTTCTGAATCCACCTGTCACCAAATCTCATCAAACAAACAGCCCATAATCACCAGAATAATGTAACGAGCATAATGGAATTTTCAATTATCCATTTTGACAAGCCTAAGGTCAATTTAGGCTAAATCGCAATACGGAAAACGAATAAATTCATAACTTATTCGTTACTAACCCGATTGACGATCCGAAAGAAGATTCGGAATCACAACGACGCAGGCTACGCTCGGACACCATCAAATTCACCGGAATCTGAGCGACAGAACTTCCCTAGTATCATATATGCTCGACCAGGCCTTCCCTTGCGCGGAAATGTAGAAACTCGGTACCAAAATGAAGAGAATGAAGAGAGGAATCCAAAAACTCAAACGGATTTGAAATCGGCTTAAAAACGGAGAGTAGATCTGAGTTTGAAGATTGAGAGAAATCAGAGCTTTTACGAGAAAACGTGAAAGGAAATGAATTAATAAACGTTATTTCCGCTATTTATAGCGAAGACGATAATTATCCTTTAGCGGAGTCGATAATTATCCTTTCACCGATCCGAAAGCGGTTTAAGCCCCTTTCTCCAAACTTCTCGAAATTGGAATAATAAATCTGGAATATTGTATGGATAATTATTCCGCAATTGTCTCGAGAAACGCGTATTCCTAAGCCGTCTTTCTTAGCCGCTAAGAAACGAAATAGCGACTCTTTTGGCCGTTTTACCTTTCCATGTTTTTTCATATCTAGGACATGTCCGATGTCCTGATCATTTTTCTCAACTGCATTTTTATTAATTGAAGCTCCCAAATGCTCCAAATAACACCGGGGTGTAATATCATCTAGGAGGAGGTTACCTCGATAGGTATCTCGTGTTAAAACGGATTTAATTCCTTAAAATTCTCGATTAGGTCATCTTCGATTTTTGACTGTTACAAATATCTCCCACTTTAAGAAATTTCGTCCCGAAATTTAAGAAAGGACGTAGAACCAAACCCGTAGATATATCAAAAGGATGCACAACCGGATCACAATTTCTCGAGGTTTTTACTTAAAAAGGTAGGGGTATTTCGCTTTCATATCTCGTTTGGTCTCCCATGTAGCCTCTCGAGCTGAATGATGTCCCCATCTTACCTTCACCATCGGAATCTCCTTGTTTCTCAATCTTCGAACTTGCCTGCCTAAAACCTCAACTGGTTCTTCTGGGTAGGACAAGTTCTCAGATACTTCTATCTCAGGTTCGGGAATGATATGACTAGGATCTGACCTATACCTCCGTAGTACCGATACGTGAAAAACGTCATGCAATCTTGATAACTCTGGTGGTAACGCCAACCTATACGCAAGTGGTCCGATCTTCCATAAGATCTCATATGGACCAATGTATCTCGGTGCTAACTTCCCATGCCTACCAAATCTCATAACTCCCCTCCAAAGAGATACCTTCAAAAACACTCTATCGCCTATCTCATATGTCATCTCTCGTCTATGGCGATCAAAGTAGCTCTTTTGACGATCTTGTGCTGCCTTCAAGCACTGCTTTACTACTTGTACTTTCTCTATTGTCTGTTTTACAAGTTCAGGACCCTCTATCTGTCGCATGCCCTCAAAATCCCAACATGCAGGTGTGCGACACTTCCTTCCATACAAGGCCTCGTAAGGGGTCATACCAATACTTGAATGGAAACTGTTATTATACGCAAATTCGAGCAATGGCAGGTTAGAATCCCAGTTACCTTTAAGCTCCAAAACACAAGATCTCAACATCTCCTCCAAGGTCTGAATCGTTCTCTCTGATTGTCCGTTTGTTTGAGGATGAAATGCCGTACTGAAATGCAATCTTGTACCTAGGTATTTTGCAGACTTCCCCAGAAATGCGAGGTAAACCTCGGATCTCTATCGGATACAATCGATACAGGGACTCCGTGCAGTCGAACAATCTCTCTCACATACAATTCTGCCAGCTCATCTAAGGAGTTATCTTGTCTCATCGGTAAGAAGTGGGTAGATTTCGTCAATCTGTCTACAATCACCCATCCCGTGTCATTCTTTCTGAAAGTCCTAGGAAGTCCAACCACAAAATCCATTGTAATCCTCTCCCACTTCCACTCAGGAACTGATAAAGATTGTAACTTTCCTGCTGGTGCTTGGTGTTCAGCCTTCACGTGCTGACACACTAGACATCGAGCCACAAAATCAGCTACCTCTCGTCTCATCTTGGGCCACCAATAGATCTTCCTCATGTCATTAAACATCTTCGTACTCCCAAGATGCATGGAATACCTCAAGGAATGTGCCTCTTCAAGTAGCTTCTTCTTTAACTCCTCAGTGTTTGGCACGCATATCCGTGCACCTCTGTATAACACTCCCTGATCAGACAACTGGAAGTGTGTAGTGGTAGCATCTCCCACTTTAGCTTTCAACTTCTTCAGTGTATCATCCTCATCTTGTCTAATTGAAATCTCATCAAGAATCAACGGTCTTACCTGAATGTTCGCTATCAACTCAGATCCTCTTACATCCATCTCTACTCTCATAACTCTGAGAGCTAATAGATGTTCAACTTTGTAGTTGACCTTACCGCCTTGGTCACTGCTCTTTCTGCTGAGAGCGTCAGCTACCACATTTGCCTTTCCTGGATGGTACTCTATAGTGCAATCATAATCCTTGAGTAACTCCATCCATCTTCTCTGCCTCAGATTCAGATCCCTCTGAGTGGGAATATACTTCAGGTTTTTATGGTCGGTAAACACCAGAAATGTATCACCATAAAGATAGTGCCTTCAGGTCTTAAGAGCATGAACTATAGCAGCAAGCTCTAGGTCGTGTGTAGGGTAGTTCTGCTCATGAGGTCTCAACTGTCTAGATGTATATGCTATTACCTTCCCTTCCTGCATTAGAACTCCTCCTAAGCCACTCCCAGATGCGTCGGTGTAAACCACAAAGTTACCCTTATCTGAGGGTACAGCCAGAATAGGGAACATAGTCAATCTTTTCTTAAGTTCTTCAAAGCTCTCTTGACAACTGTTATCCCATATAAACTGCTGATTCTTCTTTAGCAAGTTAGTCAATGGACGTGCGATAATCGAAAAGTTCTTTACAAACCTCCTGTAATAACCCGCAAGTCCTAAGAAGCTGCGAATCTCCGTAATGCTCTTCGGAATTTCCCATTCTGTAATAGCCTTGATCTTGGATGGATCAGGTTGTATACCATCTCGTGATATCACATGCCCTAGAAAGGCAATCTGATCCGTCCAAAACTCGCACTTGTTGAACTTCCCGTACAACTGTCTCTCCCTCAGAATCCCTAAGATACATCTCAAATGTTCTCTATGAGTATCTGCATCTCGGGAATATATCAAGATATCATCAATGAAGACCACGACAAACTGATCTAGATAAGGTTGGAAGATCGAGTTCATCAACGCCATGAATGCTGCAGGTGCATTCGTCAACCCAAAAGGCATAACTGTAAACTCATAGTGTCCATACCGAGTACGAAAAGCTGTCTTCGGTATTGAATTCTCTGCTATCCTCAACTGCCAGTATCCCGATCGAAGGTCAATCTTTGAAAATACTGTAGCACCCCTTAACTGATCAAGCAAGTCCTCTATCCTCGGTAAGGGATACTTGTTCTTGATTGTGATTTTGTTCAGTTGACGGTAGTCTATGCACAGTCGTAAACTACCGTCTTTCTTCTTCACAAAAAGCATTGGTGCACCCCAAGGAGAAATACTCGGGCGTACAAATCCCTTCTCGAGTAACTCCTCTAGTTGTTTTTTTTTAACTCCTTCAGCTCTAGCGGAGCCATCCTGTAAGGAGCGTAATGCTTCAATCTCGAAGTCTACCTCTCTACTCAGAGGTAAACTAGGTAAATCATCAAGGAAAGCGTCAGGAAATTCTCTAACAACATCACCTTAGATACTCTGGGACTAACAATGGTATAATCTGGCACACTAGCCAGATAAGCCTGACACCCTTCCCGGAGTAATCTAAAAGTTGTCACTGCATATATGAGGTAAGTAGGAATGATATTCCTCTCACCGGTGAAAATCACCTCTCTTAACCCATCTACCTCCATGGCGACTTCTTTTGTATTACAATCAATGTTGGTATACTATGGTCATTAGGGACTGTGTCCCGCCAATTTCTAGCTGCTTCCTCAAGCAAGGATATAGCATATTGTACACGTCTTTCATTAGCGTAGATAACTCCATCTAGAATGGACGCAATGTTCCTCAATCACGCATCCATTACTAATGGATCAGTAGTCCCCTCAAACGACTTTGCCCCTTGGCGGAAAATATTCTCAAAATTATTGTCCATCTTTACTAGAATAATACCCGCTTGAGACAACAACGTCTACGGTGGTATAACTTCTCTCAAATATATCACTAAATTAGATATACCAGCCATATCTGATGGTGGTAGTGATATTGGCTAAACTGGCACCTTAGGGTGCTCCTGATCATTTCTACCCTGAGCATGTACACACTCAGTCGACCCTTTGGCTGTGCTCCGCCGTCTAAAAGAAAAAGAAATTTTCAAAAGTTTTTCAGAAAACTTCCCACAACCCCAAGCCAAGGAATCATATCCCTGCTCTGATACCAACCAAATGTGACACCCCTTTTTCATTTCTAGTTTATTACCAGTTAATTAACCCTGTTTAAAACAATAAGCGGAAAAGCGGAAAACGTAAATTTTTAAAACTTTATCTTACAACCATATTCACAACATATATATACATACTAACATACGTCATAAACTCCGTTTAACAAAACACAACTGTTTAAAACCACACAAAACATCCTAGGCGGTAGCATCCCATAACAGCCCACCTGATATGATCTCAAATTCAGGTGTTGGGTCCAACGTCCTTGCCTTGATCAGGCCGAGTCTGAGTAGCTGAAAAATATGTGGATATAACAACAATGAGCCACACGCTCAGTAAGGGTATACAAATCGCACTCTCCCAATATATATAAGTATCTAATATCCCGTCCCCAAAGGACACTCTATACCCTTCCTCACATTTCAAAGCACGCATACATATCCACATTCACATATAATTCCACCACCATTCATATCACATTGCACATAAACATTCAAGCATGTTATCACACATCACATATAATTCCACAACCATTCATATCACATTTCACATAAACATTCAAGCATGTTATCACACATCACATATAAACATATCATCTCATATAAGCATCTCATATCATACCATCACATATAAATAATCATAACATAACATATAACATGCTAGACTCGATCGCATCGATGCATAGGTGATAATTAACTAACTAGCTCCAACTGATCGTACGATATATTTTCTCATTGCTTTCGTATTTCTTTTCTTTCTTTCTTTTTTTTTTCTTTCGGTTGGCCAACCCGATAGCGTCATAGGCCCCCTGTAGATCAGGTAGCGACCACGGCCATCTTGTCCTAAGACCCCCTGTAGATCAGGTCGCGATCTTGGACTATTTTTCTTATCTTGAGGCCCCCTGTAGATCAGGTAGCGACCCCTGGCTGTTTTTCTTATCTCGAGGCCCCCTGTAGATCAGGTAGCGACCTCTGAGGCCCCCTGTAGATCAGGTAGCGACCTCGTCCCCCGGAAACCCGTGCAGGACCCAGTTGGGCTAATTAATCAATTACCATCCTATATTATCACTTTCATATCATAACTCAGTTTCATGCTTTCATCATATTCTTTCATCGCATTCTTTCCACTATCATCTCATGTACCTCATGCATGCTTTCATAAGGAATATCAAGTCATCATCATCGTCTCACTCATATACATATAAGCATGCATACAATCATAACAAACATATATATACACTCAAGCATGCATAAAATCATAGCATATTAAATACATAACATATATTAAGCAAGTGTAATTCATATACACTTACCTCGCAAATAAGAACAATAAAACCTCGCAAACCAACTATTGAGTCCGTTTCCCACTCGGACTATCCTCCTTTATCGTGCTTGGATACGCTCCCAAAGCAACTAAACTATAGTTAAACTGAAACCTTCAACAACACCTGTTGAGAATAACATATTCCTCGTATTAAACTTCTCGCTTCAAACACCAGTTAAATTCATTCCTTTGAATTTAATTAGCTTATAGCATTTTCTAGAATCCCAATTTAATTAATTAACCTTCAATTAATTAATTAAATTTTGCCAGAATAACGTTTTGCCCGCAGGCAGTTTCTGAATCCACCTGTCACCAAATCTCATCAAACAAACAGCCCATAATCACCAGAATAATGTAACGAGCATAATGGAATTTTCAATTATCCATTTTGACAAGCCTAAGGTCAATTTAGGCTAAATCGCAATACGGAAAACGAATAAATTCATAACTTATTCGTTACTAACCCGATTGACGATCCGAAAGAAGATTCGGAATCACAACGACGCAGGCTACGCTCGGACACCATCAAATTCACCGGAATCTGAGCGACAGAACTTCCCTAGTATCATATATGCTCGACCAGGCCTTCCCTTGCGCGGAAATGTAGAAACTCGGTACCAAAATGAAGAGAATGAAGAGAGGAATCCAAAAACTCAAACGGATTTGAAATCGGCTTAAAAACGGAGAGTAGATCTGAGTTTGAAGATTGAGAGAAATCAGAGCTTTTACGAGAAAACGTGAAAGGAAATGAATTAATAAACGTTATTTCCGCTATTTATAGCGAAGACGATAATTATCCTTTAGCGGAGTCGATAATTATCCTTTCACCGATCCGAAAGCGGTTTAAGCCCCTTTCTCCAAACTTCTCGAAATTGGAATAATAAATCTGGAATATTGTATGGATAATTATTCCGCAATTGTCTCGAGAAACGCGTATTCCTAAGCCGTCTTTCTTAGCCGCTAAGAAACGAAATAGCGACTCTTTTGGCCGTTTTACCTTTCCATGTTTTTTCATATCTAGGACATGTCCGATGTCCTGATCATTTTTCTCAACTGCATTTTTATTAATTGAAGCTCCCAAATGCTCCAAATAACACCGGGGTGTAATATCATCTAGGAGGAGGTTACCTCGATAGGTATCTCGTGTTAAAACGGATTTAATTCCTTAAAATTCTCGATTAGGTCATCTTCGATTTTTGACTGTTACATCCGGGCACAACAAAAGCTTCATCCACTATATTAGAAGATCTTGCCTAACACTTTTGTTTACTGCACTTAAAAAGGTAGAAATAAAGTCATCTTCAACAACACTAGTGGTAAAACTATTAAATGCGTTCACATAACCATTATCTCGGTTAAGCATTACTCTTCACCGGAAGAATCGATCAACAAACACAACTTCTTAGGTTATGATTCTAGGAATCAAACTTATCTAAATACTCATCTCCCTTGTATTTTGTATTTTGCTCCTTTTCTCCCACTTTCTTTCTGAATATACTAATCTTTTTTAAATAAAAAAAAAAGATATACAAGTTGAACGTAATTAAAAAGCATCCCATATTATATTTGTTTGTGTCGAGAGAGCAGAATAAGGTAATAAATGTTGTGAGACTGAGCCATGAAGGAAGTCAGCCTCACTGATTGACCCATCAAACCTTAATGCAATAATTAGTAAGTCAACCTCACTGCACTTTCTCAACTTCTACTCTTTTGCATTTGTAGCTCTTTCTTTCTTACTTCTCTCTCTCTCTCTCTCGCCCTCCTTTTTATGATTCAAATTGTTTAGGCTACTTCCATACACCGATATCAATCTGTATATGCCTCATATACACACACACAAGAATTCAAATTTATACTAACTCGTTTTCACACTGTATAAAAAAGAATGCAATTTAAATCTTCAACCATATATATATTATTGTATAGATTATATTTTTTTTATCTTCTTCCGTAAATATAATAATATGAGTAATCATTTTAAATGTTTGTAAAGACAAGTAGGTTCTAATCGGAAAAATTTTTTTAAATTGTAACAGTTTTGAAGAGGATGAAATTCATCTTGAGCGTGTTCGGTAGAAGGAGATTATCAAAGTTATAATCTCGAAAGATTATTTTGTCCACTACAACATGAATTATGAGATTACTGAGGATTATTGTGAAATTATAATATTTCAAATAATCTACCCGAATGAACCGAACGAAGCCACCCTATTTCTACCGATGTCTTGTAGGTGGTGCAAAGATCGATTAGGAGATGAACCGTGTTCTCAAGCACAAATGTAGAGGTGAGTTAGGGTTTGTTCTAGATGAGCAATAGAAAGAAAATTTAATATTATAAAAAAAAATATAAATGTGAGATTTGAAAATTAAGAATATGATACGAATCATAAATGATTTTGTCATTCAAGTAAATATGGGTTTGTAAAAAAGAGTTAAAAGAATTTGAGTTCATAAATATATATGTTCCTAGGCGTTATTTTGAGTGAGAATATATAAGTTTAGGTCAAATATTACATTTTGTTTTTAGAGTAGAAAAAAATTGTTAAATTTGTTGCATATAAATTGAAAAAAAATGGATGGGTTCTTTATATATTGTTGGCCTACCTGTGTTGATTGGCAGTCAGCACATAGCAAAAGAATACAGCAGAGAGCAACAGAGGCAGACGAAGAGTAATATTGTATGAATATTGTATGAAGAGAGAAGATAATCGAAATATATATCACACAGCCCTCAGATCTATGTAAATGTTGGGTGTAAAATCAACCCAACAACATTTTCATGGTATTTATCGCTCTTGTTGTCTGCATCTGTGATGTTGTGATGGGGAGACACCTCAAACCCTAATTACTCACCTTGTCTTTGACCTTATTTAATTTTTACCCTTCTTTTATATGGTGCCAATTTTACCAATGTAACCTTCCTTTCACATTCAATCATCTTCCTTTCCTTGTCTTCTTTCTCTTATTATTTTAATTGCAAGGAATGGCATGTACCCTACTTGTATGGAACATGGAGACCACTATAAGGTTTTTACCGGTGGTTCTCAATGTTTTCCGTATACTTTTTCTGGTTGATGTGTTCTCATTATATTTATTCGCGGTCGTTTCTTGTCTTTTCCTATGACGCTTCTCTCAACTCGGTTCATTATGTTACATAGGCTCGTTTGTTAGTGTTCTATGTTTGTTTGAGTTTTACTTTGTTATCTTCTCTTGTCGGTATTATTCGTTGTCGGAGACAATAAGTTCTCACATCGAAAGTTAGGACATTCCGAACCTATTATATAAGGTCGGTGGGCTACTCCTATTGCCAATTGGTTTTAGGATGGAACCTCGCCGGGTTTACATGTTAGACTTGGGCCTAATGTGCATTTGTGCTCGTATGCACACGATCCCCGCTATACCGGTCCGTTTGTATCGGACTTTGACATGATATCAGAGCGGTTAACCTCTATTATGCTCGCGATCCTAACCTTGGACAAGTGCAACTCGGTCTATATCTTCTAATTGCACTTGCGGGGACGTGTTGGAGGTAATAAGTTCCCACATCGAAAGTTGGGACATTCCGAGCCTAGTATATAAGGTCGGTGGGCTACTCCTCCTATTACCAATTGATTTTAGGATGGAACCTCGCTGGGTTTATGTGTTGGGCTTGGACCAAACTCATATGCAAACATCTCCCGCTTTACCTGTCCGTTTGTATTGGACTTTGACATTCGTCAGCATTAATAACTAAATATTTTTTATTATAAAAAATAAACTAGTTTTTCAAAGTAAGAAAACATATGTGATAAATTGAATAACCATAAACATGGTGGGATGGGCCAACCAAAAGTGAACAAACAAAGAAATCAAGAAATATCCGATCAAAGAAGTAAACATAAGAATGAATCAAATTCAAAGATGAGAAAGGCTCGGGGTGGACCGCGAATGGTGAAACACAAGAGAGGAAAAACTTAAACATAAACCCATTGAAAACGTGATTGACTCTTGTGACTTTTTGGATCACATGACATGTTTTGACTGTTATAAATGTTACAATAATGAAAATAACATAGTGTAAGAGTTTATTCGAGTGTCATGCTTTATTATTATTATATAACTGAGTAATATGGAGATTTAAATTAAGTTATACTGTATATGGTGAAAGTGTGAGATAATTTGCAAATGGTTTAAATGCACTAATATTTTTACCAATTGACATTAGTGCCGATCACGAATATAATGTTAAACATGTTTTAAGATGGACGTCATGTCCTATTTAATCCTTCCCAACTCATTTTCGTTGTAAATCAAATGACCTCTGGTTTGAATGGGATCGAATTACATGTCATTTTTCCGAATATAACTCATTTTTACAATTTGCAGAAAAATAAGACGGTATATAACATTTTTACGATAAATATTTAAAAATAAATTAGAAACCGGCCACATGAAAAGTCACAAGTTTTACCACAAAATCACTGAGAATTTTTACCAATCAAGATTATTCCTCTTGTTCACCTACCCATCAAAAGTTCATTAACAACGTACATGGCATCACTATCTAAACCCCGTTTGGTTGAAGAAGCTCTCAACAACACAAAATGGTGTGTGCAATGTTAACTAAACTAAGTGCTCTACTCATCAAAACTAGTCAGTACTGGTATTCTATGTTTGCTCTCCCTGTCAAGGTGATCAATACTATTAATGGCCTGATGCGATCCTATTTCTGGTCGGGGGTGGCTAACAGCAGACGGGCTTTGGTAGCATGGGAGTCAATTTGCAACCCGAAAGATGCTGGTGGGCTGGGCTTTCCGGACCTTGTGACAAGGAACAAAGTCGCCCTCTCAAAGCTCCTGTTTGACCTTGATAGGGGTGACCCTAGCATTTGGAATTCGTGGGCTAACCACCATTTGCTCAAACGTGGTGAGAGCATCTGGAACTGCACTGCTAGGAGCTCTCATTTCCCATTCTGGAAGAGCCTTCTCTCACTCAGGGATGATCTCTCGACTCCTTCCCCTGGCTCCTCGAGGGTGGCCTCTATCATCAACCCTAATGGCTCCTTCTCTAGGAGGATTGCCTATGACTTGTTCAGGCCTCCCCTTGCTGCTTCACATCCTTCACCTTTTAAAGCCATCTAGCTCCCCTCAAATATCCCAAAACCTCATTCATCGCTTGGCTTGCAGCCCTTAACCGTCTCCCTACCCTTATCAAGATCCAGGCTTGGAACATTATAAGTGATGATACTTGTAGACTTTGCAGCAATGCTCCCGAAGATGGTGAACACCTTTGGAATTTCTGCGGTTATAGCTTGATGGTTTTGTATATTGTGTCGCGCTGGACAATCATCCCCTCTCCTGCGCCCTACCTTGGTCGCATCTGGCCTTGGTTGGCCTCCTGGTCCAGTAAGAAGCCCCTTCCTATGGATTGCATCCGGATTGCTGTGATAGTCACCTACCTCTACTATATCTGGACTGCCAGGAACAATTTGATCTACAATAATGCTATCACCACTCCAATTGAATGTGCTGGGATGATCATTCGTAGTGTGAAGTTACATTTTACGCACAACTGGAAGGACAGGTCCTCCCAATCTCGTGACATGGCCTTCCATCTGAACATACCTCTCCCCTGATTCAGTCCCTCATGGCTTCAGCCCCTCTCCCCCATTTCATTCGCACTTGATCTTGTATTGATCACTGATCTTGATCTTGTATTGCTTTGTCTCTTTTCCTTGTAACCATTGCCCTCTTCTTAATACAATTAACATTTCAAAAAATAAACTAAGTGCTCTATTTTGGGAATAATAAGTTCCCACGTCTAAAAGTGCGGACATTCCAAGTCTAATACATAAGGTCGTGGACTTCTTTCTGATTGTCTATGGATTTTGGATGAAATTCATTAGGTTTATGTGTTGGGCTTGAGTCCAACACACATATTCATACAAACATGCGACAAACCCACATCATATCTAACCCGTCGGAATCTTTTACTCTACAGAAGGATCACACACCGCAAGATCAATTCATTGCTACTTGTATATGGTTGGTGGGTCATGACTTCTCTCAAGTGAAACCCATCCATTATAGTGAAAAGTTTGTACCCGTTGTAAAAATGATTTTTGTACCAACTATCTTAGCTGTTGTTGCGTCTAAGAATTGTTCACTCATTTAATGTGACAAATGACTTATTGCATAGAGATTTAGAAAGAGGATTGTCTTCTATATATCATGACTTCAAGAAATCTCTCATCTTTGCCCTCAAGGGATGTATGATAAGAATCACTCAAAAATGGCTATGAGAAAGTATGCTAATTAAGAAAGGCATTATATGTGTATGGTATGAGGTCACCATCTTCTATTGTTTTAGCCCGGAACACTTAACTACACAAATATTTGTCCTCACTTGATCATTGTAAAAGAATAATTCTTGATAACCTTCGTGACAACTACAATTTAAAATATAATATGATTGGTGTTACGCCCTCCTCTACTTAACTCCAAATGTTCATATCGGGTTAAAGATCGTTCATTGAGGTGAGTCACAGTCCACCGGACCAAATACATTCGTAATGTAAGGTTAACATGTTAGAATCATTCTTATAAGTGGCATAAGGACATTTTTTTGGACACTTTTCGGGTGAACTCTAATACTATTGGTAAGACAAGAGGTATTTGGGTCCCTGCAACCATGCTTGCACAAAGATTTATCTTTTTTTTTTGGTTAAATAACACTTTGATCAAGAAATATTTGTCTTTACTTGAACACTAGAAAAGTATATATAGTTATTATGAAATGAGCAGAACTACTCTTGAATCCGGAATGGTACAATATGATCTAAAGTAAGCGTATAGTCAATGATTTAAAGATGGTAGAAGGGTATATATTTTTAAAAAATTATTTATCTTTTAGTTTTTTTAAAATTTTAATTTATAAATGGTAGAAAAGTATAATTCAGAAAAGTCTAAAACTTCTCAAGGATATCAATCGAAAACTGACAAATCCTTAGAGCATCATCTACATTGATTAATTTTAATCATGTTTTAGATCCAACTAGGAGAAAGGTATTTAAATTTTACTAGAACCAAGAAAACTTGATCTTATATAAGACTAATATCAAGTACAATCTTAAGTGGACCCCATTATAAATCATTTTTACTTTTTGATCAAAAAAATAAAAACTCAAATTAAACGGTAAGAAAAATTATATTTTAAAAAAAATTATTATAATTTACATAATAATTTTTTTTATCTATGGAAATCCATTTTATGTATATTATTTTATTTTAAACATATGTTTTATTTGTACATATAACATATTGTTATATTTTTATAATTGTTAAGATCAATAAGAGTGTTCTATTGATGTGGGTGAAAAGTAATTTGTGTTTTTAAGATGATGTGGAAGAAAGAAAATAACAAAAAAATACTAAAATATATGTTAAGATTAATCATAACTTTTTATTGGTGTGTGCTCTTAAGCATAATATGTAAAAGTTAAAAGTACGACGTATTATCTGAAATTTTCCTAAATTAAAAAAAGTTTTATATATTTGTATTGATTATAAACTCTAAGACTATCCACATTCCACTCCGTTTATAATCCTATTTATGCACTCTATTTGTATACTAAATTATGTATACCCTCCGTCTATATATATTTTTCTTACATTCATGTTCCGCCTATAATATAATTGTACTCATTTTACTCCACTATGTTTTCAATGAGAGAAAGATTTGATTGCTTAATTTGTAAAAGAGGTGGGCCTGATTCATTTTGCACTTTGTCACAATTAGATCCAAATTTAAACAGAGTGAATTTTTGTTTAACTCTTTTTACAGGAAGAATACAAGGTGTGAAGATTATTTTAAATAAAAGTGTAAAATTTAATAATTTAACTTAGGGATGTAGATAGTCTAAGTGATTGATAATGAAAATCTTACATTGGTGTACCATTCAAAAGATCACACTGTAAAGATATGTGTGAAAAATCTAGGCAAAACCCGGTGGAAAAGTCACAAATAAAGTGAAATAGTGCATTATTTAACAAGTCAAAATTTACCTAGAATATTGTCTCTCGTTGGTTGAACATTGCAATGCTGCTCCCGAAGATGCAAACACCTTTGGAATCTCTGCTGTTATAGCGTACTGGTCTTAGACATTGTCTCTCATTGGTTGAACATTCCCCACCCTGCTCCCTTCCTTGATGACGTTTGGGTTTGGATGACTTCCTGGTCCAGGAAGAAACCCCGCCCACTGGACTGTGCAAAGATTGCTGCAATTGTTGCTTACGTATACTACATTTGGGTCGCCAGAAACAAACTTCTCTACAGCCAGTTCTTCACTCCACCTATTGAGTGTGCTTGGATGATCATCCGGAGCGTTAAGACGCATTTCACCCAAAATTGGAGGGATAGATCGGCCCTCACCCGCGACATTGCATCCATCCTCAACATCGCCCTTCATTTCGCCTAATTCCTCATTGTTTGGTCGATACTCACTTTTCATCCTTACTGATGTGTGCTAGTTATTTGGGTTTCGAGTTTTGGGTTGCGGTTAAAATGTGTAATGTGAGCTGTATGTAACCTCCTCCTTCCCTTCTAATACAATTAACCTTTCAAAAAATTTTTTACCTAGAATAGTGCAAATGAATAGAAAGCCAATGTGCTTGAAGGTTTTTACTTCTTGTTTTTTGGATCAAAAGTATAAGTAGAAAACATTATAAAAACCGGTCGAATATACTAAGGTTAGTAAATCATGAACATAGTTGATGTTTTTATTCATTTGATTGTCAATACAAACAAAATGCAAGCATTCAAAAAGACATTTTAAATATTTGGATATTGTAAAGCGAACATGGACGAGGTATAGATTTTCGATGCAAAGTGCACTTATCTCTTACATGCCTACTAATTTGACGACCTTAATGCTTTTATGACCTAGATGTTGTGACATTTCATATTGATAGTGATCCTACATTTACGTGTTATGACGAAACGGAAGATCACAACACGAAAACTCCATGGTTGTTAAACTCATTACGTGGATCTAGACCTAGAATTTGTATTACATCATACTTTGAGATAGATATCTAAACTTATTTTGTACATTATAGGTGATTTGGAGCGTTTATTAAGCTAAAATGAGCACATCTTGTGGATTTTGCAAGCGGCTAACTGATATGTCACGGCCATAACACGGCTCACTTGTGGATTTTGCACCCAGTAGAATCACAAGCAAGAGACACAACTATGACTTAGCAATCACGCCCGTGACTTGCTTGGTCTTGTCCGTAACTTCCATTTTGTGTTGTTTTCTGATATCACGGTTTCGAGTCATAAGTGTCTTTAGTAAATGACCGGTAAATTTTAACTTGTCGAAGTGTCTAATAAATTCTCCAATCTGTATTATAAATGGACATCATAATGTACTCCTACAAAATCTGAACCAAATAGGGCCCTCTTGAGAAAAAAACAGTAGAGAATAGTTAATAATATATAAAAATAAAAAAAGTAAAAATAAATACATCTTACTATAAATAAATGTCCAAACAGACCCTTATCATACTCTCCAGGCCTCTCTCATATATTTCTATTTGGTGATTTTGTGCAGTCATCTTCACCTTTCACTCTTTTTTGGATCTAATCCTTGCCTAACAAAACTGTTCTATAAAACCCTATAATCTTCTTCTTCTTCTTCTTTGAGATACAGGTTCCACCATGCCTGATCAGTACCCTCACTTTTCCAGTCAATATGCTAGCTGGTTGAATTCCTATCACTCTCTCAATAGTTACTTTTCTACCCCTCTACCTTCTTCTTCTTCACTCTCTCACAATCCAACCCCATACAACTACAACTACAACTACAACCAACCTCCTTCTCCACCTCTTAGAGAAGTTCTTCCCCTTCTAAGCTTAAGCCCCTCAAGAAGAGACCTAAATCAAGAAATGGAGGTGGACTGCAATAACAACTTTGATTATGAGGATAATGATCATGATGATGATGATGTCATGTTTGCTCTACATTTAGGGCTTCCAGATTCAGCCTCAACTGAGATGTTGTTCTTATCATCATCATCTTCTTCAGATCATAATGGAGATGCAGCAGCTTCATCTTCATCAGATCATGTCACCACAGTTGCTAATTCAAGTAGACTTCACAAGGGACAGTATTGGATCCCAACTCCTTCCCAGATCTTGATTGGCCCTACTCAGTTCTCTTGCCCTCTTTGCTTCAAAACCTTCAACAGATACAACAACATGCAGGTATACATATATATATATATAAAGATCTACCTTCTCTTTCCCTTATCTTTCTTTGCTTGCTGCTACAAGTCTTTTCTTTCTTATCCTTTTCCAAAATTGCCCATTCTATATGTAGTTATAGTGGAGATAATTCAAAATTTGTCCTTCAAATTTATTGGATAACCCTAAGAGATGATTCAAAATTAACCTCCCTTGCTGTGAAAAACCTAGAAACAAAAGTAAATGATGAGATCTATCATCTCTGGTGCAAAGCTGGGACCAAGATCTGTAGCTCTCATTAGTAGAGATTGAACTACATAAACCCAGAATTAAATTATGCCTTTTTGTATAACCTTAAAGTCTGTGTAGTCTCTGTTAGTTTGCACTCCATTGGCTATTGTGTTATACTAACAACTAAAACATCAACTTAAACTAGCCCACCAATTCAGTGATTATGACCCTTCAATAGCCTCCATAGATTGCAGTCTACTTTATAGCAACCCAAAACTATCAATTCTAACCACACATTAATTACAGACCTCATCTAGCTTAATTGTACCACCTATCTTGTACTACTTAATGTCTATATACCAAGACAAGTACTAAACCCTAGGTTTTCTACTTCACCTTTCCAATACAGATCCTCCCAGAAAAGTCAAACTGTGATTTTCAATATCCTGTCTTATCATTAGCTTATTAGTCAATTATGAGTATCATATAGTTTGAAGGCCTTTCTATGTGTCTCATCATCAATATATCATATAGTGATATCTGATTTGAACGAGTTAATCATATAAATAACAAGAAAAGAGGAGACACATATTTAATTTTGGTGCACGAAATTTGCAGCTAGGGTTTTCATTCTACCAAGATTTATTGTCTTATTATAACAGTGTCCGATATCGATATGAATGTGATATTTAGATACATATACTTATCTTTACTGTGATTTTTTTTATGTCGATACCCATATTGAAGATATAATAAGCAATAAATGTTGGGTTTGATGAATTTCAGATGCACATGTGGGGACATGGATCACAATACAGAAAGGGACCGGAGTCCCTAAGAGGAAGCCAACCGACAGCCATGCTAAGGCTACCATGCTACTGCTGCGCGGCCGGGTGCAGGAACAACATCGATCACCCGAGAGCGAAGCCATTGAAGGACTTCAGGACTCTACAGACCCATTACAAGAGAAAGCATGGGATAAAGCCCTTCATGTGTAGGAAATGTGGCAAGGCCTTTGCAGTTCGAGGTGATTGGAGGACTCATGAGAAGAATTGTGGCAAGCTTTGGTATTGCACTTGCGGTTCTGATTTCAAACACAAGAGGTCTCTTAAGGATCATATCAAGTCCTTTGGGAATGGCCATGCTGCCTATGGAATTGACTCTTTTGATCAAGATGAAGACGAACCCGCTTCCGAGATTGAGCAGGATAATGAATCAAACCAGTGAAAGCTCATAATATTGAATCATATGTTAACCTTAAATTTTTACTGCCATCTCAATATCTCATATGAATACTCGAAAACAAAAGTTATACCCTTCTGCATCACTTGCTTATCAACTACTGAATTTTTGTACTGTAAACACTAAGAAACTAGAGCATGCATAGATTGTTTACAGTAGTAATTGGTAATCCATTATATGTGCTATACTTGAGTAGGGTAAATTAGAAGAAATCAGAGGGAGAGGAGGAGGAAGGTGTGCTTTGGCAGCTTTTTCATTGCTGAAACTCTGAAAATGTATAAAGAGGGTTAGCAGTTGCAGAGATGCAGTTGCAGTTGGTGAATGAAGAGTCAACAAAGAGACATGACCTTTTTGAAGTGTCATTTCATAATCATACTTATTCCATATTGCTATGCTTTTACTTCCATATTACCTACTGCCTTTTCTATACTTCCATTCTTCACTTTTGGAGATTCCTCTCCCACCTTCATCTCTACTTTACTAGTGTGTACTGTTTTATCTCAGTCATCTGCATCAGTATACATAGGCCTTCCCTAGTTTCAAGAAGATGAATATTTAAATATAATTATCAAAAGAACTATTTGCAGCTGCTGATTTTCCAATTAAATACTAAAAAACTGAATAAAACAAACTAGGGTTCAAAACTATACCAACCCAAAATCACCAAATGGAGGTGCTGAATTCTATAAAATTGACAGCACAAGAACCTGAGAATCCATTTGAACACACCCAGATTCACCATGAAATGAATGACAGTTCAACTCGAAAAAGGCCTTGTAATTGTGAACCGGTTTATCGAACCGTGTAAAATTGACAGCACAAGACCCGTAAGCAGACGAGGATCCATACATTTGATAAACTTGGTTTAATACATGGGAGGAATATTGTTTGCAGTTTGAGAACACATTCATTACTCATTTAATTTTTGTGCCTGCAGACAAAAGGGAATACATTACATGTTACTAGTAGTCTAGTATGCATAAGGTTGTGCTAGTTTTTGACTACATGTAATGTCTGGTTGTGAAATGAAGAGTATTAATAATCATATATCCACTTATTTTAGAATTTTCACATTAAATTACATGCAGGCTTGAATTGGGAAGACCGGAGAATGGAGAATAACACCGTCGTCGTCAAGGAAGAATCACCGCCGCCCTCATAAAAAGTCTCGATGTTGCGGTATTCATGCGTCGCCCTCCGCACAAACCAGCGGCGGTCGCAAGATTCTAGGGGGGCAAAAATAAATTATCGATAAAAATATATATGAAAACAAAATAGTGATAAAAACAAAGTTTATCTATCATCTTCAACTTCATCTCTATGAACACTCTCAGTAGCAACACCATCTCAAGTATCTCTTGCAACATCACTTCTAACAACCTCATCTCTAGCAACATCATCGACATTATTCACATTAACATTATCAACATTTCGAGGTTCGTGAGGATTGGAGGCCGAATCAATACTTGACAAAGGTCGTTTTTTCATCCGAATAACAAATTTATCCATTTCCTAAACAAATCAATTAATCAATTACAATTAAACACAATTCAAAACTCAAATCCTAACGGAAAAAATCAATCAATAAATCATCATTCAGTTCAACAAATTCAACAATCAATCACCCTCCAAACATCTAAATTAATCTAATCCATGTCTAACAAAAATTACAAATTAATTTTAAACAAAAAAAACAACAATTTAAAACAAACAAAAAAAATCAGAATGTTAGGTCAATAAGAAAGGGGATTTACAATAGTGAGGCGTTGAATTGTGTGAGGCCGGGGCCGGGAAGAAAGACGGCGGAGTGGCTCACTGGAGTCGCTGACTCGCTGATGTAGACTAGACAGTGGAAAGAGGCTAGGGTGGACATTGCGCTGCAAAAGTGCGAAGCCTGCAAGAGTGCGAGTGACTGCGAGCCTGCGTGGAAGGAGGGAGGAGATGGCTGGCCGGCGAAGGTGTCATCGATGTCGACGAGAACTCGAGAAGGAAGGCCGGACTTCAGAGGGAGATGGGAGATTGCGTCTCGCGCGCTTCGTGGAGATGGGAACCACGCAACCAACAACCCTTTTCTGATTTTTTTTTTTTCATTCTCCACAAAACGACGTCGTTTTGTAATTTATTTTATTTTTTTTTCCATGAGTGTGGGGCATATATATTGGGCAAGCATGCATATGAACAACCAATCAAGCAATATATAAAGGTTAGATACGATGAAGTTAAAGAGTAACCAAGCTTACATAGTGCACAATGGCTCGCTTCTCATGTTCCCACTTCACCTTCTTCTTCCTACTTGTTTTCATGGCCATTATTGAAGTTTCCATGGTAATTATGTTTTTTAATCGTTGGTGTTTTTTCTTAGTTATGTGCTAAAAATAACTTGTGTGTTTGTATTTACATGTTTGTTTCAGGGTGAAAAGGAAGGATCATTGATGCGGATCGTAAGTATTCAACTTATCCTTGTAGCTTTACCATGGATCAATATGTTTAATCTACGATCTTACGTATCAAGTGTTTATATGGTTTTGTTCAGAATGTTGCAGTGCATGCGACTATAAGTGTTCAGAAACTAGCCACAAAAAGTCGTGTTTGTTGTATTGCAACAAGTGCTGTACAAAATGCTTGAGTGTGCCATCAGGAACCTACGGAAACAAGGAAAAATGTCCTTAAAAAATTGATTGAATCGGAAATATTTAGGGTGCTTTAATTATTAACTAACATTATTCCGGTGTCAATGTATACCGTGCTTAAATAAAAAAATATTTTCTCACTTTCCTTCATTTGTGGTTTGGAGCAATCAATTAAGTAAAATAAATAAATTACAAATGTAAATATGAAAGTCCCACAATTAAAATATTCATAGAAGTATAATAAATCAGAACATAACTCTTCCACCCTTATCAAGTTGTTAAATAAGAATGTTATGAAAGATTCTAATGTCAACTATCTCTCCGATCAGGGGCGGATCTACGGGGTAACGGTGTCCCGGCTTGCGACCTTTTTTTTCTAAGGAAGCATAAGGAAGGGGAAAAAATAAGGACAAAATCCTCCTTAAAACGAAGTATGATATATATTGTCCTACTAGTAAATTTGGTGGAGGAAAGGAAGAAGATACTTGGAGTTTAAGATTCAACTCTTGGGAGTAACAAAAAATTTTTTTTTAAAAGCAAATTACAATATATTTAGATGGAGAAATTAAGTAATGTTTATTATTTCATTAACTCTTAACTAATACAATAAAATTAATATAATTTTAAATACAATAATTCATCAACCACTATCTAATTTATTTGACAATATATTTATAAAACAAACTAAATATATAAAATATTTTTAAATTTCATCTAAGTAAAATAAATAAACTAAAAGCTCTAATTTATAGAACAAAATTTATATAAATTTTTATTTATTTATTTAATATATAGATTTTATTATTTAATTTTAAACTTAATATGCAACATATCTTATAAAAAAAAATTGTGTCTCTCCAACAAAATTTTTCTGACTCCGCCGCCATATCTCCGGACTCCGATCTTGAGGATTTAAAATAAAAATTGCTGAACATCTAATCTAAAGTCAGGAATTGTATTTAAAAACGAATAACGTAATGGAACAGACAATTGTCACAATGTAGAGACCATATTTCTTGGCAAATACGGAACACTGATGAAACGGAAAGGCAAACGAAAACAAAAGTAGCAGTTCTGTACTGAGGGTAAATTATGAAAATCAAATTTATAGTTATATTATCCCACATCGATAGTTTAGAGCTTCATTTTACTACATTATAAGTTGTACTACATCAAACAAGAACAAGTTGCATGGTCGAAGTGGTTGTGCTATTGTGCTCTTTACTGGGTTCATATGCACCGGAAAGTCCCCGGGCCGTATCTGCAGAAATGCAAGCCTAAAAATTGGTTTCTCTTTGTGCCGGTTTGGGCCTCAACTCTGAGGCAGGCTGAGACACGGGATCTTACGATCATGCAAACCCAATTTTTTTTATTAAAAATATTTTCTCAATTAGTTATAGTACCAAGAATCTTTTTTTTTACCAATGCACTCACACAAAAGATTAATCTTGTATGTATAATCTCGGAATGTTAATTTAAATTTCAAAATACACACACAAATTAATCTTTATTGTAGATCATCAAATAATCCGATAAAGAACACATCAAGGTTGCTTGTGTATCTATAGTCCCCAAAAACATTTCGAACCCTTTCGCGACATTCCCTACACCTAACCTCCAACTCCTTCCTCTCCTTGCTTTCAAAAATCATAAACCTCTTCACAAGCAAACAAATCTTTCCTCTCTCAACGAACCTATCAACTGTATTCCTCAACCTCCACCCGGTTTCCCAATCTTCAACCATCTACTTGACATTCAGTATCTAATCAATCCCTAGAGGAAACGTGAGAGCAAACACTTCAACAAATACGGTCTCGAGAGTCGAGTTCCATCCACAATATGTCAAAAATCCACCTATTGAATCATGGCTCAATTAAAATATCACTCCTTCCTTTTAAATTTAAATGTCCAATTAAAATTTTCACAAATAATAAGACAAACAAAAATGGAAAACAAAAGAAAATATAATTGTCAAGCTATAACAAGATGTTAAAAATCATTTTATTTATGTTTTTTATTAATGAAAAATACAATGGTTGAAAAACAATAAATAACATTTCAAATTATAAAAAAAATGAATATATTGGATTTATTTTAAAAAGTTTTTACATTAAGATCTTATAGACGATTATTTTAAAATTGGTATTTGAAGGTAGATGGACATTTAAATGGTTAGTACAATATAATTTAAAAAATATGAAATTATAAATTTTAAACAAAAAATTCCTCAACAAAATTTTTTTTATTAAAAATATTTTCTCAATTAGTTATAGTACCAAGAATCTTTTTTTTTACCAATGCACTCACACAAAAGATTAATCTTGTATGTATAATCTCGGAATGTTAATTTAAATTTCAAAATACACACACAAATTAATCTTTATTGTAGATCATCAAATAATCCGATAAAGAACACATCAAGGTTGCTTGTGTATCTATAGTCCCCAAAAACATTTCGAACCCTTTCGCGACATTCCCTACACCTAACCTCCAACTCCTTCCTCTCCTTGCTTTCAAAAATCATAAACCTCTTCACAAGCAAACAAATCTTTCCTCTCTCAACGAACCTATCAACTGTATTCCTCAACCTCCACCCGGTTTCCCAATCTTCAACCATCTACTTGACATTCAGTATCTAATCAATCCCTAGAGGAAACGTGAGAGCAAACACTTCAACAAATACGGTCTCGAGAGTCGAGTTCCATCCACAATATGTCAAAAATCCACCTATTGAATCATGGCTCAATTAAAATATCACTCCTTCCTTTTAAATTTAAATGTCCAATTAAAATTTTCACAAATAATAAGACAAACAAAAATGGAAAACAAAAGAAAATATAATTGTCAAGCTATAACAAGATGTTAAAAATCATTTTATTTATGTTTTTTATTAATGAAAAATACAATGGTTGAAAAACAATAAATAACATTTCAAATTATAAAAAAAATGAATATATTGGATTTATTTTAAAAAGTTTTTACATTAAGATCTTATAGACGATTATTTTAAAATTGGTATTTGAAGGTAGATGGACATTTAAATGGTTAGTACAATATAATTTAAAAAATATGAAATTATAAATTTTAAACAAAAAATTCCTCAACAAAATTTCTTTGTGGGTGAAGCCTCAAAAGCCCAATAGGCCCAACCCAATTGAGTTAAATGAGCCTTTTAGGCCCACTTCATTGTCGACTTCCACTCATCTTTCAGACTCTATTGATTTGTGAAGTAGCTAGCAACCACCGATTCATCTGTTCTTCATCGGCACACCTGACCTACTGTCTCTATTATCTCCAAGTTATCACTATTTTCCACTGTTACTTTCCTTGTAATTACTAGTTTTCTTTTGCTATATAGCACGGAATCCTCATGGCGGCGAAGTTTTCTGTGTCGGAAACTCGGGAGCGTTCGCAGAATTTCTAAGGGGGCAAAAATAAATTATTGATAACCAGTTTCACACGAAACTCCTCGACATCTTTCCAAAACTTTTCCGCGGAAAATTATGTAAGAGAGGTTGACAAGGACCTCTAACCACATGCTCTCTTCTCACATCATCTCTAAATGAGGGATCATCCGTAGTTTTGCGCAATCCCAGATCACTAATTACTTCATTACTCATATTTCCCATTCGAGGTCGTTTTTTTCTCATATCAACGCTAGCAAAATCATCATCATCAACTTCATTTTTATGAACATTCTCACTAGCAACACCATCTCTAGTATCATCTCTAGCAACATCACTTCTGACAATCTCATCTCTAGCAACATTATCGACATCATTCACGTTTACATTATCAACATTCGAGGTTCTTGAGGAATGGAGGTTGAATCAATACTCGGCAAATGTCGTTTTTTTTCGTCCGAATAACAAATTTATCCATTTCCTAAACAAATCAATTAATCAATTATAATTAAACACAATTCAAAACTCAAACCCTAATGGAAAAAATCAATTAATAAATCATCATTTAATTCAACAAATTCAGCAATCAATCATCCTCCAACCATCTAAATTAATCTAATTCATGTCTAACAAAGATTACTAATCAATTTTTTTAAAAAAAATCAACAATTTTTTTTTAAAAAAAAATCAGACTTATAGTAGCTCAGTGAGGGTGAGGCCAAGGCGTTGGCCGTTGAGGGCTGGACCGGACGGGAGTGTGCACTGGCAGTGGCGGCCTTAGGGTTGGGCAGCCACCAGTGAAGTCGGGAAGGAAAGACGGCGCCGTCGGCGAAGGAAGTAGAAATTGGGAGGAGAGTCGGGACGGCCGGACGGGAGTGTGCACTGACAACACTGTGCGAGTCAAGACGGCCCGGACGGGAGTGGGCAGTGGAAAGGCCGGCGGCCGGCTGTTCTGTGCAGTGTGCACTGTGCGAGACTACGAGTGTGCTGTGAGGGAATCGGGGGGAGAGTCGGTCGGAGGAAAGAAGTGAAGAGGCGGAAGAGTAAAGCTTCCCTATTCTGAATTTTTTTTCCAATTATCACAAAACGACGTCGTTTTGTAATTTTTTTTCTCCTACGGGGTGGAGCAGCTCCCTCCCCTAAGGCTGCCACTGAGCGTAGGACAAGCGTAAAAAAGGTCAAAAAAGGCCAACACGAATTGATGGAAGAAACCCATCTTCTTTATGTAATTTGAGAAACTCCATACTTCATATGCTTTTTTTTTATGCAAAAACATGGTGCTAAATTTTGAGATCTCTCAATTGCTCTGTCACGATAGAATTTTTTGTCATCTAATCTCTTAACTCCCTTATAACTTCTTTATGTAGTTTCAGAGCTTTTTTAATTCTCGATTGTAAGGAGGGTTCTATAAGCAAAAGTTAATGCTTGTTATGATTCTTTAAGCTTCAAGTCCTAGGTTTCCTCTAGTTGGGATAATTCATATTTAAGTTATTAACTAATGGGCTGGAAAAGTTTTTTCAAAATGTTGTACATGTATGCAAAATATTAGAATAATCTTTGATATCTCTAGAATTAGTGGGATTGAACAATAAGTGTAAGTTAAGCTAAATTACTCTAGAATTAGTGCCTAGGTTAGTGTGTAGGTCGGTTATCATGCGTACTTACCAATCAACCTTTGCCTATATATGCAGTGTTGTGAATGTAATGAATGTAAGAGAGTTCGATCCAAGTGAGGTGAGGCTTCCACAAATATAAAGTGAGGTTGTACGAGTATGAGTGTGCAATAAAATATCTGTTTATATATACTCAGTGTGAGTTGAGAACACGGAGTTTTCCCCAACACCTCTTGTATAGGTTTTTAATGATATTGATTTTTGAGATCAACCGTCTCAAGATTGTTAAATCCGCTAGAAACACCAATCTCTACATTTTTTACCCACAAGTCTTTTGATGAGCCAATTACGGATCAGACTTAATTATTTATGGTGATGGATGTATGACTTGATTTCATTTTGGGATCAGTTCATGCAAGCGCTTACTTAAGGAGCTAAGTGCCTACAAGAAAGAAGTTGAAAGAGAAGCTGTGAAGGGTGTTGATCCTTATGATCTTAGGGAACAAGTATGCTAATCATTTTAAACTCTCTCATAGAGTTTATTGGAAGATATGATATATTATATTTAGAGAAGTTATCTTATTATTTTAGAATAGTTTCTATTTTATATGATCTTGTGTAATCTTTATTATTCTCTCATAACCCTAAGGTGATAATAAACACAATAAACGGGTGGTTGTACCTTCACAATTCGTGTGGTCTACTTCCACCAAAATCTATCATGGTATCAGAGCGGGTTCGATTCGGGACCTCAACCTCGTCTAAATCTACATTTACCACCGATTTACTGGTGGTCTTATCGATCTAATGTTGTCACCGATCTACTGGTGGTCATATCGATTTTACAAGTGGTGTTTGTGTCACCGCTCATTGTTGATCGAAGTGTTCAATGAAATGGTCCAGCCTTCAGCGTTGTTTGCCTACCCACACTTCGACTGCGGGGGCGTATTGGAAGATACACAATATCTTCCTATTAAATAAATAATGATATTATTCCGTTATATTAGGCTAGATTATATTTGATTCTATTATTGCAATCTTTATTATTCTATTCTTATTCTATTGTAATCCTATATAAAGGTCATTGCTGCATCAATATATTTGTGGTTGTTACCTCCACCATTCGTGTGGTCTTCTCCACCAAAATCTATCATGGTATCAGAGCGGGTTCGATCTCTAGTACCCTGACTTATCGGGTTTGTCTACCTTACGACACTAAATGCGGGAATGAACAATAATAGTTCGTCCAATTGGGCTAGCCGGCCTTAAGGCATGTCGTCAACCTATCGGCGTCTAAATCTATCATTGCTACCGATTTACTGGTGGTCATATCAATCTATTAATGTCGTCGATCTACTGGTGGTGTCACCGCTCAACTGGTGTACTCGTTGATCCAGTCTTCAGCGTTCGTTTGCGTACGCACGCTTTGACTATGAGAGCGTATTGGAAGATATGATATATTATATTTAGAGAAGTTATCTTATTATTTTAGAATAGTTTCTATTTTATATGATCTTGTGTAATCTTTATTATTCTCCCATAACCCTATAAATAGGGTGATAATAAACACAATAAACGGGTGGTTGTACCTTCACAATTCGTGTGGTCTACTTCCACCAAAATCTATCAGAGTTGATCTTGTTGCTAGATATGTAATTTAGGTTATTAAAGATACATATTTTTTTTCAAGATGGTATTTATCTTGATAGACCTGCCATGTAAAGTTTTGTTAGATCATCTGTAACTTCGTATTGTCACATAACTAGTAGGAGAATGTGCTAGCTGAACCGAGGATGATGGTTCCTGATTGCCGTAAACGACTAGAATCTGCTCTTGATGATTTGAAGGGAACACATGCTAATAATATAATTATTTTTTACTAGTATTGTCATTGCTGCATATGGGACATATACATTTAGTTTACTGTATTTATTGCCTCTACATATAAAATCCCCAAGTTGTGGATGTCAAATTTGCTCAAAGACTTTCTTTTGTGAGTGAATTTTTGAAACACCCTAAATTTCGGGCTCGGGGCGCTACGGGATAAGACCTCACAATGGGTCTCGACCCTAACTCGAGAACAATATTACCGGATCTTACAATAAGGCACAAACGATAAAAACATAGATATCCAATGTCAAGTATGCAATGCCATATAAGGTACCGATACTCAGCCGAGGTACAAAGGTAAAACTGAAACCATAAATGATCTATCAAAGTCTACTACATAAGGAAAACAAAACCCAACCCGTCCTATCAACGTGCGGGAAACCCAGCTGATCACCTCCTCCGAATCACTCAACAGCTAACCTATCCTGCACGACATCTAACAACACGAATAAACTATGAGTTAAATATAACATAAGTGGAATATACTGAAGCACAAACACACGCAATGAAAACAATAAAAATCCATCATGCTATCACAAAGATCCGGTTATTATTATCTTCATTAAGTCATTCACCTTATTAATTACAAGTGTGATACGAGAAGTCACGTGTAATAACTGAAAATTTTAAACTCCGTTTAATGCTGGATCAAATCGGATTCCGATCCGCCAACCTAAATTCCTTTAAATAAAAATAAAACAATATTAAATTTAATCATTTTATGTGACCTGGATTCACATAAAAATGATAACTTATGTAATTCAGTAAATAATTCCGTAAATAATCCCGTAATTACTTTTCCGTATTTTTAATGGTTCCGGGCGATTAACGAGTACCCGTTCAGCTCATTGTAATATTTGAGGAGCAGGCCCATTTCTGGCCCAATTACCCAGCTAGCCCATTTTTAATCCTAAACCCTAATCAACTCTTAATGACGTTCAACCTAAACTAATCTTTTTGCCCTAACCTAATTGTCGCTGCTCTAACTCGTCCTCCCGACTACAATCGTATCTCTCCGCTCCTTCCGGCACAGACGATAGGAGTACTGAGTCGGAGCCGCCATTGATACAGCCAGAAGACCCTCGCAGCGCCGGACCCTTGTGTCTTCAACATCCAGGTGAGCTTCGACCCTCGCTCTCCTTTCTTGAGCATTTAATCCAGCCAGCACCAGCCTCTGCATAGACGCCTAGGACGCCGGCGCCGGCTGCACAGACCGCCTAGGATACCTGCATCAGCCTCCGCGCTGGAAGATCACCCACTACACGCCTCGTTGAAGCGCCGGGCTCCCTTCTGCAACCGCTTCACTCCAACCGCCTTCAAGCCGTGACCATACCACCTTCTGCACAGCGTTCGGATTGGCTGAACTCGGATCTGTTGCACGCCTCTTCGAACTGACGCAGGAAATGGCAGGGCCTCCTTCCATCTGCTGCAGAAGGGAACTTGGTAAGTAGCTTCTCCTGCTGTTCCACTTTTCTCCCCTCCTGATTCTAATACAGTAAACCTTCCTACCTTAATCTATGACAACCTCTGTAACAACGTGCACTTACCCAAGTTCAGTGCGGGTTCCTCGTGTGTGGATCGATACAAACCGTAACCTCACTGCTGTGGGTGAGTTGATACAATCTCTAATCATTATATCAATATGCTGTATAAGGGAGTGTGTTGTAGTTGTTGACAATATAGAGGCTTGTATAAGGTGAAATAGAAGAAGCTAAAGAAGTCAGTAGAAAGAGAGAATTGAACATAAAATGGTTCAATAGGGTTCATGTATAATTGGTTATGTGAGATTCGAACTGGAGACTTCTAAGTAGAATGAGGGAAACATATGCTAACAAGGAGAATCGAAGTTAGGACCTCCTGCACACTTTATGTTACAGCCTTGAACTACTGACTTTAGGATCTAGTTTCGATATCTTAAATCGAGAAACCACCGTTGAATTTTTAATATGTTTGAGATAGAAATATGAAGTTCACTGTATTAAAATTTGGGAGAAAGTTAACGGTCGGATTAGAAGATATAAGGTCCCAAAGTAGAGTAGTAGTGTTGTTTTTACAGCAGAAGAAAATTTGACTAAGTATAGAAATTCTAGCTTCTTTTCCAACTTTAGAGAATTATGTAGGAGTTGTGGTTGAGTATTTTTGAGAGATCTTTGCCCCTATGTTTAGTATGCATATCATAGAGGATCTAGAGATTTATTTCGGAATTTAATACTTTTATCCGAGCCTCATATCTTAAGCCAAAGTAGGACTTTAGCGACTTTTTATGAAAGTCAAGAATGTGTTTAACATTTCTAAAAGTTTAACAAACTTCCTTTTTAAAGGGAGAGGGTGGTTCTGAGTTCCAAAGAATAGTTTGGAACTTTGTTATAGAATTTTATAAAGTTTCGAGACCAGGGGTAAAATGGTCATTAACCCATATAAGGGTATTTTGGTAATTTCTTTATGATCGATTATATATCTTAGAAGTTGGAGACTTCTAAGAAAGTGGGATGCAGTATTGATCCACTTGCCTTGTATAACAAGCGATTGAGTTTCTACGGTTACGGGCCGAGTCGAGATAACGGGATTTGAGATTTGATCAAGGTAAGTCCTTGCGACTTACTTAGCTGGTTTCTGGATGCTAGTTGAGTGATAATGGTGGTGTGTGCAATGTATGTTTATAATAATAACTTGATAGGACGACGGTTATTATTCTGTTTTAAGGCCCAAGTGTATGTATAACGGGCCGTGACATCACTGCCCAGCTCTGCCAGGAGACTGGGAGGTTCTCTATACCCATACCATGTAGGTACACGGTGAGATGCATCGAATCCATTCCTGATGGTTACACGGGGGCGGAGGCGAGGTTTGGGAATCCCTCGTGTCACAAAATAAGTATCATTAGTAAGAGTGAATGACTTAAATGAAGATAATAAATGGATTGTTTGAAAGCATGATGAGTGTTTATGATTTTATGTGTGTGTGCTATTATTATTCTCCTAATGTTTAGATAACTAGCTAATGGTTGTTTTGTTGTGTTTTTAGATTTTACCGCAGGTTAGAACAGCAGCTGAGTGATCTGGAAGTAGTGGTCAGCCGGGTCTCCGTACTCCTTAGAGTGGGGTTGGGTGTTTACCTTGTGGTTTCTTCCTTCTTGTTAAAGACAATTAGTCTTTTTGTGGTTTAAGTACTATAGGCTGTTAGACTTTGTTGCATTCATCTCTTTATAAAATACTATTTTATAAATTTCGGTTTTTCTTATTTGTGTCTTGTTGCAAGATCCTAGTAATATTGTTGTCAAACTGAGGTCGGGACCCATTGTGAGGTCCTAACCAGTAATGTCCCGAGTTTTGAGAAGTCGGGGTGTTACATCACGGACTCTTGCCTTCGGACATTATTCACCTGGAGTGGATCAACGCACCAGTCCGTATACCATGTGGAGTGGACCGGTACCCTCCCTGCATTTAAATCTGGACCAATCACGAAGAACCTCCCAGACTTCCTCGGGAGAAATGGTCACCGTCCGTTACACGTGGGCCAATAAATAAGTCGGTATATATATACATCTATACTACCTAAGCCACAACACGATATCAAACACCACTCAAGCATCAACCAATCATATCATAGAAGTTAAGTAAGTCCTACGGACTTACCAAGAATCAACTATCCTTAGCGATCGGCACAACTCGATCCGAACTCACTCCTCAAAGCCTGATATAATCAAGGCAGTGTGTTACTACCACAGTACAACCATATGAAACTGCATCTAAGCAGTTTCCTAACGAAATCCATCTCAACACAACTCTGAACACAACCTACAACTAGCCCATTACATAGGATTTACTCACGGTCTGCTAGGCCATCTATCATGATGCTACATCATGCTCAAAAGGGTACAAGGAATAAGGAAGGACATACCACAAGATCACACTTAAGTCGGAAGAACGACTTAAGTGTCTCACTGGAGGAAAATCGCAGCCGCGGTGGTGAAGAGGTGCAGGGGAGGCAAAGACACAACAACCGCACCTGAGGCATGAATGACCCGCAGGGGCGGTGAGGTGCGGTCGCGGGGGAGTGTTGGCACGGGGGCGGCATTGGCGACAACAAACTCCGTCTTCTCTTCTTCGATCGATCTTCTTTCTCCACTACTTCCTACAACCCACTATAGAATCAGACCAGTCTACTCAATCAGACTATCTATCATGTAGTCTCTAGGTGATCAAGGAACGGAAACAAGAATGACTTACCCTTCCTTATCCACGGAATCGAAGTAACGAGGCTCTCTTCCGTCAATCCGCACGAACGGCGACTCCAAGGTTGAGTCACTCCAGACCGGTGAAGGGAAACAACACAACATTGATGTGACGGAACATAAAGGAGGGAAAAGATGAAGGGAGGAAGGAGAGCAACAACTAAAGAGGAAGAAAGGAAGAAGAAGGAGGGAGATCTCACTTACGTAAATCTCCAAGGGTGAAGAGCTCTAGCAGAATGGTTGGGTTTAGAAGAGGAAAAGACGAAAGGTAGGGTTTCAGAATAATAAATGGGGTAAGGTTTGTAACCGTCGAAGGTTACGAATCAAAACGACGCGACCCACTATTTTACCGTCCCGTGGGGTAAACAGTGGCCGCCCCCGCGGGGAGGTGTCATCGCCCCTGCGGCACCCTGCGGCCGCCCCCACGGGTTTTCTACTCGTGGCCTATCCTAAGATCCTCCGAAAGAACCCTTCTCCGCCAAGACTAGTGCTCCCCAAGGTAAAACAGTAGGGCGAATGAAGCCCTTCACCGCTAGCTACTCGAGCTGCTTCTTCAGCTCTAAGGCGCCTTCGAGATTGGTCTCATCGTTGGGTCCAACTCGATGCTGAAATCTACGTCCCTCTGGGGTGGTAGCCCTGGTGGCTCCCCAAACACATCCGCAAACTCACTCACCACGGGGATCTCCTCGAATCTCGGACTCTTACTCTCCTTCATGGCATAACATCATAAGCTTCGCAACCCTGTCCGATCAACCCTGTTCGAAAATCAACGCTCAAATTCCACCGTTCAAATTTGAAACGATCTTATTACAACTCTGACATGCAATTGCAGTGCACGTCAAATGTCATCCGGGTGTGCAGTCTTAGTGCACGTCAGCTATATGTCTGTAAATCCGACGTTGTATATTTAACAATTATGACAAAAAGACGGTGGTAGCCCAAAGCACGATAAACTTCTATATGGAAATTTCAAATTCATTCCACACTTAGAAACGATAAGATTATAGACTTTCTTTAAAGTAAGATGTTAATCAGAATATTATCTTAGTCGTGTTTCTCATGTCGCAAAAGCAAAATTATTTTGTGTCCATCTCTAACAACTTTCCAACCTAAATACTTTGCTTAGAAAACATTTATAAAAATACTTAGTTGAGGACTTGATTCACTAATCAACATCTAAGCATGGTTTATTAATGAGTTTTCATTATAATAATCGACCTTTTGCCTTTTCTAAGAAGATATGTTAAGATCTTAATGAAGACTATACATATATGCTTGCATCATTATCCCACTAATTAAATATTCCTTTCTTTATAATCACTTCTTCTAGCTCCTTCAAAAGTTAAACAACATTTCTTTTCGGTCGGCAACCAAACGTAATTTTAACCATGTCAATCTTTTGACTTTCGTGTTGGTTTACATATATTTTGAATAAGAATATATTTAGGGCCCGTTTGGTTTTAATTTCGAAATCGAAAACCAAATGAAAACGAATCTAGTCTATGTATACCAAATTTTTTCTTTTGAATAATAATTGTAATTCCGTCATTTTTCTTGTTGGACGGAGTAAAAGCTTTAACATCATCCTCTTTTATCCCAAATTTTGATCCTTCCTTAAAATAAGTTTAGTGATTATTATTTTATTTATTTATGAAGATTAATTGGATTTTTTCATCTCAATTTTCCATTATTATCACCCAATTTGAAATAACATTTGAAGTAGCATATAAAGATAATCCTTAATGTTTTGTAGATCAAAAAGTCATATTTTGTACCTTAACATACAACATTTCAACTATCTTTTAATATAGCGTTTTATCATCACTAATTAAAAAAAAGTTGGACAAATTTGGTTAGTAGGCTCTTTTCAGATTTTATTTAGTAAGTAGGCTATTACTAATTTTTCATTAAGTAAATACCCCTGTATTTTTTTACCATCAAAAGCCCTAAATTGAACATCCGTTCCTCCTACTTTCCTCTCCTTCCCTCAACCTCTCAGCTTCCCCACTCTCCAACCAAGCCAAAATCAAAAGATGAAGAATCCGAGATCAAGGTGAACAATGGCGGGCAAAGAGAGAAGCCGATCCTACGGAATCGAGACATGAGGGTGTTTCTCCGGCTAGGACAGAGGAGGCTCGATTGCGGTCCGTCGATTGCGTGGTGGTTTGAAGTGGTGATGTTTGTCAGAGAGACGAGGGCAGAGGATGGTGGTGAGGCGGTCCGTCAATTGCGGTTATTCCCGACACAGCTTGCAACCGATGGAAGGAGTCTATGGAGCTGCCCCTACTCAGAGGCTGCTTGTCGCCTCCTTTGCCGTCGTCGAATCCGGTTGGCGCCTGCACCTCTCCAACGCCAGAGTCTATGGAACCGTCCCTGCTTCCCATTACTCTTGCCGTCGATTCGCTGATGATCCATTCATGATCTTTGGAGGTGAGTTTAATGAACATGGGAGCTGTATTTTGTTCAATCTGTCACAACGCAAGATAATTAGTTTTATGAGATGGTTGTCCAGCATCATTCCATTCAAATTGCCTAAATATGTTGGTGGAACCTCTTTCTATTTAACTATACTCGATCTTGTTCTACATCCATAAATACATTACATTTTAGAATTTTTCACATTTTATACTGAGCATCTATCCAAAAGTTTTAAAGGACTATGTAGTATAAGATAAGGAGGGAGAATTTGTTTTACCTTATGCAGTATAATTAAAGTTGAAATCTATGTTTGGTTTAACATGCTTTTCTTGGTTAATTGACATGTTGTCCAAGTCAACTATACCCATTGAAGTTTCTTAATGCTTATGTCTCTATTTCTGTTTTTCTATATACTATTCATGCATGCAAATGGTTACTGGTATGTGAGGGTTAAGAAAGCAGGGATGGATATATATAGATCTAGTCGATGCGTTGGCTAAGAACGGTGGTCCGGTTGATCAATGATAATTGATTGCTATCTTACTATTGTTGTTATGTTTTTTCTTGTATATGGATATCCATATAGTGTCCATCAATTACATTGAGACACATTCATCTTATCATTTCATCTTTGTTTAATTTCTAGCATGAGTTTTCATACCAAAAATGTTCCAGTACGCATGTTCCTGTATGTAAGTTCCGGTAGATAAGTTCCGGTATGTAAACTATAAAAAAATAAAAAGGACAAAAAGAAAAAAAAATCATTTGCAATGTCTGTCTTACAAACATCTACTTTTTCAAACACAGTTGCTTCTTTATGTACAAATGAAGCTCAACACAGTTGCTTACTTTCCTTTCCTTTCAATCTAGGAAGTTGCATTGAATTTCTTATCATGTTCTTGTGACTGAAGAATCATTATATACTCATTATTCCGTTGCTCTTATGAAATATCAACAATAACATTGTGAGAAAAAACCTCTCTTTCTTCATCAAAGCAAAATGTCTCTATTTTTCTCTCTACTTTATCAACTTTAGGTTGTTTCTTTAAATCTTGGCCGCTTCTACTTGACTTATCTTTCTTTTAACATTTTCTTCTTATATTAATTTGTTTATGACTAATTTTATTATAAAAATTCTGGTATGGTCATTTTCTGGATGATCATTTTCTGTTATGAAATTTATGGTATGTATTTTATGGTATGTAATTTTATGGTATGAAAATCTGGTGTAAAAAAATCCGGTATGACAATTTCTGGTATGGCAAAATTCTGGTACGACAAAATTGAGAAATTCTGGTATGAAAAAATTTCTGGTATGATAAAAATTCTGGTATGATAAAATTTCTGGTATGATAAAAATTCTGGTATGATAAAATTTTTGGTATGAGAAATTTCAGAAAATAAAAAAAATAATAAAGAAAATAAAAAGACAAAATAAAAATAAAAAAAATTCAGTAATTAATTATTAAAAAATAACAAATACAAACATTTTTTTTTAAATAGAAGGGTTAAATAGTTTTACCTATCATTAAATGAAAGTGGTAAAAAAATATAGATATAGTTTTTAAAAAAAACCAAGTACAACCTAATAGGCCAAAATTGTCCATAGTTTAAAACACTATTATTTATATCTTAACATCTATCACAAAATACCTCAAACATAGCTTATCGATTTTCATATATAAGGTTTCGTATAATTTGTAAAGAATACATTTTACTTTACCAAAAAAATATCTGCAAATACGTGTTGAACCAAAATGCTTAAACATGGTCAACGTAACACTTATACATTAATAATATCATTAAGGTATTAATTGTTTGAATGGACTTTTGTGCTATATCTGGCCGTTGGATAATTCTAAATTAAGAAGCTTCATTTAGTGCTGAGTAATCACATTTCTACAGTTTACAACACAGTTGACAATCGGATGCGTAAACAACCCCTTTTTTTTTTTTTCCCTTAACTTAATCATCTCTTTGATTCCGTATATATTCGAAGTGCAAACTTAGGGCCCGTTTGGTTTTAACTTCTGAATCGGAAATGGAATAGAAACGAATCTAGTCCATACGTATACTCTTGTTCATGAAAGTTTTTGGAATCATTCGTTGTGTTTGAAGTAATTGGAGTAGAGTTTGATTATTTTTGATACCTATAGGGTAATAAAATGTGGGGAATCAAGTGCATTTTGCCTTAAACCACAAGGAATAAATCCATACAATTTTATGAATAAGGATATAAAAATTAAAACTAAATTCGTTTCCATTCCGTTTCCGTTTCCGTTTTCATTCATTTAGTGTTTACGTTAATAAAATTCAATTTATAGATAAAGTGCCAAATTAAAATTGAGCTCCTTTGATTCCACTCATAAAATTGTCTAACAATTAACATAAATTGTTAGACAATTTATGTTCAACATAACAGTTGTGATTTAAACATCTCTTTGCGTTGTATTGGCCCTATAGGCTATAGTTGATGGGATGGAATATATATTACAGTTGTGATTTAAATTATATTGATAATTGAACTGTAATTATTACGTACTCCTTCTGATTGTCAATAATTATTATTAATTAGAAATTTAAAAATTTAGTTCATAATATGTATAATTAATACTCAAACTTTTCACAGTAATAAAATTTGACCTATTGTTTTTAAATCCATATTCTATCATTACTTTTGTATAATCTTTAAAACTATTAAATGATATACCTTCTACTTTTAATTTTTTTTTATTTGTATTTTATTTTACTCAAATATATAATTAATACTCAAACTTTTCACACGAATATAATTTCACCTATTGTTTTTAAGTTTATATTATATCATTATTTTTGTATAATTTTTTAAAATTATTAAATAATACCTTCTACGTTTAATTTTCTTTATGAGTGTTTTTTTTAATTACTCGAATGATAATTATTGAGTTCCGAAGAGTAACAATCAAGATGATTAGTACTCCACTTGCTTATTAGTTGGTGAAGCTGTAAAAGAAAGATTTAAAAAAATAGTTAACCAATTAATTATATATATAATCACTAAATTGTTTATATAAATTTCCTAGATTTGTTGTTAATATTTAATTAGGCAAACCTTTACCAGGCGATTGTAACGTATCCCCCATGTTTTTTGACTTTGGTGATGAATATAATATAAAACTTGTACACATCTAAACAGGGAATATTAGTCTAAATATTCCCTAATTGTGCTATAAGCACATGGTTATTATATTAATTAATTCTTGTAGACCATAAATCTAGTCATTTTACTAAATAAAGTGAATCATCTTTGATAGGGAAACATAGATGAGATGTACATCTTATTTTAAATTTTATAAATAAATTATAAAACTTTAAAGCCACTGCAATTGCATGATTGACTATATCTTTATTTGGTCCTTAATTATTATTATTGTCATCATTTTCAAAATTCTTATTATTAATGAGTAATTACCCTCTAGTTATATAAATACATGTACATTTATGCTTTACATGATTATTACTCCATCCGATAAAAAATAAGTGTCGTTTTAGCTTTTGACATAATTTTTAAGAAAAATATTAAATAACATAGATTTTATAAAGTTTTTCTAAATTTTATCACTTATTTAATATTCAACCTTTTTTAAACCAATAAGAAAAATTTTAGAACTAAAATTAATCATTTACACCAATTTTCAAGAATATTTCTTATAATTATTGTTCATTTATTGGTCTAGAAAACTTAAAACGACAGATAATTATGATCAAATTTCTAATGATAAAACGACACTTATTTTTTATCACATGGAGTATAACCTAGTCTTCCTAAACAATTTTTCTATATATTTTTGCTATATAAAGGATATCCATTTGTCCTCCATTTGAAGAAACCCTAAAAAAATCCCCCCCAACCCTAATGAAGGTAGAAATGGAAAAAGACAACTCTACCCCTCTCATTTCTTCTACATACGAAAGCTCTAATGGAACTTCCTCCTCCAAATCTTCATCCAATCATCACACCAAGAAGCTCAAACTCTTCGGCGTCGAGCTCGACACATCAAGAACCCTAGAAGAATCCGATGAAAGTGTTAATTCAACCGTTTCTCGATCTTCAGACGAAAAGGCTTTAGAAGAGAAGAAGTTTGAGTGTCAATTCTGTGGTAAGGAGTTTGCTAATTCTCAAGCTCTTGGAGGCCATCAAAACGCTCATAAAAAAGAAAGGCTAAAAAGAAAAAGACTTCAACTTGAAGAAAACAAGGCGAATCTTAGCTTCTATTTTCACCAACAACAACCATCTTATAATCATCAAAATAATGTCAAGTGGTTTTATGATTCTTCCTCGAGTGATCCATCCGAGTTCACGTTAGATGGCGATGAATCCTCGCAGATCAACTTCGGTTCGTCTGAGGGTTTTCGTTTGATATTCGCCGATTCTCTTGATGATCCTAAGTTTAGTTTAACAAGGAGTTTGATTTCTCCTTCTTTGCCGATTGTAAGCTGTAAATATAACGTGGATCTTAGGCTTGGGCTTGGTTTTGATCCCAATATTAATTCGTAGTTGATTATGTTGTAAGATTGTTACGTTTTTTTTTTTGTAGATAAATGTTACGTTTTTTTTATTGAAGTTATGTATATAAATATTATTTTTTATTCTTATTAATGGAACGGAAATTTCAGAATTAAGAATAATTCAATTGCTCTTGTCCTTAGTTTTCAATGGATGAGTGACGTGTGTCTTTGAAGATATAAATTTTTTTACTGTATCCTACAATGTATTAGCTAATGAAGTATTTGATTATCAGATGAGGGGAAATTGAGGCGATAAAGGTTCTCAATATACCGCTTGTCAAAAATTCGGCTCGAACTCATTGAAACTCTTTTTTTAAAAAAAAAGTATGAGTCCGGGAAGCCTAAACAAGCTGCTCAATTATAATTAGTATATATTAGAAAAGTACCCATATATATATATAAGAAAAGTATCAAAAGTACCCTAAATGGTTGATAAAGTTTCTCTAAGGTTGGCTTGGGTCTTGGGTGGTGGTTTATGCGGGACCTAATGTTCTCAATGCCCGGCTTGGTTTTGATATAACAAGGAGTTCGATTTCTTCTTCTTTGCCGATCGCAAGTTGTAAATCTAACTTGGCTCTTAGGCTTGGGCTTGGTGTTGATTCTAATTTCGTAGTTGATTATGTTCCAAAATTGTTTCATGTATGCTTAAGATTTCTGATATATAATTAGTATATATAAAAAAAGTACCCTAAAAATCAAAATTGAGGTGATAAAGGTTCTCAATGTCCACCGATGTTTGAGTTTTTCGGGTAAAACTCAAACATCGGTGGGCTTGGGTGGTGGTTTATGCGGGGCCTAATGTTCTCAATGTCCGGGCTTGATTTTGATATAACAAGGAGTTCGATTTCTCCTTCTTTGCCGATTGCAAGTTGTAAATCTAACTTGGCTCTTAGGCTTGGGCTCGGGCTTGGTTTTGATTCTAATTTCGTAGTTGATTAGGCTCCAAAATTGTTTCTTGTATGCTTATGATTTCTGATATATAATTAGTATATATCAAAGATTACCCTAAAAATCAAAATTGAGGTGATAAAGGTTCTCAATGTCCACCAATGCTTGAGTTTTTCGGGTAAAACTCAAGCATCGGTGGGCTTCAGTGGTAGTTTATGAGGGACCTAATGTTCTCAATGTACGGGCTTGGTTTTGATGTAACAAGGAGTTCGACTTCTCCTTCTTTGCCGATCGCAAGTTGTAAATCTAACTTGGCTCTTAGGCTTGGGCTTGGTTTTGATTCTAATTTCGTAGTTTTTTTTTAAAGGTATTTATATTGATCAGAGAAGGATTTACAATGGTCTCTTGGCACATTAAGGGGAGACTTATTCATAATAAAAGAGTTGGGCGACTTGGCCCGAGAGATTATTACATAAGATTAATATCAAGAGACTTAGCCCAGAAGAGAGAGTTCAGAGATCTGTCCTTCCAGTGGATTGAGGTGTGGTTCTTGATGGCATGTATGATGTTATGGGCACACTTTGTGGCATGAATAGTGTGGTTGTTGAAGATGAGCTCATTTCGAGCTTTCCAGATGAAGTAAATGAAAGTTGTGATGGTAGCGAGTCGGATGTGTGAGATGATGTCGTGCTTATGTGATTTGAGGTTGCTAAATCAAGTCCGGATGCATCTACTGTAAGGGTAAGGGGTAGGTATGTGAAGCCATCTGGAGATCAAATCAAGGGTGAGGGTAGAGAAGGTGAAATGGTGGAAGAGGTGGTCTTCGTCTTCAGGGTAGATACTACAGAGCTGGCAGGTGTCGTTTGGGGTGATATTCCAGGTGTGGAGCTTTGTGTGGGTAGGTAGACGTTTGTGGCTTGCAATCTAGAAGGTGAAGTTGCATTTGGGAATGTTGAGTCCCTTCCAAATGATTTCAAGAGGGTACGAGATGATGGACTGGCGGTTTCTGATGAGGTGGTAGGCAACAATGGTGGAGAAACGGCCATGAGGGTTAGTAGTGAGGGAGGAGAATGTGGAGCCGTTAATTGAGATCAGAAGGTCATTTTTGACTTTGAGTATGGAGTTACAGATGTGACTATGCTTATGTTTAGGTTGGAGGGACCAAAGAGGTTGGTTTTTGAGTATGTTCTTGGTAGTCCATTCGACCCAGAGGTTAGGATGGTCGTGGTTTGAATCCAGCTCGAAGATCAGCTTAGAGATGCAGGCCTTATTCCAAGATAGAAGTTCCTTGAAGCCAAGACCTCCATCGGACAAAGGGGAACAGACAAATTTCCAGGCAATAAGCGAGCGGGGGTTGGCATCCAAACCAGACCAAAGGAAGGAGCGTAGAATCCTGTTGATTCTTGTGATGATGGAGTTGGGAAGAGGGAGAACCGAGCACCAGTGATATTGGAGAGGAATGAGGATAGATGTGATGATTTGCTTCCTGCCAGCATACGACAGTTTCCCAGCACTCCAAGAGTTGATTTTGGCAGTGATCTTGGTAATGAGAGGGATGAAGTCAGCTTGTTTGAGTCGTTTGCTTCCGAAAGGAACACCAAGATAGGTAAAGGGGAGAGGACCAATGGGGAGTCTTGTGCTGTCGGCGAGGTTAGAGCGTTCCTGGGAGGAGATGCCACCCAAGTAGAGAGTGGACTTACTAGGATTGATGTGGAGCCTAGAGTAGTAGCCAAAGTGCTTGAGAGTCTTCATCAAAATGTTAATCGGACCATAGTCACCCCTGCAAAAAAATAAGATGTCATCCGCAAAACAAAGGTGGGTCAGGCGGGGAGAGGAGCATTTTGGGTGGAGGTTAAAGTCAGGATTGGTGGTGTTTGTCTTGATCATAGAGGAGAGAACTTCAAGGACAATGACAAAGAGATCCGGAGATAGGGGACAACCTTGTCTCAAACCTCTGGTGCCCTTGAAATCACCCTTGAGGGTGCCATTAAGGTTGATTGAGTAGGAAGGGCACGAGATGCATGCGTCAATGTACTTAATAAACTTCACAGGGAAGCCCATCCTACCAAGGCAGTTGATAATGAAATGATGATTTATAGTGTCAAAAGCCTTAGAGATATCCACTTTGATGGCGCTCCTGGGTGATATGTGTTTTTGGTTGTAGCTTTTGAGCAGCTCTTTACAAATCAGTATATTGTGCTTTATAGATCCCCCTTTGACGAATGCCCCTTGATAGTTACCCATAAGCAAGGGAAGGGTATCATTGAGTCTAGAGGCCGGGATTTTGGCAATCACCTTGTAGGATGTGTTGCAGCAGGAGATGGGCCTATAGTCGGAAGGCAAGCTAGGGTTGTTAATCTTCGCGATCAAGGAAAGGATGTGTGATTGACATGGCTAGGGATCTTGGCAGTATCAAAGAACTCAAGGATGGCGTTGGTGAAGTCTTGGCCGGTAGAGTTCCAAGTGGTTTTGAAGAAGTAAGCGTTAAAGCCGTCGGGCCCTAAGGCTTTGCAGTCACCAATATCGTAGAGGGCAGCTTTGATTTCCTCATTGGTAACCTCTTTGCAAATAGACTGGGCGGAGGAAGGCTGAGTATAGAGCAATCCGGGAAAATATTATGCGGGTTTTGTGGTGTAGTAGGGTTGAGGATGTTGGTGAAGTGTGAGGTTAGGATTGAGGCGATCTCATCCGGATAATGGGTAGGGCCGTTAGCAAGATTTGTGGGGTTGATCATGCTTTGGATGTGATTGTGAGATCTTCTAGCCGTAATGTTCTTGAAGAAGTAGCTATTGCATTGATCACCGTATTTCGACCAGGAAGCCTTTGAAAGTTGGCCCAAAGTGGTCCGGAGCATATCCATTTTTGTGTTGAGGAGGAAGGTTGTGTTACGTTCAACATCAAGGAGTTGGTGGTTGAGAGGGGAGGCTTGAAGGTTGTCTTGGATGGTGGTAAGGGAAGCTTTGGTGTTTTCGATGGAAGAGTGGAGTATCTCCATTTGGCGTTCGGGAATCTTTTCAAAATAGGTTTGAGTCCTTTGAGTTTATGGTGGAGGGGGGACATGTGGTTGGCTTGGTGATGGTAAGAGGGTATCGTCCAAGAGAGGGCAACGGTTGAATCAAAGTTTTCATGTGAAGCCCAACAATTGTTGAATCGAAATTGTCGCTTGGAGGGGTTAGGTTTGTTATCTGTGGAGAGGATGACTGGTGAATGATCTGAGGTGTTTGGGGTGTCAAAAAGGGCAGTGTAGTTAGGGAAGATAGAGGCCCAAGTAGGGTTGCTCACAATCCTATCCAGCTTGCACCAAATTCTATTGGTAAGCTGCTTGTTATTCCATGTGAGTTTACATCCGGAGTAGTCAAGGTCAGAGAGAGAGTTGGAGGAGAAGCAAAGAGCGAGTTCGGATGAATGTTGAGATGATGATGTGGGGGTGGCTGCAACTTTTTCATCCGGGTTTAAGATGGTGTTAAAGTCCCCCATGAGAACCCAAGGGGAGGAGCTCGTGATCAAGTGGATGGTTGAAATAGAGTTCTAGAGATCGGGGCGATCTTCGGGTCGGGTGTGGGCGTACACGAAAGAGCAGGCAAAGTTGGTAGTGGGGGATGAGACGGTTGAATGGGTTTGATTAGGGTTAGAGGGAGGATAGGTAGTGGAGCAGTGTATGATTTGGTTGGTGGTAATAATAGGGGTGAGGTGAAGGATGGATGGGTTCCACCAGACCCAAATTCTGCATTTGAATTCATTTGAGTAGTTGGAGGTGTTGTGCCAGTTTGGAATAAGGGAAGAGAGGCTTCTCATCTTGCCAAAGGTTAATTTGGTTTCAAGGAGTGCAAAGATATCAAGGTTATGGTTTCTAACCATGTTACGAACTGCATGTTGCTTATTGGGGTGATTCAGGCCCCGAATGTTCCAAGCTCCTAAGTTAAGATTCATTGGAAATCTCTTGAACGTTACTAGCATCCTTGATACTAGCATGGTGGGAGGATATGTTTTGAGGGGGTAAGAGAGGGTTCTTGAGGGTGAGGAGAGGGGGGAGGGAGGTCGGTCGCAAGAGACGTGATAGGTGTGACGGTTGGTGTTATGTGGGTGGTAGAGGGTATTGGTTAGGCGTCATGGCCAGAAAGAGGTATGTAGGGTTGGTCGTCAGGGACTGCAACCTTTGAATGGAGTAATTGGTGGGTAGCTGGATCATGGGGAGTCGATGAGGCTGGGAGGGGGGTAGGGAGGATACGAAGAGAGGGGTCGGGTGTGGGCAGTATTGGTTCAGTGTTTGAGGATGGGGGAGGAGGGGGTCGGCGGGGTTAGGTGGGGGGAGAGTTCTCGGCAACTTAGCTTCCCTGCAACGATGTCCGAATAGGAGACATTGGGGACAATGTTCAGGCAGCCAGTCAAAGGTGATCTTTTGAGAAATCGTTTCTCCATCCGGGCCGATGAGAGTAACCTCCCTTAGAAGTGGTTTTGATGCTTGTATTTCGACGAGAATCTTGGTGAAACCCAGCATTTCTTGGTTAGCAGAGTGGGTGTCCGTTAGGAGGAGGTGTCCAATGGTGGAACCAATCTTAGAGCATTCGGGGTGACCAGAAACGGTAATCGAGATCGTAGAGGGACGCCTAGACGGGTATCGAGGAAAGGCTCGAGTAATCTATCTTCATGCCATGGTGCCAACGTTTAAAAAGGAGTAAAGAAGTACCATTGACAATCCATGGGCAACCTTGTAGGATGGTGTGGAGGTCTTCCTTTGTGGCGAAGTGGAAAACGAAGATGTCGTTGTCCTTACGCAGGATCTTTGGTTGGGTGATCTGGTTCCAAGTGAGGGTAACAAAGGAGATCATGCGCTGAAAGGCTATAGGGCTACCCAAGGGAAAGCCGATCAATGATAGGTTCCATTTGGATATTGTGGCGGAGACATCATCATTAGTGAAGTTAATGACCCCATCCTCGAAGCGTCAGGGAGAGCAATGTTTAAGGCGATCTGTAGGTGTGTTGAAGGTGAATGGGTTGTGGCGTTTTGGGTGACAGGCTTCGACGTGGGGTTGGGCACATCAGAAGGGGTGGGGTTACAGGAGGAAGGGGTGGGATGGGTTGTGGGGGAGGGTTCTCCTGGGGTTGTGAGATCGTCATAACCAGGGGATAGGGCGCCGTTTGAAGGGCAGGAGGTGTAGGTTGGTTCAGCGGAGGGGGGAGAGGGAGGAAGAGAATGTCGGAGCTGAGAGGAGGTGGGTTGAGGTTATGGCTAGCAGCAATTCTGCGGTTGTTGGAATGGAACGCTTCTTCAGGGACAAGTTCATAAGGACTAGTTGGGGATGGAGGGTTGGTTTTGGTTTTGGTAGATTTGGGGGGAGGGGTGGAAAGCTGGTAAAGCTCAGAGAGTTTAATGGACGGCTTGCGGATGCGTCTAGAGCCGGCCAAGGGAGGCGAGGGGGAGAGGAGAGGCGTGTGGGGACGCGTTCTCCAGGGGTGGAATCAATACTTGATATGTTTGTATATGATATATGTTTAACAATTTCGTAGTTGATTAGGTTCCAAAATTGTTTCTTGTATGCTTATGATTTTTGATATATAATTAGTATATATAAAAAAAAGTACCATAAAAATCAAAATTGATGTGATAAAGGTTCTCAATGTCCACCAATGCTTGAGTTTTTTGGGTAAAACTCAAGCATCGATGGGCATTTGTGGACCAAAGATCAGTGGCGTAGTCAGAAACTTTTTTCAGGGGGGGCGGTTTTAAAAAATAATTTACGTAGGTAAGTGTATATTAAGTCTAAATAAACAATAAAATACTATTAATATTAATAATAAAATAACTTTTATATATTCTTATTGGGGTATATTGTTACCAAAGAGTTCGGTTCATGGAGAAAATTTATCATATGATTTTTCATACATTGAAAAACTTGATTAACTTCATTTTTAATGTTTTTAAGCAAAAAAATTTCAGTATAACATGCTAAACAATTGATGAGAAAATCATATTTAATCTTTATTTAAAACAAAATTTATGTAAATTTTGCTACATCCAAAATTGTGATAAAATAAAACAATCTAAACAAATAGATTTATAATGAGAAAATCATCTAATATAAATTTATATATTTGGATAGTAAAGTAAATTTAGTTCATTTGTAAGCAAAAAAAAAAAAAAAAAAAAAAGGCTAATAAGGTAACTAGCCCTTTTTTAGTTTAAGTTAAGTAAGTAGTCTTTTAACATTTTGTAATTAGGTTAATAGGCTTTTGTTCAGGTACGGTTCAATTAATGCGGTACGGCCGTACGGCCGCCCGTACAGCCGACACGTGTTCCGAATTTTTTTTTTCCTGAAAACGAATGAAAATTTGTTTGAACTACCATGTTATAATTTATGCACTATTCTCCTATAAACTTTGAACTATTTCCATATAATCCATGAACTATTACTTTTTAATATATTTTATCAAATTATTCATAAATTAATCGTTATATGTTATGAACTATTCAATTGTAATTCATGAACTATTATTTTATAAGTTATGCACTATCCTTTATAAATTTTGCACTTTGAACTATTCTATTATAATTCATGAACTATTCTATTATAATTCATGAACTATCCCATAATAACTTTTGAACTATTACTTTCACTTCTTTATAAATTTTGCACTTTGAACTATTCTATTATAATTCATGAACTATTCAATTATAATTCATGAACTGTCCCATAATAAGTTTTGAACTATTACTTTCACTCCTTTATAAATTTTGCACTTTGAACTATTATATTATAATTCATGAACTATTCTATTATAATTCATGAACTATCCCATAATAAGTTTTGAACTATTACTTTCACTCCTTTATAAATTTTGCACTATGAACTATTCTATTATAATTCATGAACTATCCTTTTATAAGTTAACTATTCCTTAATAAATTTTGAACTATTACTTTCACTCGTTTCTGAAAAAAAAAAATCGGGACACGTGTCGGCCGTACAGGCGGCCGCACGACCGTACCGGAATAATGTGTCTTACCTGAATAATGTGTCTTACCTGAACAGCACCCTACGTTAATATACCACTTTTTTTTACCGTCATCTTCTATCTCGACTCAAAATCTCCTCTCTTCCCTCGCCTACTCGCAGCCGCTCTCCTCTTTCCCTCAACTTCTCGTATGCCAAGGAATCGCTGCAGACCGGCCACATATCCCTTTCCTTCTTCCTCACTCACGTGCTAGCAGTTCGTAGAAGTCGTTGCAGACCGGCCACCGGAGCTTCCTCTTTCGTCTTCGCTGCAGGATGGCCGCCACCACCTCGTCGCCTATTCTTCCGGCCGTCGTCCACCACCTCTTCCCTCCTTTTGTGCAGTGAAGGTATGAATGTCCGATCATACCAGATGGCTAAAGGATCCGGGTAGATCTAGATCTAGATGGATTTGAACTTCCAACTCTTTGAGACTGCTACTCTTTTCTTTATTGCAGTCTTAGTGGTCGCCTTCATGCTTCCGGTTATCAATTTTGTCTCGAGGTTTCCAGCCGTTTGGATTGATAATTGATATACATAATGTTTCAAACTCATTGATATTTAGAATATCAAGATCAACTCATTTTTATTTCAGGAAGGAACATCAAATTACTTCAAAACTCTAATGCTTGTGTTATGTTATTTGATAGTAGCTGCCAGTTTTTTCATGCACAATGATCTCTCAAGTGGTAAGTGTTACCTTTGATATCTGAAGTAGTTTGAGGTCATCTATATCTATTTGAAAGCTCCCTCTTCTGTTTGGGATCTTATTTAGCTCTTCAGTAAAACCTTATTCTTTTGTGTCATGACCTTACTTTAGTTAGTGTCACTTAAACGTTGAAAAAATCACTATGGGTTTATATAACTAGTTCGGGGCATTTACACAACCTTGAGCTGAAGAGGGTAGGATAGTCGGATATCTTAGGAATCTATTAGCTTTAGGTAGTGTTTTACATGACAAGTTAGGACGCTGAATCGCTGATAGGGTGTAAATCGGGAACCAGCACAAAAACACACAAGTAGTAAATTAAACATTATATATGCGAGTGTAAGATACTTGCAGTAGTCTTCTGCTGCAGAAGATGAAAAGACAATGTGATGAGAAGAGGTATTTTACTATTATTCTTTTGCATATATGATGTTTTGTAAGCTTTGTATTGATTCTGTATGTGAACTTCAGAAGTGTATATGAATACATGAGGGCACAAGATAGAGAAAGAGGGAAGTGTATATAAATCGCTGATAGAGTACAAACTACGCATCTTCACTTTTGTTGACATCTCTCTATAGTTCTTGTACTTGTTCTCTAGCCTCAACAGAAAGTCTTTGAATTTATGCTCTACCAGCCTCAGCAAGAAGAAGATAGTAGTACCAAACTACCAATGGTGTCAATGCTGAATTTTCTTTTCTTTTTTGTTTAACTTCTGGTATATGAATCCAGAATGTGAATCCGGTATGTGTAAATCCTGTATGTGAATCCAGTATGTAAATTCTAAAAAATAAAAAAAAGACAAAAATAAAACAAAAAAAATCTGGTATAAATTTCATATCAGAAAATTATAAAATATAAAAAAAGACAAAAAAAAAACTTCTGGTATGATAAAATTTCTGGTATGATAAAATTTCTGGTATGAAAAAATTTCTGTTATGAAAAATTTATGGTATGATAAATTTATTCCAGAAAAATAAAAAAATAAAAAGGCAAATAAAATAAAATAAAATAAAAAATAAATTCAGTAATTAAAATTAAAACTTACATAACAAATATCAAATATTCTTTATTTTTTAATAGAAGGGTTAATTAGTTTTACCTGCCATTAAATGAAAGTGGTATCAAATTATGGGGTACATTTACTAAACACAAAACTTAAAAAGACCTAGCAGACCAAATTCTTTAAAAAAAAAAAAAAAAAGAGCTTGTTGTAAGTAGCAAGAATCGAACTTGTGACTTTCATTACAAAAATAGAGTACCTTACTCTACCATCTCAGCTACAGAAAGCTTGTAAACAAAACCCTTAACTTAATATATTTTACATTTCAGCAAGGCCGCGACCCCCCCTCCCCCCCGGCTATCTACGCCACTGCCAAAGATGGTTGAGGGTAGTCTAAGGTGGTGGCTTCATGCGGGACCTAATTTGTGAGGGATGAGCCTTGACGTTTTGTATCGTTGGCCTATGCACTAGCAGCGACATGACTAAGAGGTCCCGTTATTTCCCGGGGATAATTTTGAAAGTTGATGAGGACTTGACCTCAAGTAATGTGATCATATATAGTTGGTTCTCAGCCTCGATATGCATACCCCAAAATGGTTGATAAGCCAAAGCGGCTTGATCAAGGATATGTGCCCTAGCTTGAGTAAGAGGTGTCAAGACTCTATAACGGTAATGTCGGTGTCATCGACATCCTCTTTGGGCGAGATCACAACATCCCCTCCCCCTTGAAAAGGAATTTGATGGTTTAGAATGGTGGATATAAGTATGAAAACCATTTGTCAAGATATGAAAAGAAAACTTTTAGGCCTCTCACCCTCGAAAATCCCTCAACTCGAACCTCCCACTCATGGCCTCTCAGCTAGAGAACACTCCTACATCTCTCACCTAGAAGCTTCGACTTAAGCCTCTCACCAAGTCCGGTTTTTGTTTGAGAACAAGCAAACAACAATCAAAGAAAGAAACTTCTTCTTAAAATTCATCAACTAACTTACAAGTGCATGTCTTTGACTTTATATAGTCTACAAAATTCGTCCTAGCTAAGATACTAATGAACATTACACTAATATAGGTCCTTCAATTCATTTATTTGGCTGTCCCATTTATAGGAATGGAGTGATGGATAGAGACCCTTGAAGTGTATGGCAATGAAGATGGGGCATAAAGCAAAAAAATGACTCCCGTATACCCCTCCCAAAAACTCTCACCCTCGCCGCCAAGAACGCCCATAAACCCTAGATCTAAAATCCTTTGATCGGTGAAAAAACCTCCACCTCCCAACTCTACAAAATCATTCTTCTCCTTCGATGAATGCCTCATTTTCATTGAGGATTGTACTTTGATCTCCAGAAACTCCATCATCTGCTTCTTCTTCTTCAAGAGAAAGAAAAAACGGTAAAAAAAGGTTAAAGAATCTCAACTTCATAAGGAGTTTTTAGTCGAGATCTCAGCGAGCGGTTGGCGGTGTGAGTGTGATGGGTGGCTGGCTTTTTCTCCTTGGGGGATTGTGGCTCGGTTCTTGCCCCTTTCATGCCCCCTTTGCTCAGATCTGGATAAGCGACAATTTGCTTGGCCCGTGGTGGTTCCCTAGCGTTTGCTCTCCTTTCAAATAACTGTGACAATCACCCATTACAACAACAAGGTACTCTTCATTAAGCCGAAAACCAGGTTGGTCTTCATTCTCTGTTGCTTGAAGTCCCATCCTAATTCCGAGTTCAATCTCTGCGATTTTAAGAACCTTAAAACTGGTACAATTTATAATCACAACTACAACTCTGATTCTATTGTTTTGGATTCTTACTGGTTGTATCAACTGTTTTCGAGTCTTATCTCAAAAATGAAGGACTGGATCCGGGTAACCCTTGTTCTGTCGAACATAGGTTGCTCCTGTGCAGCTCTGAATCTTCTGTTCTTGATAGGGAGAATTGTAAGATTGAGGGCTTTATTCTGTAACACCAGTAAAGCTAAAACAATTTGCTCCGAATCAAAGAATTTGTCCTTATTAAGGCCGGCTCACAATTATAACTATGTTGTCTATTTTACCAAACTTAATGCCACCAAAATGGTTCCCTGCTACAGTTTTTATGGCTATGGATTGATTCAATTTTGTACTTGTTTTGGTTGTTGTTGATGGTGCAGATACTATTTAAATGTTACAATGTTGTTTATATGAAACTCCATGATCTGGAGAGCAGAACAAAGGACCTTGTCAATAAACTTAGGCGTGCTATCTTCATCAAAATGATGATCTTCTAAAACATTCTCAAGCTCAACTACCAACAGCGACTGTGTATGGAGATTTTGTTGAAATCCTTTCACTATCTCATACAAATAGAACAAATGAAATGTGTCCCCTACAGGACGTGTAATATCATAGCAAAAGTCAGTGATCCCGTTAGCCTTGATTACAATCCTATGGGGCCTAAAGCCTGCTATATTTATCATCCTTACTATTGTTGTTGTTGTCTTGCTTTTACCAAGCTTACCTCTTTCCAGTGTCACGATCTTGAACGATCTAATTTCAATTGTCTTATAATCATAAAAAGGCCCATGATGTGTTTTCCATTGTGGATTTGCTTCACAAACAACCCTTTGTTTATAACAAACCTTTCAAAATTTAGTGAATACTCTTCTTTTGACACTTTGATTACCATAAATTCTATCGAGCTCATGTCACTCTATTGTCGTTCATATGACCGTTCCTTTCCTCGTGTTGCCTGACTTTAATGACTACGATCATGCTATTTACAAAGTTCATTACAATTTCACCCTAACACGATGTATTTTAAGATCACTAGGCTATACCGCCTTCTTTATAGAGAAAAGAAAGGTAATTTATGATTATTAGTTTTTGGAACATTTGAGGAATGGGCCGGAGTAACCTCTGGATAAACCTCGAAGTTGTTTGTAAAATTCACAAGATCAATGTAATTGCCCTTGCAGAAACAAAATCAGAAAAATCACGTGATGACCGCATTTGAAAATCAGCTGGCTTTGACAATATGATCTATTGTCCGGCAATTGGAAGAGTCGGGGGTTTATGCCTCCTCTGGAAAGAATATCAACTTAGAAATCAAACAATTACCTTTAAAGCAAAGAATGATAGACTTATCTGTATTGAATTTTTATGTAAAAACACAAACCATAAAATGAATGTCTTTTTTTACATATGCTCCCCCACAAGAAACCCTGAAAAACCAATTTTGGGACTCATTGTCCAAATTCATCCAAGATTCTGACAATCCTTGTATTGTCCTTGGAGACCTTAACGAGATTCAACATCACTCGGAAAAATAAGGTGGTGCCCCGATCAATACGAACAGATTCAATAGATTAATAAACTTCAAAAACACTTGCAACTTGGAGGATGTGAAAACCCACGGCAATCCTTTTACGTGGAGGAAAAAGTGTATCGGACCTAATAACATACTTGAAAAACTTGACCGTGTCATGGTTCATAACCAAATCCTTCAATGGTACCCAAATTTAACAACAAAAAATCACGCATTACCCTTTCAGACCACTGCCAAATTTCACTTGATATCTCGGTCTCAAAAAATTTCACTCCTCAACCTTTTAAATTCGAAATGATGTGGACCAAACGAAAGTCTTTTGAAAACATAGTTAAACAAACTTGGCGATCAAATTTCACGGGCAATGAAATGTTCAACCTAACAAAGAAAACACAACTAATGAAAACAAAAGCAAAGAAATGGAGTAAAACAAACTTTGGCAACATTTTCAAACAACTCAAGGAGATCGAAGCCAAACTCGAAGAAATTCAGAGCAAATCTCTTTCAACCCCAATCCAAAGAGATGACCTTCTACAAAAAAAACCTCCTATCCAAACAAAACAATCTTCTTGCTTTTCATCAAAGATATTGGAGACAAAGAACCAAAAATAAACATTTGAAAAATATAGACTCGAATTCAAAATACTTCGACCGGATTGCTACGGGTAGAAGAAATCGCAAACACATAAAAGAACTGACAACTTTTAATGGAATTCTTCTATCCACTGAAAGCGAGATCCGCTCTGAAGTCAGGTCGGAATTTATGAAAATATTTTCTAAAACACAACTGAATATTCCTTTACTCGAGGAGAAAATACAACTAATCAAAAATAAAGTTAGTAATGAAGACAATACTAATCTAACAAAGGCACCGACCAATGTTGAAATCAAAAATGTTGTCTTCGACATTGGGTGCGATAAATCTCCAGGCCCTGATGGCATGCCTACTGGATTTTACCAAAAATATTGGCACATTGTGAGAAACGACGTTACAAAAGCAATTAAAAACTTCTTTAGGAGTGAAAAAATGCTTAAACAAATAAACCATACTTTCATAACTCTTATCCCTAAAATGGATAACCCGACAACAACTAACCATTTCAGACCAATTAGTTTGTGTACTACTATCTATAAAATCATAGCAAAAATTATCACAAATAGAATGGAATTGATAATCCCAAAACTCATTCACCCGCTCCAAGGCGCTTTTGTTGCTAACAGATCAATTCATGACAATATTCTCATTGCACACGAGATTTTTCACTCCTTTAGAACAAAAAAAGATAAGGAAGGATGGATGACTATCAAACTGGATATGGAAAAAACTTTTGACCAAGTTGAGTGGTCTTTTATCTTTCGAATTTTGGAAAAATTCGGATTTTGTAATAAATTTGTGGGATGGATTAAAGAGTGTTTATCCACTGTTTCTTTCTCTGTCCTTGTAAACAATGGCCCCACTGAGCAATTCTTCCCTGAAAAAGGTCTCAGACAAGGTGATCCCCTATCACCATTTTTGTTTATTCTTGGAGCTGAAATCCTAACTCAAATGCTACAAGATGACTGCAATAACTATGATAATCATATTGGAATTCCTCTTTGTAGACAAGGAACCCCAATACCTTTCTTATCTTTTGTTGATGTTATGATCATTTTCGCTAAAGCAAACATGGCCTCATGTCAAAGAACAAAACAAATTTTGGAAACATATTGCGCCATATCGGGACAAAAGATCAACTATAAAAAATCTGCTTTCCAAACAACAAAAAATACAAATGAAAACAACATAACCCAATTAAAAAACATCTTGGCTATGAACCACACTAAATCTCTTGACAAATACCTTGGTTGTCCTATCATTAACGGAAGAGTAACAAAAGAAACCTTTGGGGATATCAATCTCAAAACTAAACAACAACTCACAAAATGGAAAGCCAACTCTCTTTCCCAAGAAGGGAGAAAGACCCTCATAAAACATAATTTAGCAACTAAACCAACTTTTGTTATGTATAGCTTTATGCTCCCGACCTATAATCTAAAAGAACTAGATAAAACTTAATTATAAAAAATTCTTTTGGAACAAAGGAGATCAACACAAGCCTATTATTAGTTGGGATGCGATCTGTAAAACAAAGAAAAATGGTGGGCTTGGATTGAGTAGAGCTCACATTACAAATGAAACTTTTATGAAAAATCCTCGCAAAACCAAACAACATTTGGGTAAAAATTATCAATGAAAAATACTTAAAAAATATTAACATCCTAAACTACCAAAAGAAAGGTGCAACATCATGGCAATGGAATAACCTCATGAAACTCAAATCCGAGTTCAAAAATGGTCTCATCTGGCAGATTGGAAATGGTAAATATATCAATTTTTGGCTTGATAATTGGCTAACACCATCTCCGCTTATAACAATGGCACACAATATCAATCTAATTGATACTAACATTAAAGTCAATCACTTTATCAATAACACAAGACAGTGGGATGTTACCAAAATTGAAAACGAACTACAAAACATCATTGGCCAGGACCTTAGGGATAAAATTCGGGAAACAATTATCCCAAACAACGAAATTCATGATAGGCTTTACTGGAAATGTAGCAAAAATGGGTGGTTTACCACTAAATCTGCTTCTGAGATGCTTGAATCACAAACGTGCTTTTCCCACCATAACATTTGTGATTGGATCTGGAAACTTGATACCCAACCAAAAATTAAAAATTTCCTTTGGAAAATTTCACAAAATGGAATCTCAACAAAAGCCAAGCTTGAGGAAAGAAGACTCGCTGTTACAAGACATTGTGAACTATGCAAGCACCAACTCGAGGACCTAGTCCACTTGCTTTTCGAATGCCCCTTTTCTAAACAAATTATCGGGAAAATTGACAAGACAATGTTATTCGAATTAAAAAAAATTAACTATAACAATAAAAAAATTCATGAAATCCTAATCGAAGTTAAAAATGTATTAGGATTAAACAAGTTAGCTTGCATCGCAACCATTTGGTGGAGTATCTGGTTGTTCAGAAACAAAATCATTTTCGGTAACGAACCAATCGGATTTTGCCACAAAGTTACAAGTTTCATCAAGGAACAAATCCATAGGTGGAAAGCCAACTATTTTGATGAAGACGACTTTGACATAAAACAACCACAAAAGAACGTGAATCCCACTAAAAGGAAAAAACACAATATTAAATGGGACAAACCACAACATGACTTTCATAAACTAAACTTTGATGGCTCAAAACTTGACTCGGAAATAACATCAATTGGATACGTGATCTGGGACCATAATGGAAAGGTCGTTAGCCTTGATGCAAAGCAAAATAACTTTAACTCAGTTGTAAAAGCTGAAGTTTTGGCCCTTAAATCAGGCCTTCACGAGGCGATTAGATTCAAAATCATAAAAATCGAAACTGAGGGGGATAACCTCTGTGTTATTCAAGGTTGTTGGAGTTGTCCTTGGGAGATCGAGATAATTATTTCCGACTCCAAACTGGACCTCTGTTTTTTTGACGAAGTTCAGATTAGGCATGTCTTCAGAGAAGTAATTGTGTTGCATACAGATTAACCCATTTGGGAATATCGACACTCAACACCACCTTTTCTGATGATCCCGAACTTTGTGTTATCATCCGTATAGGGTGGACTACCTCTAGAAGATAGTCCAACCTAACTGCTTTCCGTCATAAAAAAAAAATGAAGATGGGTAGTGATTGTCTTGTCCCTTGACATGGATCCACTTGAATATATGAGTGAATAGATGGATCTTTGGTTGATCTTGGACGCGCTCATGATGATGGAAGAGAACTTCATGTGTGTTGACTTTATGGATGTAGCAAATAATTTACGAAATTAGTTGTAACTTCAACGCTAAAACTAGTATTTTGATCGAAAAACAATTCGTATCATTTTCAGTAAATAGATTGATAGTTTTTTCATTTTAGTATTCTTTAATGTTGATATTACCTTGAATTCCTTATTTTGAGTTATTTTATCAATATTTAATAATGTTATTTAAAAATTATATACATGACTTACAAGCTCAGAATGCCCAATTCTTTTGATACAAAAGTGTAAAAATAAAATAGTTAAAAATATATATATTTGAAACTTACAATTTTTTTTAATAAATCTTAGTTTTTTAAGGGTTATAAATCATTCCAATGTTATTCGATACATTTCATTTATGTGGGTCACATGATTCATATGGTCGCCAACTGGTCATCCATCAATATGAAGGTGCAAATGCGACTGCATGCGGGATTAAATAATAATTAACATAATCTTCATATTGGCATGCATGTTTTTGTAATGATTATACATTATCCGTACATTAAGCTCAAAATATACTTCCAAAAAAGCCCATAAACTCCTAGAAATAAAAAAAAAATTTGGATTATCATATTTTTTAATTTTTTGAATTTGTCAAAATATTTTTTAATTTTTAGATAATGCCGTTAAATTTAAAAATTTTTTGAATTATACCTTTCTACCGTTCATACATTAATATTTATTAGATTTTTTTAATAATTAAAAAGATAAGTTATTCATTTAAAAATTTATTTATAGCTTTAACATGAATATTAATAATAAACTCTAAAAATATAATTATCTTCTTTTCCTCAAAATATTAAGTTATAAATGTTTGAAGAATATATTCCGAAAAAATTTTAAAACTCAAGAGCACTATAAAAAAAATGGTAACAAAATTAGAAAAGTTACATGAACATTATCCTCATTTTTCCAAAAAAATTACATACACTTATTTCATGTTTTCAGCAAAATAAACCGTGTTTCTAACTGGTTGACCCACCTAGAAATTTTGACCACCAACACGTGTATTTTTGACCATCACGAACTTCGAAGTTTTATCCGTAAAAATGTTCTAGAATGGACTACCTCTAGGAGACTGTTTTCCATTTATCAAAAGAAAATTTTATTTTCCCCAAAAATTACAACAACTAATAATAGTTGCATATCCTTACCAAAAAATAATGGCTGCATATTTGTAAGCCTGGTCTTTTTCAATTTTTACCTATACAAAATCCAATGATAATTTTATTTTATTTTTGTAACTTATGAAAACAATAATAAAAATATAACTGTGCGTATTCTATTTTCTAAACATAAATTTTAATATAATGTGATCACAATAGTTATCTCTATAAATGTGAAATAAAAAACATCAAGTTTAAAAATATGAATTGTTTGATTTACTTTTTTTAGGTGTTAAAGTGGTTTTATTATAGTAATTTAAAATATAAAATCTATACAGTAAATGTAAATACAAAAAAAAAAAAAAAAAAAAGCTAGTTTACAAGTCTGAGGCTAAAAAGAACTTTATAGACGTTTTTTTATTTATTTTTTGTTTTTTTACCATTCAAGACTATCCAAACCGCAATAAGATTAAAGTTGGAATTTCCACGTAAGATATTCCTAGTCTTGATTGCATTGATAATTGTCTTTCTATGATGATTGAAGTTTTGTTTTAATCATTTTACCAAATTGAAAAATTCAACACCTAATTTCTCCTCCGCGTCTCTCTCTCGGTCTTGGCGTCTCGCCACTCTTCCAGCTTGGATTTGTTGTTCTTCCGACTTCAGTATACACTTTTTCTGTCTATCGTCGTTTACTCACTCAACCCCAATTCATACACTTACCTTTCGAACTATGGCGAATTTCGAATCTAAATTCGTTGAATCCAATTCTCTTTAGTTTCATTTACAAGGTTTGAGTATTCGTTAATTGCGATTTCAGACTTTAGATGCTCGAATTCTAGGGTTCTTTGTTTTCAAGGAAGAGTTCAAAATCGATCTAGATTTAGACAATGCCTGGTCACAAACCGAAGTCGGAGAAGGCAGATGAACCGAAGCAACTTCGACGAGATCCATATGAGGTGCTCGGCGTCTCTCGTAACTCTACAGATCAGGAAATCAAGTCAGCTTACCGAAAATTGGCACTCAAGTATGTTAATTAGTCGCTTTATTGTTTTAAATTCATGAGATGTTTGTACGTATTTGCGTTTTCGAATTAATCTATGGTGAACTAAGTCCAAACTAGGGATTTCTTCTCGATTGATGAGTTGGAGGTAGTTTTAGACTGTGCTTAATTGATTAGTTGTTAGCTATCTGAAGGTATGGTAGGGAGTCATGTGTTGATATTCAATATAACTTGTTGCAAGCCTTGTGAGTTGCTCTCTTTGTGGTCATGCGTATGCTGTAAAATGTACCTTTTCAGTAGTAGTATTCGCCGTACTCTTTGTCATACCGATTGCTGAACTTTTCCAGGTATCATCCTGACAAGAATGCAAATGATCCAGAGGCTGCGGATATGTTTAAGGAAGTCACATTCTCATATAATATATTATCAGATCCTGAGAAAAGGCGACAGTATGATGCAGCTGGTTTTGAGGTGAGCTAATATTGGTAAAATTCAGATTATATTTCTAATTTCTTATGCCAACAATTCTTTATCAGCTTATATTTTTTTTAATGTGTTTGATTAGGCCGTTGAGTCAGAAAGTCAAGAGATGGAGCTAGATCTTTCAAGTCTAGGAAGGGTGAATACAGTGTTTGCTGCACTATTTAGGTAAGCATGATTGTCATACTGTTATCTCTTTTACCTGCAGACGTTGATGCCAAACTGAGAAGACTCTGATATATCATGCGTGTGTTTTTCTTCTTTTCCTGAGAGCAGTAAACTCGGCGTTCCAATTAAGACGACTGTATCAGCAACTCTTTTAGAGGAGGCACTAAATGGAACAGTAAGCATTCATCCACTTCCCCTTGGCCAGCCATTTTGCAGAAAGGTATGATTATTGAAGTATTATAAATTGGAGTATCATATTCATGTTTTCGCCTAATCCTTTGGTAGTTCCGTAGTCACATTTTTTAGGCTTACTATTCATGCAGGTTGAGAAGCAATGCGCCCATTTTTATTCGGTTAATGTGACAGAAGAAGATGTGCAGGGGGGACTCGTGTGTCATGTTCGTTCATCAGAGAAAAGCAAATTCAAGGTTTGTGTTAATTGTGTAATTAAAGCAAAATGATAGAGCCTTGCAATCGATGCAGTCATATGTATGTGAGTTGTTACCACCTTTTTGAAAAAAAGGAGCTATTGTCATATTTCTTCAAAACTCTTGTCCACAGAATTTATGCTCTTACACCATTTAAGGACCATTCTTAAAGTGATAGCTATTCTGCTGAAGTACAAGTGAAACATTTGGGATGAATGTGGCTATGGGCGGTATGCAACTTCCATCATGGTTCACAACTTTAAATGGTTAAAATCCCACCAGTGAATATAATTGTCTAAATATGAGATATTGGTAAAGTTTATACTTGTGCTTTGAAACCCAGTATTGCTCTGATACCATTAACCTGGCATGTCTTGACTTTTTTCTGGCAGCTATGATTTTCTGAAAATAGTAAAAAATGTGTTCACTTTCATAGTATGCATGATCTGTAGAATTGAGATGTACAAAAGATTGTCTGATTGTCTCCTCTTTTTATTTCCCAGCTACTGTACTTTGAGCAAGAGGAGAATGGTGGACTGAGTCTGCTACTACAGGTAGTCATAGTTTGTTTTGGTCTAAAATGCATTACTATGAACAAATTTGTTCTAAGTTTCCGTTGGCCACAAATAGCTAATTATGATTTTTTTTTTTTTCAACTTGTTTAATCTTTTGGTATCTGGTTCTCAACGACAATGTTCATGACTCTATGATCTCTAACAACAACCTATTTGCATCTTCATAAAGGAGGACAGTAACAAAACAGGGAAGGTCAGATATGCGGGAATGTATTTTCTTGGCTTCCCAGTTTATCGTATGGACCCTTCAGCTCAGACGGTCAGTAGCCATCCGATTGTATTGTGAAATTTTTAGCCTACTTTATCTGCATTCTGCAATTCTTATCTGAAATGTTATTTTCTCGGACAATTTTACAGGCAGCAGCTGCAAAAGATCCTGATTCTGCCTTCTTTAAGATTCTGGATAGATTTCAGCCTTGTGAAATAACTGAACTAAAAGCTGGCACGCATGTATTTGCTGTTTACGGTTAGTCATTTACACAGGTACCATGTATCAAGCTTCTTTTAATCATAGGTGAAGCTAATGATTGGCTGTGTTCCCTTTCTGGGCTTATATTGTAGGTGACAATTTTTTCAAAAGTGCAAGCTACACCATTGAAATTCTTTCTGCTGCACCTTTTGCAAAAGAGAAAGGTGAGCTTAGAGCTGTGGAGACGCGACTTTTAGCTAAAAGGGTTGAATTGTCAAAGTTTGAGAGCGAATACAGAGAGGTTTGAACCCGGACATTGCATATGTATACATTATCTAAGTTTCTATCTGTCTTAGAATCTTATGGACTGCATTGTGTCAAGAGGTGCTTGCTCAATTTACGGAGATGACAAGCAGATATACACAGGAAATGAAATCAGTGAGTTCTTAAGTTTGAGAAAACACTGAAAGTATACATTTTTACACTTTGTATTCAACTTCATCATTCTTCTTGCTGCAGATTGACGATCTGTTCAAACGAAGAAATGAAATTCATGCTTCATACTCCGTTACTCCCTTACAAATGAAGCGCACTTCAAGTAAAACTGAAAAGAGTGGAAGTGCCTCAAAAGAGCCTGAGGATGATAGTCAAGCAAAAGAGAGCAAATCAACGAGTGACGGAAATAAGAAAAAGAAATGGTTCAATGTCCACTTGAAAATGAATCAGAAAAGGACTTGTTGAAAGTGGTGAAATTGTTTACATGCCCAGATTCATCCCGATTCCTAACTCCGTGACCATAAGTCTTTCAAGAGATCGATCTACTGGATCTAGGTTATAAGATCGACGGTACTCTGGACCACGGAGTAGCAATTTTGTGGCAATGCATTGGGTCTGAATTCACATTGATCTGTCTTGAACTTGCCAATATGCAGGTGATTCTTTGGCTCTATTACTCTTCTTAGGAGAAGTGACAAATTATTATTCATTTGTAAATGTTTGTTTCATTTATTTAAGCATCAATGGCACGACAATTATTGTTTATTTGGGTCTAATTACTTGCAATTACAATGTTGTAAATCACTTGTCAGTAATGAGTCGGGTGATACGACTGATAAATTACAGGTAGGTGGTGGGATATGCCCTTTTTGAGAGCAGTCAATCCTTTGTTTGACATGAATTCAACTTACCAAGATACCCAGATGCTAGTTATGGGAAATGCGCTCATAGTGGCCTCCCGCGATGCATTCTTCTCTTACATAATTATAAGCATGATAACATTAAAAACAAAATACCGTCCAGGCCAAAACCTACAAATTAGCCGGCACAACCACCACAATGTCAATGTATAAAAGGACTTGTCGTATCATATATAGCAACAAGGAAAGTGAGAATGCCAAGAATCACAATCGGAAGCCTCGCGGAATGCAGGCAAGGAGAGGCCCTAAAGGCGGCATTGGCCGAGTTCATCTCCATGATCATCTTCGTCTTTGCCGGACAAGGCTCCGCAATGGCATTTAGTAAGACCAAACCCTAATTCACACATAAACAATCTATCTTCTCTTCTTTTTAGTTCAACGATTTTTATATATTTTGAAATGTTGTTTAGATAAGGTGACAGACAACGGTTCAACTACACCGGAAGGGCTGGTGGTAGCAGCATTGTCTCACGCGTTTGCCATTATCGCCGCCATTTCCGTAGGAGCAAACATCTCCGGGGGTCATGTCAACCCTGTTGTCACAGTGGGCGCCCTTATTGGCGGACACATCACCTTCGCAAGGACCATTCTTTACTGGATTGCTCAGTGCCTTGGCTCTGTCGTTGCTTGCCTGCTTCTTAAGTTCGCTACCGGCGGCTTGGTAATTAATCTCCTTAATTAAGTTCGCTATGAATGACGATTTAAACGTACGTACGTATGTACGTAATATTTTAAGAATTAATTTGCAGACGACAACAGCATTCTCCCTTTCCTCGGGAGTGAGCGTGTGGAATGCCCTAGTCTTCGAGATCGTCTTGACCTTCGGACTTATCTACACCGTCTACGCAACAGCCTTGGACCCTAACAAGGGAAATAACGGGATCATCGCTCCCATAGTCGTGGGCGCCCTCGTCGCTGCAAACATCCTAGCCGGGGCCGCTTTTGAAGGAGCATCCATGAACCCGGCTTTGTCGTTTGGCCCAGCTGTGGTTAGCTGGACTTGGGAAAATCACTGGGTCTACTGGCTTGGACCCTTCCTTGGCTCCACCATTGCTGCCCTTGTTTATGACACCCTATTCATCGCCCCGCCCAACTACCAACAGCTTCCGGCCGCTTCTATCTAGAACAAATTTCAAACTCATTTCTTCCATTTTTTCATATATGTATAACTCATTCTTTTTTCTTGAAATGCATTTTAAGAATGTGTTTCGGTCAATGAGAATGAAACTCAAGTACCACTTTCTCCCGGTCATTATGTATATTCGCTTGCATCTTTTCAAATCGAGACTCGTTAAGAGTTTCCCAAGGATGCATGTATTTTATCTCTTCCAAATTTCATGGAATTATTTGTGATTTCATCTTCTACGGAGTGTTATCGATATTTTATTGGCATAGTTAATTCTCGTAAACTCTAAAAGTCTTAGTGTTCTCGATATTTTATTGGCATATATATATAACACCAATCGGCTCAAAATTTTAATGCATAATCTATTATCTAAATGAGTACGGAGAGTATATATCGTTTTCCTTAGTAGATCTCTTTACGGTTTTTGTAAGCTTTATCACTAATGGATAGATAATTGAAAGCGACCTATCGATTTGACATATTTTGAATCATAACCTATTTGAGAAAACACTGAAAGCATACATTGTTACACTGTAAATTCAACTTCATCATTCTTCTTGTTGCAGATTGACGATCTGTTCAAACGGAGAAATGAAATTCATGCTTCATACTCCGTTACTCCCTCACAAATGAAGTGCACTTCAAGTAAAACGCCTCAAAAGAACCTGAGGATGATAGTCAAACAAAATAGAACAAATCAACGAGTGACGAAAATAAGAAAAAGAAATGGTTCAATATCCACTTGAAAATGAATAAAAAAAAGACTTGTTGAAAGTGGTCATATTGTTTACATGCCCAAACTCATCCCGATTTCTAACTCTATGACCATTGCCAAACTTTGAAGTGTTTCAAGAGGTCGATCTAGGTTATAAGATCGACGGTTTTGTGGACCATGGAGTAGCATTTTTGTGGCAATGCATTGGGTCATAATTCACATTGATCTGTCTTGAACTTGCCAATATGCAGGTGATTCTTTGGCTCTATTACTCTTCTTAGGATAAGTGACAAATTATTATTCATTTGTAAATGTTTGATCTGTCTTAAACTAGCCTTAGCCTTTAAACACACAAGACATCTCTTAATCATGTTCTCTACATCCTTAAGCATATGAGGCCAATAAAATGTGATGCAACATGTGATGCGTCTTATCCCTCCCAAAATGTCCCATTAAACCTCTCATATGAGCTTCCTCAACAAGCAATAATCTAAGGGAACATGTACGAATACACACCTTATCAACCTTAAATAAAAATCCTTCAAACAAGTACAACTTATTTAAGGAACTTCGAGACTTACAATGCTTATAGATGTCTCCAAAATCAGCATCATCAACATATAGATCTTTAATGTAATAAAAGCCTAAAACCTTAGAATCCATAGTAGTGATCAAATAATGTCTCCTAGAAAGAGCATTAGCTACAACGTTATCCTTACTCTTCTTATACTTAATGATATAGGGAAAATTTTCTATCAACTCCATCCATCTACCATGTCTCCTATCTAACTTATCTTGACTTCTAAAATGTTTCAAGGACTCGTGATCTGTACATAGGACGAATTCATTAGGCCAAATTGATAATGTTCTCATCTCTTAAACACTCGAAATAATGCATAAAGCTCCGTATCATACGTTGAGCAATTTAAGCATGCTCCTTTCAATTTCTCACTAAAGAATGTGAGTGGCTTACCTTCTTGCATAGTACTCCTCCAATGCCAATTCATGAAGCATCACATTCGACCTTAAATGGATTGGTTAAGTCTGGAAGTACTAGAATAGGTACATGGGACAACCGCCACTTCAACTCCTTAAGCGCCTTCTCTTGAGCATCTCCCCACACAAATAGTACTTTCTTCCTTTTCAATGAAGTGAGTGGGGCCTCTATGATGCTAAGATCTCACACAAATCTCCTATAGAAGGTGGCAGACCGTGGAAGCTTCAAACGTGTTCAATGGTAGTAGGTGTTGGCCATTCATGGATAGCCTTGATCTTCTCTTCATCCACTACTAAACATCTTGTACTTACTAAAAAACCAAGAAAAACAACTTGATTAGTGTTAAGCTCACATTTCTTAATATTAGCATACAAAGATTCAATTCTAAGAGTTCCAAGTACTTCCCTTAAATGTTCTTCATGCTCCTTAAGTGATCTACTATACATAAGGATGTCATCAAAGTAAACCACTACAAATTTTCTAATGTAATAACGTGTTCGCTCCAAACGGTGTGTGCAAGCTTTAAATTTATACCGAGGAAATATGCTTAAAACAAGGATGCGAACCCGCAGTGTACGGGTCAATTGTAATAAAAGCAAGAAATTTCAGGGGTCGATCACAGGGACTTAGGTGAAACAAAGCAAGTATAGGTTATCAATGCAATTAATACTAACCACAAAAGCGATTAAAACAATCAAAGATGATAAAAAGTCAATTAAGGAAAATATGCAATTTTAGGGATTAAGGCATCTAGTTGTGGTTCCAACTCAAGATCTAAAGATAAGCGGACAAAGCTGAGATTTTTGCAAAGGGAAGGTGTTTCCAAAGTGGAATAGATCACCGGGTAAGTCTCACTACTCATAATCCCAAACCAAAACTCCTATTACCGGGTAAGTCTCAAGGAATTAAGGAAAAGAACTATAACCTCAAACCAACACACCACCTAGGGGAATAGAATCAAACTTTACCGGGTAAGTCTCAGGCTAACTCACAAAGATGGGATGAAGGCACACTCAAACCCCAATAAAGGATAAACCTTTATTACCTACACTTATGATCTTGGGTAAACAAACAAAGGAATCACCGGGTAAGTCTCATCCTAGGCTTGTGTTGAACTAGGAAAAGGTGTAATAAGAATAGGATTTGGCAAACTCTAACACTTAACTCTCAGTTTCGGATCAGAAAAGGTCACCTCGGTCAGACAGAATCCACCCCGGCCGAGGTGTTCATCGACTGAGCGAGGTACTCTAGGGTTAAGGATAAAGACTCGAGCTTTCAGGGTCCTACTGGGATTAAGATCGTTCTATCATCGTTTTTCCCACAACCTTCAGCCAATCACCCTAGAATCACACAAAGAAATTAGCCACTCATCATCATGAAAGCAATAATCGAATATATGAGGAAAGATTGAATATTTAAACACAAAAACCTTAAGAACAAGGCTTTAATAACTGAATCAAATATAAAACAAATCAGTGTTCCTTCAATCACGAATCAAACAAGACAATAAACCAAGAAATAGCCTAAGGAAAGCTCACAAACTCCTTCAAAGCTATCTTCTAACAAGGAAATCTTCCTTCTTCCTTCAATCTTGAAGGGAAATCTTCTGCAACTGCAGGATCTTTGACTGCTGCGTGTTGTGTCCGCCTTCAAGCCTGTAAGCGTGTGTTAAATTTGTAGAAAATCCAACCCTTTTTATAGGAAAATTGCCTCCCAAAGATAAGAGATCTTAGAAAGATATTTTCCCATAAAATATATCTAATTAAATCAGCTGAATATATCTTCTTCCTTCCAAAAATCCAGCCCAAAAATATAAGATCTTCTTTCCATAATTAAAAGATCTCAACAAAAAAAAATATATCTCCTTGCTGAGTCAGGATATTCGCCTCGGTCGGGGCGTTCTTCAAAATCACCTCGGTCGAGGTGACACTGTAGCTGACCGAGGTGAATATCAGCTGAAGGTGAAATCTCTCAAATCTGGTCCAAAGTGAATCTTTGATCCTTTTCCATGCTTCTTGAGTTCTTCCTTTAAGCTCCTGAATGTAGCTCCAATGACTCCTTAGCTCCTTTAGCTCTATTTTGGTCCAAAATCTGCCATTTTACCTACGATTACAACGAAACTAGGTGTAGACCTCGATTCCCGTAAAGGTAGATGAAATGACAATATAATCACATAATATACATCCAAACATGCAGATTATTGAAGATAAAACGTCTAAACAAGTCCCAAAATATAGACTATAATCCATGCTATCAAAATACCCCATACTTGTCCCTTGTTTGTCCCCAAGCAAGTTCCAAATCTTAGATATAAGATAGAATGGATTATAAGTCATAAAGATCAATGAAAAGTATTTTAAAAACATTTTGGTGGTGTGCTTCACTCATAGATCACTCTAAGAGAATGCTTCATGGCAATTAAAATCAAGACATGATCAAAACATTTTATAAATATAAGAAAGTTGTTCATCTTTGCATAAAATCATAGAATGCATAATAAATCATAATTATCGAAATTAATCATGTATAATCCAGTTTAAACCACCAAGTCAATCAACAAGCTCAAGGTCTCAAGGGCTTTCCAAAAGAAAGGTCAAGAAACGTGTGAGGGTGGGATGTATATAGGGAATGTGGTGCTAGAATCCGGGAAAAGGAATCTTTACTTCACTTGCTTTGAACTACAACATCTTCCACCAATAAGCTTTGCTTATTTTATTTTTTTACTTTACTTTTTGGGATGCATGGACAAAGGTGCACAATAACCGAAGCCTAGGAAATCAGCAATCATCAATTTCTCGAGATGCCTCAAACCCTTGATGCACATACCATGACCCGTTAGGAATATCGCTCAATCCGACTTTGGCAAGACACAAACACCCGGCTATGTGAATGGTGCCGAGTTACTCATCATCATGATTGACTTCCCCAAACCTATTTGTTTCTTTCTAAACTTTCAGCCCACATCTCAACTTTTCTTTCACTTGCTTTTCACTTGCTTGCTTCCAAATTCCCGGATAGGTAAAGAAAGGCAAATATATACATGAGGGGCTAAGCATGATCAAGAAGAAGAAGAGAAGAGAATGAATTGCCTTGGTCTTTCCAGGAAGAGAGTGAGAGAACTCATCATGTGGCGTCAACCTTCAAATTCAACATAATTTGGATAAAAATAAAGTATTAAACATGCCAAAATTCCAAACAAAGCATTTAGCAACTTAAACATATCATAAAACCTTTCAAACATATAAAGATTTTAAAACCAATCTGCAAACAAAATCATCACTGAGATCATATCCAGAGAAGAAGCACAAAAATAATTTCGAAAACTTTTTCAGTTAAACCAGCTCGGTCGAGATGTTCTAAGTCAACCGAGGTGAAACACCTCATTCGGCCAGAATCATCCCGGTCGAGGTCAAAATTTTTTTTTATTTTTAACCAGTTTTTGACGTTTTTCTCAATCAAATAACCTGTATGCATGTATGCAGTCTCAGATAAACACATAGAGCATAAGAAAATCATACATAGAAAGTCATAGTCATACAAGCATACACAAATGTCGAATAAGATACATCCATACCCCATACTTGGGACACATTGTCCCAATGGGTCAAAACAAGTCTAAAGAAACAAGATACTCACCAGACATAAGCTGAGCTGCATAATAAATAAATAAAGAAATCCTGCAAGCTCTAATCCTGATCTGCCGGTGCTGGTGGTGGATATGGCACATATGGATGCAGAGATGGGTCAAACGGGTAGCCCATGACCTGCTGGAACTAAATCTCGGCCATCCAGCACTGGAAATGCTGGCCCTCTAACATCTGATGTGTCCAGTCCTGGATCTCCCGGTGCTGATCATCAAAACGCTCCTGGATGTCTACAGTCAGGGCAGCGTAAGCATCGATCATCTGATCCGTGAGGTCATCAATCCTCTGGTGAGCCACCAGATCTCTGAGTCTGCGGCGGTGAGATTTGCGCTGAGGTGGTGGTGGTGGTGGTGCTGCGGCCTCTCCCACTGTCTCCTCGTCGTCTAGATCGACGATTGGCACACTGAGACCAGCTGTATCTTGTAAAAGCTAGGATTTCCGAATCCTAATAAAGGATGATTAAGGGTGATTAAGTTAATCATCGATATCAATTGACCCATAAATCGCGAATAGTGTGTAGATGACGAGTATGAATTCCACCATTATAATTTTGGCGTAAATTTGGACGTATGGGGGAAATTTTACTTTTTCCTCCGGGGAATAATTTTTACCCTCTCGTATTATTTGGAGCATTTGGGAACTTCAATTAATAAAATTGCAGTTGAGAGAAATGATCAGGACATTGGGTATGTTCAAGATATGAAATAACATGGAAAGACAAAATTGCCAAAAGAGTCGCTATTTCGTTTCTTAGCGGCTAAGAAAGACGGCTTAGGAATACGCGTTTTCCGAGAAAGTTACGGAATAATTATCCACACAATATGTCAGATTTATTATTCCAATTTCGAAAAGTTTGGAGAAGGGGCTCAAACCGCCTTCGGATCGGTTAAAGGATAACTATCGACTTTGCTAAAGATAGTTATCGTCTTTGCTATAAATAGCGGAAATTCATTTATTAATTCATTTCCTTTCACAATTCCTCGTAAAAGCTCTGATTTCTCTCAACCTTCAACTTCAGATCTACTCTTCGTTTGTAATCCGATTTCAATTCCGTTTGAGTTTTCGGATTCCTCTCTTCGTCCTCTTCATTTTGGTACCGAGCTTCTGCGTTTCCATTGAAGTTAAGGTCAGGTCGAGCCTCCCCTTATATGGCCGTTTCCGTCGCTCAGATTCCGGTGAATCTGATGGTGTCCGAGCGTAGCCTGCGTCGTTGTGATTCCGAATCTTCTTTCGGATCGTCAATCGGGTTTGTAACGAATAAGTTATGAATTTATTCGTTTTCCGTATTGAGATTTGGCCTAAATTGACCTTAGGCTTGTCAAAATGGATAATTGGAAATTCCATTATGCTCGTTATATTATTCTGGTGATTATGGGCTATTTGTTTGATGAGATCTGATGATAGTTGGGTCTGCGGGCAAAACGTTATTCTGATGAAATTTAATTAATTAATTAAATTAGGAATCTAGAAAACGCTATAAGCTAATTAAATTCAAAGGAATGAATTTAATTGATGTTTGAAGCAAGAAGTTTAATACGAGGAATATGATATTCTCGGCAGGTGGTGTTGAAGACGGTAGTCTAACTATAGCTTAGTTGCTCAGTGAGTGTATCCAGGTAAGTCTTCGGACTTACTTAGCTTCGATTTGCAGAAACCCGTGCCTAAGAGATTTATATATCACTGTGTTGATATGTGTTGTTGTTTTGAAATGCCTTGTTATGTTGAAATGTGAATGTTGATATGCATTGAAATGTGTTATGTGTGAAGCATGCTTGATGTGTTTATGATGAAAATGACATTATGATGTGTACAGCATGCTTAATGTTGTTATGATTATTATCATGTCAATATGTCATGGTTATGAGAAATGGTTAAATGAACATGTGTTAGCCTATGGAGGCGTGCTATTAAATGAGATGATAAACTTGTTGAAGAATGATAATGTATGACATGATAAGCCTTTTGAGGCATGTGATATGATGATGACCTGTAAAGGTCAATAGTATGTAAATTGTTTAAGACTCTGAGCTAACCATTAGCCAGGTCGCTAGCTATTGCAGTGAATGCTGGAGCTCGGCCAAGCCCGGATCACTTGCGTTTGTATAAGAATGACACCGAGTCTGATGGACTTCAGGCTCGGGTCGCACACCTAGTGAAAATGATAAATGTTTACATTAACATGAATGGCAAAATGTTGCATGTGGTTAGGGGTTAAGACCATAACCCACCACGAGAAAGCCTGGCCCGTAGACTTGATCAGTCTGGCTACGACCTAAGAGCAAATGTCTGAATTAACCTAATTTGTGCAATGGTGAGCTCACACCAAAGCCAGAACCGTATAAGCAATGATTCCGGATTTGGTCCGGGATCGCAAATTGTAAATTTCATACTGCATTCACGTGCATCATTCATAAAAGCATGATATCATCTCATGAGCACGGTATATGGTATTTGAATATATTTGTTGTATTGTGATGTGATGGTATAATCTCTCGTGGATAGATTATGATCGGTAGCTAACGGTTTTAAACCGAATCTTTTTAGGTAATGCTGATCATAGGAACGCTTCAGGGATGTCAGTTGCAGGGTGTGGACAGCCGGGGCAGTGTTAACCCAAGGGTTGGTTGAACTTGCTTTTAAAAATAATTGCTTGCAAGCGAGTCTTTTGTTGGTTGTGTGCAACTGTGTACACATGTTGATTTCAGGCTGAAGTTTTAAGACAATTGTTCAGGTGTCATGTTTTGAAGTGTCGTTTTGGGATATACATACTAACTACATGCAGGGTTGTTATGTGCATGTTTTCTAAATGACAGGTTGAATGTTTTCATTATTTCTTCGTGCTTCTTGTTGCAAAGTCCTATTTGTGAAGTTGTTGTCAGGCTAACTGATGGGACCCACTGTGTGGTCCTTAGCCTAGTGACGTCTTGGGTTACTTAAAACTCGGGTCGTTACATATCTGGCCCTGTCTCCATGGCAGCTCCGCCATCATCCTCCTCATCCTCATCCTGCTCCTGGGTTGCTGCTGCTGCGTCTCTAGCGTCCTCAATATAAGGAATCACGCAGTGGACGAGTACTAGGGGTCAAAAACTGAAAACTGGGATGACCACCTAATACCTTGAGGGGCAATCTGCTCCCAAGGCATCGCCACGTACGGTGTAGTAAGTCCACGAGGCACTAGAATCCTCCTGGTGATCATCTCCTGCAGACCCAATGGCTTGGCAGCCGCCACCATAGTACAAGCACTCAAATCAAGGCCGATGTAACACGCAATGTGAGTCACTAGGCCGCCATAGCAGATATCCCCCTTCCCCTTCGCCTTGATCCTGTGAAGATCCTCAACTAACATTACTCCGAAGTTAGGAACTCCTCCAGTCACCATACAGTATAAGCTCAATAACTCCCCCTGTCTAATCTTCTGGGGCGTCTCAGTACGCGCCAAAAGTGTCTCGTTTAAAATACGGTGGGCGAGTCTAAATGCGAGGTGGAAGATGATGCGCTCCCTGGAGTCTCCAGGTCTCCACCTGTCAGCATGCTCAACAACATGAGCTATGTGTCCCCAGAACTGTCGTGCTACGGCTCGAGAGGGGAAATCCTGAACTGTCGGCGTCGGGAAGCTGAAAATATCTCTGAAATGATCCAGAGGGATGATGTAGTTCCGGTTCAGCAACCGGAACTTGATGCTCCTCGTCTCAGGAACGTGAGTCACAAAACTCACGAACTCCATGGTGGGCTCAAGGTAAGCCGGTGCTCGGATCTCCATGAACCGCTCCAGTCCAACCATGGAAATCATCCGCCTCAAATCATCGACAACGTAGAGGCAATCTAAAGCAGCAACATCTAGAAAACGTGGGGCAATGACAGGGCGCCCGCAGATACGATCGTAATTAGCCTAGTGACGCTCATGGATCACCGGTATGGAACGTCGGGAAGAAGAAGAGGGTGGGGATCCATCCCTCAGGACAAGTTGTCTATCTGAACTCTTTTTTTTTTCTTTCTTTTTTTTCAGTTTGACAGGTCACCTCGGTTGGATGTCAGGGCTCAAGAACACCTCGGTCGAGATGCAGGTCGACTGGACCGAGGTAGAAGGCTGTTCGATTTCAACTTGCTGAATTCCAGTTCTTTTCCCCCAATTTCACTACAGATCGTTCCTAAGGGGTACTTATGCCTTTTTCAATAGAGATATATGGTAACCAAAGCCACTAAGTTCCGAAATCAGTAAAGAGAAGAAGTTAGGGTTTTCGGTTTGGTTACCCCAGATTCGGTCGATTTGAAGCGTTTTTTGTTGCTGATTGTTGCTTGCAAACTGATCCTCTATTCTTTCTTTGTAGATTGAGAGCAAGAATCGTCGAAAACAATCGAGAATCGGGGAGGCGAGGTGAATCTGTGTGCCGCGGTCGAGAAGGTGAGGGAGGGAAGAGAGAGAAATCAGTCCCCTTTTATACCCCTCGCTGAATCTGTTGTCACCTCGGTCGAGATGGTCCCGACTGGACCGAGGTGATACGGTCCGAGGTGAATTTCTGTAAGCCCTAGTCGCCTCGGTTGCTCAAGATTCATCTCGGTCGAGGTGCTCTGACAGCAACCGAGATGTGTCTTAGTCAACTCCGTCTTCTCAATTTCACGAACTTTTGTCCTTCCAGTGTTGCTCCTGAGCTGTATTCCTTCCTTAGAGAGTACTTGGTTTCTGTCTAGGACGCCAAAAACAAAGCAAAGCAAAGCAAAAGCAAACTATCTAAATCTAGGCTAGAAAAAAGGCAAAGGAAAACAATACCTTGGGTTGCCTCACAAGAAGCGCTTGATTTAAGGTCGCTAGCTGGACCGTACATCATCCTTAAACAAGGTGGAGTGTTGCAATCTCCTCAACCTGGACTTCCGGTTGGTATTTCTTGAGTCTATGACCATTGACCTTGAAGTTTCCACTTGTTTCTCCCTAAATCTCAACTGCACCATAAGGGTAGACATGTTTCACAACGTAAGGTCCTGTCCATCTAGATTTCAACTTACCTAGAAAGAGGCGAAGGCGGGAGTTGAAGAGTAGGACTAAATCTCCTTGAAATTCTTAGAAATGATACGCTTGTCATGCCATTTCTTTGTCCTTTCCTTGTAGATCTTAGCATTCTCGTAAGCGTTAAACGCAGCTCCTCCAGCTCATTGATGTCCAATAGCCGCTTCTCGCCGGCTTCCTTGATGTCAAAATTTAACCATCTGATCGCCCAATAGGCCTTGTGCTCTAGCTCAACAGGCAAGTGACAGGACTTCCCATACACCAAATTATAAGGGGTGGTGCCGATGGGAGTCTTGAATGCGGTCCTATAAGCCCATAGAGCATCGTCCAACTTCATGGACCAATCCTTCCTCGTTCTAGAGGTCTTCTACAAAATTGCCTTGATTTCCCTATTTGAGATCTCGACCTGTCCACTAGTTTGAGGGTGATAAGGGGTTGCTACCTTGTGGGTTACCCCATACTTCGATAGAAGTGTCTTAAACTTCCGGTTGATGAAATGCGTCCCTCCGTCGCTGATGATGGTGCGTGGAGTCCCAAAGCGTGGAAAGATAGTTCGATTGAAGAACTTCAAAACCACCTTGGCGTCATTAGTGGGGGAGGCAATGGCTTCCACCCATCTCGAGGCGTAGTCGACGGCTAGGAGGATGTAGAGGTTTCCTCCTGATGAGGGGAAAGGTCCCATGTAATCAACCCCCCATACATCAAAAATTTCAACTTCCTGGATGTTTATGGGTAAATTTTGATGAATTTGATCATCTGTTACCGAAAAAAAAAAATGAAGTTAATTGCATAAATGTCATTTTAATTAATTTTGTTTCAAACCTAATTAGTATGAAACAAATTAAGAAATTGGATTGTGCAAAATATAATTCCCATATACATATACATGCTTGAGGGATTTATGTTTATAAGCTCCAAGTCTAATAAAGACTTCACAAATAATTAATTAGTTGAAATTTGAGCTATAAAGAATATCATTTAAATTTAAAAAAAAAATATATAAAAGAAAAGAAAATAAGAAATATGATTGGAGGAGTGCTTGAACGTGGACAATTAGTTTAATTCTCAAATCCACAATGAAGGAGGTTAATTATTAATTTTATTAAGAAAATATTTAGAGGCCTAGTGGGTAGTTTTGACGTAACCTCTTCCCACTACCTCCTCTTTATTAGGAAGCATTAACTCATTTATTAAAGGGGGCTGAAAATTTTTGCTTCGTCTCTTTTCCAAACAACAGCAAAAAAAGAGAGAAAAACACGTAGTGAAGAAATCAAAGAAGACAAGAGAATCAGAAACATCCTGCATACACTTCTTTCTCAGTTTAATTCAAATATAGTAAGTGTAAGCATGATTACTTCTTAATCAATTTGATTTGAAGTCAAATCTTGCAACAAAGCAAAATGTTTCAACAGTGGCTTTGGATGTTCTTAATTTCACCCCATTGCCTTTCCTTCTTTTCTTTTACTGATCATTCTAAAATTTCAAAGAAGTCATGTTCCTTCTCCTCCTTCAAGTTGATTGGATTCGATCATTCTAAAATTTCCAACAATTGTAGTCGGATGAAACCGTTGGGTTTCTCCGCTATACTAAAACTTGCGGTCGATTGGATTCGATTGATTCCTCCGCCGTAAAAGGAAAACTCGTGGTTTGATCGAAAGTAATTACTTTCGACCGCCACATAAAAAACGCGGTTGTTTGGATTCGATTGATTCCTCCGCTGCACAATTCCGTAGTTGGTTGGATTCAATTGATTCCTCCGCTACAACGTATTGAACCATTCGGTTTTGAGCCAAAAACTGAATTATTGTTACAGCAGAAAAATGGGCGAAGGTGAAGTTAAACTTAGCCTAATTAACGGAGTTAATTATTGTCATATCGGTGAACTGAGGATTCAAAAACACATTAACTTATACGGTGTTGAGCTCTAATTACCATCTCGATATTTGAGGCTCTGTATCTTCTACTGTAAATCAAAGACCCATGAAGAAGAAAGAGAATAAGAAAAGAAATAATAAAAAAATTACAGATAAATGTCCTTTTGTTGGCAGCCTTTTGGAACACACTTCTAAAATAAAAATGAAAAGAAAATACCAATAAAAAAATAGAGTACAAACGTGCACCTATGAAAAAAAAAGGAAGACATTGGTGACAAAATATAAAAAATTAATAAAAATAAAATGTGAAGCATGCAATTGCAGTTTTTTCTCGGTGCAGATAAGTTTCACTTTTCTTTTTTTCTTAAAACCAAACTTTAGTTTAATTATAATGGCCCCATTTCTTTTTTTTTCTTCTTTTTTTTAAAGAAACAAAAAAGAAAGAAAAAAAAAAGAATACAAACAAACACAGCAAATCAATTTTGTAAAACTCATTTACGTGGAAAGTTACAACTTTCAATTCAAATATTAATTTATTTATAAAATAAATCTAAATAAACTTTTGTAAAAGATAACCCATAAAATAGGTTATTTGTAAAAGTGATCCTATTAAGATAAAGTCTTAATAAACAGGATCATAAATTTACGATTATCTATCGTAATTAAATATTTATATATAAAACTTAACGAAATCAAAATATAAATTTTGTTCATTTAGAACTACGTCATGACTTGATACTCGTTTTGAGTTACGTAGGAAATCCGATCTCAAATTAAATTGGATTCAGTCGACCCGTTCAAGCAAAGTATAATTAAATTCCAAGCTTGGACTTAAAACCAAAATTCTCAAATATTCATGAACTCGATATAAAGCATCCGCTCGTCGAGTTTAATCACAAAAGGTCCAATCCAAATATCCATTTAGAACTACGTAAGGACTTGCGCCACTCAAATGGCTACGTAGGTAGCCCGATACTAAGTTTAAAGTATTATCGGGTACAGTCGCAAATCAAATCCAAATTATCTTTCATTGCAGAACTACGTTATGACTTGATGCTCTTTCCGAGCTACGTAGGAAATCCGATATTAAATTGGATTCAGTCGCCCCGTCCGAGTGAAGTAAATTTTGATATAAATCTCGGACATAAATCAAATATCTCTTTATAAAATAAATTTTTAGAACTACGTCATGACTTGATACTCGTTTTGAGTTACGTAGGAAATCCGATCCCAAATTAAATTGGATTCAGTCGACCCGTCCGAGTAAAATAAATTTTGAATTAAATCTTGGACGTAAAATCAAAATACACCAAGTTTTCTAAACTCGATATAAAGCATCCGCTCATCGAGTTTAACAACAAATCAAAAATTCAGACCATAAATCTTTATTTAGAACTACGTAAGGACTTGCGCCACTCAAATGGCTACGTAGGTAACCCGATACTAAGTTTAAAAAATATTATCGGGTACAGTCGCAAATCAAATCCAAATTATCTTTCATGGTAGAACTACGTTATGACTTGATGCTCGTTCTGAGCTACGTAGGAAATCCGATATGAAATGAAATTGGATTCAGTCGCCTCGTCTAAGTAAAAGTATTTTTGAATCAAATCTTGGACGTAAAATTAAAAAGACACCAAATTTTCTAAACTCGATATAAAGCATCCGCTCATCGAGTTTAACCACAAATCAAAATTCCAAACTTTATATATTTTTATCCAGAACTATGTCATGACTTGATGCTCTTTCCGAGCTACGTAGGAATCCAATATTGGATTCAGTCGCACCATTTAAATAAAACCAACTCTAAAATAAATCTTAGAGTTAAACCAAAATTCCCAAATATTCATGAACTCGATATAAAGCATCCGCTCATCGAGTTTAACCACAAAAGTCCAAACAAATAAGATGTACGTACGACTTGATTCCTAATAAAGGATACGTAGGAAATTTGGTAATTTATGAACCAGATTCAGTCACGGGTCTTAAAAATAAAATAATAAAACAAATAACCCAACACTTTTCTTGATTATGCGCGTGATAGCGGGATGAATTAAGCAACCCTTCCTAGAAGGTGGGTTTAGTTTAATCCTTTGATGCATGATCGAGATATAAATGTCATGCAAATGATAGTTGATTCATCGTCCGGGCAACCCTTCCTAGAAGGTGGGTTTGGACTTTGGTTCTCTGATGCATGAAAACACTGCACTGAACTACGTGAGGCTTGATCCTCTTTAACAAGGTACGTAGGCAACCCATCCAAAAACGGGTGCAGCCCAAATCACTAAAACAAACCAAATATCGGTATTTATATAACTTAGAATCAAAAGGTCAAAAAGAGAGGGTCGAACTCAAATAATAAAATAAATAAATAAAATGTGTTTTGTAAATTTGTATTCGAATAAAACATAAAAAAGCGTTTTGTAAATTTGTGTACATTTTTACTCAACACTGGATGTTGTTGAGTGGCATCTCATTTCTTCTTGATAAGTTCTTAGTTCTTTGGCATGCATCACAAGAGACAACAAACTTTTGCACATCCTTAAATAATGTGGGCCAAAAGAAACCGGAACGTAATACCTTAGCGCATGTTTTGTGGGCGCTAGCATGTCCTGCACACTAGTAACTTCATCTTCCGGAATGCATCTTCGAAGCATCCCATCCGGACCTCGCTTAAACAGTAAAGGTTCATCCCAATAGTAGTGGTGTAATTCTTTAAAGAACCTCTTTCTTTGAGCATACGTTAATCCGGGTGGTGTTTCCTGACAAACAAGATAATTAACAATATCAGCATACCAAGGTTCTTTAATATCAGAAGCTTTGTGGAGAAAGTGCTCCACCAACTGTGAAAGAGTATCAGAAAAGGGAGTAAGAAGGTTGTTATTCTCAGTCAAAGGCATCTCGCTTGCTGTCTCGGTCGGTGCCCGAGGTGGGTGACCGAGATGTTCTTCAGCTAAGAACACCTCGCTTGGTCCAGAAGGTGCCTCGGTTGAGGTACTGCAACTGGGACCGAAACTGGAGATCTTCTTCTCCTGGATTAGTTCTTCAAATTCAGCTCCCGGATCTTCTTCCAGTGTTTTTAAGCTCCGTATATCTGCATCACAAGAAGCATCTATACCTTCCTCTATTAAGCTAAAGCTAATAACTTTTTCAAGAGGGTCATTAATAAGGATAGAGCTCACCAATTCTCTTGATTCTTCTTCATCGTAGATGTTGAGATATCATCCTCCAGTGGCTCCCCTTTCATTGCAGTAAGCAATGCAAATTCTACTTGGTCACCGCCAATGTTGAACTTCAATTTGGCGTTCTTACAATCCACGTTGTAACCCGAAGTTGCTAGAAATGGTCTCCCGAGAATGATAGGAAAGGGATAATCTGCGGGAATATCAAGTACTACAAAGTCTATAGGTAAGTAGAAGTTACCTAACTTAACTAGAACGTCTTCCAAAATACCCACGGGGTGGGTAATGGAGCGATTTGCCATGTATAGCCTTATCTTCACCGGCTTGGGTTCTCCAAGTCCGATCTTCACACATAGCTCCACCGGGATGATGCTCACGCTGGCTCATAGATCACACAAGGCTTCACAAGTTATATCCCCAACTTGAATAGGAATGCAAAAACGAGCCGGGATCTCTTAATTTAGGTGGCATCTTCTCCTTCATGATTTGAATGAGCTCCGAGGATTTAGATGTCATCCTTACTTCACCAAGGTCTTCCAGCTTCCTTTTCCTTGATAGAATCTCCTTTAAGAACTTTCCATATGTGGGCATCCCCGAATTTTGATTGTTGGATCTCCAATTGTTGCTGTTGGAGCCTCTATTATTGTTGTAGTTGTTGTTCCGGGAACCTTGATTGTTATTTCTTGACCCTTGATATTCTCCCTCCTCCTTTTTGGTGTGAGCAACCAAAAGGTCCTTCAATTGCTTCACATCATTTTTGAGAGAGATGAGTTGATTATCATTTGATGGAGCTTCTTGGAAGTTGACTTTCTTAACTCCATCTTCGGCTCCTTGGTGGGAATATTTCTCCATGTGCAAAGCTTGTTTCTCGATGAACTCCCAAGTTTCGTCAATCGGCATGTCCATGAATGTGCCGGCGGATAGTAGTTGGAGGCTGAATTGGGTAGCTTGATCCAATCCCTTGAAGTATATCTCCAACAACTCTATCTTTGGAATCCCATGATGTGGGCAATCCAAGAGAATGTCTTTAAACCTCTCCCATGACTTGGACAAACTTTCCTTGTCCTTCATGGTGAATGCATTGATCTTCCCTCTCATTTCAGCAATTTTAGAGGGGGAAAGAATTTAGTTAAGAACTCCGTCGTCATCTCCTCCCAAGTGTTGATCTTTCCGGGAGGGAGAGATTGATACCAAGTAAGCGCCCTATCTTTCAAGGAAAAGTAGAAGGGCCTTAGCTTGTAATTGTTGTTTTCCAGCCTTGAAGGTCTCAAGGTCTCCATCAAGATCTCATAGTTTTGTAGATGTTGGTGTGGAGACTCTCTCTCTAAGCCTCCAAACTGGCATTGACGGATCATGGAAAGAACTTGCGGTCGAAGTTCATAATCATGCTCCGATGGATCACCTAGGTTGACTCCTGGACGCCTCACTTGCTGGTTTGGGTCCATCCTCTGCCCTAGGGTTTGTGTAATGTTTGCAAAAAGTACCTCTCAGACAGGCATTCGAGGTGGAAGTATCTCGGTCGCGGCAGCTGGAGCAGGGTCCTGCCTCAATCGAGGGTCCGGATTCGGTCGAGGTAGATATAGTTCTCGTAAGGCTGCCATATCTGCTTCGATCGCCTCCGTCCTTGTGCGGTTTCTTCCTTTTCCTGCCGCAATTCTTCTTTACTGAGGTGCAGTTGTTCCAATTCCTCCTTTAATTCGGCCTCAAGATTGCGATCGTCGCGGTTGGCCATTTTCGCTTCCTTCAAGCGCCTTTTGTATGTCTTTTCTGGTTCGGGATCGTGGGGAACGATTTCCTTCCCAGCGCGGGTTCTTCGCATGAACCTAAGAAAAAGAACCTGCGAAAGTCACTCAAGTAGAGTGGTGAGTATCAATGGGGGCAAATGCCCCAAAAGACAACCGCAACCGGCTCGGTCTAGACCAAGTCCCCAGCAACGGCGCCAAAAACTTGTTCGCTCCAAACGGTGTGTGCAAGCTTTAAATTTATACCGAAGAAATATGCTTAAAACAAGGATGCGAACCCGCAATGTACGGGTCAATTGTAATAAAAGCAAGAAATTTATGGGGTCGATCACAGGGACTTAGGTGAAACAAAGCAAGTATAGGTTGTCAATGCAGTTAACACTAACCACAAAAGTAATTAAAACAATCAAAGATAATAAAAAGTCAATTAAGGAAAATATGCAATTCTAGGGATTAACGCATCTAGTTGTGGTTCCAACTCAAGATCTAAAGATAAGCGGACAAAGATGAGATTTTTGCAAAGGGAAGGTGTTTCTAAAGTGGAATAGATCACCACGTAAGTCTCACTACTCACAATCCCAAACCAAAACTCCTATTACCGGGTAAGTCTCAAGGAATTAATGAAAAGAACTATAACCTCAAACCAACACACCACCTAGGGGAATAGAATCAACCTTTACCGGGTAAGTCTCAGGCTAACTCACAAAGATGTGATGAAGACACACTCAAACCCCAATAAAGGATAAACCTTTATTACCTACACTTATGATCTTGGGTAAACAAACAAAGGAATCACCGGGTAAGTCTCATCCTAGGCTTGTGTTGAACCAGGAAAGGTGTAATAAGAATAGGATTTGGCAAACTCTAACACTTAACTCTCAGTTTTGGATCAGAAAAGTTCACCTCGGTCAGACAAAATCCACCCCGGCCGAGGTGTTCATCGACTGAGCGAGGTACTCTAGGGTTAAGGATAAAGGCTCGAGCTTTCAGGGTCCTGTTGGGATTAAGATCGTTCTATCATCGTTTTTCCCACAACTTTCAGCCAATCACCCTAGAATCACACAAAGAAATTAGCCACTCATCAGTGGCTGCCGCAGGATTTTAAAAGGGGGGGGGGAAATTTTATTTTCGATAAAAATATTTTTGAAAATAAAATTGCGATAAAAACAAAGTCAATATGTCATCTACTTACAATAAACAACAATAGAAAAAAAAATTATAAAAACATTACACTTAAAAGGCGCGGTCATAGACCGCGCCTATATATTTTTTTAAAAAAAAGTTGTCCTATAGGCGCGGTCTATAACCGCGCCTCTTTAGTTTTTTTTTTTTCAAAAACGTTACACTATAGCCGCGGTCTAGGACCACACCTCTATTTGTGTTTTTGTTATCTTTATTTCAGATATTAAAACGTTGTCCTCGACAACGCTTTTTACAAATAAGAGTGTGATCTAAGACCGCGCTTCTAATCCAAACAACAAATCTCGTGCATTTTGGTGAATTATTTCACTCTAGAGTCTAAAACGGGAAATACTTATGAAATTTCGTTCACTTCGACGAAAGATCCAAAAAAAACATTTAAATATAACAAAAGAATAGTGATATTTAAAAAAAATAAATTGTAGAAAATTTTTTTATAAACGAGAGAAGCACAACCCATTTTAAAACGATTTTTTTCACAAAAAAAAAAAATTTCTTTTTTTGTTTCTCGGAGGGGGGGGCGGCCGCCCCACCCCGCCCCCCCCTTGGGGCCGCCCATGCCACTCATCATCATCAAAGCAATAATCGAATATATGAGGAAAGATTGAATATTTAAACACAAAAACCTTAAGAACAAGGCTTTAATAACTGAATCAAATATAAAACAAATCAGCGTTCCTTCAATCACGAATCAAACAAGACAATAAACCAAGAAATAGCCTAAGGAAAGCTCACAAACTCCTTCAAAGCTATCTTCTAACAAGGAAATCTTCCTTCTTCCTTCAATCTTGAAGGGAAATCTTCTACAACTGCAGGATCTTTGACTGCTGCGTGTTGTGTCCGCCTTCAAGCCTGTAAGCGTGTGTTAAATTTGTGGAAAATCCAACCCTTTTTATAGGAAAATTGCCTCCCAAAGATAAGAGATCTTAGAAAGATATTTTCTCATAAAATATATCTAATTAAATCAGCTGAATATATCTTCTTCCTTCCAGAAATCCAGCCCAAAAATATAAGATCTTCTTTCCATAATTAAAAGATCTCAGCCAAAAAAATATATATCTCCTTTCCGCATCAGGATATTCGCCTCGGTCGGGGCGTTCCTCAAAATCACCTCGGTCGAGGTGACACTATAGCTGACCGAGGTGAATCTCAACTGAAGGTGAAATCTCTCAAATCTGGTCCAAAGTGAATCTTTAATCCTTTTCCATGCTTCCTGAGTTCTTCCTTTAAGCTCCTGAATGTAGCTTCAATGACTCATTAGCTCCTTTAGCTCTATTTTGGTCCCAAATCTGCCATTTTACCTACGATTACAACGAAACTAGGTGTAGACCTCGATTCCCGTTAAGGTAGATGAGATGACAATATAATCAGATAATATACATCCAAACATGCAGATTATTGAAGATAAAACGTCTAAACAAGTCCCAAAATATAGACTACAATTCATGCTATCATAACGTAGCACATAATTCATCAATCTCATGAATGTACTAGGAGCATTGGTCAAGCCAAATGACATCACTAGCCACTCATATAGACCAAACTTAGTCTTGAACGTCGTCTTCCATTCATCTCCTTCCCGTATCTTGATTTGGTGATATCCACTCTTAAGGTCGATCTTAGAGAATAAGTTGGATCCACTAAGTTCATCTAGAATATCATATAAACTAGGGATGGGATGACGGTACTTGATGGTGATATTATTGATTGTTCTACAAACAAAACACATCCTCCATGTATTATCCTTCTTAGGTACTAAAAGGATGGGAATAACACACGAACTCAAACTTTCTCTCACATAACCCTTATCTAAGAGCTCTTGCACTTGACTTCAAATCTCTTAGCTCTCTTGAGGATTCATCCTATAGGCTGGACGATTTGGAAATGTAGAACCTGAAATTAAATCTATTTGATACTCAATGCCTCCAAAAGGTGGAAGTCCATCTGGAATCTCATCTGAAAACACATCACTAAACTCATCTAGAAAGTCTAGGATGGATTTGGGTAAGGTGACCTTAATTTTATTACTCAAAGTCACTAGGTTCTTACATAGGTTCATGAGAATATCATCCAAAAGGGTACAGTAATAAATGTATTCCTCCTTGGAAGCTAGAAGGACTCAAGAAGATTGGACTGAGATATCTGTATCGGGGCGAGATGTTCCTGTATTGGGGCGAGATTCTTCATTGTGGTGGGATTTTCCTACACTAGGGCGAGAATCTTCACCCGGGTGAGATAATCCTACACTAAGGCAAGATATTCCTACACTAGGATGAGATTCTTTGTTGGGTGAGATTTTCCTACAGTGGGGCCAAATTCTGCACTAGGAGGAGATTCTTTTACACTGGGGCGGGGTTTCTCTGTGTTGGGCGATATTCTTCACTAGAGTTACTGCATTTTAACAGCAAAAATAATCTATAAGATCGAAAATAAGTCCAAATCAGAATCAACCCAAATTTTTCTTAGATTAAAAAAAAACTTACACGCTCCTGCTTGTATGCTAGAAACCATAAGATTATAGGTACTTGGTTCTCGTTGAATTTTCATGTGCTATGTGGACATGATTTTCAGAAATGACCATTTAAAAACAAACAAAGCAAACAAGATGAGACCAATAGACCTTTTAGACGAGTTATTATCGGCGGATTTTTTGTTGATGAAAATTACAAATCACGTATGGTGATCGAAATCTGCATTTGATTCTTAGTCTTCACGAGGATAATGAACCAAACAAGAACAATCATAAAATTACCCAACACTAATGTTATGAATAAGCAAGAAAATGTTAGTCTTTAAAAAATAAATAATTCCAAGCTTTTGGAATCCAGATTTCATCCTTCCAGAATTTTTGGGATGACTTTCCTTTTTGAAGATGTTTCTCGAGTGTGGCCTAAACGATTGTCATGGAAGATGCCATAGTCACATGTCCCTATTGATCGTTTTGATCGTGGTGTGTTCGAGGTCTCCAAAGATCCTTCATCTAGGTGGAGGCAACGTCGTGGGATCCACATTTCCGCAAGAGGTTTTTGAACATCCCCTAAAAAAGGTTTCTACCATCCTGCTTTCCGGCGGCGAGACACCGCGCTAGTTTATCTATCCCGTGCCCTCTCCATGTTTTGCCAAACTCGAGTGTTCTGCGCTTTATCCCAAGGTTTAATTGTTCCAACTTTTTGGATCTTTCTCACATTTCCGGTTTTTGCTTGTGGTGATTGTTTTTTTTTCCATCTTGGTTTTTCTATTTGCATGACAATCTGTCCGTTTGACGGTTGTCGGCCTCTCGATACATCAATTATTTTGGTGTAATCGAGCTTCTTACCCTATTGATAAAAAAAAAGAAAAATGGGATCATGGGTTAGTGTTTGACCATTAAACTCAAATGAATGTCTTAGTATACCAATCATGCTTAGTTCTTCTATCAAATTTCCATGGACGTTCTAAAAAAATATGACAAGCTTGCATGAGAACTTCATCACATTAATAGTATACACATAGCTACCTAAAGTGATGGTAACTCTAGCTTGCTTGTTGTTTTTAATTTACCACAATCATTCATCCAATGCAAATTATATGGTCTAGGGTGATAAAACGTAGTAATTTTCAATTTATTAACCAAATCGGTACTAGCTATATTGCAAAAACTACCTTCATCAATGGTCATGTTACACACATTTTCCTTAACAAGACATCTGGTATGAAAGAGGTTTTCCCTTTGATTATCCTCACATAGGGCTATCTTAGCATGCATTATTCTCCTAGCAATCAATAAATCTTCATGCTCATACTCAATGCCATCATCGCTATCACTACCAATTTCATGCAATACATTAAGGTGGGTGTTATCATTATTATCATGCTCTTCCTCACTCTAATATTATCCAAGTTGATTAATAAACAAAACCTTCTTATTAAGACAATCTCTCATATAATGACCTCTACCTTGACACTTAAAACATACAATATCTCTAGAACGAAGAGTAGAGTTAGAATTGCTCCCATTAGGACCACTTGAAGGCTCATTCAAGGGTTGAGATTGTGAGTGATGTGTAGAAAGATTCCTTTCTCCTACTTGATCCACGACTATATCTTTTTTCTCCTTCTTGGTGGATGCATGCTCACGTCTTTGAGAGCCTTGGAACCGATTGGATTGTGGTTTCCACAAACCTGTAGTTTCGTAGCTAGCCTTGGTTCTTTGGTTGGGTCCTTTGGTTTTCTTCTCTACTTTGATAGCCAAATGTAGCAAATTCTTCATGGTATTATAGGGATACAAATCTAATTCAATAGCTAATGATGGGTGCAAAATATGCAAGTAACGAGCCATAGTAGACTCCTCATCCTCTATGACATTGGCATTCACCATTGCCATTTGCATAGATGTGTAAACTTCTTCATCACTCATAAATCATTTTTTAAGGTTCTCCAAACTTTGCCTAAAACCTTTATCTAGCATGATGTTGATGTACAAATCTAGATCTCATCATGGCTTTCATTTGCTCTCATGTGTTGATGTCGGTATCTAACATTCTTCACCTCTCCTTGATAAGATGATCCCACCATACTAAAGCATAACCTTGAAATTCCAATGCAGCTACCTGGATCTTTCTTTGTTCACTAAAGTTATGACAAGACCAAATTTGTTCTATTTTGGTAACCCATTTCATGAAAACATTCGGATCGCACAAGCATTCAAAACTAGGAATTTTAACTTTTAGTTTTCCTCTTTCGTCATGCTCTTGGTGATGTCGATATGACTTCATATATCGACCTCTTCATGGATGGTGGTGACGTATAGGATAATCTCTCCACATGCCCTCTTCATTATCATCCTCCTCTTTTTGAAAATCATCAACAAAACCTTGCATATTAGGTGCTCTAAAAAGCGGATTAGAATATCTCATACCTTGCCCTTGAAGGGCTCTTTGAGGTGATTCTGGGGTTTTAGTTCTAGGTGGATTTCATGAAATTCCTCCAACTTCAAACATGGATCATGGATGGGATGTGACGTGAGGTTGGGGGCGAGATTTCAACGTCCCAATTCTGTGATATAAAGTGTAAGATAAAATAAAAGAATGAATCTTTTATTTGGCTTTCTTGTGGTGGCATGGGGATCTAGATATGGCGAGATATAACCGTAGGAGAGAGATGTAGAACGAGATTTGAATAAAATATGATAAGATCTCACCTACTAGATAAGATTTTAAAACTAAGGAAACTTTAAAGATCTCTTTCCTCTTGATGTAGCAGCTGAATAATGATAGATTTGGATCAAATCTCTTGCTTGACTTGACTGAATATGGAGAGACTTGCTAGCCAAGCAATAATCTCGGTGGTGGTGCAACACTCCTCGACGCGAGGTTTTAGCGGCGCTGTTGATCTCGGCGCTAGGGTTCCGGAGAGATTTCGACACAAAGGTTATGGTTGGCTTGTGTTAGGTTGGGGCGTTCTCTCTTCTTCAATGACACAAGAAAAATGCAAATTAAACTCAAATAGACTTTTAACAAAAGAGAGAAAACAATAAAAAAGACTCAATTTTTTACAAGACTCAAAGAAGACTCAAAATAAAATACTCAAACCGTTGATGTGTTGGCTAAGTTAGACTTTGAATCAGCAAGATCTTATGTCACTTTGATGCGGGGTTGAGGCCACAATGACGGATCTAAATAAGAAATCCACAAACAACTTCAAACCTGGAAATCTCGACGGTGGATCTCGCCTGAGATCAATACGTTTCTATAGCAAGATTTCTACGGAAACAAAGAAAGATGAAAGGCGAGATATTGACTATGGGTGACGAGATAGGCGATGATTGATGGCAAGATTAGATGCGAGTATGGAATGGATGAATGGATGAAATATAGGTCAAGAAGAACCAATATATACTTGCTATAACATTGATTCAATTGGATCAAAACCCACACAATGAATTACCTTAACCTTCCTTCTTTAAGCTTACACAAGTCTTCAAATTGAGACAAGCACAAGGAAGGACTAGAATCAACTAGGAGCACCAATCTCTAAGGAGATTAACACACAAGAACAACCTAGCAAAGACTCACAATGGTTCAATCAAAGTCTCTCTTTTTGATTGAATGGGAATGAATAAAACGAAAACTTCATAAACAAAGCAACGAGTATCTCTTGAAATATTTGGCTGAAAAATCTAACTAGAAATCAAATCTTAAGGAGCCTTTTATGGCCTAAAAAGCCTCCAAATAAATGAATGAAAACAATTCTAAAAATATAAGATAAAAGATACCTTTAGAATGTCTAGATCATAAAGGTATTAAAATGTCTCAAAAGATAACTTAAAAGCGCATAACATGCATGGTACTGTCAAAGTCCGATACAAACGGACCGGTAGAGCGGGGGTCATTTGCATACGAGCGCATATGCGCATTAGGCCCAAGCCCAACACATAGACCCGATGAGGTTCCATCCTAAAACCAATTGGGAATAGGAGGAGTAGCCCACCGACCTGATATACTAGGCTCAGATAGTCTCCTACTTTCGATGTGGGAACTTATTATCTCCAACATGCCCCCGCAAGTGCAACTAGAAGATATAGACCGAGTTGCACTTGTCCACAGGTTAGGATCGCGAGCCGAATTGAGGCTAACCGCTCTGATACCATGTCAAAGTCCGATACAAACGGACCGGTAGAGTGGGGGTCGTGTGCATACGAGCGCATATGCGCATTAGACCCTAGTCCAGCACATAAACCCAATGAGGTTTTATCCTAAAACCAATTGGCAATAGGAGGAGTAACCCACTGACCTTATATACTAGGCTCGGATTGTCCCCTACTTTCGATGTGGGAACTTATTATCTCCAACAGGTACGTCCTCCTTGGTTGAAGTTGTCATTAATGTGACTAAGGAAAAATTTGACACACAAAGATCACCAATGGTCTCTTTAGAACCTAAATATGTCAACATGCTAGAATCTTCTTCTTGAATGGTTCTTATTTGGATCTAGTGATTGCTCCTTTCATGGTAGGACTTGTAGATGATTTAGACTCGTTCTCGTTCAATGCTCTTTCCCTTGATTTAGTGATTGGTCCTTGTGTGTTAGAGGTTGTTGGGGATGATCCCTCATCATACTCCCCTTATTGAAAATGATTTGTCCTTGAATCATAACCATGCTCATCACTTGACACAAAGGGACTCAGATCTTCTACATTGAATGTAGGACTCATGCCATACTTTTTGGATTAGGCCGTTAGCATGTAAAAATGCTAATGGTCCATGGACTAGGACATTATGGTCTGGTCCAATCCAGTCCACGATCCGGACCTTATTGATCTGTTTTCATTTTAAAAAAGTTTTAAATATTATACGGATTCAGTCCGGTCTAAACTTGGACCGTAACTAGTTTTATTTTATTTTTTAAAAAATTTATGAAAAGTGTAAAATAAAAAGGTGCAAGATCAAAACCATAATATTCCGATCCAATGCCAGATTGAAATATTTCGGTTCAAACCGTGACCAGATCCGACAATAACAGTTCAAGATCGAATCAGACCGTAATTTCCGGTCCGGTCCACATCGAACCGGATGGTCCAAAAGGTGCACAACCCTATGAGACGCTTCTCGACCACGCGTGAGAGAGAGAAATAAATGATAATTTCCTTGTCGAGAAAAATGGCAAAACCGTAATTTAAGCGGAGAAGGAGGGATACGTTTGTGAAATAAACACCCATATCTTCCCAATCATTCATCATTCGGCGTTCGTTGTTGGCAGAGAGAGAGAGACGCCCCCCTCTTTATTAAGGAAGAAGACGACGGAAGGGCGAGAAATTTCACATTCCTCACCCCTTTCTCTCTCTTATTATCGATCTTCGCTTCCCCATCTCTCTCCTTCCAACCAGGGTTTCTTCGGCATCCTCAAGGTTCGATTTCCATTCCCCTATTTAGTTTCCCTATTTTGATTTCAATTTTTTTAGTTTTTCAATCAATTCCATGATGGTTGGTTACTGGTGGCTCTTCTCTTTCATTATCGTATTTCGGGCTGTATGACCCGATTCATTCGAGTTGCTTGATGAGATCGCTAATTGAATTGAATTTCAAAGGTCCATGCTTGTTGAATCTCGCTGTTGCTTTCTTTGATTGAATTGAATTAGGGTTGCAACATGGGTATGTGATTCAGCTAAATGTAGGGGCTTCGTGAAATTGGATGAACAGGCATCTATGTTGGTTGTATTATGTTGGATTTTCTTAGTAATCTCGTAGTATTTTTTTCTTAGCATAATAAAAGGTGCTAAATTTAAATGAAAATGTATTAGAATTGATATTCATGGATATGTTGTCCTCTTTAAGGCGCGGAGCTTGTATTCACGGTTAGTTTTTGTGGTTGGACATCATCAAGTCTGATCAATCTAATGGGTTGACACGAATTGGGTGTTGAAATTGCTTTTGTTGGTTTAGTTCTATGTCAATGATATGTCTAAAAGTCTATCTAGGTTTTTTCACTTTCTAATTTGCTATATTATCAAGGTTTATCCACTGCAAAGGAATGTGAGGGAAAGCTTTATAACTCTACTAGAATTATAGTTTCATCCATCAGTTTTTGCGTCTTTTTTCTTTAAATTATAAGAGTAAACTCTTGTTTTAGTTTGCTGGGCTTAAATGGTGAGGGAAATATTTACAACTCTTACAAAAATTGTATTTTTATCTGCTGTCTTTGGGTCTTTCTCTTTTTAAATTCTAAGAGTTAATTGTGGTTTTAATTTGCTGATTTTGAAGAACCGGGTAAAAACATTATTTCTTTCAAGATGACTCTGCTAGGGGCATTCAATTTATACTAAGAATGCTCTCAGTATCTCTTATTCCAGGGATAAATTTCATCCTGTTCATCATTCATTGGCTTTGTTCATGACAGGTTGCCTTTTATTCCATCCTTCTATGAAGGTCTTGCATTTCTTCTTCGTTTCCCAACTTTATTCTTTTGACTTTTAATAATCCATTTATGAAAATGTTAAGCCATTATTATGTTTTTTGGATTTGGATTTTAGGAATAATGTGAAAAATTATAGGGGGGTGTCTTTATATTGGGTACTGAATTTGTGTGAATCAGATTAGTTACAGTTGGTAAGAGATTTAGAGCCTGTTTGGTTTCAACTCTGGAAACGAAAACGGAGACGGAATGAAAATGAATCTAGTCCATACGTATACCATTGTTCATGAAATTTTTTAGAATCATTCCTTGTGGTTTGGAGTAATTGGAGTAGATTTGTATTACTTTTGATACCCGATAGGGAAACAAAATGGGGGGAAACAAGTGCATTTTGCATGGAATAATTCCAAAAAAAATCATGAACAAGGTACACATATAGACTAGATTCATTTCCATTCCGTTTCCGGAGTTACAACCAAACGGGGGCTTAGTATCTATAGCTTCATGAAGATACAAGCATGCTATCTAGTAAAGGAAGGTTATATGACTGCTTGTGCTATTCAATTTTTGTAACCTAAAGTATATATGTATTTGAAGATCTATGTCGTCTATATTTGGCTTAGATTGTTTTTGCCTTTTGCAGCAGTTAGAAAATGGACCACAAAGAAACCGGGTGCCAAGCTCCTCCAGAGGGTCCAATATTGTGCATCAACAATTGTGGCTTCTTTGGTAGTGTCGCAACAATGAACATGTGCTCCAAATGCTACAAAGAGGTGGCAGTGAAACAGGATCAAGCCAAACTTGCTGCATCATCTATTGAAAACATAGTCAATAACTCATCATCTAGCACCGGAAAGGATCCAGTTGTTATTGGCCCTGTGGATGTGCAAATTGCTGCAGTAGAGCCAAAAATCATTACAGCACCAGAAGCATGTGCGTCGAGTTTGGAGGAGAGTAGTGAGGTGAAGCCAAAGCAAGGTCCAAGTCGCTGCTTGAGTTGCAAGAAACGCGTTGGTCTAACAGGGTTCAATTGTCGTTGTGGTAATCTTTTCTGCGCGACACATCGCTACTCCGACAAACATGAATGCCCCTTTGATTATCGCGGCGTCGCTCGTGATGCTATTGCTAAAGCCAACCCTGTTGTCAAGGCAGAAAAACTGAACAAGATATGAAGTTTGGTTCCGAAATGGAATATGATGGTTCGTTAGGCGTAAGACTTGTGCAAGTTTGGATGCCCTCTATTCTTCAGCACGGGTGTCATATGAAATATGGTTAGTATTATGTTTGCTGAAATGTTGGCTCCATTGTTTATCGTCTTACGTATGATGATGGACATGCTCTGAAATTAGGTTTGTAATGTGTTGTCATTCATTTGGAGAAGAAAAAACTGGCATTTCTTCTCGTTCTTGAGTGCGCCGTGTTTGTCTGAGATCGTTTGTAACAACTTAACTGTCATATGGACATAATACATTTTCTTAGTCTTGTAAATTATTAAAGTGGTTTGTTGTTTGGTAAATTATGCAAGTTGTTATTGGATTTAGCATGTTGAATACCCATCTTCCCCCACAATCCCCTATCTGAACCCCCCTGATCAATCCTCCCAAACATATTCTTGTTTTAATTCCTGTAATTGAATGCTAATGCTTACCTGTTCATTGATTTCCCTGCACATTTGAAGCTCTCTACTCATGTTCTGACTAGTTTTGTACAGAGGTATTTGAAGAATGCCTTGTTTTTGGGTTTCCTGTTTGAATGAAACCTGGGAATGTCATTTTAACTAGGAACCTTAAAAAGCAGGTGTTGCTGAGCGAGCAGTAGAGCATAGGAGGCTAGTAGGCTATGGAATATTAATGGGATTAGGGCTTTTATGATTTGTGTGTTTATTAGAGAAAAATAGCAATAGATGAATTAATGGTGTTCAGGTCGAGAAGGCACGAGCACCTTCCGGGTTTTGCTCTTAGAAAACCAATTCAGCTTTTCCCTCCTCTGGATTATCACTTCACCTTCAATCTCATCTTTATCCTAATCCAATGCCATGTCTGTGTCAGTCGGTCTTCCTCTGTACCACTAGGAAGTAGGAAAAACAGAGTGTTTCTAAGACATACTCTGTTCTCATTCACTTTGAATTCTTTCATCTTATGTTTGCACATTAACATCACTTCACTTTTCAAATTTGATGACCCAAATGAAAAACCAATCAGGGTTCACAGCAGGATCAAATTACCCCAAATCCCAATACTTGGTAGTCAACAGATAAAACAGACATTGTAACTCGTCATTTTTTAGTCCAGTTCAATTTCATTTCTTACCAGAAAAGAATAGAAATGGAGCAAAAATAAGAGAAAGTGTTACTGTATTGGTAGAATCGGAGGTTGCCTCCTATGGAGGAGCAAATGGGTCAACAAAAAGGGCTTTTCCTACATTTATTTGTAAACAGAATTTACAGAGCAGTAGCCAGGTGATTTTACTTTCTCATTTCCCTCTTGTAATATATAATTGCATCCGATTCTGACAGATGGTGAGAATAAACAATTTAAATTTATGTTATTAATCTGAATTTGGAAGAATGAATAAGAAACTTCATTACTGAAAACCCTTTTCTCTCGCCTGACAGTAGATATGTATTTAATATTACTTGAATTAAATTGGAGTAACATGCATGTCTCCCAATTTTCAGATTACAAACACACCATTGTAGGGTTACTGCTATTCGTATCACGAAAACGTGTTGTTCATACCCAGACTACGTCTAGCACTGAGTAGGTGTAATCATTTTTCCTTAGTTTTTCGAACGAAATAAGCTTGTTGTTACGGCTACGCATGACATATGCGTAGTTGGGGTACGAATAGCAATCTCGCCATGGTAGGTCTAAGTGATGATGTAGAGAATACAAGGGAAGATGCATGTATTGGATTGTGTAAAGAGAAGAGTACAGTTTTAAGGTAAAATATTAATGGGTGTTCCAGCAGCTTTGACCATTGCGGATATCGATTAGGCAGTCAACAGATTTGAAGTTAGAAACCCAAAAAAACAAGTCCTTTGAACTCTCCTCGAATCTATTAGAGCATTTGATTAGGCCCATCTTCTTTTTTACAAGTATGAGATAGTGGTAATATTGAATAGTAAAATAGTACAGCAAGTAGTAGTAAATTTTACTCCTTGTTTGTGTATTGAATACTTTTAGTTAATGGTAAATGTATACACACACATGCATGCAGCACTTGGGATCTACAATTCTACCTTTGGTGTGGGCTGCTGCATTGCCAGATTTTCCTCCACCATTCATACTATTCTTTTTTTTTAATTATCTTTCTTCATCCATCATTTTATTCGTTGCATGCATAGCTACCTACCTACCAAGGTCCGATCCATATGTAATGTTTTATTTACTATTACTACTACGTGCAACAAGGAAAATGCTTGGATGAAATTACAAACCTTTCACATCGAAAGTTGAGAACATTCTGAACCTACTATATAAGGTTGGTTGACTCCTCCTCCTATTGTCAATTGGTTTTAAGATGAAACCTCACCGGATTTACGTGCTCAGCTTGAGCCTAACACACATGTGTGCTCGTATGTACATGTCCCCGCTCTACTTCCGTTTGCATCGGACTATGACATATGCACAACTCAGATTCCCTGTATTCAAATCGTATACTAAGCCTTGTTTAGTGCGAATAGGGATGACAATCAGGTGAATGATCTTGACGTCACCTAGGGGTCTCACCCACTTCCAACGGATAAAATGGGTGGATATGGTGTTTATAGATTTGTAGAAAACCAAGAGCATACTTAATCCAACTAAAAATACCATAAGATTGTACATATTATCAAATTCAAGTACAACACTATAATCAAGCAAGATTCAAACTTAACAAACTATAATGAGTCAATAATAAGAATCGAAATAATTAGGAAACAAAATGTAGGATATAATTTATATGGTAAGAAAATAAAGGTAAAAATTATATAACATACAAACTATAAATCTTGAAAATATATATAAATTCAAACGGGAGAATACGGTTCAGATGAATGAGTGGATGAAATGTTTAACCGGGTTTTACCTGATTCATCACCCGTCGTTTATCGGATTTTCACCCTTTTTTGTTGGATCGGGTGAAATTGACATTCCTAACCGATGAGCTATAAAAGATAGCGATAACAATGGAAATAAAAAATATTTTACGATAAAAAAAAATAGTCCGAAAACCTTATATATCAGGTTTACTATAGCATTATAACATATTTTGTGTAAAGTCTAGATGAAACCCACCTTTTTGTATAAATGAAATGATAAATGATCTACATCATCAGATTTCAGATATATAGTAAAGTTGTAACCCTAGCCACAAAATATCTATTAGAATAGATTGAGTGATGGTCATATGGAGAGAGGATTTGAGATAAAAAAGAAAAAAGAAAGAGTATATATATGTGGATTGAATAAATTAGTGTGGAAATGCTGGGTTTTGGGGTGTCATTGTATTGCAGAGAACGAGGTTGGGAGTTCCAATATGGCTCTTTTCACTAAATCAAAGTAAAAAGAAAGGAAACCCTAGTGGACCAAGCATGAAAACCCTAGATATATATATATATTTCTTGGGGGGAATTGTGAGTTTGGACTTTACAGTTGGAATTTTAGGTTTGTCTCAAGTAGGCAATTAGGGAGAGGCTTAGCTGGATCGATCGATATTCATCAACCGACGCAAATTTCATCAAAACAGATTTTATTGTTTGCTTAACTTATTTTTATACATAGTATCAAAATGTGTCTTTTCTCCAAAGGTGTGTCCGCCAAAAAGAATGCATTTTTAGTAGGTTGAGCAAGTTCGGTTCGGTTTACCTGAACTGAAACCGAGTAATTTCATCCAGACTGAACCTAAACCGGCAATTTAGGTTTGGTATTAGATCCTTATTTTTACGATTTCGGTCCAAAACCGATAAAATAAAAACCGAAAACCGAATTTGTATTTGTATTTACTAAAAAACGATTATATATAGTTGGAAAATGGGTAATGTACCTTATTGCTTAAATGAGATTGTTATTTTTCTAAGTTTTAACTCTTTATACTAAAGTTGTTAGAGATTTAATTTATTGTTAGTTTTGTAAGTTTTATTTTTTTAGGTCCAAAACCTAAACCGAACAGAAATCAATCTAATAGGTTCGGTTTTAGGTTCAAATATTTCAAGTTTTCGGTTTTAGGTCCAAACCGAACCTACTTTATAGGTTTGGTTTTCGATCCAAGGTTTTTGAAAATTCGATTTTAGGTTCGGTTCGATTAAATTTTGGACCTACGTTCGCCCCTAATTTTTAGTTGCTTTAAATATGAACCATAAACTCCTCGTATTTCTGATTAAGGTTTCTTCACATAACAACGTTTGTGAATCATGCTCTATTTGGACATGCTTAATCCACAACCTTAACTATCAATAAGAATACCATAAACCTTAAAAACCCCAATTAACCAAATTTAATAGACTTAATACAAATCTGTGAATGTTGCCCATTAGATTAATCTAAGATAATCAACAGAGTTACGGGTGTTGCTCATGTATAAACACTCCATGTGTATGTGTCCATCGTTTTTCGCACGTTCCAAAAAATATTGTTTATTTTTTTAGTTCTTTTTTTTATCAATATATGTATGTATTTTTTATTTATTTTGATAAGTATATAATTTAAAATCACTTGTTCCGGTGGATAGGAATATTCTTTTATCGTATATAAACATAAAAAACAATAATTTAGAGGATGTTCATACAAAATATTTGACATTACACGTTGGGCATGCCAAAATTATGGAGTTTAGGTTGTGTTTGGTATTAAATGTAGTTTTTTTTTTATAAATGATTAATGTAGATTAAAATTGTAAGGATTAATTTTCATCTAATACCGAAAGACTTGCAAAAAATAACGATTTTAACGATTTTTGGGTTTAGTTTCACTCATACAAGTTTTAACGATTTTGATCTATAATCTTCATCTAATACGAAATATTTACAAAAATAATCTTCTTCAAATAATCTAAAATAGTGCCTAGAATATCATACCAAGGACAACCTAGTAGGGGATTCTTTGGAGGTAGATTATTTTTGAAATTATTTGAACAAAAATTTTAATTCAAGTACACTTGGTTTATCATTTATTTGAGAGATTATTTGCAGTTATAATTCTCGAAATAGTCTGAGATTTCTATCGAACGTGCCGTAAATCAGTTTTTAACCATCTTTGACATACCCTACAAGGTCTACCATTGATGGATTCATCACTAGATTAAAAGCAAGAGTCATTCAAGAAGAGATTTTTAACCAATACTCAATTGGTCTAGTGGTAAAGTGGTGCTAGACTCCTTAAATGTTGGTCTCGAGATTCGAGTTCGAAAACTCCTGGAGAAGAGAGGCTTCCCCCAATCAAACCGGAAAAAAAAAAGAAGGAGAAGAGATTTTTAACTTGTTGGCGTCTTTAGCTCCTAAGGAGACCATTGGTGATCTTTTTGTGTACAAGTCTTCCTTAGTCACGTTGATGACAATTCCAGCCATGAAGAACATAGAGGAGGCGTCATGCATACCATACACACATAGGAATTGCTGGAAAACAAAGGAGTGAAGCTTTGGAGCTTCTAAGTTATTTTATGAGACATTTTATTACCTAGTTCTAGACTATCTAAAGGTAACTTTTGGTTTATATTTTTGGGATTATTTTTATTCTTTTATTTGCACGTTTTTTAGGTAGATTATTTTGAACCAAAAATTTGAGAAACTCGAAGCTTTGCTTATGAAGAGTATGTTTTATTCATTTCTATTCAATAAAAAAGAGAGTCTTTGATTGAATCGTTTTGAGTTCTTGCAAGGTTGTTCTTGTGTGTGTAATCTCTTTATAGATTGAGCTTCTATTCGATTCTAGTCCCTCCTTGTGCTTGTCTCGATTTGAAGACGTGTGTAAGGTTGAAGAAGAAAGGGTTGAGGTAATTCATTGCTTGATTTTTGATCCAATCGATCAAGATTCTAGTAAATATATCTTGGTTCTTCTGGACCTATATTATCATCAATTGTTCCATCTCATCTTCTATCTAATCTCACCATCCACCATCACATATCTCGTCTTTCTTCATTCTTTGTATTTTTTTTCTGGAAATCTCGGCATCCACCTCGCGTCATCTCAGTCGAGATACGCAAACTGAGATTTTTCATTCTTGAAGGTTTTTGAGGACTTCTTATCTAGATCCGTCTTTGCGGACTCAACCCCGCATCAATAAATTTGGCTAAAAGACATGTATTTGGTATTATTATTATTATTATTGGTAGTTTGAGGAAAAAGACTCATATATAATGGGTAAAATATAATGAAAGAATATATCGATCAATTATTGGAAAACTTGTATGATTTAAAAATTTACGAGTAATATATTTCTCATAAATTTTTGAAAGATGAACTACATGTTCCATTTTGATACTTAAAAATTCACAATCAATCTTATTATAAATAAAACTATCAAAAAATTATGTGATTGTCATCACACATGGTTTTTATTTTAGATCAAGCATTTATTTTGAAATTTCATACTCAGTATTTTATTTTTAATATTACCTAAATTTTTAAAGAATAAAGTGAAAATTTAACCCTTATTACATAATTCATTAAATGTAAAAAAAATATGAACGGTTTTTGAAAGAAAATATAATAGGATTGATTTTGTATAATTTAAAATTTTATGGACGATTTTTGAAATAAAACCTCTTTTCGTATCTAATGTAGTTTAATTTGAAATATTTCTATATTACCCAGTAATTTTTAAGTAAAATAAATTGATACTATGACATTTCACCTTCATGATTATCACAATTTCCATAACTTGAACTATTATGACTTTTGTCTCCTTACAAAATTTTGTCCATAAAATCATAATTAAAAATTGGGCAATTTTGGTAAATAGGCATTTTTTTAAAAAATAGAGTAGTAACTAGGCTTTTTAATGTTTCAATTAAGTAAATATACCACAATCTTTTGTATTTATTCTCAAACTCTACACACTCTTTTATCAAGGAGTACATTTACTAAACACAAAACTAGAAAAAGACTAGTAAACCAAATTGTTTATTAAAAATTTAACCTTTGCTAAGTTATATGTAATCGAAATCATAACTAGAAATAACACATTATTATGTCACTATACTAACATATTTCATGTTCTCTTCACTACATGACGCATTTAATCGAGCTCTTATCCAAAACACACAATTATAACGCCAACTCCATCAAATACTTCTGAAATAGATTTAAACTATTAAGTCTACTATCCATGTCTTAAGTCCGACAAGCTCAATTAGTCAATACCTGACATTGAACAACTCTGATACAATATGAAATTTCGTTGAGTCACATATAAGGTGGGAGTTCCGTAACACATCCGAACACACATCCGGGTTAGACCCCATCCAATACTTCTTAAAAACAATCAACATTATCATGAATATCCACATATCATCTCTACTCTGCTATTAACTTACTTATTATCGACGTGAAAACACTTTATCCTCACACGTCATCCACCCTATAAGGATATAGAGTATATATATACATCTATAAGGATATAGCGTATATATATACATGACATGTTGATGTTAAAGGGTATCCACATCGATCGAATGCGATATAAGTAAAAGTTTAGAGAAGTTGGTGAAGTTTTGAAGGGGGTGAGGTGAGCAGCATATATATATAGGGCTTTGTTGCTTCTACTGTTTTCTGTAAGTGGATTGTAGTTTTTATATGGACGTGTGCTACCTACCTCTTATGTTTTGTCTCAACCTAGTAAAGAACTACACTTTGTGTTTATAAGTAACCCTCTTCTTTCTCAACACTTGTCTCTTTCAATTGGTACCTCCATCTCCTTCTACATATGCCTTCTTTGCTCTTCACATTAGATCCTTAATCCATTCTTGTATATATATATATTTGCTCAGGTTGCTGTAAAACGACCCGAATCGATTCGACAAGGCATGGGCTCTATGAATACAAACAACTGGCTTTCCTTCCCTCTTTCTCCTACTCATCCTGCACACTTCGAGCCAACTCCGCATCAGCCTCCACCCTTCTCGCTCGATAACCATTTTCATAGCCAAGGTTTGAAGCCCTTCGTTTTTACTTTTATTTTATTGTAATTATAAGTCTCAAATGACTAAACTCGTGCAGATTGGAGCTTGATAACTTCTCAAGGCGGTACCGAAGCTCCAAAAATGGCGGATTTTCTTGGTGTAGGTGTGAGTAAATGGGATGAGCATGACCAAAGCCAAACATCAGAGCTTGCAGCATTTAATGATGCTAATGATTCCGACTATCTTTTTACCAGTAACAGTTTGATTCCATTGCAATCTTCCGATATCAACTATGATCAGTTCCAAGAGAGTGGGAGTAGCTTGCAATCGCTTACACTATCTATGGGGAGTAGCGGCAATAACAAACAGCCACCTGCTTCTTCTAACTGTGAAACTAGTAGTGATACCAATACCGTCGCCTCCTCCGTCACCCCAGCTGTCGAGCCGACTCCTAGACGAACTCTCGACACTTTTGGACAAAGAACTTCTATCTATCGCGGTGTAACAAGGTATATAATCCACCATTTGTATACTTTGTTTTGTAGTTCATTTACTGTAGCATGTCTGAATATATATATACATAAGCAGGCATAGATGGACGGGAAGATATGAAGCTCATCTATGGGATAATAGTTGTAGGAGAGAAGGACAATCAAGAAAGGGCCGCCAAGGTTTTTATATTCTCTTCTTCTTCTTTGCTTTCTCTTCATCGACCTTATTTTGAACTGACCCATTCATCTTCCTTTCATGGCGATCTCTTTGGTATCATCAACTTGGATTCCAGTCTATTTGGGTATGTTGATTATATATATATATATATATATCCTCTATGTTATTAATTTTGAGATTTTAGTTGAATCTGAGAATTTCTTGACAATGATGTGTAGGTGGCTATGACAAAGAAGATAAGGCGGCGAGAGCTTATGATCTGGCCGCGATCAAGTACTGGGGAACCTCCACCACCACGAATTTTCCGGTGAGTTCTGAAACTAGTTATTGTATGTGTATGTATGTATGCGTGTTGATGCTTAGTACGTACACAGATAAGCAACTATGAGAAGGAAGTGGAAGAAATGAAGCACATGACTCGACAAGAGTTCATTGCTGCCATTAGAAGGTAATTCAATTCATGCATATGATCAATCATTAATGTGGTTATGTACAATTTGGTTTAAATGCGTACGTTGATGATCAATAGGAAGAGTAGCGGATTCTCGAGAGGAGCATCTATGTACCGCGGAGTAACGAGACACCACCAACAAGGGAGATGGCAAGCTAGGATCGGGAGAGTTGCCGGAAACAAAGACCTTTATCTAGGAACTTTCAGTAAGTCACGCTCGGACATGTGATGAACCCCACGTCATGTTAACTGAATCTCACGTTTGGTAAATATTTATGCAGGCACGGAGGAGGAGGCGGCGGAGGCGTATGACATAGCCGCGATAAAGTTTAGAGGGTTGAGCGCGGTGACAAACTTTGAGATGAGTAGGTACGACGTGAAGGCGATACTCGACAGCAGTAGTCTCCCGATCGGAGGAGGAGCCGCCAAGCGGATCAAGGAGGCGCAGGCGTTGGACTCGTCTTCGCGGAAAAGGCATGGGATCATGGACGTGGATTTCATCAACATGGGGCCAACCGCAACCGCAACCGCCTTCCAGCAGCATTACGCTAACCCTACGGCCACGGCGTCGAGGTTCATGCAGCATCAATATCATCATCAAGATCAGCTGCAGCAGGAGCCGCCGCAGCACTTCGGCAACAACTACATGCTCCACCAAACAGCCGCCTCGCCTCTCAGTCTCCACCACCCTAGTGGGTCTCATTTGTACGGTGGATTTTACCAGAATAACCCCGCGTTGCTGCATGGCTTGATGAGCTTGGGCGGTCATGGTGCTGTCGTTGATGCCGGTGACGGGAGTTGCTCCACCGGAAGCTACGCCATGGGTGACGTCGGAGATCATTATAATCATCAGCAGCAGCAGGGGGATGTTGCCACGTCGTCCACGGTTAAGGTAGAGTATGATCATACGCAGTCCTCCGGTGGGTACCCCGGTGGCTGGCCGATCGTCCCCGCCCTTCAAGGCCACCCTTCGTCTGATGTTTTTGCTATGTGGAATGAATGATCGATATCTCATTGCCACAAACAAGATTGATTAATGCTTTTTGCTGTTAACTTATCAGGTTCTATCTACTTTCAAGTTTACTCTCAAGTCTTTCCCATTTTAAGTATCGGTGTCATTGTTTATCTTAACATCTTAGCTAGGCAAGTTGAAAAAAATGTCCCATTTCAAATATTGTATGCAAACACAAACTTTTGGTTTAGTTTCGTCTCAATGTTCTAGTCTTCCCCTACACTTTAAGCCCCGTTTGGTGGCAAGTCTGGAAAAACAAAAACGGAATGAAAACGAATTTAGTTCATATGTGCATCTCGTGTATAAATTTTTTTGAAATCAGTACTAATTAATGTTTCATAAAAAATGCATTTGTTTCTCTACATGGTATCAAAAGTTATCAATTTCTACTTCAATTACTTCAAACCATAAGGAATGATCCAAAAAAAACCATGAACAAGGGTATATGTATGGACTAGATTCGTTTTCATTCCGTTTTCGTTTCTGGAGTTGAAATCAAACGAGTTCTAAAAGATAGTGCTAGACATGAGACGGGACGGGACATAATTGAGGTCGTCCCGCGTCCTGTCTCGTAAATTATAAGTGGGACGGGATTTACAATATTGTGTGCAAACACAAACTTTTGTTTTAGTTTCGTCTCAATGTACTAGTACTCTTCTGCATACACTTCAATACACTAAGGGTCCGTTTTGTTCCAACTCCAAAAACGGAATAGAAACAAATCTAGCTCATACATATAACCAAATTCATGAAATTTTATGGAATCATTCCTTACAATTCCTTAACGTTTGAAGTAATTATATTGGAATTTGATTTGCTTTACATGCAATATAATAAGTTATCCCAAAAAACATTCATGTGCGCAATGAAGACCAAAGCAAGGAAAGAAGGCAAGGTGCCCAGGTAAAGGCTAAGCTTAGTCGGATGAGTCCCTACAATGTATTTGATTCAAAAATCTTCATAAATATATAGATTGAATTATTTTTATTCTACAAATTCTTATTTACAAGGGACAAAAGAATAAATTATAAAAATATATACCTGATAGCTATCTTCATTTACTAAAGGATAGAGTAATTAAAAGGTATTAATTTTTATCTTATGTTTTTATACAACAAATTTTAAGGCTGCAGGCTTAAAATATTGTAAACTTTTGGTATAATTTGGTATGAATGTAGCAGTCAAATAAAAAAGGTACCCATACTTACCTGCTACAATTTCCCATGTTACGAGTAAAATTGTTCCAAAGTAGTTTTATGTCTGAGGAAGGTTGAATCTCTTATTAAAAGAAAATAATTCATAAATATGTGAGCCTCAAACCCTCCACTTTTTTTTTTTTTTTTTTTTTTTGAAAAGTTTACGTATATTGAATGAGGATTTACAAAGGTCTCTTAGACGTAGAGGGAGGGATCAAAACATAGAGAAGTTACAATAGGTGAATGCCAAGGGTAGCAGCCCACATCCTGGAGAGGGAAGATCGGTCTTTTCATGTGTGAGAAATGAAGTTCTTTGTTGCTTGGACGATTTCATGAGCACAGTCCGTGATTGAGGTGTAGTGGTTGTTGTAGATTAGGTTGTTTCTGGCCTTCCAGGTGAAGTAAACATAAGCAGTGATTGCGGAGATACGGGTGCATGTGATGAGATCTTTTTTGGAGGGTTTGGCAGATCCGAGCCAGGGCCAAAGATCGTCTTTGTATGGATAAGGCTGGGGAATGCGAATCCATGTAGAGATAAGGTCAAGGACTGAGGAAGAGAAATTGCAAGCATTCCAAAGATGGATTTCGGTTTCAGGGGAGGAGTTGAAGAGAGGGCAAGTTTCATCTTGGACGATGTTCCAGCGGTGGAGCTTGTGGAGGGTGGGATGCTTTTGGTGGCAAGCACTCAAATGCCTTCAAACCCTCCACTTTTTCTATTGAACCGAACAAATTAAAAGGGGACTACCAACTCCTAAATCAAATTCATATATTTTTACCAGATAACATTGTTAAAAAAATAAAATTATAGTCTATCTAAAAATGCAATACAACCGATACTCAGTTGGTCTAGTGGGAATATGATACTAGACTCCTTAAGTGGTTAGTCTGGAGATTCGAACTCGAATCTCCATCAATGGGCCACGATTTACTACCCGATTCGGACGTAGATAGACAAAGCCGATCGAACCGGGTGACATACGTACCTCTGCAAAAAAAAATGCAATACAAAATAAAGTATAATGGACTAGTGATAAGAAATTATGGTTCTCTTTCAGCCCTACTCTAAAGATGATAAAAAATTATACGATTTTGTAATCATTATACTGAAAGTGCGAAATTCTTTAGATGTCCTTTTCACACTTCAATCTATTGATAATGATAAAATTATAATGTGCATTCAGAATAGTGATATAACACATACAAAATTTATTGACATTATAAAAGAAATAAAAGAAACAATTTCACTAAACGAACTCAAAGTTTTGGTGGCAAATTTAGTTTGCTAGAAACCAACTTATTTTTAACAAATAAAAGGTGTCTCGTGACATTAAGATAACTTATACGTAACAAAATAGAGGAATTGGAAGATGTCAACTCTGTCTTTCCTAGTAATAACACAAAACTCCCGAACCAGAGAAGAAAAACTAAAAACATCAAATGACAGAGACCGATTGGCAACTCGGTCAAACTCAATTATGACGCCTCAAAGAATTCGTCTGATCATTTTCTTTTGATTTCATCATCCATAATAATCTTGCAAGGACTCTTGTTGGTGATTTTGGTAGATGCAATGACAATTCTATTCTTGACGCGGAAGCTTTTTTTCTTCGGGAGATAATATAGTCTCCTTCTCCTTCAATGCCTTTGCTCTAACTTTGTGATAGATCCCTCTATGTCATGACTTGAAGATAATATATCATCCTTCTCCTTCAATGCATTTGCTGTAGCTCTAGTGATTTTTTTTGGTAAGAGCTATAGCTTTAGTGATTGGTCCTTGTATAGTTGGTGTTGAAAATTAAATGGTCCTTCATCACAAAGAACTCATAAACCGCGGTGCATATTTCACTCTCCGTCATTTTCAAGTGGCATTGAAAAACTTAGATGAGTATTCATCAGGTCCTGGGGCTTTCATATCGTCAATGGACCAAAGTGTCTCCTTAATCTCTACGTTGAACACCAGTCCAACTAGTCTCTGTAGGTCTCCATCTGCAAATCTCGGTCCCACCGAAATCCAGTCCCTCGGCGCATCTTCTACCTCCCGCTCCGTACCGTAAAACCCCTAAAAGAAGGAAACAAACTTTCCGACCACTCCCTCCAAGAAGATTGCGATCAGGACATCGATTAGATCGAGTGAAGGAATAAAATTCCTCCGTGCGGTAGCCTCCGTAAAGCTATAGAAATATAAAGTACATCTATCACTTATAAGAGAATGTACCTGGTTCTTGCATATTGTGCATAGAAGCTCTTATGTTGCATTAAGCCTCTTACCCGGTTCTATATATGAAAGGACTTGATATCAAATTAACCCTATAAAGATGGATAGATTTTAACAATATGTATAATTACGATGTGATATATTGTTAATCCTACTCCGTTTCAATAAAGCTTATCTCAAACGATCAAAAAATTGCTATATTTTCCATTTTGTAGTGAAGATAATGTGTTTTGAGTTTGAAGTAGGGCTCATAAGTCATAATCACAATGAAGAATTGGATAAAGGTCCGGGCTTGAATAAACATGAAGCCCATCCAACTTGGGCTGTCTATTTACAAACGTGATTGCCAAATTGTTATTAATTGACATTCTCCACCAAATTTTCATTCGTTTTACAATGTTACAAACTCTTTTGCCCCATGATACACCAAGTTGCAGGTTAATTCATAGATGTGAAGTGAAATGCCTACTCCCATGTTTCCATGCTTTCAGCTACAAAACCTCATATATGGTCATATGAGTTTAAAAAAATAGAGTAACATCACTCTATATCATAAATATATCCTATACTTGGTGAACCATGTCACCAACGTATGCTGGAAATGCCTCATTTAATAACCTAAATACATGTATTTTAATGAGTTTAATAATAACTTTATATGGTATCCTGTTGCCTTCAAACATGTTCACATTACGTGCATGCCAGATATAGTAGACCGTAGTGATGAGGCCCATCTTCATAGCTGCTGCTTTCCATTGCTTGCTCTTTCTCTTATGACGTAGCCAACGAAGTGATATATCCATCGTATTTAATCCAGTAGGCATGCGAAAAATGCTTCTAATCTCACGCCAGATTTTCCTGGAATAGTGGCACCTAAAAAACAGGTGATCATGCGATTCTTCTTCTTGCTTACATAAGTGGCATATAGGATCAATATGAAGGAATCCCATTCGATCATGTGTTGGAAGTCTCTTTAGTGTTACCATCCATGCAATACATGCATGTCTCGGAGTATGCCGCTTATCCCAGATGATATCATGCCATTGGACCGTAGCTGCTTTATTTCGAATAAAATTATATGCTTTGGTGACCTTAAATTTCCCTCCTGCTTTTAATTGCTCAAGTACTGACTCAATATCATCACCATCTTCACTCATTTGCATCATTAGATCTCGACTATGCAGGATCGCCTTTAAAAATATTAAAATGTAGATACATACATATGAAAAACTCAATGATATATGAGTAGATAAAAACATTAACATGACAACAAAATAACCGAAACAAAAGGTTAGAAACAAACATTTCAGTCTATAAAACATAAAAATATACATATTTGACCTTATAATTATAAATAAACCTACTTAGTTTCAAAATTAAAAAACGGGTCTATTTTACTAATCACAACAACTGAACAAAATAAGCAACCAAGGGAAACAATAATAAAAAATTGTAAATAAGAAGACGAAGGGTTCGTCGAAGAATAAGAATAAGAAGATGGTGTCTTGCTTCCGGCAACTACAATCTCATAGGTGGTTATATGAGGGTTAAGTTTAGTAAAAAAAAATGGAAGAGAAGAAGAAATATAATGGTAAAATAATTTTTTTAAGGCTTAAAAAAGGAAAAATTTTCGTTGACCGTGTCATAACCGAATACATTTCGTGTCCGTGCCGTGTTTTACACATGTCCTCGTTGTGTCCTACATCTGAAACATATTTTAATCATGTCGGATCATATTTTACCATGTTCAAGCCACATTCGATACGGTAGGACACGAGACACTCTATCTTCCAGAGTAGTCGTCGGTGTATCATAACTTGTGTCTTTTCTTTTTTCTTTAGCTTTTCGGTTAGTTTGCAAAACACTTGTCTTTTCTCCTTTTTCTTTAGCTTTCCGGTTAGTTTGCTAATTACATTACATTTTGAGCCGATATAATATATATTACTATAAGTAAACAAAACAATTAATATCTCCTCTGTTTTCCTTTTCATATAAATATTGCAGTAATCAAATTATAAGGAAGGGTAACCGAGATTGCTATTCGTACCACCTGAAACATGCTATTCATACCTTGACTAAGCGTACGCAATGCGTAGTCGTAGCAAGAAGTTCATTTCGTTCAAAAAAATAAAGGAAAATGGTTACGACTACGCAAGACGTACGCGTAGTAGTCCATAACACATATTTAGTTCGAAAAATGAAGGAAAGCTTACGCAATGCGTAGTTGTAATTGCGTAGGCGTAGTTGTGATATGTATAGAATGTATATGGTGGTACGAATAGGAAGAACGAAGGGCAACATAGGATCCATACCGAATGAAGCACAGAGGCACGCCTAAAAGGCTACTCATGCAATATTAAACCGTAAATACTCTGCCCTATTCTTTCCTTCTCTACATGGTCCCACTTCTCTTATCAATCCCTTTCATTAAAGTAAACTTATTAAATGTTTTTATTTTAATAATTTAATATATTAACTATCAAACAAAAACCATCAAAATATAAATATATATATAGAGAGAGAGGAGGAGAGCCAATCCAGTAGGCACAACCTGTTTGGGGAATTCATGGATATTACTTTCCCCTTCATGTTGCCGTGTTGAAATTCCACTTCTACCCTCAACCCATCCTTTATGTTTCGGGTAAACATTAATCAAGTTGGAGGGGCGATTTCGTCCAAACAGTATTAAAATTATATGTGGGAATTTTCAATGCGAAAAGGCCATATTCTCATTTCCACTAAAGCCGGCCTTCGATAATCACCTCTCAAAATTCAATTCCACAATCTCTTCTTCCTCCTCTCTTCTTCTCCGATCTCCGCCCCAAATTCCTCTAAATCTCCCAAATATGGAGCCTAATCAAGAAATCATGTCTCAAAAGAGGGAGAAAGAGGAAACTATAGAGCTCAAAGTCCCCACAACAGAGTCGCTCACCACCAGCATCTGCCCGGATAACTGTAAAATCTCATCCTCCACCGCCACCAACGCTCAGATCTGCTCTTCCGGATCCGGATCTATTCCTCCGGAGCCCGCCCGAACAGATCCGGATCTCGGCCGTACTCCCCCTCTCGCTGCGGCCCGACGAGATGATTTACAACCGAATTTGACGAAGAAGTCTGTCAATAGGTGCTTGTGTTGTGGGAAACGAGTTGGTTTAACGGGATTCAGGTGTAGATGCGGGGAATTGTTCTGTACGGTGCACAGGTACACGGATCGACACGACTGTAGCTACGATTACAAGGCTGCCGGCCGAGAGGCGATCGCTCGGGAGAATCCGGTGGTCAGAGCCGCCAAGATATTGAAGGTTTGAACCGACGATTTGATTTCATTTAAACGGGTTTGATTTGACGGGTTCGGGTTGCGTTTTGCGTTTGTTGGTCCTGCTTTGATTGATGATTGGGTAAAAGATGGGTGGACAACTCTAGAAAAGGCAGTGAAGCTCTGACAGCGAAACGATGGTGATGAAATTAGATGGAGTGGGTGCGGGGTATTATGGTCATTACGGTTATGACTTGTGGCTTCTAAAATTGTACTTTTTTTAAATTATTTATAGTAATTTATTTTCATCTCTATTTTAATACTTTACATGCTCATTTTTTTGTCACGTTATTCATGGAAATAGTTAATGTGTCTTTATAATTGATAGGCTGGCAAGTTCTATCCATTACCTGACGTTTTTTGTTTAGTATTTACCGTTTTCATGTAATAATTTTATTTACATTTGATATGTATTGTACAAAATACATATATCCATAATACATGTAGGTAGTAGAATACAAAGAATGGGCCATCTTGCCCATCCACTACTACATTTGCAACTCTTTCAATCCATTCTTAAATAACATCAGTGAGGTGGGGGACAATCTAATAAAAGAGATGTAAACAGTAAGATATAGTCAGATAGTAACATAAAGGTGCGTCCCAATATTAGTTCTTGGTGTTTACTCTTTTTACTTTCCGAATTTGAGATCAATGTAAAAACGAAAGGAAGAAAAAAGCTCGTGCCGGTACAATTGACACTTGTGTCGCTCCCTATGACATTTCAGATGATCTCACGGGCGTTGGTGGATCTAGGGAACACCTACCTGCTCTGGCTGCCTCCTCCACCTGGTGGATGTACACACAGAACTCAGGTCCCCTCATCGAGACATATCGTTCTCGTCTGACTGTACCGCATAGGCTCTCGACCTAACTGTCAACCCGTTCCCAGTCTCGGGAACTACACTCTCAGCAACCACCACAACTCTATCTTCCGCCTCTAACGGATCAACAATGAGGACTCGATCCCAACATCTCGCTATTGGAGGTGTAATATCCGGAATTTTTATTCCGTTTAATTCCATAGCAAACCGGATTTCGATCTTTTGATCCTTAGCTGTCTACGTAGTTGGACACTATGTCTCAAAATTTTATCATTTTATGTAATATCACTTCACATAAAATGATAAGATTTTATTAGTAGCAGACCCTAATCCAAACCCTAGTATCATGACTTGTCTTTGACAAAGTCATGACGTCCTAGTGACGAGATCAAGACGAGCCCAAGACGAAGTCAAGACGAGACCATGACGAATTATGACGAGGCCATGACAAATTCGTGACAAAACCATGCATGACTATGACAAGCTGTTGACAAGGTTTGACAAGGCCTTGACAACCTCAACCACCCTTATTCTTACCTTGTCTTCAGCCCATGCTCCTTGTGGATTCACTTGTCCAGCCCTTTGTTTCTCACTTGTCATTTATGGATCTGCACAGCCTAGGAGAGCCTTGTTTACGAGCCCAATAGCAACTTCCTTCATGCAGGCCGCACAACTACCCTATCCAGCCTAGTTGCCTCGCTTGTGGGCTGGCCCAGCGGCAATTCGAGCCCAGCTAGAAGGAGAAGAGCAACACCATTTATTTCCCTCTTAAATTCCACGTAACAGCCGTTGATTTGGAATGAAGGTCTCCTCCTGTTCAACCTGAAATCACGCAGCAAGATCACCCTCCTCTCCTTGCTTCCGTCCAGATTCACGCAACCAACCTTCGCCTTTCTTCTGCTGCCCATGTTTCTGCACTCTCCCCTTCTACCTTTTTTGCGTACAAAACCTCGTCCCAAAGACACCAACACAACTAAGCGTCTCAGACAGAAGGCACATCGGGTCTTCTCTGGTGGTAGACGACGAGATCCAATGATAGTAGTAGGAGAGCCTCATTAGCGACGCACTCTCAGACAAAGCCAGACGAGTCTCCTCCCTTATGTTCGTCAACAGCAACGTGCGACCATCGCTCCATCCAGACGGTAGCAAAACTTCTACACACTTAACGGCTGCCCTGAGTCCTTTTTGTCTGCACGTAGTACTCCTTCATAGGTAGGCTACAGTGACTCTCTCCTCATTCTTCATGCCTTCGAGTTTGGAGCCGGGTAAGACCCACATCTACGTCCTTACTTCCCCTCCATGTTTATGTGTCAATGGGTGCCTCTAAACCATCTTTAAACCCATACATTTCAGCCAAAGGAGCAACTTCAAAGAGCTGTTACATCTGTCAGTTTCTGAGTTTTCTGAAGTGACGAGCAGTCAATTTCGGGTCCAATTTTAGGTAAGCTAGACTACTTCTTTTTGGCTGTTTTTAGGATATGTCATAGACGCTATTGCATAGTAAACCATACTAAAATTTTAGAGGAATCTATGTTACAGTTTGAGAGTTATGGTGTTTCAAAGTTGACTCCTCCCACAGTTTTTATAACTGTGCTGAGTGTTGAGAAAAACAACATGTGATGCTGTTTTGTGAGATAGTTTTGAATAGGCTTTTGATTTTTGATGGACTTGAACTTCGGATATGTCATAGTTAGAATTACATAGTATAATATATCAAAATTTGAGAGGATTTAATCGAGAGGTTTAGGAGTTATGATTTTTCAAAGTTAAGACAGTGTGCTATTTTGTTAAGTGTTTGCTTAATTTTCAGAAACTGTGTTGATCAGTCAAGTTTGAGCATACTTTTTGATGCCTTAGAGATAAGATCCACCGTTCAGTTTTTGAGATGTTGTTTAGTGCCATGCATAGGTTAATATTTCAAACGTTGGGATGAATCCAACGGTGGGATTTAGTATTATAGAGGCTTAAAGTGGACTTGTTGTACAGTTAGAAAACATACTCGGATTTTGGCTAAGTATAGAAAATTTCAAGTGTTGTAATCAACTTTGGAAATTTTTGTAGAAGTGATGGTTGAACAGTTTTAAGAAATTCTTGCTCCTAGTAGTAGATGAGATATCATATATGATCTAGATAATTATTTCGGAATTTTTATAAGTTTATTCGAATTTCATATTTGAAGCTAAAGTTGGACCGTAGTGACCTTTTTAGAAGGTTAAAGAAAACATGTAATGTTCTAGTCTTGACCTAAACTCAACTTTAAGAGTTAAAATATGATAGTTAGTCTCAAGTAAGAATTTAAGTACATATTACGAGATTTTTAGAAGATTCGGGACCAAGGGTAAAATGGTCATTTTACCTTAGACGTGTATTTTAGTATATTTCTCTGCCGATAGGATCTTATATCTTAGAAGTCTTAGACTTCTAAGTATATTGGATATGTGTTGATCCCCTTGCCTCCTTTGACAGGCAACCTAGTTATATAGTTATAGATTGAGTTGTGATTAAGAGAGTCGATATCTGATTGAGGTAAGTCCACGGACTTACTTAGCTAGCTTCTTGTATGAGTGTAATGTGTATGAGTGGTGTTTGTTAGTTATGATAAACAACGAAACCGGATTAGGCCGACTTTATTATTTACGTAATTGACCCAAGTGTATGATAACGGGTCGTGACATCATCTGCCTAGCTCTTGCGAGAGTCTGGGAGGTTCCCTGCGACCAGCCCAATCAGGTAGACGGTCAGATGCATTAGTACAATTTTCCGTTGGTAAACAAGGACAGGGGCGAGGTTTGGGAATCCCTCGTATCACAAAATAAGTATCATTAGTAATAATCTATCACCTAATTAAAGATAATAAAAGGATTGAGTGTTGCATGTTGATTGTGTATGTTGTGTGTTTGTGCTTTTACCTTTATACTTATGCATAGAATGTTAGCTAACGGTTTTATACCGCTTGTAGATGCCTTGCAGGTTAAGACAGTTTTAGAGAGATCCGGAGGGAATGGTCTGCCGGGTCCACGTACTCATTTAGTACCTTTGCTTTGTAAGGCTGATACATATTCTTCATGTATATATTGTTTAAAGTTTTCAAATGTTTAAATACTTTTGTGCATTGTTGTAAGATCCTAGTGAAATTGTTGTCAAACTAAGGTCGGAACCCATTGTGAGGTCCTAACCAATAGCTCCCCGAGTTCTCAGAATTTGAGGTGTTACAGGAGGTCTACCAGCTCGTTCACGACCTAGGACGACCAGAGAAAGAAGTGGTCTACCTCTACCCCGTCTTGCAGCAGATGTTGCTCTACTCTCAGTCATCTACGATAATATCATAGCTACGTATAATAAGGCCATGCTAAACCATATATATATATATATATATATATATATATATATATAGGTGTGGTTCCCATGAGAACACCCCTAACGTGTATACATGAGAACAATCATACACCGTTGGATGGTGAGTATTAAGGGTTGAGATTTAGAGTAGATATCATAATTAATAATAACTACGAATAATAATAATTAGGAATCCAACAATAACTACGAATAATCCACTCAACCAACAATAACTACGAATAATACATTAAACGATATGACACCTTCGTAACAAAACTAATAATAATTACAAATATGTTCTCATGTATACACGTTAGGGGTGTTCTCATAGGATCTATACTCTCTCTCTCTCTCTATATATATATATATATAGATTATGACTCATATGTAAACAACTCTTATCGTGTGAACGTGTAAACACCGAATATATGTGAGTATACCGCCGAATATATGTGACTATACCGCCGAATATATAGATTCAGGTCCGGCGAATCTTCTTCCATTAATAACATGATTTTTTTTATCCTTTAATATCGCCTAATCTCGGCCATCTATTTAACGATCTAACGGATATAATTTGTTCTCATTGAACACTATAAGGGCTGTTTACATGGGAGCCAAACTCTCTCTCTCTCTCTATATATATATATAATAATCGAATCCAGAATAATAACTACAGTCCATCACACAAACTAAGTTGCAGAGATCTGCGGAAGGAGTGATGGTTTCCCATACATTCTATCCCAGACTGACTGTGTACCAAGTTTAAAACCAAATTCTTTTTCAAAACTCAGGCCCCCTTTTAGGTTCTGTTTATTTATCTATTCGGCCTTTTAGAAGATTGCGAGTGTCATTGTTGTCAACCTAAGGCTCTGATACCATATATGTAACACCCCAAATCCATAAGACTCGGAGTGCTACGGGCTTGGACCTCACAATGGGTCTTGAATCTAGCCTAACAACAAGTTTACCGGATCTTGCAATAAGACACAAATAAATATAAAACCAACGTCGATAAAGCGGAAATAACATAAACCGAAATACATATAAAAGTCACAGCCGAGTATCAAAACTGTACAACATGAATCGAAACACCCCAAAATCCACAACCATCCTAACATATACGGGAACCCTCGACTGATCACTCTACAACCTTCCTAACCTGCAAAGTATCTACAACACGGTATAAACCGTTAGCTAACAATCCATGTATTAGAATAGCGGTAATAACTCAAACATCACATAAGCAAGATATCACACAAGCATGCTCACAATCAAACTCATTTATTATCTTTCATTAGGTAATCCACTTTACTAATTCAACTTAGATTGTGACACGAGTACCTCGCTTTTGTCCCCTTATACCAATATAAAAGAAGGGATCTAATGCATCTCACCGTCTACCTGTTGGAATAGTCGTAGAGAACCTCCCAATCTCCCCATTTTGAACTAGGAAGTTGTCACCGCCCGGTTATAGTAAACTTGGGCCAAATAACACATAGATGGTTATTCTAGTCCGGTTTATAGTTATAACATATAAACACACACCACTATTACATCCAAACCAACACATGGAAGTCAGCCAAGTAAGTTCAAGGGACTTACTTGTTATAAGGAAATCCCTTAATCAATCAACTCACAGATTCCCGTAGGAATAAACGCCACGCCTGATAAATCAAGGCACACAATCAACCACAATCCATCATACTAGAAGATTCAGTCTTAGTCTCAAAAGATCCTCAAGGATCATATACATCAAACCATAATCAACATTCACGTATAAACCTTTCGTTTCAATTATCAATTAAATTCATAACTTTGAATTTAATTAACTTATAGCGTTCTCTCGAATCTCAATTTAATTAATTGACCTTTAATTACTTAATTAAATTTAACCAGAATAACATTTTGCCGCATGCAATTTCTGAACCCACTTGTCATCAGATCCCATCAAACAAATAACAATTGATCACTAGAATAATATAACGAGCATAATAGAATTTCCAGTTATCCATTTTGATAAACCTAAGATCAATTTGGACCAACCCACAATACGGAAAACGAATAAATTCATAACTTATTCAATACTAACCGGTATACGATCCGGAAGAAGATACAGACTTCTGGCGATATGAGGAGTAAGAGCAAAGTAAGGAACTCCGTGTCTGATGACTTGCGGTTGTCCATCGGCGTTCCAATAGCGGTAGATTGAGGCTTAACCAAAAAGCTATAAAACGGGAAATAACTTTATACCACGATGTAGAGGGCAAAGTAAGAGACTCGTTGGTACAAACGGAATTGAAAATGGATCGAAGACGAAGGATTTATGAAAGATGGAAAGATGAATCGTTAGGAGTGCTAGTTGATAATTAATTGCTCAATCCGCTTTAAGATATCAACGGTTACCTTTCTAAACTGACTTCCAACTCTCTTGGTGACTCTAATGGAATAACTGTACAAATTTTATTCCTTTCGTGGAATCCACTTGCTTTTGAACTTTCGGAGGACCCTGAATAAAATTCTGAAACATTGATCTTAGACATATTGTTCGCTTCAAGAGGTGTGTGCAAGCTTTAAATTTATACCAAGAATAATTGCAAATAAGAGAACCCGCAGTGTATGGATCGATTGTAATAATAGCAAGAATTTCAGGGTCAAACACAGGGACTATGGTGAAACAAAGATCGGTAATTCAGGTTGTCAAATAACAAACGCGCAACAAGAGAAGCTATCAAAGATGATGTAATCAGATAAGGAGAAATGTGGGTTCTAGAGATTAAAGCATCGAGTTGTGGTTCCGTCTCAAGATCTCAAAAGATAACGTGGACAACGTTGAGGTTTGCAAAGGGAAGGTGTTTCTAAGGTGGGAATAGATCACCGGGTAAGTCTCACTACTCACTATCCCAAACCAAAGATCCTATCACCGGGTAAGTCTCAAGAAACTATGGAAAGGAACTATAATCTCAAACCAACACACCACCCAAGGGGATAGAATCAACCTTTACCGGGTAAGTCTCAGGCTAACTCTCAAAGATGGGATGAAGGCACACTCGAAACCCAATAAAGGATAAATCTTTATTACCTACACTCATGATCTTGGGTATACAAACAAAGGAATCACCGGGTAAGTCTCATACTAGGCTTGCGTTGAACCAGGAAAGATATAACAAGGATAGGATTTGACAAACTAGAACCTCAAACTCAGATAAGGATCAGGAAAGGGCTCGCCTCGCTCAGTTCATGTACCATCTCGGTCGAGATGTTCCACGACTGACCGAGGTGTTCGTCGGTTAAGGTAAGGGCTCAAGCTTTCAGGATCCACTGGGGTAAAGGCTCATTCTTTCATCGTCTTTCCCACAACTTTCAGCCAATCACCCTAGAATCGCATAAAGAACTTAGCCAACAATCATCATGATAACAATACATAAATATATGAGAAAGAAATCAATATTCAAACAAGAAAACCTTAACACAAAGGTCTCAATAATTCAATCAAACAAACAAACAGCGTTCCTCAATCACAACTAGAAAAGACAACAAACAAGCCAAACTAAGAAAATATTACTACTTCCTTCAAAGCCAACTTCAAAGCTAGATTCCTTCCTTCCTTGATCTTCAACCTTCAAAACTTCCTTTAACTCTGGAGAACTACTGCTCCTCTGATCCGGAATTTCCGAGATTTGGTGATCCGAAGATGGTTGAATTCCAGAAAATCAGCCCCTTTATATAGGAGAATCACCTTCTAAAGATAAAATATCTTAAAAAGATAAATTTCTTCTTTTAAATATCTTGCAATCTTCCTTTCTTCCAAAATATATCAGCCAACAAAACATGCTTCCTTTCAAAAATCCATCCTAAAATATAGAAAATTCACTTTCCAACAATAGGAGATCTCAGCCAAAAATAAAGATCTTATGGTCGTTCATCACTTCGCCTCGGTCGAGTCACTCTTGAAGATCACCTCGGCCGAGGTAAAATTGTAGCTGACCGAGGTGAATGTCAGCTGAGAGTGAAACTCTCTAATCTGGTCCAAAATCAATCTTCTAAATTATTTTCATGCTTCCTGAGCCTTTCTTGTAGGTCCTCAATGCTTCAGATAGTAGCTCCAATGACTTCTTAGCTTCCTTAGCTCCATTTTAGTCGAAAACGTGCCATTTTCCCTACAATTACAACGAAACCAGTTGTAGACCTCGATTCTTGCAAAGGTAGACAAAACAACAATATAATCATACAATATACATCTATACATGCATATTTATGAAGAAAAAACGTCTAAACCAATCCCAAAATATAGACAATAATACATGCTATCACATATCCCGACACTTTACTAAGTGTCTAATGCTCTTAGTAAAACCACTTACTTGGTCTTGTCTTCCCAATATGACCCAGTCGGACCGTCTCTCCATTAATGAAATATCACATGCCTTTGTTTAGACTTTCAACTTTCTATAACTCAAAAATCAAACTCCATGTGGAGATTTTCGTATCGGTCTACAACTCCTTAATTTGAGATCATAGTTGACATAGCATTGAGTTTCATGTTCAGTGGTTTACGAGTCTACCACGCTTCCGTTGCGCTACTCTGATCAATCTATTTCTACCTATTACTCATAATGGTGTCTTTTGTGAGTCAAGATGATTTACCAACTCTCGTCCATAACTCGTCTCATAGGAAGACATGCCTTAATATACGCACTATCTACTATCATACGAGAATTCCACTGAGGAAAGGTGGTCGGGTCACAATTGTTCACCATCGAACGCACCCACCCCTAGTTCTTCTTTCTATTGATAGAAAGGTCCTATTCACCAACATTCAATCTAGGGGTGGTTTACTAGAATAAAGCAAAGGCTCATACTCAAGCCATGTGCATTGACCGCTAAATCCTCGAGGTAGCTCGTCTATCTGTGTTGAAGCATTGACCTTCTACACCACATGGGGTCTCACAATTTCTCATCATTTGTCTAAAGAATTTCATCCAAACGACTCACCCGTCACGTCCCCTTGAAAGGATTGGAACATGCGGCCTCAGTAATTCGTTGAATTCAGTTATGTCTCCTCGGGATTCTAGCTTGATACCTATCAGGAATAACTCATAATGGTTACCCTCTCACCATTCTTATGGCCTCCAATGTCGTGGTACATCACGTTGGTCTACAAGTCATCAACTTGACTTTTACAATCTTGACATGAAGTTTCTTTCTTAGCTTTAAAAATCCCGAGGTGTAGTAACCAGTCTATACATAAGCATGGGTACTAGACACACTCTAATTTCACAACCTCCTATCGTAATTCTTTTTCTTAGTTGTCTCATCTAGTAATATTCTTCTGCCCAGACTGGTCTTGCTATTGTCAATATTCATTTCTTCTCATTCAATGTTTAATCATCAGTTATTGTGCATTTTTAATATCAATTTTAAGGGTATCTTCATCCCCGCACTATACTTTAAGTTAACAAGACTAGCATTTTGGGTACACATTATTTCTCCTTATTGGTTAAGTTATTAGCCCGGGTTGTGCTTTATTCACCATGGTTGTATCATCTCGACCAAATGACTTTTGCTCAACATCCTCTAATATCATTTGGATAGAAAATGTCAGATGTATATCATTCCCTCCAAATATGATTTCTCGACTCGCGTCTATTAAGTTACCAATATCCTCAAGTCACTTTACCATCTTCTAAATCCTTACCCCAAGTATGGTAATTAAATCCCTTTAAGCTTTCTCGTGCAACCTTTATGAACTATGTTGATTAGATTTGGTTCTTTCATCAATTCTTCTCTCATCAGTCAAGAAAAGACTCCAAGATATACCATTTGTACGCGGTTCCAAAACAACTCCTCCATCCATATATGACCGGTTATCAGAATTGGCTGGAATCTTCATAGGAGAACTACCATTTCTCAATGACTCTTACATAAATACTTTTCTGTATATCCCATAGGGGTAATACTGGCTTTCTATAACAACTAGTCACTCGACATCTCGCGTTAGTCCCCACTGATACGTATACCCCAACTAAAACACTTCAAAATTGACAAGTCGTTCACAAGGGTGCTAACGTCATAATCTCTACTTAAACCTCGTTATAACTCCCGTTTTAGTCCCAAAGACTTCTTCCGTGAGCTTGGAAGATCGACCCAATCACGATAGCACCATCAGTCCCACTTGTGTGGAATGATATGTACCTTCTATCTTGATTGATGTAGGACATGATCAAAATCATCTTCTTCTTCTCACTCTTCTAGTTCTTCTTATATGAATCCATGCTTACTAACTATAATCTGTACCTTTTCTTAGCCAGTAGGTAAGCAAATGATCACAACAATTCTTTTTACACCATTACTATCATAAATGGACATTACCGACCGTCAAAAGCTTCTTTTTAAATTCTTACTTAGAGTTAGCGTATTGGACTCACTCAATGTTACTATCAAGGATACTGGTACTTGTATTGATTTAACTTCACCATTGCCGCCATTGATCTCTGGAAGATTTTATCCAGATGTCCATAAAATTCTTTTATAATTTTGTGGTTATTCTTCTTATCTGGCAACCAATCACCACTAGTTAACCCGCATGTGTAAAATCTCGGTTGTTACCAAGTAGTCTGTAGTTGACCTTCTACAAGATCATAGACGTACTTTTCTTCTACCTCTTTTGAAGTTTGATTTACCTGGTGAAAATCTATCTCCTCTAGTTTCTCTGATAATACTCCTTTAGCTCCTTCACTAATCTATACTTCTCTTTCTCACTATTAGACAACTATACTCTTTCCGAGTTTAGCTGTATCATTTATTTGCCGTCAACGACTCATCAAATCTCTCAGATAGCTCGTAAATGCATCTTCGTGCTTCCTTTTACCTCAGTCATCAACTGCTTGCGGTTCTCCGCTGTGAATCGTTGGTGTTGATAACTTAAGTCCCTTTGTGAGAGGGAAGTTATTGTGGACCCTTGGGTACGCCAAGATCATTCATACACACCCTCCTTCCTTGGTTGGTGTTGAATTATAATGTTGCCATTATAGTGATCCTTTTGACTCTGCTTTCAGGATTCTATCATTTGGATATATGTATCGCCATCTTTGTTGTTACTTACTTGTCTTATAGAAAGTCACTCCGCCTCCATGTTTATGAAATCTACCCTCCACTTTCTGGTTAATCCGTAAACTTCAGTTCCGCGGTTCTTTAAGTGTTCATAGTTGGGTCGACAACATATCTCTTCTTTAACTCTGAGGCTTATGACTATCTAGGTGTTCCCTCTTGATTAGGATGCCGACTTACTTTACCAATAGTGGCCATATTCCGCCATGCTTTTGAAAACAAACCTTCATCTTCTAGTGTTTCAGTGAACTTATATTTAATGTCTCTCGTCTGGATCGGTTCTATATCTTACTTCGACTTTCGTGACTATGACTGCTTGTGGAGGCATCCACTTTGTTACACAACCCTTGAAAGAGCCATTGGGTTTCCGTTCTCAATTTGCATAATTATCGATTATCCAACGCTTCTCCAGGACTACTCTCATGTAGATTCTTCATTTGATCTTGTTGAGTTGACTCGGGTTCCCCTTCTTGCCATTGTCGTGGGTGTTGTCTTGTAGGCTTCACTCTTCCGTCTCGACATTCCTCAGCGAGTTCACAGGAGTTGACCTGATGTTCGCCTGACCTAATTCTCATAAAGTGAGCATACTTAGCCTAATGTTGACACCTTCAAAATCTACCTAGATGTGTCAACAGAGTGAGGATCTCATTTTGTTATCTCCATTAAGAGCATAATATAACTATAAATGTTACTAATCATCGGTTTATGCTTATCTGTTTTGCATATCCTTATAATCAAATTAATAAGTTGACATAGCATTTCTAAAATACTAAGCTACCAAGATCCGTGGAGGTAGTGGTGGTCATCCGCACTTTCTATCCCATCCCGACTTATGCATGTATTTTGAAAACCGAAAGTTTCTATTAAAAGTTCAGACCCTTTCGGGTTCTATTTATTTACTTATTCGGTCCTTAGAAGATTTCAAGTGCCATTGTTGCCAACCTGGCTCTGATACCATGTTGTAACACCCTGAATTTTCAGAACTCGGGAGCTACTAGTTAGGACCTCACAATGGGTCCCGACCTTAGTTTGACAACAACTTTACTAGGATCTTATAACAAGGCACAAATAAGGAAACCAAAATTCATAAAACGATGTTTTAATGTCATGAATGCAACAACATGCGTCTGACAGCCAACAACGTACTTAAAAGTCTAATTACTAAGAAGGAAATATCAACAAAAATCTAACCCCATCCTAGGGAGTACGGAGACCCGGCTGACCACTACTTCCAAATCACTCGACTGCTACTCTAACCTGTAATAAGTCTAAATAACAAAGCAAATCAACCGTTAGCTAGCTATCTAAACGTTAGACAAATGAAAATAACACACTCATAATAACAAAACTAAACACACATCATGCTTTCAGAGAATCCATTTTTATTAACTTCATTTAGGTTATTCACTCTTACTAATGATACTTATTTTGTGACACGAGCGAGGGATTCCCAAACCTCGCCTCCGCCTCCGTGTAACCAGCAGGAATGGATCCGATGCACCTCGCCTTGTACCTGTATGGTCTGGGTATAAAGAACCTCCTAGTCTCATGTCAGAGTTGGGCAGTGATGTCACCGCCCGTTATACATACACTTGGGCGATAAAAATAATAAACGTCGTCCTATGGACGTTATAATTATTAAACAAATAACACACCACTATCGTCATCCAGCTAACATCTAAAAACTAGCTAAGTAAGTCGCAAGGACTTACCAGAATCAAATCTCAACTCTCGTAATATCAACTCGGTCTCCAACCGTAGAAACTCAATCGCCTGCCATAAGAGACGAGTGGACAATAATGCATCTCGCTTACTTAGAAGTCTCCAACTTCTAAGATAATTAGGTCTATCATTGGAGAATTTACCAAAATGCTACGGTCCGTTGCGGCTCGGGGTAGACAGTGGACTCCTCGCTCTGCTTGACACCCTTGTTGTGACGACGACGGACTAGATGAAAGTCGCTTCCCGTGCGTTGGTTGGCCAACGAAGTGTTGCGTACCATCGACTGCTGCTGCTACGCTGAAGAAGATGACCGGTTGCACTCAAGGAAGGTGGGAGAGAAGGTGTTACTAGGTTTCGCATGAAGTCCGTGAAAGCGAAACGTTCACTGGTACCGTTAAGGAAAGGTATCCGAGGGGAGATGCAGAATTGGCGTAGGTGGGAGAGAAGAAGATCCGCCGGTTATGATACTTGATTAGAAGCAGCTGAAGTCATTCCCTTGATGGGATTAGCGTGAGGTGGAGAAGAAGGATCCTGGCCCGTCACTTAGTTGGAGAGAAGGAGAAGGTAATGGGCCGGCTGAAGGAAGAAAGGCAAGTGGGCCACCAAGCCCGCTGAAGTAAAAAAAAAACCCAGAATGGAGAGAACAAGTTGTCTGGTTGCTAGTTAGTTCCGTTAATAATACGGCAAGTCGGCAACTTGTTCCGTTTCGATAAAATTTATAGATTCTGTCCGAATATCCGAAACAATTTTTTCGGGTTTTACACATATGTACGAATTTACTCTCTATCTTTTTCTCTGTAAATTGTATTTGAAAAATTAAAATCAAAGTGAAGAAGAGATGTGTAAGCCGTCTTTCTCATTGTAAAAGTGTATATATAAATAACATTTTATATCAATCTATCTATATATAATATTATTTATATATAGAATTGATAAGGTTAGGATACACGTGCAAGTCTTTTCATTTCAATTGTAATTTAGATGTTTCCGTTTGGTACCTTTGAGGTTTTTGCTTTTCTCAATGGTGCCCAAAATTTTTTACTTTTCCGCTTGGTATATGTTTTCGTTCCGTAGCCTTATTTTTTATTTTCTATCTAAAATAACGTTTTTTATATTAAAATTATATAAAAAAGAAAAATATTTATAATAATAGTTAAATATTATAAATTTTGAAGATAAGTATATTTTAATTAAAAAACTTTAATCAACTATTAATAAATTATGATATTTTTTAAAATATAAGATTTTTACATATTATTTTATTATGTTTAATATTCATTACTATATGATGCTTTATCATATTTTTCATAAAAAAATAGAAAATTATTATGTGTTATTTAAAATATAAGAAATTTAATTTATATTTATATGATATTTTAATCAAAAATTTTAAAATTAAACATAATTTAAATCTATATGATATTTCGTTGTTGGTATATTCCGTGGATTTATTTGTTGGTTTATTATACAATATTGGATGATTCATATCCTTGTTATATATAAGAAAATTTTGATTATTTTGGGAAAAAAAATCTTCTAAAAATCATAGGATATTCATTTGTTTTTTGAATAATCGAATGGCCGTTTTGAATATTCTGCGTTATAAATTTATCAATGATATGAAATAAATCCACGGAGTATACCAACAACGAAATATCATATAGTTATAAATTATGTTTAATTTTAAATATTTTAATTAAAATTTCATGTAGACATAAATTAAATTTCTTATATTTTATATAAAACATAATAAATTTCTCATGTTATGATGCAAAATATGATAAAATATCAAATAGTAATTAATATATTAAAAATCATATAAAAAATCGGTAAAAATATAATATTTTAAGAAATATCATAATTTATTAATAGTTGATTAAAGTTGTTTAATTAAAATATACTTATCTTCGAAGTTTATAATATAAAATTGTTATTATATATTTTTTTACTTTTTTATATATAATTTTAATATAAAAAAATATTATTTTAGACAGAAAATAAGAAATAAGGGTACGGAATGGAAAAACCAAAACCTCAGAGGTACCAAGCGGAAACGTGAAAAACTTTGGGCACCATCCGGAAAAGCCAAAAACTCAAGGGTACCAAACGAAAAAATTCTTGTAATTTTTATATATAAACTAGGTGAGACGCGCTTGCTACGCACGCGCCTCGTTAGTTGATGTTGTTGGTTAAACGAAGAACTATCATTATCGGCCTTTTACACCATAGAGTTGAAAATCAAGGCCCTTCCAAATTCTAATTGAGAAATTGAACCCCTATATAATAGGGTAAGAAATAGTTCAAAAGTGGGCAAAAAATGGTCATCCCATCCGATTTGACTAGTGACAGATTTGATGAAAATTTTGGAGGGAATTCATGCCCAAAAAATGCATGTTGTCCGTGTAGTACGTAGTTATTACTCAAAATGCACGTAGCACTTACCCAAAATTGGTTTCCTGTAATTTTTTGGGTATGTACGTAGTTATTACCCAAATTGCATACAAATCTACATACTCAAGTTTGATATGATTGGGTAAGTGTTTTGTAAGATATTGATATGTTTGGATAAGTGGTTTGTTTGTATGGTTGTCAATATAGTACATCGAACATGGTAAATGCATATCCCAATATTGAGATAGAAATTTTGGGTAATCAAACATAAATCGTCATACAACACACAAAAAAGATAACACACCTAACATACCCAAAAAATAACAACCCAGATTTGTTAACCAAAAGTGTGTGAACATTCTCACACAAGTTTCTGCCCCAAAAAACAACCTTACCCAGGACAAATGTTAACAATTTCGCCTATCTTTCATAATACATACCCAAAACAGCAACAACAACGACAAAAAACAACCTTACCTAGTGCAAGCTTACCCACCTATCTTGCAAAATACATCCCTACATACTTGGGTAAGATAAAATACATACCAAAGAAATACAGATTTGATTCCGGGCAGCGACGGAGCAGTAATGACGAACTCCAGAGGGCGGTGTTGTTGATGGAGAACTGAAATCGGGGACCGGTGACTCCGGTGAGAGAGAGGTTTGGTGACGGAATGAGTAGACAACGGTGCCGGCGACGAAAACTAGTCTCTAGCCCCTCCTTCGACAACTTTGACGGAGAAACCCTAGATTTCTCACTCGCTCTTCGGTGTCGGGCTGGTGGACAAATGTCCTGGCGGCGAGGCAGTGCTCCCTAGCGTTGGCGTTGGATCCGTAGTGGCCGGAGTACTGGAGACAGCGACTGCACACGGGAAGGAGAAGAAAGGGTTACGGGAGGGAGAGAGTTTCGGGTGAGAGAAAGTGAGGAGAGAGAAAAGTAAAGGAACGGGGAAATAGACGGAGAAATTAGAAGAAAAAGTTAATGTCTAATCAATATTCAGAATTTGTCCCCCCTATTTTTCTAATTTATAGGCCTATTTCCCCTATTTTATTTAGGAGCCTATTTTACAAAACACCAATTTCAAGCCCTATTTCCTCAATTATGTCTTGGTTAAATTAGGGAGCGATATATAGTAGAAAATGTTAACTGATATGTATTTACTTGTCAATAAAATCCGCAACCATCTCGGAAATTGAGTACGGAAAAATAATTCACTTAGTAACTCGGTACATCATTACCAATAAGTTGTAAAAATGAATAAAGCGAATTACATTAGAAAGCATTCGGGTAAAGCTAGTTGATAGGTAATCTAAAAAGGGTAAATTAAAGCTTCTTTTGGTTAATATATCACACATTTCCGAAATGTCTCGACATATGTATGTTTTCCTTGTTCCAAACAACTTGGGGGAAGCCACCACAAGTCTTTCGACCTTATGCGAGTCACGTCCACAAACTGTCTTGAGACAAATACTACAACCAAAGAACCAAAAAAATCAATAGTGATTGTAGGGGAAAAAACATGGGACTCGGGTGAATACTTGCTCAACATTAGTTACTAAAAATGCATGGCATCTCTCAAATAAAGAGATCATACCAACTATTGCCTTGATAAATAGTAAATGTTAAGATGAATATACCTTCTGGGTGAAAAAGCCAGCAACAGAAGGCTCCAAATATTTGGCCACACCTTCAGTTCAAGCATGGGCTTTGTGTGTTGTTCCGAAAGCATCGTTCACATACACATCAGCAAGAGAAGCAAATTTCTTTGCGAACTCCGGTCCAAATATCAGAACCAAGTTGACTACTTGAGGCATCCAAAGAAGTTCTAGTTGAAGCTAGTCCACCGATTGGTAAATAATATTTAATCCATCCAAGTCAATTACATCAAATTAGCTTCAGATTCACAACAAAGTGTGAGTGCGAGAGAAAACAAGTAAAAAACCCTTGTTTTCACTAACTTCATGCGTTTGTTGTTACTATATGTGATTGTGCAGGATGTATAGAGCTAAAGACCATATAAGGTCCCAAGGCACTAGGATAGACAACCCTGAGGGTCAAGCCATGCTAAAATAAAACACAGAAAACCTTGACAACGTAAACCGATGCTTACGAATCTCAAATCAGTGGAAAATCTCGAGCCCCAGTGCAAAATCTCACCCAAGATTTTGGACGAGATATAAGGTTTAGTGGATACATTCCTCAACGGGGATCCGTGAACCAGGATGACGGGCGTTCACATGTTCCATATAGAACTCCGACACCGCGGAACCACATCCACAAGTCCATTATGAGCAAGGCATGAGATATTCAAGTCAATATTATAATGTACCTAACACTCTGAAGTATGTTGTGCTTAGGAATTCGAGGATGAGAGGGATTATCATAGGTATGATCAACGTTCCAGGAACGCTATTATGACTCATATAGATCTCCTCCAGCGCATAATAGATTTGTACATGACGAGGAGTTTTACCCAAGGGCCGAACCACCAATCATCCAGTCCCGGGCACCTTCGACTAAGGTTGATGAGCCTGTAAAGAAGCCCCGTAATGAGTGGGAAGAAATACTTAAAAATTTAGCACATTAGAGTCCCGAATTCCCCACTTGCAAAAGGAAAAATCATCAATGGAGGTTATCCCAACTACAAAGGTTATTGATTCTAAACCTTCTATTTCTATGCATGATCATGTGAATTTTTGAAATTAGAATCTACTATTGTGTTACATACTAAGACTAGTGTGGAAACCCATAAGCATGAACCTAATTTGATTGGTGATGATGAGCATGACATAAATACTAGCATAAATGAGCTTTCTCTTGTTAGTAATGTGCATGAGCCTAAGTTGTTGCATTCATCTTTGAATTGTGATCTAGATTCTATTTTGCCTTTAAGTCCATACATAAAGCATTTTAAAACCCCTAGGGAGAAGCATAAAGAGTTTTATGTAGTGCATCGTCAAGTTGTGGCATTGCTAGAATCTCATGAGAAGTATGTTATGCATGAGATTGTTAATAACAGTTTGAGATTGCCTATAGTGTTGTATTCTTTGCATTTCTATGACTTTATGGAAACATTATTTCTTGCAAACCTTAATCTTTCACCGTTATCCAAGGGGAAACGAGTGAGTTCTATTGTAGGATTACAAGTTGCGGATAACAAGAAGAAGGATATAGATACAGTCTATGAGTCAAGAATGCCGGAGGAGTGTGGTGAAGGAAGTTCTACCATGATAAGGACTATACCTCGGCATAGGAAAGCAATGTTTTACTCCATGAGAGAAATCTCGGCCAAAATTCACAAATATCGGCTGAGATTCTCACCCGAGATTGTCTACAGTCGTAGATTGTTTCAGTTACAATTTGTAGATCCACGCCCCAGCCCTTCAAGGTTTCTTTCTGACCGTAAGGGAGAGTTATGTAAGGAGCTTCCACCCATTGCTATCGCTTCTAGAAGTTTGGACCGAGAGTTATTCATGTGGAAAAAATCTTCATGGCAAGTCCTTAGCATGGACATAATTGAGGAGTTGTGATCCAAATACAAGTCTAAACTATAATGATTTTGTGATTAAGTTGTTTTCCATAACATTCTTTGTTCATATACCATTGCCTATTAAGGAGCGAGTAAAGCTTATTGCAGGAAAACTGGAGGACTTTATCAAGAGGTTGCATACTAGGATGTGACAAGGGATCGAGAAGAAGTTGATATCTTTATCCCATGGAGTTGATCCAGTCCAGAAGTTTTCATACTTGAGTCATTATGTGCTTAGTGATGATCAAGACTATGATTCGAGGTCGAATCATTTTCAAGAAGGGGAGTGTGATGTGAGACCATCCCATATAGCATCTACACTTACATTACAAGGACCTTTCACTAAGTCAAGAGCAGGAGACACTCAAGAGAAGGTCGCTTGCAAGCTGCCAACATGGGAGGATCCGAGAGAATGGAAGTTTGTATGGAAGATGCAAAATCTCGGTCAACAACCCAAAATCTCGCCCAAGATTTCACCCGATTTTGTGTCTGACACGCGTTAAAAGATCCGGCCAAGATCTTCTATTTATGGAAGAACTATCTATATTATTTTATTACCTTAAAAGCTCTTAAACATTCTTTAAGGTAATTGTTAGTTTTATCTTTTAGAAATATTTTTAGATTATCTTAAAAGATATCTTTCCTAGATTATCTTTTAAAGATATCTTTCCTAATTTTAACTTTTAGGAATATGTTTATATTATATTAAAAATATATCATTTGTAGATTATCTTTTAAAGATATCTTTCCTAGTTTAAAAAGGGCTAATTAGGTAAGTAGGCTTTTTTTATTTTATTGGATACTAACTAGGCATTTTCTAATTTTCTATTTAGTAAATATACCCCATGAATTTTTTACCACTTTCATTTAATGGTAAGGTAAAACTAATTAACCCTTCTATTAAAAAAGAAAGAATATTTGATGTTTGTTATGTAAAATTTGATTTTAATTACTAAATTTGTTTTTTATTTTATTTTATTTTATTTCCCTTTTTATTTTTTGTTTTCATACCGGACATTAACATACCAAACATTTACATACCAAACATTTTACATACCGGACATTTACATACCGGACATTTTACATACCGGAAGTTCATAACGAAATTTTTCATACCAAAATTTTTTATACCAAAAGAACATACCGGATGTTCATACCGGAAGTTCATACCCGAAGTTCATACCAAAATTTTTTATACCGGAAGTTCATACCGGAAGTTCATACCAAAATGTTTTATACTGAAAGTTCATACCGGAAGTTCATAAAGAAGTTTTCCATACCGGAAGTTCATGCCGAAATTTTTATTCCGGATGTTCATACCGGAAGTTCATACAGAAAGTTCATACCGAAAGTTCATACCGGAAGTTCATACCAAAAGTTCATACCGGAAGTTCATAACGAAAACTTTCATACCGGAAGTTCATACCAAAATTTTTTATACCGGAAGTTCATACCAAAAGTTCATACAAAAAGTTCATACCGGAAGTTCATACCGAAAGTTCATACCGGAAGTTCATAACGAAGTTTTTCATACCGGAAGTTTATACCAACATTTTTTTATACCGGAAGTTCATACCGGACGTTCATAGCGGAAGTTCATAACGAAATTTTTCATACCGGAAGTTCATACTGAATTTTTTTATACCGGAATTTCATACCGAAAGTTCATACCGGAAGTTCATAACGAAGTTTTTCATACCAAAAGTTCATACCGAAATTTTTTATATCGGAAGTTCATACCGAAAGTTCATCATGTTCATACCGTAAGTTCATACCGAAAGTTCATACCGTTCATACCGAAAGTTCATACCGCTAGTTCATAACGAAGTTTTTCATACCGGAAGTTCATACCAAAATTTTTTATACCGGAAGTTCATACCGAAATTTTTTATTCCGGAAGTTCATACCGGATGCCAATGATGTTTACACTGGTAAATTTACAACCTTTGCTCGCTTAGGATGATGTTGACAGTGATCTTGATCGTCTTTGGGCAAAGAAGAAGGTTATACCATTTTTAGAGACATTTTTGTTGGTTCAAGGTTGATACCTGAATGTTGCGATTTTGCTCATACTATTTTTTTTAACTTCTAGTATGTAATTCTCCGGTATGTAATCTTAATTCTAAACTATGACATAAAATCAATTTGTTTGGTATACCTTCCGGTATGATAACTTCCGGTATGATATGATAACTTCCGGTATGATAACTTTCGGTATGTGAACTTCCGGTATGTGAAGCTCCGGTATGTGAACTTCCGGTATGTGAAACTCCGGTATGCATTCCAAAAAATAAAAAAATATATATAAAGAAAATAAAAAAGACAAAAAAAAGTAAATAAAAAAAATAAATTCCGGTATAATAACTTCCGGTATGATAACATCCGGTATGATATGATAACGTCCAGTATGATATGATAACTTCCGGTATGTGAAATTTCATTATGTGAAATTCTGGTATTGGAAATTCCGGTATGTGAAAATTCCGGTATGTGAAATTCCGGTATGCGAAATTCCAGTATGTGAAATTCCGGTATTGGAAATTCCGGTATGTGAAAATTCCGATATGAGAAAATTCCAGTATGTGAAAAATTCTTCATTCCAGAAAATAAAAAAATAAAGAAAATAAGAAAGAGAAAAAATTTAATAAAAGAAAAAAAAACAAATTCAGTTTTTAAAAATTAAAACTTACACTTAAATAACAAATACCAAATATTTTTTTTTAAATAGAAGGGTTAATTAATTTTACCTACCATTAAATGAAAGTAGTAAAAAAGTATGGGGTATAGTTTCTTTAACAAAAACCAAAAAGAGCCTAGTAGGCCAAATTCTTTCGTTTAAAAATAGGAAAGTCTCTCTTAAAAATATATATTTCTTAGATTATCTTTTAAAGATATATTTTCTAGTTTAAAATAGAAAAATCTTTCTTATAAATAGCCTTAGAAAGGAGCCATTTTTAGATAGCTTAGTTTTGAATTTGATTTCCACAATATTCTGAGACACTTGTGACATTATTCATGAAGTTTGCATTTTATCATTCCTATTCAATCAAAATGAGAGATTTTGTTTGAAAAGTTATGAATCATTGCTAGGTTGTTCTTGTGTGTGTTAATCTTTTTAAAGGTTGGTGCTAAAAGTCAAACTAGTCTCACCTTGTGCTTGTCTTATCTATAAGGCTCGAGTAAGGTTAAAGAAGGAAGGGTGAAATGTAATTCTTTGTATCGGGTTTTGACACATAATTGGTCAAGCTTCTTTGCAAGTCTTATAATAGTCCTATCTTCCTATATTTATCATTTATCATTCCATATTATCACCTTCTTATCTTTCCATATCATCCATTATTCCGCATTGAGTTTTACCGAATCTCGGCCTATTCTTGAGCAAATCTCGCCCGAGATTTCAAACAGTCATCCGAGATTTCCATTATCTTAACGATTTGAGGACTTTCAATCTAGATCGGGAAACCGCGGATTCAACCCCTCATCACTTAGACTCTTAGCTAAGACGAACTTTGTAGGCTCTATAAAGCCAAAGGCATTCACTTCTAAGTTGGTTGATGAATTTTAAGATACAAAATTCTTTCTTTGAGATTTTCCTTTTATTAACAAAACCTGGACTTGTTGAAAGGCTTAACCCAAGCTTATAGGTGAGAGATCTAGGAGAGTTCTTGTAAGATCTAGTTTTGCCTTCACCGCCCCCGCGGTGAAGAAGGCCGGCCGCTGCGGCTGAGGTGATCCGCCCCTGCGGATTTACGACAGATCGCGCCCGATCTATTTTCGTTTGTTTTTATCTTCTTTCCATAAATAGAAGATCCGGTCTTCTATCTTATGGGCCGGTTTCCTCATCTTCTTCTTAACCCTAGTCGTCCTTCCTTCTATCTTTCCAGCCCGTCTCTATATATTCCAAACTTTTTCTCCTTTCCCGTTTCATGCATGCGGCTTCAACCCTGAGAGATGCAGTCATTCCCTGCTTCCCTGTGATCTTGCTGAACGTGTAAGTTCATCATTCTCTATTCTTCCTTACGTTCATGTATTGCAGCATGCTTCCTTCTTTCTGTTCGTTTTCTTTTTCTTTCTCTCCTTTTCTTCTTCTTAAAGAATCAAGTTTGAACCTTGATTCTTGTTGGCTTCTCGTTGTTGATGTGTTGTTGTTCTCAGGCTCTTCTGGTCGAGTCTTGACGCGGTTGGATGAAAGGTTCGAGCTTTGGTTGCCCTTGCTGTGAGTTTTGTCGAAGAGAAGCCCGACAGCGCTTTTGTCATGCAGCCGCCCCCACCCCTACACATACCCACCCCTGCGGTCATCCGACTCTGCGTCTCTGTTGGCCGCCCCTGCAGTTTCCTCTACACTATCTCCCATTCTTGTGAGTTACTTCCTTCCTTACTTTCCTCGTTCCTTTCCTTACATCTTTTGGATGTTGTTTACCTCCAGTGAGTGTTGTAAGACTGAGATCGAGCCCTCAACATGTGTAGATCTCTTAGAGATCATTGAGACTAGAAGTTATAGACTTCTAGCAACCGTATCGTTGAGACTAGAAGGATATTATAACCGGGCGGTGACCACTTGTCTAGTTCTACAGGAGACTAGAATGTGCTCTTGCAACCTAGACCCGTAGGTAACGGATAGTACTAATCTATTCCTATTGGTAGACGGAAGCGGTTGCTAGAAGTCTATAACTTCTAGTCTCAACGATCTCTAAGAGATCTCCACAAGCTAAGGGCTCGACCTTAGTCTTACAGCAACTCAGGGAACAAGGAACAACCACAAGGAACCAAGGAAGGAACGAGGAAAGGAAGGAAGGAAGCAACTCACCAAAGACGGGAGTTACAGCAGAGAAACCGCAGGGGCGGCTGGACAGAGGCATAAGGGCGGCAAGGTGCAGGCGCAGGGGCTGCTGCACGATAGAAACGTTGTCGGGCTTCTCTTCGACAAAATTCACAGCAAGGCAACCAAAGCTCAACCTTTGGTTCCAACACGTCAAGACTCAACTCTAGAGAGCCTGAGAAGAACAAAGGGGTCAACAACGGAACCCTCCACAAGAATCAAGGCTCAAACTTGATTCTTGGGGAAGAAGAAAAGAGAAGAACGAAAGGAAGAAACCAAAATAGGAGGAGAAGGCATGCAACACCATAAGAAGGTTGTAGGAAGCAAGGGGACGGCTGCAACTCTAGGGTTGAAGAAGACGATAGCAAGGACGGGAAAAAGGAGAGAAAGAAGAGAATATGTAGAGACGGTTGCAACGCTAGACGGAAAGAGCGTCTAGGGTTAGAAAGAAGACAAGGAAACCGACCCATAAGATAGAATATCGGATATTCTATCTATGGGAGGAAGATAAAAGAACGGAAGAAAAGATCGGTTATGATCTATCGTCATCCGCAGGGGCGGATCACCTTGGCCGCGGGGGTGGCCCTCTTCACCGCGGGGGCGGTGAAGGCAAAACTGAGATCTTACATCAGATCCTCCTAAAAAGAAGTTTCGTCCCAAAACTTGCAAAAGCTCAACGATCACAACAACACACAGAAACATAACTGAACTCATATATTCCCACTCGGGGCACGTAACTCAAAACGTCACACAAAAGCGTACGCAACACAACAAAGAGAAAACCAAACAACAGCCTAATCAAAAGGTGCAACAAGCTCAGCGTAAAACTGCGGATAGTTCCTCTGGATACTATCCTCTGTCTCTCAAGTCGCCTCATCAGCTCCTCGCATCGACCACTGAATATTCAACATCGGGATGTCCTTCAAACGCAAGCATCTCGTACTATGCTCTAAGACAGCCACCGGGTGCTCAACAAATTTGTGGTCTGGCTCGATCACTAGATCCTCATGACTGACGATGTGCCTTAGGTCCGGTATGTACTCCCGTAGCTGAGACACATGGAAAACTGGGTAAATACCCTCGAGTCTCGGTGGCAAGGCAAGTTTGTCTGCTGCCTCTCCCACTTGCTCCAGAATCTCGAACGGTCTAACATATCTAGGGCTCAGCTTCCCCTTGACACCGAAACGTCTGACGCCTCGTGTCGGGGATACTCTTAAACAATCTTGAGCTCCAACTCTGAACTCCAAAGGCCTGTGCCTCTTATCTGCATAAGACTTCTGTCGACTTTGTGCTGCTAACATCCGCTCTCGGATCACTACTACACGAGCCATGTCATCCTGTATCTGCTCAGGTGCTACTCCGCTAGCACTACTAGGCTCATCCCAACACAACGGTGTATGGCATCTCTGTCCATATAACGCCTCATAAGGAGCCATCCTGATCGATGCCTGTCAACTGTTGTTGTACGAAAACTCCACTAAGGAAAGGTGATCTTGTAACACCTGTCCCCAGTCTAACACGTAGGCTCTCAACATGTCCTCTAGAGTCTGAATGGTCCGCTCAGACTGACCATCAGTCTGAGGATGATAAGCGGTCGTGAACTGTAGACTCGTACCTAGGGCGGCATGAACTTGCTGCTAGAACCTCGAAGTGAACCGTCCGTCTCTATCAGAGACAATAGTCCTAGGTACCCCATGAAGTCTCACTATCTGTCTCGTGAACTCCTCTGCCGATCGACTCACTGGCCATGTTTCCTTGATCGGAATGAAACGTGCGGTCTTTGTCAGTCGATCTACTATGACCCAGAAAGCATCAAAACCACGACTCGGTCTCAAACCGGTCACAAAATCCATAGAGATGTCTTCTCACTTCCACTGAGGGACGGGAAGTGGGTGTAGCTCGCCTCCTGGTCTATGATGCTCGATCTTGACCTGCTAATAGGTCGCACACTGAGCTACATATCTCGTGAAGTCTGGCTTTAGATCTCCCCACGAGAAAGAGCGTGTGATATTCTAATACATCTTACTCACACAGGGTGTACTGAGTAAGGTGAAGAGTGAGCCTCTTGAAGGATCCTCTGTCTCAACTCTCGATCTGAAGGCACATAAACACGCTCTTGGCGTCTCAGAACTCCATCGGCACCAACTGCAAAATGCGGTGCCTCTCCTCGAGACATCCGGTATTGGATCTGTGTCAGAGATGGGAAACTGTCCTGCTTCTATTGGATTTCGACCAACAGATCAGGTACAACTCTCTATCCTATAAAACCTGAAGAACAATCCTCAAGTGTCCAGCATGCTCCTCTTTACTGCGAGAGTAGACCAGAATGTCGTCGATGAAGACAACTACAAACTGGTCTTGGAATTCGATGAAGATATTGTTCATCAACTCCATGAAGACTGCGGGCGCGTTCGTAAGCCTGAATGACATCACTACAAACTCGTAGTGTCCATATCTGGTCTGAAATGTTGTCTTAGCTATATCCTGCTCTCTCACCCTCAGCTGGTTATATCCGGATGTCAAATCGATCCTCGAAAACACTGAAACTCCATGTAGCTGATCCAAAAGGTCGTCGATACGGGGCAATGGGTACTTGTTCTTGATCATCAACTTGGTCAGCTGGTTATATCCAGATGTCTTTCTTCCTGACAAAGAGAACTGGTGCGCCCCAAGGAGATACACTAGGGAGGATGAAGCCCTTATCTGCTAACTCCTCGATCTTTAACTCAAGCATCTCGATAGGCGTCATACGATAGGGAGCTTTAAAGATCAGTCCCGTACCGGACTCTAGCTTAATGCCAAAGTCTACACTCCTTTGTGGGGGTAAACCTGAATGGCTCTCCAAAAACGTCAACAAACTCGCAAGCTACTGGAATATCCTCCATAACCGGACTCGTACTATCCTTCATTGCATATCACCTAAAAGCCTCACATCCCTGACTGATAAGTCTCGTGGCTCGAACTGCACAAATGATTGTACCAGTCTTCCCGAGATCCCATCCTCGGAAAATCTTAACATGGCCTGCATCTGTAGTTACCGTCATTGTCCTCTTGCCAATTTCTAGAACTGCTCGATGTCGATCCATCCAATCCATGCCCAGAATAACTTCTTCATGTACTAAGTACATGACGAAGAAGTTAGCTGGCCAATCGCGACCTCCCAATCTAATAGGGCAATTGTGAACCTCTCGTGTACCTCGAATCTTACCCCCATCGGGTAATCCTATAAAGAAGGGTCTACCTTCTACAGTAACTAAGGCCATCTATCTACACATGCATCGGATATAAAAGAATGCGTAGCACTAGTGTCAAAAAGAACTCTGACAGGAAAACCATTAATATGAATGGTACATGTAGCTGCTAGCGTTGTCGGCTCTGCAGCACTCCTCAACTCAAACACTCTAGCTGATGCATCTCTGGTGTCTGTAGATCCACCAACACGTCCTCTACCTCTCCCCTGTCCCGAAGTGGAACTTTGAGGAGCGGTAGAACCAAAAACTCTCTGTTGCTGCTGTTGTTACTGCGATCTCTGTCCTCCTCCAGCAACACTAGCAGGTAAAAACCCTGTTGCGATAGCGTCTTGCCCTGTCGGCAATACGCAACTCTATGTCCGGGCTTGCCGCAAGAAAAGCAAGTCACTGCTGGCTTCTTGCAATCAGCTCGGATGTGTCCAGCTACTCCACAGTTATGACACTATCGTCCTCTATCAGAACTCTGTTGGAAACCAGAACGTCCAAAAGTCTGACTACGCTAAAACCCAGCTGTTCCAGCTCTAGCACTGGCGGATCCAGTCTTCTGTCTCTTCTCAGGACCTCTTTTTTGAGAAGCTCTCCTCTGACCCGGTCGATCTCTCTCATATGCAGAAGCTCTATCCTGATAGCCCGTCAAAGACTCACAACGGAAACTAGTAAGATAACAGCGTGTCGACTCTCTCAACCTCTGAGAGAAAAGGTAAACATGTTAATCCTCAAGTGGTGCAGACGGACCCAACAATAACAGCTCCTCCTGAAATTTGAGGATGATCTCAACAATAGGCAAATCCTCGAATCCAGTCTCAAGGAAATCCTAAAGACGGTCTCTCCTCATAGCTGCAGGGCAGTAGCGATCCTTGATCACTGTCTTCATCTGCTCATAACTGGTGACTTTACTGCGAATGGTACTCCACCAAGAATGAGCCTGATCCTTCAGCAACGTCTGCGCTATGTTGACTCGACGTCCCTCGGGGCAACCGATAGCCTCCATAGAAGAATCAACCTGTCCTAGCCACTGCTCCACCTCCAAGCCAGTCCTTCCCACAAAGATGGGGACTTTCAACTGGTCGAAAGCCTTCAACCAACTGTCGGGCTTTGGCTCCTTTGCCTCAACCGGCGCTCTAACAACCTCAGCAACTACAGCAGGCGGGGCAACAACCTGTGTAACCCTCTGGGAAACCTCGACTGATCTCGCAGGAACTGGCGGCACTGGTGCTGGTCCTCCAGTCCTGATAGCTTCCTCAACTCTCTGCACATAGTCGCGATATGCAAAAGCTCTGATAGACACTCGTGTGGACTCCGTTCATGGCGCCCTGTGAGCTCCGGACCTAGCAGCGGTCCCATTTCCAGCCTAAGGAACAATGCTCTCACCAACCTCCTCAGCAAACGCCTCAACGATAGGCGCATCGGCAGCTGGGGCTTGGCCCCGACCTCTAGCTAGTGGAGGTCTTCCTGCACGTCCTCGTCCACGGACGGCAGGTGGAAGTGGTGGTCGACCCCTTCCTCGCCCTATAGCAGCGGTAGCTCTAGTGCGTGCCATCTGCTATAAGGATAGATATATAAGACTATATATATATATATATAAGGCCACGCTACAGCTAAAGTACAAATCCAAGAAAGCACATATAAAGGCCACATATAAGAAACTACACTAGTGAGATCCGCGGAGGTAGTGATGGTCGCCCGTACATCTATTCCAGACCAACAGTTTAAAAACAAAAAACCCCCTTTTGAAAACGTTAGACCCCTTGCGGGTTCTATTTATTTATTCATCCGACCTGTAAAAGATTTTGAGTGACATTGTTGCCAACCTAGAGCTCTCATATTATATTGTAACACCCTACGTTCTGAGAAGTCAAAGCGCTACGGGCTAGGACCACACAATGGGTCCCGATTCTCAGAGTAGCAACAACAAACGGCTCTTACAACAAGGCACATACGAATGAAAACCAATACTTAATATAATACCAAAGGTTTAAACAAAACAAAACGGAAAAAACTCGCTGCCGAGTTCAAGACAAAAGGGAAACAACAAAAGAAACATAAACCCGATCCAGTCCTATAATATACGGGAACCCCGGCTGACCACACCGTCCGGATCACTCAACAGCATCCTGAACCTACGGAACATCTACAACGATGGAATAAGCTGTTAGCTAACATTCTAGGTATAAGCAAGAGCGTAAAGGCACAAACACACATAAGGTAAGGTAAACATATAGCATGTTTGCACACAACCGGTTATTATCTTTTATTAAGGTTAACCAATACTAATTCAACTTCTTTTGTCACTCGAGAATCTCCCGAAAATCGCATCCGCTTCCATCTACCAATAGGAATAGATAAGTACTATTCGTTACCTACGGGTCTAGATTGCAAGAGCACATTCTAGTCTCCTGTAGAACTAGACAAGTGGTCACCGCCCGGTTATAATATCCTTGGGCCAGTTAAGGGTAATAAAGGGTGAATCCTAATTCTGATTATCCATTATAACATGATAAACAACACAAACAAGCCAATCCAATCCAACTAATACGCGGAATGAAGCTAAGTAAGTCCAAGGGACTTACCTCACTCGAAGGTAAACCAAAAGATCAGCGAACAACTCAGAGAAAGCTCAGTTTCCCTCAGGAAAGGAGCAAGGAAAGCCTGTACGGACAAGTATCAAGGATCAGGAACTAAACGGTTGCTAGAAGTCTATAACTTCTAGTCTCAACGATCTCTAAGAGATCTCCACAAGCGAAGGGCTCGACCTTAGTCTTACAGCAACTCAGGGAACAAGGAACAACCACAAGGAACCAAGGAAGGAACGAGGAAAGGAAGGAAGGAAGCAACTCACCAAAGACGGGAGTTACAACAGAGAAACCGAAGGGCGGCTGGACAGAGGCGCAATGGCGGCAACACGCAGGGGCGGCCAGGTGCAGGCGCAGGGGTGGCTGCACGACAGAAGCGTTGTCGGGCTTCTTTTCGACAGAACTCACAACAAGGGCAACCAAAGCTCAACCTTTGGTTTCAACACGTCAAGACTCAACTCTAGAGAGCTTGAGAACAATAAGGGGTCAACAACGGAACGCTCCACAAGAATCAAGGCTCAAACTTGATTCTTGGAGAAGAAGAAAAGAGAAGAACGAAAGGAAGAAACCAAAACAGGAGGAAAAGGCATGCAACACTATAAGAATGTGAGGAAGAACTAGAAAAGATGAACTTACAAGTTCAGCGAGGTTACAGGAAGCAAGGGGACGTCTGCAGCTCTAGGGTTGAAGAAGACGATAGCAAGGAATGGGAAAAAGGAGAGAAAGAAAAGAATATATAGAGACGGCTGCAACGCTAGACGGAAAGAGCGTCTAGGGTTAGAAAGAAGACAAGGAAACCGGCCCATAAGATAGAATATCCGATATTCTATATATGGAAGGGAGATAAAAGAACGGAAGAAAAGATCGGTTACGATCTATCGTCATCCGCATGAATGGGGATTTGTTATTGACTTATAAGGATGGGTTGCTACCCATGTCAACAAGAATTCTTCTTTTCTAGTGGTAGAGTGAAGACAAATAACTCTGGAGTTAAGCATGCTCGTGTGGGAGAAATTTAAGGATGGGTGACCTCTTAGGAAGTTTTCTGCTCGAGCATGGTTGGCATGGGGACAACGTCCCTAAGCCCTCGGGTCTTACAGATGGTATCAGAGCTAACCTTGAGTTACGAGTGTGCTTGCCCTAGTAGGCGGTCACTCAGCTCGGTGGACGGTCCTTGGACTAACGTGGACATCATGAGTTTAAGTGGGGGAGATTGTAACATCCCGTAAAATTGCCATCCCGCATCATTTGAATGGGGATTTGTGATTGACTTATAAGGATGGGTTGTTACCCATGTCAACAAAAATTCTTCTTTTTCAGTGGTAGAGTGAGGACAAATAACTCTGGAGTTAAGCGTGCTCGTGTGGTAGCAATTTATGGATGGGTAACCTCCAAGGTCTTACAATTATTTGGCTAATTAGGTAAGTAGCCTTTTTTATTTTATTGTATATTAACTACGTCTTTTCTACTTTTCTATTTAGTAAATATACCCCATGATTTTTTACCACTTTCATTTAATGGTAAGGTAAAACTAATTAACCCTTCTATTATAAAAGAAATAACATTTGATGTTTGTTATGCAAATTTTGATTTTAATTACTAAATTTGTTTTTTATTTTATTTTATTTTATTTCCCTTTTTATTTTCTGTTTTCATACCAGACATTTACATACCGGACATTTTACATACCAGACATTTACATGTCGGACATTTTATATACCGGACATTTACGTACCAGACATTTACATACCGGACATTTTACATACCGGAAGTTCATAACGAAATATATCATACCGGAAGTTCATACCAAAATTTTTTATACCGGAATTTCATATCGAAAGTTCATACCGGAAGTTCATAACGAAGTTTTTCATACCAGAAGTTCATACCGAAATTTTTTATACCGGAAGTTCATAACAAAATTTTTCATACCGGAAGTTCATACCAAAATTTTTTATACCGGAAGTTCATACCGGAAGTTCATACCTGAAGTTCATACCGAAAGTTCATACCGGAAGTTAATAACGAAGTTTTTCATACCGGAAGTTCATAGCAAAATTTTTTATACCGGAAGTTCATAACGAAGTTTTTCATACCGGAAGTTCATACCAAAATTTTTTATACAGGAAGTTCATACCGAAAGTTAATACTGGAAGTTCATACCGTTCATACCGAAAGTTCATACCGGAAGTTCATAACGAAGTTTTTCATACCGAAAGTTCATACCAAAATTTTTTATACCAGAAGTTCATACCGAAAGTTCATACCGGTTGTTCATAACGAAAATTTTCATACCGGAAGTTCATACCAAAATTTTTTTATACCGGAAGTTCGTACCGGATGACAATGATGTTTACACTAGTGAATTTACAACCTTTGCTCGCTCAGGGTGATGCTGACAGTGGTCTTGATCGTCTCTGGGCAAAGAAGAAGGTTATACCATTTTTAGAGACATTTTTGTTGCGTCAAGATTGATATCTGAATGTTGCGTTTTTGCTCATACCATTTTTATAACTTCCGGTATGTAATTCTCCGGTATGTAGTTCTCCGGTATGTAATTCTTAATTTTAAACTATGACATAAAATCAGTTTGTTTGGTATAACTTCCGATATGATAACTTCCGGTATGATAACTTCCGGTATGATATGATAACTTCCAGTATGATAATTTCCGGTATGATAGGATAACTTCCGGTATGATAACTTCTGGTATGTGAACTTCCGGTATGATAACTTCCGGTATGTGAACTTCCGGTATGTGAAGCTCCGGTATGTGAACTTCCGGTATGTTAAACTCGGGTATGTGAAACTCCGGTTCGCATTCCAAAAAAATAAAAAAATAAAGAAAAAAAAATGACAAAAAATAAAAGAAAATAAAAAAATAAATTCCGGTATGATAACTTCCGATATGATATGATAACTTCCGGTATGATATGATAATGTCCGACATGATATGATAACTTCCGGTATGATAACTTCAGGTATGTGAACTTCCGGTATGTGAAATTCCAATATGTGAAATTTCGGTATTGGAAATTCCGGTATGTGAAATTCAGGTATGTGAAATTCCGGTATTAGAAATTTTGGGTATGTGAAAATTCCGGTATGTGAAAAATTCTTCATTCCAGAAAATAAAAAATAATAAAGAAAATAAAAAAGACAAAAACAATTTATAAAAGAAAATAAAAAAACAAATTCAGTTTATAAAAATTAAAACTTACACTTAAATAACAAATATTTTTTTAAAATTGAAGGGTTAATTAGTTATACCTACCATTAAATGAAAGTGGTACAAAAATATGGGGTATAATTTCTTTAACAAAAACCAAAAAGAGCTTAGTAGGACAAATTCTTTCTTTATTATTATAGGTTAAATCAGGTTCAAGCGGTTCGGCTCCAAATACTTTCGTTTTTTAAAAAATTTGGATTCAAGTTTGATTCGGGTTTGTGAGATCGATTTCACGGGTCGGGTCAACTTTGAACAACTTTACTAAAAATACGGACAATAAATTACCAAATACACATGTATTGTGGTGTAGACGGAGTGCGTTGAAGTTAAAACAAAATATAAATTCAGGTTAGATGTAGCCGTAATGCATTCAATCTCGACAATAAATTTCCTTTTGCTAAATTCAACTGCTTACATATGATCCAATTTGACATTTACTTATAATCCAATTTTGTAAATTTCACGTGCATAGCTAACAAATATTACCCTTTAAACATTTTCTTTTGTCAATTTGACATATACATGGTGCCTTTTTTGTGATGTTTACCCTTATCTCCATACTTTCAACAATATTTGTACTCACAAAAATTTAAAAATTTTTTTGATAACACTTGTTTATAATATAAATATGCTAATTTCACCACTTATTCATGCACACAAATGTTTATAAACTAGGGGTATTTTGTTTTATTAATTTGTTTACTTGTGGCCTTTATCGAACTCGACAAATTGTTTTAGGATAATATAAATTAATATCATAAATATGCACTTTGGCCTATTGTTAATGCATACAAAATTTATAAATATGGAGGTTATCTTTTATATAATTACTCTTGAGTATGACAAATAAACCTTATATATATATATGCATCTATACATATTGAATTTATATATACACGTACATATATATACACAATAACCATGCACATTGGAGAGATATAAAGACGAGACAATTTAGTTAATACACTCTTTTTAGGGAGATAAACTAGGCCCATATAATTATCAGTAATTAAATAAATAAGAATTAATTTTTAAATTGTCTAAATGCTATCTTTTTGGGTCATATTATCTAGGAAAAAGAAAGATATAATTGGGTATTAGCTAAGTTTGAGTAAATGAAATTTGGTAATTGAATTGGGTAACGAAATTAGGAATTAGAATTCAGTATTTGGAATCGGGTAGCGAAAAATGAAATTGGGTAACCGAAGTTGGATATGTGAATTTGTGTACATGAAGTTGGGTATGCTAAGTTAGGTATGTGATTTTTTTATTTTTACTAGTATTATTATTAAAAAGCACATTTAACCCAACTAATTTTTTTCGAATTAATTATTAGGATAAGGGTCTATATTGTACCCCATTATAAATAAAGAGTCTACTTAACAATATCACCCTATGAAGACTACCCTTTAAATGAATTTGATATTGAGTAACAATAAATTCCGAAAGCACGTAACCCATTACACTTTTTGCAAAGAGTTAACACTTTTATTGAAGTAAAATAAACCTAGAAATACAATATTTTTTTATTCTCGATCGTCCAAAGATAGCACCTTTTCTGAACTACTTTAGCCAAGTTGTTGACTTCTCTTGGTCTTGCATGCGTTGTCACAACCTTCGACACATGTTTTTGTTACATCCTCATTTCTTAAGCCTTTTCAAAGTCAAATACAAAAATCATCGCATCAGTATATGGTTACGATGTTGATATTGATTTTTTTGAATGTAAAAGTAAATTATTCATTTAGTATTTAATACAAATAAATAAAATTATTTTAATAAGAAAGATAATTAGAAATATAATAAATAAAAATCAATTAGCATCCATACCTTGTTTTTCTAAACTTTTGATGTTGCTAATGCAATTTGAAAGCGCACATCCAGCTTGACATAATATGTGATCATCTTGTCCTTGCACGTCAAGAGGAAATTTTTTGTCACATAAAGTATAACAAGTTATTATGCAAATCGGATTTCCAAAACATGTGAAGAGACACTCCCCTAAGCACTTGGCTACTGTGCCAATAGTTATTGCATTTGAGGGAACAAGAATTGAGGAGATGATCAATGAAATAATGAGTATTGTCTTAATTTCCATTTTTGATTTTTCAAGCTAAATATTTCTCTAGAAATATCAACAATTTTATATTACATGTTTAGGTACAACTGAGTTATATAGCATTTCGATGTGCACAACTAAGAAAATTGATTGTAATGTAGTCAGTATGAACCGTATATAATGCAATCACATGTATATATTTGGTATAACATCACAAAATAACAAGTACGGATGATTTGTATGTATGTGAATTAAGAGAGTCATTTAAATCCATCTAGTATATTGGAAACATAAGATCAGAAACTATCATTGTCCAAAATACTAGTAACACAAATAGTTTAAAAATAAAGAAACTAGTACTAAGATACCATATAAATTAGAGAATTATTCTTTATTTTTAGAGAATATAATTAACATAAGTATAAAAATATTACTAACATTAATGAGTTGATCTATTATTTGGGAATGGATCATTTGTTACAAAATATTTCATTAGAATAGGTAAATTTGAAGATTTTAGTAAGAAATATTGGCGTTTAGACCTTTACTTTTTATGGTTTGGAAACTAACAAAATTTCTTAAAATACCGTAGATAATATACGTTACTAGGACGAGTACAATAATTGGTGGGGAGGGTGTTTGTGGTAATGAAGTGTAAACTTAGTCCATTTATTTGAAGATCTTGCTAGATGCAAATTTGAGATTGGGTTTTTTTTATATGTTATAGTTCGTATATTTGGTTTAATATCACAATTTAATAATTAAGGATGATTTGGGCAAAAAATCTAAAAAGTTCAGTCTGAGCCGCGCGTGCGTAGCACGCACGTGGCTTGATTTGTATTCCGTTAGTTGTTTAGTCAGGTATCGTTGGTGTGTACATCGAAGCTTGCATATTTCCGATATTTTATGGAAACAACACTAAGCTATGTTTCGTTAAGTTGTATGGACTTAAAATTTTTATCCGAATGAGGGATCCCCCAACATATCTTTGTGACAGACAAAACGATCTCATTCGATCTCTTTCTTTTACTATATTGAGTTATTCCTTCTTTTACTGAGCAAAAGTTCTTCGTGATTACTAATCACTTTATCTAATTGAAACAACCAGGCGTGAATTGTTTGTCATGGTTATAGTTACCTACTGATTTGAAGTGAAGGTGAGTGAGAAGATTTAGAACAAGGGTGTATATAATTTGACTCGAATTCGTTACATTTGCATTTCATGTGAACTCTGCAATAGTCTACAAAGTTGTGTATCTCGTGAATTTTTAAGATTTGGAATCCCAATAATCCCTAATCCCTTTTTAGGGTTTCAATTTCGGATTCCATGGACAAAAGTAAAAAGAATTATTACTGTCAATATATACTGTGAAATTCGATCAAATAAATTTCAACAAATTCACTAATCTTAATTGTTGCTTTTTCAACAATCGCAACGCTCTCAACTCCGATTCCTGTCAATCGACCATAATCATTATTAGAACCGATGAATTTGTAATCCCAAGGACTCAAATTCTTCACAAAATCTCTAAAATCAACAAATAAGTACAGAAAAATAATCAAATGTTATCTCTCAATTCAAACCTACTTCATTTCTTTCTCAATCTTGAAGCTCTTCTTAAAACAATCTTTGACATTTTGATGTTGCCTGCAAAAAGTTTGAGAAATCATCTAATCATAATATATTCCATTCAAACATAAAGTTCACTAATCCTAACTAAGCCTCTTATCTGTCGAGGATTTGAAACTGCAAACAAATCTCATTGTTAAGGTTAGCAAACGACGGCTCTTTGAATGTTGGGGATTTGATAGATAACATCCCTGGATTTACATGTATACCAAAAATTGCAAGTATTAGCAAATCTTTGTAACATGTGCCTGACTTCAAAGTTAATTCTCAGCTGTTGTTCTACTTGTATGTCCGCCTATTTTGTGCTTTTGTGTTGATTCAACTGTTTGTGAAGCCATTTCAACCACACAAAAATGCAGAAAATATTAATGTAGTTTATTGTGTAAAAACTTCCCCACCTGATTTTCTATATACTTTTAGCAAGCTTCCTTTCGTTTTGAATCTTATGATTGTCAATTGATCGATCATTATTTGGAGAATCAATTGTCATAGCAGTAGCACTTCATTTAAGACCCAAGTTTTTAACTTCACCGCCCCCGGGGGAAGAAGGCCGCCCCAACGGCGTTTTGTGCCTGTCACCACCCCCGTGGTGACAAGGGGCCGCCCCTACGGCACGGGCAATCCGCCCCTGCGAATTTGCTGCAGATCGTGCCCGATCTATTTTCGTTCGTTATATCTTCCTTTTATAGATAGAAGACCCGATCTTCTATCTTATGGGCCGGCTTCCTTATCTTCTTCCTAACCCTAGAATGTCCTTCCTTCTATCTTTCCACCCCTTCCCTATATAACCCCGCCTTCTTCCCGTTTTTCCGGCCGTTTGCATATGTTTTCTCCATCCTTGAGAGCTGCAGCCGTCATCTTGCTTCATGTGATCTTGCTGAACGTGTAAGTTCTTCCTTCCTTGTTCTTCATCACGTTCATGTGTTGCTGCACCTTGCTTCCGTTCTGTTTCGTTTCTTCCTTCGTTTCCTTTTTTCTTCTTCTCCAAGAATCAAGTTTGATCCTTAATTCTTGTAGAGTGTTCCGTTGATGATCTTTTGATGTTCACATGCTCCCTTGGTTGAGTTGTGAAGTGTTAGAGTGTTGGAAAAGCAAGCTTTGGCCTTTGTCGTGGTTTTGTAAGACCAGGGTTTGTGACCCTAGCTTGTGTAGATCTCTTAGAGATCATGGAGATTAGAAGTTATAGACTTCTAGTATTCGTTTCGGTTCCTAATTCGTGATGCCTTGTTGAGCAGGCTTCCCTTTGCTCCTTTCTTGAGGTTTTTCTAAGTGTTTGCTGAGTGTTGAGATTACCTTCGAGTGAGGTAAGTCCCCTGGACTTACTTAGCTTCATTCCGCGTATTGGTTTTATTGTATTGGCTTGTTTGTGTTGTTTATTATGATATAACTGATAACTGGAATATGATTGACTTTGTTATACCCTAATTGGCCCAAGTGTATTATGATCGGGGGGTTACCGCTTGTCTAGTTCAAAATGGGGAAACTGGGAGGTGCTCTCGCGACCAGTCCAACAGGTGACAAAAGGATGCATACGTTCTATTCCTATTGGTGAAAGAGGACGGAGGCGAGGTCGTAGCGACTCTCTTGTAACAACCATAAGATAACAATCGGCTGAGTGTGAGCATGTTATGTGTTTAATTTACCTTATGTGTGTTTGTGCCTTTATTGTCTTTTTGATACCTAGAATGTTAGCTAACGGGTTATACCGATGTTGTAGATGCCTTGTAGAATATAGCTGTTGCTGAGTGATCAGGATGGTGTGGTCAGCCGGGGTTCCCCTCATTGTAGGATGGGATCGGGTTTATGTTTATGTTGTTGCTTTCCCTTTTGTTTTGAACTCGGTTGCGAGTCTTTTAAGTTTTCCTTTGTTTAAACCTTGGTTTTATAGTGAGTTTTGGTTTTCATTTGTTTGTGCCTTGTTGTAAGATCCTTTGTTTAAACCTTTGGGTTTATATTGAGTTTTGGTTTTCATTTGTCTGTGCCTTTGTTTAAACCTTTGGTTTTATATTGAGTTTTAGTTTTCATTTGTCTTTTAAGTTTTCCCAGAACTTGGGGTGTTACAATATGGTATTAGAGCTCTAGGTTGGCAACAATGGCACTCGAAATCTTCTAAAGGTCGGATAGATAAATAAACAGAACCCGCAAGAGGTCTACGTTTTCAAAAGGGGGTTATGCTTTAAACTTGTCGGTCTGGGATAGATGTACGGGCGACCACCGCTACCTCCATGGATCTCAGCAGTTAGAGGTTGGGGCCATGTCGTGGACAAGGACGTACAGGGAGACCTCCACTAGTTAGAGGTCGAGGCTAGGCCCCATTTGCTGATCCGCCTATCGCTGAGGAGTTCGCTAAAGAAGTTGTTGAGAGCATTGTTCTAGAGGCTGGAAACGGGACCATGACTAGGTCCGGAGCACAAAGAGCATCTTCGACAGAGTCCGGTCGAGTGTCCATAGAAGCTTCTATATACCGCGACTATGTGAAGAGAGTTGAGGAGGCCATCTGGACTAGAGGACCTGCACCAGCACCACCAGTTTCTGCGAGATCTGCTGAGGTTTCACAAAGAGTCACACAGATCGTTGCCCCGCCTACGAGAGTTGTTGAGGTTGTTAGAGCACCGGCTGAGGCAGAGAGCCGAAGCCCGACAGTTGGTTGAAGGCTTTCGACCAGTTGAAGGTTCCCACTTTCATGGGGAAGACTATATTAGAAGGGGAGCAGTGGCTAGGACAATTTGATTCTGCTATGGAGGCTATTGGTTTCCTAGAGGGACATCGAGTCAACAAAGCACAAACGTTGTTGAAGGACTAGGCTCATTTGTGGGGAAGGACTGCTCGCAGTAAGGTCACTAGTTATGACCAAATGAAGAAGGTGATCAGGGAACGCTATTTCTTGCAACCATGAGGAGGGATCGTCTTCAGGACTTCCTTGAGGTTAGTTTCGAGGATTTATCTACCATTGAGATTGTCATCAAGTTTCATGATGAGCTATCTTTGTTGGGTCCGTCTGCACCACTTGAGGATCAACATGTTTACCTTTTCTCCCGGAGGTTGAGAGAGTCGACACGCTCTTATCTTGTTGGTTTCCGTTGTGACTCCTTGATAGACTATCAGGATAGAGCTTCTGCTTATGAGCGAGACCGACCGGGTCAGAGGAGAGCTTCTTAGACAGGAGGTCCCGAGAAGAGGCAGAGGACTGGACCAGCCAGTGTCAGAGCTGGAGCATCGGGTTTTGGGCGCAGTCAGATCTCGGGACATTCTGGTTTCCAGCAGTCTATACAAAGTTCCGACAGAGGACGATAGTGCTTTAACTGCGGAGGTGTCAGACATATGAGAGCTGATTGCAAGAAGGTTGTTGTGACTTGCAACTCTTGTGGCAAGACCGGACATAGAGCTGCGTTCTGCCGTTAGGGGAAGGTGCCATCACAACAGGGTTCTTCACCTGCTAGTATTGCCGGAGGAGGACAAAGTCCTCAATATCAACAATAGAGAGTTCCTGGTTCTACCGGTACTTAGAGTTCCACTCCAGGACAAGGGAGATATAGAGGACGAGTTGGTGGTTCAACAGACACCAGAGATGCATCAGCCAGAGTTTATGAGCTGAGGAGTGTTGTAGAGGCGACAATGCCAACGACCACATTTACAATTCATATTAAAGGTTTTTTGTCAAAGTTCTTTTCGATACTGGTGCTACGCATTCCCTTATATCTGATGCATGTGTAGATAGATTGGCCTTAATTACTATAGAAGGTAGACCCTTTTGTATAGGATTACCCGATGGGGGTAAGATTAGAGATACCCGAGAGGTTCCGATTCCCCTATTAGATTAGGAGGTCGCGATTGGCCGGCTGACTTTTTCGTCATGTACTTAGTACATGAAGAAGTTATCCTCGGCAAGGATTAGATGGATCGACATCGAACACTTCTGGACATCGGCAAGAAGACAGTGACGGTAACTTCAGATGCAGTCCATGTGGAGATTTTCCTAGGATGGGATCTCGGAAAGACCGATACAGTCATCAGTGTAGTTCAAGTTGCGAAACTTATCGGTCAGGGTTGCGAGGCTTTTTGGTGCTATGCCGTGAAGTATAGTACGAGTCTAGCGTTGGAGGAGATTCCAGTAGCTTGCGAGTTTTCAGACATTTTTGGAGAGTCATTAGGTTTACCTCCACAGAGGAGTGTAGACTTTGGCATTGATCTAGATCCTAGTACGAAAATGATCTCTAAGGCTCCTTACCGTATGACGCCTATCGAGATGCTTGAGCTTAAGAAGCAGCTCGAGGAGTTAGCAGAGAAGGGCTTCATCCGCCCTAGTGTATCACCTTGGGGCGCACCAGTGCTCTTCGTCAAGAAGATAGATGGGTCAATGAGGTTGTGTATCGATTACCGAGAGCTGAACAAGGTGACGATCAAGAATAAGTACCCATTGTCCCGTATCAACGAACTTTTGGATCAACTTCATGGAGCTTCAGTATTTTCATGGATCGATCAGAAATCTGGATATCATCAGGTGAGGGTGAGAGAGAAGGACATAGCCAAGATGACATTTCGGACCAGGTATGACCACTACGAGTTTGTAGTGATGCCATTCGGGCTCACGAACACACCCGTAATTTTCATGGAGTTGATGAACGACATCTTCATCAACTTCCTAGACCAATTTGTAGTTGTCTTCATAGACAAAATTCTGGTATACTCTCGTAGTAGAGAGGAGCACGTAGGATACTTGATGATTATTCTTCAGGTATTACAGGATAGAGAGCTTTACGCCAAGCTCTCTAAATGTGAGTTTTGAATGTCCGAGGTAGCATTCCTTGGTTGCATCGTTTCAGCTGAAGAGATCAAGGTAGATCCGGCGAAGATCGAGCCAGTAGCATCTTGTCCGCCTCCTAAGAACGTCAAGGAGGTACGCAGCTTCTTAGGATTGACGGGCTACTACCGGCGCTTTGTTGAGGGCTTTTCAGTTATCACCCGACCGCCCACTTCCTTGCTGAGGAAGTCTACAAGGTTCGTATGGTCCGAGCCATGCTTGCAGAGCTTTGAGGAGCTGAAGAAGAGGTTGACCTCTGCTCCTATCTTAGCTCAGCCAGAGGGCTTTGAGGATTTTGTGGTTTACAACGATCCATCCAAGCTTGGCTTGGGATGTGTTTTGATGCAAAGGGGTAAGGTAATTGCTTATGCTTCTAGACAGCTGAAGACGTATGAGGAGAATTACCCTACCCATGATTTGGAGTTGGCTGTTGTGGTTCTTGCTTTGAAGATTTTGGAGGCATTATTTGTACAGAGCTACGTCTCAGATATTCACGGATCATAAGAGTCTGAAGTACATATTCACTCAATAGGAGTTGAATAACTTGCCAGAGGAGATGGTTGGAGTTGATCAAGGACTTTGATCTTTAGATCTTATACCACCCAGGGAAGGCGAATGTGGTAGCTGATGCCCTTAGTAGGAAGACTTCCCGGGAGATGGCGATCGCTAGGCTGATAACTCATCCATAGTTATAGTGAGATCTTGCATGGCTAGAAATGTTAATCCACTTTCCGGATTCCGACAACCACCTATCCACCTTGGAGATAGTACCTGATCTGTTGGTTGAGATCCGACAGAAGGAGGAGAGTTGCCCAGCTTTGACACAGATCCGAGACCGGATGTCTCGAGGAGTGGCCCCACAGCTTGCAGTTGGTGTCGTAGGGAACTTGAGACACCAAGAGCGTGTATGTGTGCCGTCAGATCGAGAGTTGAGATAGAGAATCCTACAGGAGGCTCACTCTTCACCTTAATCAGTGCACCCCAGTACAAGTAAGATGTATCAGGATATCAGACGCTCTTTCTGGTGGGAGGTCTGAAGACAGATGTGACGAGATATGTAGCTCAGTGTGCGGTATCTATCAGCAGGTCAAGATCGAGCATCATCGACCAAGAGGCGAGGTACATCCACTTCCCGTTCCTCAGTGAAAGTGAGAGGACATCTCTATGAATTTTGTTACCGCTTTGCGACCAAGTCAAGATTTTGATTCTATCTAGCTTAAAATAGATTGACTGACGAAGACCGCACGTTTCATTCTTATTAAGGAAACGTGGCCTGTAAGTCGACTAGCATAGGAGTTAACTAGGCAAATAGTAAGAATCCATGGAGTACCTAGGACCATAGTCTTTGATAGAGACGGACGGTTCACCTCGAGGTTTTGGCAGCAGGTGCATGCCACCCTAGTGGTCGAGCCGGACCATACGCTCGTTGAGCATCCGGTTGTTGTCTTAGAGCGTATTACGAGACGCTTGCGTTCAAAGAAAATACCGATGATGAAGATTCAGTGGTCGATGCAAGGAGCTGGTGAGGCGACTTGGGAGACAGAGGATAGTATCCAAAGGAACTATCCGGAGTTCTATGCGGATGCGGTTGTACCTTTAGCTTAGAGTTTTGAGTTTTAGTTTTTCGTGCGCCGTACGCTTTTGCGACGTTTTGAGTTATATGCCCCGAGTGGGAATATATGAGTTGTGTTCAGCGTTCCGAATTGTTGTGTGACCTTGCGGGTTGTTGCAAGTTTCGGGACGAAACTTCTTTTTAGGGGGATCTGATGTAAGACCCCAATTTTTACCTTCACCGCACCCGCGGTGAAGAAGGCCGTCCCAACGGCCTTTTGTCCTGTCACCGCCCCCGCGGTGACAGCAGATCATGCCCGATCTGTTTTCGTTCGTTATATCTTCCTTCCATAGATAGAAGATCCGATCTTATATCTTATGGGCCGGCTTCCTTTTCTTCTTCCTAACCCTAGAATGTCCTTCCTTCTATATTTCCACCCCTCCCCTATATAATCCCGCCTTCTTCCGTTTTTCCGGCCGTTTGCATACGTTTTCTTCACCCTTGAGAGTTGCAGCCGTCATCTTGCTTCCTGTGATCTTGCTGAACGTGTAAGTTATTCCTCCCTTCTTCTTGATCACATTCATGTGTTGTTGCACCTTGCTTCCGTTCTGTTTCGTTTCTTCCTTCGTTTCTGTTACGTCTAGGAATAGATGCGCAAAAGCCTTAAATTTATACTTGTTATATTTTTCTTAACTCCTAGCGAACCCACAATGTATGGGTCGTTTTGTAGTAAGGATAGTATTCCGAGGTCGAACTCGAAGACTAAGGTGAAATCAAATCAACAAGTGAGCATAGAGAGTGTAAAGCTAATCTAAGAAAGGAAAATGGAATAAAGAAATGAAAATCTCATTATTTTTGGTTTGGTTTTTAGGTGATCAATCAAAGATCAAAATTCATGCAAAATACTAAATCAAAACTAACAACTCAAGCTAGCAAAATAAACAAGTGACACAAACACAAAATATGTGATCAAAGAGAGAAAAGTGGATTCTAGAGGTCAAGATTTCCGGTTATGGCATTGGACTCAAGGTTCTAAAGATTCTAAGGACAAAGCTGCGGTGTTGGGAAAGGGTATTTCACTAATGGAAGCAATTACCGGGTAGGTCTCTTACTTCACTAATCCCGCATCAAACTCCTATTATCGGGTAAGTCTCAAGGAGGCAAGGTAGGGAATTCTACACAAACCGGACACTACTTAAGTGGCAAACCTCTCCTTACCGGGTAAGTCTCGGAAAAGTAAGTCTCAAGCAATAATCCTAGCACACTCAATCCAATAGTAGCTTGTGAGGCTCACTACTACCTAGAATTCATCATCTTAGGTATCTAAGATCGGAAATCATCGGGTAGATCTCTTCCCTCGCTTAGGTTGATAGCATTAGGTGATCCTAAGCTAAATTAAGCTAAATAAACACTAGGATTTCAACAAGCTAACACCCTAACATACAGATTCATCAATTAAAGAGCAACAGAGAAGAAAATCGGGTGGATCATGGAAAAATCGGCCGATTTACCTAAGAACAGGCCGATTTTCCTTCCTGGGTTAGGTTTCGTGCATACAAAGCATCCTAAACTAACATATAAGTCCATCCTATCATCATCCAAGCCATAACCATCAATCCATCACTCCAGAATCACAATAAACTAGCCAATAATATGCATATCAAGATCCAAAATCATCACACAAGCATACATGGTTTTCATAGATGGATAATGAAAGATAGGCAAGTAAAAACAGTAAATCTCAGCTGAATCTACGTTTTAGCAAGACTTACAACCCTTCAAATGAAGTTCCAAAATGTTCCTAACAATCCTTGCAATAGTTCCTCAATCAAAGACTTCAAAAATCACTCAAAATCACTCAAAACCTCACTATCCCTCTTAGATTGGTGTTCTTCTTCTTCCTTCAATTTGAGAGAGTTTTCCTCTCCTCCAAGTCTATCCCCAATGCAATGAGCTGTGAATGAGAGAATGTGGGAGAGGAGAGATCCTCAGCAACAGCTTGTAGGACCACTTATATTCTCCACCAAGAGCAAGGCCGGGCAAAGAGATCGTGGGACACGTGGCTTAAGCTGTTGAAGGCCAAAAATCGACCCAGTCAGGAAAATCGGCCGATTTTCCTGAGTGATGGTCCGATTTTCTTCAACAGAGGGATGTTATGATCGTCTAGCCATGAGTTGCTCCATTGCTTGCACCAATTAGGGTCCTTGTGTCCTTTGTTGCTCCAATCATGTTCCTTTTAAGCCTAGGATGTGTACCACCATGAGGCTTGACCCTCGAATGTATTGATTAATGTCCAATAGGTCCCCGAATTACCTACAAAACCGATAAAAGGTCGTGTAGACGTCTTTTCTAGAAATATGCATGAATTGAGCGAAAACGTCATGAACTAATGTCAAACCGTGCATGAATAACGGGAAAAACTATCTACTTAAGTGCCTAAACTAACGTCATAAATCACGTTATTAGTTTCCTCTTTTCTTCTTCTCCAAGAATCAAGTTTGATTCTTGATTCTTGTGGAGCGTTCCGTTGATGATCCTTTGATGTTCACAGGCTCCCTTGGTTGAGTTATGAAGTGTGAGAGTGTTGGAAGAGCAAGCTTTGGCCTTTGTCGTGGTTCTGCTGTCGTCGAGAAGTCGACAGACGCTTCTAACGAGGGTCCGCCCCCGCGCCCTCTGTAGTACCGCCCTTGCGGATTTCCCTCACTGCAGCCCCGCGCCTTTATCCAGCCGCCCCTGCGGTTTCTTCTACAATAACTCTCGTTCTTGTGAGTTTCTTCCTTCCTTTCTTTCTTCTTCCCTTTCCTTGACATTTTTGGATGTTGTTGACCCTTAGTATTCTATAAGACTAGGGTTTGTGACTCAATCTTGTGTAGATCTCTTGGAGATCATGGAGACTAGAAGTTATAGACTTCTAGTATTTGTTTGGGTCCTCATTCGTGATGCCTTGTTGAGCAGGCTTCCCTTTGCTCCTTTCTTGAGGTTTTTCTGAGTGCTTGCTTAGTGTTGAGATTACCTTCAAGCGAGGTAAGTCCTTTGGACTTACTTAGCTTCATTCCGCGTATTGGTTTGAATGTATTGGCTTGTTTGTGTTGTTTATTGTTATGCTAAGATTGTGTAGCACAAAAAGCTTTAAATTTATAAACTCGATATATTTCTCCTAACTCCTAGCGAACCCGCAGTGTACGGGTCGTTTGTAGTAGGGATAGTATTCCGAGGTTGAACTCGAAGACTAAGGTGAAATCGAATCAACAAGTGAGCATAGATAGTGTGGAACTAGTCTAAGAAAAGAGAAAGGAACAAAGAAATGAAAATCTCGATATTTTTGATTGGTTTTTATGGTGATCAAGCAAAGATCACAAATCAAGCAAGATAATAAAACAAACTAACAACTCAAGCTAGCAAGGTAAACAAGTAACACAAGCACAAAATATGTGATAAAAGAGAGAAAAGTGGGTTCTAGAGGTCAAGATTTCCGGTTATGGCATTGGACTCAAGGTTCTAAAGATTCTAAGGACAAGGCTGTGGTGTTGGGAAAGGGTGTTTCACTAATGTAAGCAATTACCGGGTAGGTCTCTTACTTCACTAATCCCGCATCAAACTCCTATTACCGGGTAAGTCTCAAGGATGTAGAGTAGGGAATTCTACACAAACCGGACATTACTTAAGTGGCAAACCTCTCCTTACCGGGTAAGTCTCGGAAAAGTAAGTCTCAAGCAATAATCCTAGCACACTCAATCCAATAGCGGCTTGTGAGGCTCGCTACTACCTAGAATTCATCATCTTAGGTATCTAAGATCGGAAATCATCGGGTAGATCTCTTCCCTCACTTAGGTTGATAGCATTAGGTGATCCTAAGCTAAATTAGTCTAAATAAACACTAGGATTTCAACAACCTAACACCCTAACATACAGGTTCATCAATTAAAGAGCAATAGAGAAGAAAATCGTGTGGTTCATGGAAAAATCGGCCGATTTACCTGAAGAACAGGCCGATTTTCCTTTCTGGGTTAGGTTTCGTGCATACAAATCATCCTAAACTAACATATAAGTCCATCCTATCATCACCCAAGCCATAACCATCAATCCATCACTCCAGAATCACAATAAACTAGCCAATAATATGCATATCAAGATCCAAGATTATCACACAAGCATACATGGTCTTCATAGATGGTTGATGAAAGATAAGCAAGTAAAAACAATAAATCTCAGCTGAATCTAAGTTTTAGCAAGACTTACAACCCTTCAAATGAAGTTCCAAAACGTTCCTAACAATCCTTGCAATAGTTCCTCAATCAAAGACTTCAAAAATCACTCAAAATCACTCAAAACCTCACTATCACTATATGTTTGGTGTTCTTCTTCTTCCTTCAATTTGAGAGAGTTTTCCTCTTCTCCAAGTCTATCCCCAATGGAATGAGCTGTGTATGAGAGAATGTGGGAGAGGAGAGATCCTCAGCAACAGCTTGCAGGCCCACTTATATTCTCCACCAAGAGCAAGGCCGGATCAAGAGATCGTGGGACACGTGGCTTAAGCTGTCAAAGGCAGGAAAATCGACCCAGTCAAATAAATCGGCCGATTTTCCTGGTAGTTGTTCCGATTTTCTTCAACAGAAGCATGCTATGATCGTCTAGCCATGAGTTGCTCCATTGCTTGCACCAATAGTGATCTTTGTGTCCTTTGTTGCTCCAATTATGCTCCTTCAAAGCTTTGGATGTGTACCACCATGAGGCTTGACCCTCGAATGCATCGGTTAATGTCCAAAAGACCCCCGAAATACCTACAAAACCGACAAAAGCTCGTGTAGACGTCTTTTCTAGAAATATGCATGAAATGAGTGTAAACGTCGTGAACTAATGCCAAACCGTGCATGAATAATGGGAAAAACTATCTAAATGTATGACTATACTAACGTCATAAATCACGTTATCATTTATTATTCTATAACTGATAACCGAAACATGATTGATGTTACGCTCAGGATGTGATACGCAATGGGTTTTAAATTTATATTCTCGTTATATTTATCCTAACTCCTAGCGAACCCGCAGTGTACGGGACGTTTGTAGTAGGGATAGTATTCCGAGGTCGAACAGAAAGACTAAGGTGAGATTGATTCGATTTATGATTAAGTTTAGTAAAGATCTAGGTTAAGAAAAGAGAAAGAAATAAAGAAATGAAAATCTCAATGTTTTTGGTGGGTGTTTAAGTGATCAATCAAGGATCACTAAGCAAGCAAAATAGACAAATTAACTATGCTAACAATCAACACAAACAATCAAGCTAAAACAAGATATAGATCAAAGAGAGAAACGGATTCTAGGGGTTGGATGTTCCGGTTATGGCATAGGACTCAAGCTATCTAATCATTCCTTGGGTTTACTATGATAAGTTGGGAGTAAGTGTTTCTAGATTGGGATCAATCACCGGGTAGGTCTCATGGTCCACTAGTCCATCCCTAAGATTTCATCACCGGGTAAGTCTCTAAGAACCTAAGGGATGGATTTCTACACAAACCGGATTGTCACCTAGAGATCTAACCTATCCTTACCGGGTAAGTCTCGGAAGGGTTAGTCCTAAACAACTAACCTAGCACACTTAGTCCAATGGCGGCTTATGAGGCTCACCATTACCTAGGGTTTGTCATCTTCGGAATCTAAGAGTAAGGATTACCGAGTAAGTCTCTCCTAACACTTAGTTGCTAACACTAGGTCACCCTAGGGTAGATTTATCTTAACAAACACTAGGATTTCAACATTCTAACAATCTAAGGCTAGATCCATCAAACAAGGGGGAATCACGGGCTGTTCTACACTTTCCACGGCCGTGGAAAGGCAAGAACAAACCGTGGACTCCAACAGAAGCTACGTCCAAGTAAGTGACTCATCCAAGGGCAAATCTAAGTCCATCCTATCATAGTCCTAGCCATAACCATCCTTTCCTCACCCTAGAATCACATCTATTTAGCCTACAACATGCATCATAACAATCGAAATCATCAAGCATAAAATCATAACTTCCATTTGCAAGATAATGAAGAGAAAGAGATGAGCAAGTGAAGCAAACAAAACCAAGCTGAAAATAGTATTAGAATCACTCACAACCCTTCCAAGAGAAGGTTCAAATGGTTCATACAACTCTAGAAACCGATTCCGGAAATTCTTCACTACAAAAGCTATCAAAGCCTATAAATGGTGTGCTCTTCTCCTTCCTCTTCAATGGAGCTCCTCAAGCCCTCCAATGGTGTTTTTCCTCCTTGAGAATCTTCTTATTCAGAGAGTCTTTTTGATTGGATGATAGTGGATAATGGAGAGCTGCTCCAAGATGATCCTCTCAGCCAATGCAGGACCACTTTTATACTACAACTTTGCAAGAGCTGGCCAAGAGATCGTGGCACAGCTGTCACGAAAACCTGGCAAAATCCACGGATAGTTCCACGGACGTGGACTTCTAGTGAACCGTGATTTGGACTTTCAGCTTTGCCTTTGATCATTAAGCTTCGATTCGGTACATTGCTTGTGCTGGCAAGGTTCCATGAGTCATCATTAGCCTCTAGCTTGCATCCTAATGAGTTCCAGGGTGTGTCATCTTGATGAACGATCCTTAAACGTATCGATTTAGCTCCTAAATCTCCCAAAATACCTACAAAGCAATGCACAAGTCCGTGTAGACGTCTATCTCGACAAAACACGTGAATTGAGTGCATACGTTGTGAACTAGTGCTAAACCATGCATGAATGAGTGAGAAATCTATCTAAATGATTACCTAAACCTAAGTCATAAATCGTGTTATCAAAAATACCCCATACTTAAGGTTTGCTCGTCCCGAGCAAATTCTCAACTATAGACTACGAGATAGCATGATTTATGTATGCAGAAAAATGGCGAAATCTTTTTGGGTTTGTGCTTCTACTATTGGATCACCTTCATAGTCATGTTTTATGGCAACAGACAAACAATTATGTATCAAATAAATGAAGGCATGGAAAGACAATTGTACTTAACTCAAAAGCATGCATGAAATGTAAAGATGACGAAGTCAAGATGATTAAGAGCATATCCAATCTAGATTACTAAGTCTTACAAACATGCAAATAGGTCATAAGGTCTTGTGAAATAAAAGGCCAAGAAACGTTGTGACTAGGTGGGGATTTTTCTAGGCTATGTGATGCTAATCCGGGAATGGAACTAACTCCACAATCTTGTCCTCGATCAACTTCCCTCAAGTGTATATTTTCTCTATCTTTTCTTTCTTTTCTTTTTCCTTCACTTATTTTTTTTTGAGACAATGGCATTGGTGTACAAAAGCCGAAACCTTGGTGATTAGCCATCCTCGGGCTTTTTTCTATTTTTCGAGGTGCATCCACACCGGGCACACATACCAAAGCTCGTTAGGACTATTGGTTTATTTGACTTTGGCAAGGCACCAACACCCGATTATGTGAAGTGTACCGAGTTACTTGTCATTTAAACCAACGCCCCCAAACCTATATTTTTGGCTACACTTTCACAACAAATTCAGCATTTTATTCATGACATTCTTTCAACAACATCTTCACCCCACACTTGCTTTTCACACACATCAACACACTAACATGCTCCTATTCCCGGATGGGTCAAAAGAGGTCAAATTTATATCAATTGAGGTGCTCAAACAATCATGATCAAGATGAGAATTAGAGGAAGATGAATTGCTTCATTCATTCCTAGATGGTGTGCAAGAACTAACATGTAATTTCGACCTTCAATACTCAATCCATTCTAGGCAAACATCATGATCATAAATCATCCATGGAATTCAAGAGAAGTACTTCAAGTCCACATATGCATTCATCAATTTAACACATAAGGCCATCCATAGCCATTCCACAAGACAAGATTCATCATTAGGGTCATATCCAAGCCTAGAAAGCACAAAATTTTTTAAATTTTCTGATTTTTATGGGATTTTCGAAATGAATATATACAATGCAAGACATGTGCAAATATTAACTACCCTAGATGCTCATCATGCAAAGGATCATGCAAACCCCACCCCATACTTAGAAACACATTGTCCCCAATGTGTAAATGAAGTAAAGAAGAGTGAAAGAAGGTTCTCACAATGTAAAAATGGTTTGCTATGGTATTTGGGATTCTCAAGTGGAATTGATGTTGGATGATCCTATCAACCATGGTAGAGAGCTCTAAGTATTCATCAAAGCGTCGGGAACCGCGCTAGGCACCGCTAGCCGTCCAAGTTCCGCGTCCGCTCCACCCATAATTGATGAGGGGTTCATCATCATCATTCATATGTCAAGCAAGTCTTCTAATGCTACCAAGACTCTAGCACACACACAAAAACAAAAAAATCTAAACAAAAACAAAACGAGAAAGGGAAAACGTTACCAATGGGTTGCCTCCCACCAAGCGCTTCTTTAAGGTCATTAGCTTGACCATTCTCGGGGGCGTCTACTCAAGGTAAAGTGGGGCAATCATATCCACCGGAGCTCCCGGGATACACTTCTTCAACCGGTGCCCATTCACCTTAAAGTTTCCACAATGCTCCCCTCCTATCTCAATAGCTCCATGGGGAAAGATCTTCTTCACCACATATGACCCGGTCCATCTCGATTTTAGGTTTCCGGGGAAGAGCCGCAGCCTTGAGTTGAAAAGAAGGACAAGGTCGCCTTCACTCAACTCTTTCGGGATGAGGTGCTTGTCATGCCACCGTTTGGTCCTCTCCTTGTAGATCCGGGCATTCTCATAAGCATCCAACCGGATCTCTTCAAGGGCGTTCATATCAAGTAACCTCTTCTCTCCCGCCTCCTTGAGGTCAAAATTTAGCCACTTAATGGCCCAATAAGCTCTATCTCTACCGGAAGGTGGCAAGACTTGCCATAGACCAACTTGTAAGGAGTGGTGCCAATTGGTGTCTTGAAAGCGGTCCTATATGCCCACAAGGCATCATCAAGCTTCATAGCCCAATCCTTTCTTGTCCTAGAGACCGTCTTCTCAAGAATTCCCTTTATCTCCCGGTTAGAGATCTCCACTTGGCCACTAGTTTGGGGATGGTAAGGTGTTGCCACCTTATGAGTCACCCCATACTTAGCCAAAAGTGCCCCAAAGTTCCTATTGGTGAAATGCTTTCCTCCATCACTTATGATCACCCTTGGTGTTCCAAACCTAGGAAAGATCACTCGGTTGAAGAACCGCACCACAACCTTGGCGTCATTTGTAGGAGAGGCGATTGCCTCCACCCATCTCGAAACATAGTCAACCGCCAATAGGATGTAGAGGTTGCCACATGAAAAAGGGAATGGTCCCATGAAGTCCACACCCCATACATCAAATATTTCCACTTCTTGTATGTTGTTCAAAGGCATCTCATTCCTCCTTGAGATGTTGCCCGTCCTTTGGCAAGCGTCACAAGCTACCACAAAGCCTTGCACATCCTTGAACAAACTTGGCCAAAAGAAGCCCGATTGCAACACTTTAGCACATGTCTTGTGTGAGCTAGCATGCCCTCCACATGGCAAGGAATGACAATGGCGGATCACACTCTCCACCTCATCCTCCGGTATGCATCTTCTAAACATTCCATCCGGCCCTCTCTTGAACAAAAGTGGTTCACTCCAATAGTAATGCCTCACATCCTTGAAGAACTTCTTCCTTTGGGCATATGTCAATCCGGAAGGCACTTCCTCACACACTAAGTAGTTCACAATGTCGGCATACCATGGCTCACTTCCTCTAGACACTTGGAACAAGCACTCCTCCACCATTTGCAATTGCTCATCCCGGAATGAATCATCAATCGGGATGTCATCTCTTTCAAGCTCCAATGGTGGGAGTCTACTAAGGTGATCCGCCACGGAGTTCTCGGATCCTTTCTTGTCCCGGATTTCCAAATCAAACGCTTGAAGAAGAAGGATCCACCGAATCAACCTAGGCTTGGCATCCTTCTTGGTAAGTAGATAACTGATCGCAACATGATCCGTATAAACTATGACCTTCGCTCCAACAAGATATGAGCGGAACTTCTCAAATGCATACACAACCGCTAGCAACTCCTTCTCGGTGGTAGCATAATTGAGTTGGGCGTCATCTAACGTCTTGCTAGCATAATAAATGGCATGAGTGTGCCCATCTTTCCTTTGCCCCAAAACAGCCCCAACGGCTACATCGCTCGCATCACACATGATCTCAAACGGTAAACTCCAATCCGGAGGTTGCATGATAGGTGCGGAGATCAAGGCGTTCTTCAACCTACAAAAAGCCTCAAGGAAATCTTTGGAGAAAACAAATTCAACATCTTTCATTAGTAGGTTAGTGAGAGGCTTAGAAATTTTAGAGAAGTCTTGAATAAACCTCCGGTAAAAACCGGCATGCCCTAAGAAACTCCTTACCCCTTTCACCGAGGTAGGTGGTGGCAACTTCTCTATCGTTTCAATCTTAGCCCTATCAACCTCAATGCCACGGTTAGATACCAAGTGTCCTAACACAATACCTTCACTTACCATGGAGTGGCATTTTTCCCAATTTAAGACAAGATTTGTCTCCTCACATCTTTGCAATACTAATGACAAGTTAGCCAAGCAATTATCAAAGGAAGAACCATAAACAGAGAAATCACCCATGAACACTTCCATGATATTTTCAATGTATTCCGAAAAGATAGCCATCATACACATTTGGAAGGTGGCAGGTGCGTTACACAACCCAAATGGCATTCTCCTATAAGCAAAAGTACCCCATGGACATGTAAATGTTGTTTTCTCTTGGTCATCGGGGTGGATAGGGATTTGGAAGAATCCACTATAGCCATCTAAATAGCAAAAATGAGAATGTTGAGCTAACCTCTCTAGCATTTGGTCAATGAAGGGGAGAGGGAAGTGATCTTTCCTAGAGGCCATGTTCAACTTCCTATATTCAATGCACATTCTCCACCCCGTAACCGTCCTAGTTGGGATTAGTTCGTTGTTCTCATTAGTCACTACGGTTATCCCACCCTTCTTAGGAACTACATGAACGGGACTAACCCACTTACTATCCGAGATAGGGTAGATAATTCCCGCATCTAGCAACTTAATGATTTCCTTTTTGACTACCTCTTTCATTATGGGATTCAATCTCCTTTGATGCTCAATAGAGGGTTTATGATTATCTTCCATCAATATCTTATGCATGCACAAAGAAGGTTTTATGCCAACCAAATCATCAATAGTATAGCCAATGGCTTTCCTATGCAATCTTAGTTCATGCAACAATTTAGCAAGTTCATCATCATTCAAGCATGCATTAACAATCACCGGATATGTTGAATTATCACCAAGAAAAGCATACTTTAAATGAGAGGGGAGGGGTTTGAGTTCAAGTTTAGGAGGATCTTTATCGAGTGGAGACGATCCAAATAACGTTGGATGGGATGAATCCAAAGCAAATGAAGACCCTCCAAGGCTCCTTGAAGCTTGATCGTCAATAAGGTCTGATTCAGGGGAAACCACGGTTGGAACCACGGTTGGCTCCATTTCCACGGCCGTGGACCTTGCCTGGCTCATTTGTTGTGGCTTTACAGAGAGTTCTACGGCCGCGGAACCACTTCCACGCCCGTGGAACTTGCAGCTGTTCAGCACCTCTTCGTGGTCTTCATCTTCAACTCTTGTCTCCTTTTCTAATGCTTCTAAGGCCTTGATTTCTTCATTGCAAGCCTCCTCAACACCTTCCTCCATCATACTTAGGGTAAGAACCTTCTCCAAGGGGTCCTTGATCAAGATCGAGCTCACAACTTCTCTAGATTCCTCTTGCTCGACTATGTTGAAGACATCCTCATCAAGGGTTGGCCCTTTCATCATTGTGGACAACTTGAACTTGATGTTCTCTTCTCCAATGTTGAAGGAGAGAGTCCCATTCTTGCAATACACTAGGCATCCGGAGGTGGCTAGGAAAGGTCTTCCTAAGATGATGGGAACTGTCACGCTCAGGATGTGTGCACAATAAGCTTTAAATTTATACTCGTTATATTTCTCCTAACTCCTAGCGCACCCGCAGTGTACGAGACGTTCGTAGTATGGATAGTATTCCGAGGTCGAACACAAAGACTAAGGTGAGATTGATTCGGTTTATGATAGAGTTTAGTGAAGATCTAGGTTAAGAAAAGAAAGAAATAAAGAAATGAAAATCTCAATTGTTTTTTTGGTTGGTTTTTAGGTGATCAATCAAGGATCACAATTCATGCAAAAGTAAGCAATCAACTAAGCTAACGAATCAACACAAAGAAACAAGCTAAACACAAGATATGAATCAAAAGAGAGAAACGGATTCTAGGGATTGGAAATTTCAATTATGGCATAGGGCTCAAGCTATCTAATCATTCCTTGGATGATCTATGATATGTCGGGAGTAAGTGTTTCTAGAGTGGGATCAATCACCGGGTAAGTCTCATGGTCCACTAATCCATTCCTAAGATCTCATTACCGGGTAAGTCTCTAAGAACCTAAGGATTGGAATTCTACACAAACCGGATTTGTTGCCTAGAGGTCTAACCTATCCTTACCGGGTAAGTCTCGGAAAGGGGAGTTCTAAGCAACTATCCTAGCACACTTAGTCCAATGGCGGCTTGTGAGGCTCACCACTACCTAGGGTTTGTAATCTTCGAAATCTAAGGGTAAGAATCACCGGGTAGGTCTCTTCTAACACTTAGTAGCTAACACTAGGTCACCCTAGGCTAGATTAACTCAACAAACACCTAGGATTTCAACATTCTAACAATCTAAAACTAGATTTATCGAACCAGGGAGAATCACGGGTTGTTCTACACATCCACGGCTGTGGAATGGGAAGATCCACCCGTGGACTTCAACAGAGAGTTCGTTCTTGTAAGTTACTCATCCAAAGGTAAATCTAAGTGCATACTATCATAGTCCTAGCCACAATCATCCTTTCCTTACCCTAGAATCACATCTATTTAGCCTACAACATTCATCATAACAATCGAAATCATCATACATAAACTCATAGCATTCATTTGCAAGATAGTGAAGGGGGAAAAAAATGAACAAGTAAAGTAACAAAACCAAGCTAAAGTTTAGATAAGAATGATGATAGCATGAATTATAGTCTATATTTTGGGGTTTGTTTGGACGTTTTATCTTTCATAATCTGCATGATTGCATGTATATTATGTGATTTTATTACCATTTCATCTACCTTTGCGGGAATCGAGGTCTACACCTAGTTTTGCTGTAATTGTAGGTAAAATGGCACGTTTTGCATCAAAAAGGAACAAATGGAGCTATGGAAGTCATTGGAGCTACATTGAGGAGCATAAGGAACCATCTAGGAAGCATAACTATGGATTAAGATTCACTTTGGACCAGTCTTGAGAGATTTCACATTCAGTTGTGACTCACCTCGGTTAACCAGAGATTCATCTCGACCGAGGTGATCCAGAGACGCCGACTCGACCGAGGCGAACACCTAGGACGCGGCGAGAATATTTTATTCTTGGCTGAGATCTTTTATCTTTGGAAGGTGATCTTATATTTTTGGGCTTGGCTCCTAGAAGGAAGAAGATCTTATATTTTACCTATTTTTATGGGAAGAGATCTTTCTAAAGATATATTATCTTTGGAGGGTTATTTTCCCATAAAAAGGGTTGGATTTCCACAAATCCAACATCATGCTATACCATCGATCAGGGTTTATAGTACGCAGCAGCCATACTCCAGTTGGGAGATTTGAAGAACCTTTTTGAAGGTTGAAGGAAGATTGAAGATCATAGCTTTTATAGCTTTTTGAAGGGTTTTGTAAGATTGTCTTTGATTCCCTTCCTTGTTGTCTTCTCTTGTTGGATTGCTATCCAAGGAACGCTTTTGTTGTGATATTTGATTCAGTTATTGAAGTCTTTTCATTGAAATCTTCTTGTTCAAATATCACCTTCTTCCCATATATTTGATTAATACTTTCATAATGATGATGAGTGGCTAATTTCCTTGTGTGATTCTAGGGTGATTGGCTGAAGGTTGTGGGAAAAACAATGATAGAATAATCTTAGATTCCAGTAGGATCCTGAAAGTTCAAGTCTTTAACCTTAACCCTAAGCATCTCGCTCAGTCGATGAACATCTCGGCCGGGGTGGAATTTGGCTGACCGAGGTGACTTATCTGATCCTAAACTGAGAGTTAAGTGTTAGAGTTTGCCAAATCCTATTCTTATTACACCTTTCCTGGTTCAAAACAAGCTTAGGATGAGACTTACCCGGTAATTCCTTAGTTTGTGTACCAACGATCATAAGTGTAGGTAATAAAGGTTTATCCTTTATTGGGGTTTGAGTGTGCTTCCATCCCATCTTTGTGAGTTAGCCTGAGACTTGCCCGGTAAAGGTTGATTCTATTCCCTTAGATGGTGTGTTAGTTTGAGGTTATAATTCTTTATCTTAATTCCTTGAGACTTACCCGGTAATAGGAGTTACGGCTTGGATTAGTGAGTAGTGAGACTTACCCGGTGATCTACTCCACTTTAGTAACACCTTCCCCTTGCAAAGATCTCAACTTTGTCCGCTTATCTTTGGATCTTGAGTTGGAACCACAACTAGACCCTTTAATCCCTAGAATTGCATGTTTGCTTTATTGACTTCTTATTCATCTTTGATTGTGTTAATTGCTCTTTTGGTTAGTATTCACGAAGCTTACCGTTATTGACTTTGTTTCACCGAGTCCCTGTGATCGACCCCTGGAATTTCTTGCTTTTTACTACGATTGACCCGTACACTGCGGGTTCGCATCCTTGTTTTAAGCTTAAGTCTAGGGTTATAAATTTAAAGCTTGCACACACCGTTTGGAGCGAACAAGTTTTTGACGCCGTTGCCGGGGACTTGGTCTAGACCGAGCCGGTACGGTTTGCTCTTGGGGCACTTGCCCCCGTGTCTTCTAACCACTCTACTTGAGTGACTTTTGCAGGTTCTTTCTTAGGTATATGCGAAGAACCCGTACTGGGAAGGAAATCGTTCCTTACGATCCCGAACCAGAAAGGACATGCAAGCGACGCTTAAAAGAAGCAAAGATGGCCCAACAAGACAACCGCGATCTTGAGGCCGAATTGAAAGAGGCGTTAGAGCTGCTACGCCTCAGCAAGGAAGAACTAAGGCGAGAGAAGGAAGAAACTCGCACCAAAACTGAAGCAATCGAAGCAGAAATGGCCGTCATACGAGACCAGATTCTACTTCGACCGAGGGACGACCTAGTTCCCGATGTTGGACCGAGGCAGGTTCCAGTTGCTGACCCTCGACCGAGGCAGGTCCTAGTACCAGATGCCCCGGCCGAGATACATCCACCTCGGATGCCAGTCCGAGATGTTCTTCTTGCAGGACTTCCACAAACCCTAGGTCAAAGGATGGACCCTAATCAACAACTGAGGCGTCCAGGAGTCAACCTAGGAGATCCAGCGGACCATGACTATGAACTTCGACCGCAAGTTCTATCCATGATTCGCCAATGCCAATTCGGAGGGATGGAGAAGGAATCACCACATCAACATCTTCAAAACTACGAGATCTTGATGGAAACCTTGCGACCTTCCAGAATTGAAAATAACAACTACAAGCTAAGACCTTTTTACTTTTCTTTAAAAGATAGAGCTCTTACTTGGTATCAATCTCTTCCTCCAGGTAAAATTAGCACATGGGAGGAAATGTCTACGGAGTTCTTGACCAAATTCTTTCCCCCTCAAAGACAGCTGAAATGAGAGGGAAGATAAATGCTTTCATTATGAAGGACAAGGAGAGCTTGTCCAAGTCATGGGAGCGGTTCAAGGACATTCTTTTGGATTGCCCACATCATGGGATTCCAAAGTTAGAGTTATTGGAGATTTACTTCAAAGGACTGGACGGAAGCACCCAGTTCAATCTCCAACTACTCTCCGCCGGTACCTTCATGGACATGGCGATTGACGAGGCTTGGGACTTCATCGAGAAGCAAGCCTTGTATATGGAGAAGTACACCCACCAAGGAGCTGAAGGTGGAGTTAAAAGAGTCAACTTTCAAGAGACTCAATCCAACAACAATCAACTCACGTCTTTGAAGAATGACGTGAAGCAATTGAAGGAACTCTTGGTTGCTCAAACCAAGAGGGAAGAGCAAGGACAAAGGAACAACAACAACAACGGATACCGTAACAACAACAACGGTTCCCGGAACAACAACTACAACAACAACAATAGAGGATCCAATAGCAATAATTGGAGGGCGAACAACCAAAATAACGGTAACAATCATTCAAACTCCAACTCTAACGATTCCTCTAACCCTTTCCTCTCTTCCCCTTCTACTTCTTCTTCTACTCCATTAAAAAGCCAAGGGCAAAGGTCAAGTTCGTCTCAGCCAGAAAAGAAAGACGCGGTTCTGGAGGCTATCTTGATCAAGCTTAGTGCTATGGAGACTTCTATGACTTCATTTTCGAGGGCCCAAAAGTCCTTCGAACAACAACTTGCAAGTAGGGCGAATGAAGCGCCAAGAGATCCAGGGAAGCTTCCAGCAAAGACGGAAAGCAACCCTAAGGGCCAGTGCATGGCCATAACGACGAGGAGTGGACTCAAAACTGCAGATCCAGTACCTCGTTCGACGCAGACCACCTCGGTCCAGATCCAGTCGAAGAACACCTCGACCGAGATGTCAACCGAGGCGGAGCAACGGAAAGCGGAGGGGAAAACTGAAGTTTATGTTCCACCTCCTGCATACAAACCACCACTTCCATTCCCCCGGTCAAGGGCCAGAGCACATCTAGACAAGCACTTTGGTAAGTTCCTTGACTGATGAATAAGCTGCATATTAACATTCCTTTCCTTGATGCCATTCTAGGAATGCCTGCCTATGGGAAGTTCTTAAAGGAGATCCTATCAAGGAAAAGGAAATTGAAAGATTATGGTGAAGTTAGGATGACATCTAAATCCTCGGAGCTTATTAAGATCATGAAGGAGAAGATGCCACCTAAGTTGAGAGATCCCGGCTCATTTAGCATTCCCATTCAAGTTGGGGATGTCACTTGTGAAGCCCTCTGTGATCTAGGAGCCAGCGTGAGCATCATCCCGCTGGAGCTATGTATGAAGATCGGACTTGGAGAGCCCAAGCCGGTCAAGATTCGACTTTATATGGCGGATCGCTCCATCACCCATCCCGTGGGCATCTTGGAGGACGTTCCGGTCAAGTTAGGTAACTTCTATCTACCTATAGACTTTGTCGTACTTGACATTCCCGCAGATTATCCTGTTCCTATTATTCTCGGGAGGCCATTTCTAGCAACTTCGGGTTGCAATGTGGATTGCAAGAACGCCAAGTTGAAATTCAACATTGGTGGCGATGAGGTGGAGTTCGCACTACTTGCAGCCATGAAAGGGGAGCAGCTAACCGATGATATCTTCAACATCTACGATGAAGAAGAATCAAGAGAATTGGTGAGCTCTATCCTTATTAACGATCCACTCGAAAGAGTTATTAGTTTTAGTTTAATAGAGGAAGGTATAGATGCTTCTTGTGATGCAGATATACGGAGCTTAAAGGCACTGGAAGAAGATCCAGGAGCTAAAACTGAGACACTATTTCAGGAGACGAAGATCTCCAGTTTTGGTTCCAGTTGCAGTACCTCGACCGAGGCACTTTCTGGACTGAGCGAGGTGACTGAAGAACATCTCGGTCAACGCCTCTACGCCTCGACCGAGGTCGACTGCGAAGTAATGTCAACTGAGACTTTCGAAGGTCCAGTTTCTGAAACCACTCCACAGGAAGGAGGAAGCAAGGATCCCCCTCAGAAAGCACCCCCAGTCGTGGAGCTTAAACAACTCCCTAGTCACTTGAGGTATGTCTTTCTTGGACCGGATTCTACTTATCCCGTAATTGTTAGTGCTTCCCTTTCCGAATATGAATTGTCTAAGTTAATGCATGTCCTGAGAAAGCACCAAAAGGCTATAGGTTATACCACGGATGATCTTATTGGCATTAAACCTTCTTTCTGCATGCATAGAATTCTAATGGAGGACAATCATAAGACTTCACGGGAACCTCAAAGACGGTTAAATCCGATCATGAAAGAGGTTGTGAAGAAAGAAATTCTTAAGTTGTTGGATGCAGGTATTATTTATCCTATCTCGGACAGCAAGTGGGTTAGCCCGGTGCATGTCGTTCCGAAGAAAGGAGGGATGACCGTTGTGACGAATAAGAACAACGAGTTGATCCCAACCAGGACCGTTACGGGCTGGAGGGTTTGCATCGATTACAGGAAGCTGAACACGGCCACACGGAAGGACCATTTTCCACTTCCCTTCATCGATCAGATGCTCGAGCGGTTGGCCCAGCATTCACACTTTTGCTACTTGGACGGCTATAGTGGATTCTTCCAGATTCCTATCCATCCGGACGATCAGGAGAAGACCACTTTTACTTGTCCATGGGGGACATTTGCCTATCGGAGGATGCCATTTGGATTGTGCAATGCACCCGCTACCTTCCAGCGATGCATGATGGCTATCTTTTTCGAGTACATAGAGAATATCATGGAGGTATTTATGGATGATTTTTCCGTATACGGATCCTCTTTTGATGATTGCCTATCTAACCTTTCGCTAGTGCTTAAAAGATGTGAAGACACTAATCTCGTCTTGAATTGGGAGAAGTGTCATTTTATGGTTAATGAAGGCATTGTGCTAGGACACCTCGTTTCTAATCGAGGCATTGAGGTCGATCGCGCTAAGATCGAGACTATTGAGAAACTCCCTCCCCCTTGTTCTGTTAAAGGTGTGAGGAGTTTTCTTGGGCATGCAGGTTTCTACAGGAGATTCATCAAGGACTTCTCTAAGATTTCTAAACCTTTAACTAACCTCTTGAATAAAGATGTTGTTTTTGAGTTTTCGCAGGAGTGTCTTGATGCTTTTTACAGGATTAAGGAAGCGTTGATCTCCGCTCCCATTATCCAACCTCCTGATTGGACCTTGCCCTTTGAGGTCATGTGTGACGCTAGTGATGTAGCCGTAGGAGCGGTGCTTGGACAGAAGAAGGATGGCCGGACAACCGCCATTTACTATGCTAGCAAGACGCTAGATGTAGCCCAACGCAACTACGCTACCACTGAGAAGGAGTTGTTGGCGGTTGTATACGCTTTCGAGAAGTTCCGTTCCTACTTAGTTGGGGGGAAAGTCATTGTCTACACCGACCATGCAGCCATTCGTTACTTGTTGGCTAAGAAAGATGCCAAGCCACGCCTTATTCGATGGATTCTCTTGCTTCAAGAGTTTGACCTAGAGATCCGCGATAAGAAGGGATCCGAGAATTCTGTTGCGGATCACCTCAGCCGGCTACCTGCATCTTCACGTGAGAAGGATGACCCGCCCATAGACGATTCATTCCCCGATGAGCACTTACACTTGTTGGAGCGTTTGATAGATTTACTTACTTCACCCCACGATGGAGGTGAAGTATGGGGTGAGGGCACCTCCCATTACGTTTGACGACGCATCATGGTCCAGCTAGCGACCTTAAACCAAGCGCTTCATGGGAGGCAACCCAAGGTATTGCATTCTTTTCCCGTTTTCTAGTCTAGCTTAGATAGTTTGCTTTTGCTTTGTTTTGTTTGTTTTTGGCGTCCTAGACAGATAACAGGAGACACCTAAGGAAGGAGCATAACTGGAAGTACAGAAGTTCGAGAATTCGAGAAGACGAAGCTTGACTGAGACACATCGGTCCAGTCGAGACCACCTTGACCGAGTTGATTCTTGAGCAACCGAGGCGACTAGGGTCTCAGCAGAACCATCTCGGTCAGTACCACCTCGGTCCAGTCGAGACATCTCGACCGAGGTGACAGCAGTTCCAGGAACAGTATAAAAAGGGGGAAAATTTATTTTTTCACTTTTTACCCACTTCAACTCGACCGCGGCGCCTCCTCACCTCGCTTCCCCGAATCTTGCTCGTTTTCGAAGATTTCCGCTTCCAAACTGCGATTGAAGGGTAGAGGATCCCATTGCAAGTACAGATCTGCGAAGAAATCGAACGAATCGACCGAAACGAGGTAAAAACAGTCGAAACCCTAACTCGTTCATTCGTTTCGATTTGGGCTTTAGTTGCCCTTGCATCTGCTGAGAAAAGACTTAAGTACCCCATAGGAAGAAATTGTAGTGATTTTTGGGGGAAAAGAACTGGATTTCTGAGAGTTGAATCGCGAACTGTTTACGCCTCGGTCCAGTCGAACTGCACCTCGGCCGAGGTGATTCCTGAGTGTTGTCAGTGACCGAGGTGATCTGACAGTAGCTGAGAGAAAATGAGTTCCGAACGTCGCCTTGCCCTCAGAGATAGATCCTCACCTTCCCCTCCTTCCTCTTCTTCCCGACCTTACCGCCCGGTGATCCACGAGAGATGCCGGGTAGATTATGAGCGTATAGCTAGCCGTCCAGTGATTGCACCACGTTTCCTGGATGTGTCAGCTTTTGATTGCCTAGGGGTAGATGGAGACCTTAGGAGGATGATTACCACAGTCGGGCTGGATCAGTTTACTAAGATCCGAGCCCCAGCCTACTTGGAGCCGACCTTAGAGTTCGTTAGCTCCTTCACCTACCTTCCCACATAGCAGTCTGTGAAGTACCGGTTGATGAACCGGAACTTCATAGTACCCCTCGAGGTTTGGAGAGACATCTTCGACTTTCCTGAGCCCACCGCCACTGACTTCCCTTCCCGATCTGTAGCTAGGGAGTTCTGGGGGCAGATAGCCCATATTACTAAGCACGCAGATAGATGGCGCCCTGGAGATTCCAGGGAGAAGGTCATCTTCCACCTAGCCTTTAGGTTAGCCCATAGGATATTCAGCGAGACACTTCTGGCGCGTACTGAGACGCCCCAGAAGATCCGACAGGGCGAGCTTTTCAGTATGTACTGTATGGTTACGGGGGGTTTCCCAGACTTTGGCTTGATCTTGGCAGAGGACCTGCACAAGATCAAGGCTAAAGCAAAGGGAGACATCTGCTGCGGAGGGCTTGTCACCCACATAGCTGCTTTTCATGCCATGGACCTCAGTGCCTGTACGATGGTGGCGGCTCCGAAGCCGCTTGGATTGCAGGAGATGATCACTCGGAGGATTCTAGTTCCCCGAGGTCTGACCACTCCATATGTTGCTATGCCGTGGGAGCTGACTGTGCCACAGGGGATCCGATGGTCTGCCCAGTTCACCGTTTATGACCCGCATTATTGGCAGACAGCTTGGGTTCCGCTGATGGAGGATTATAGGGAGGCAGCAGCTGCCCCAGCTGAGGAGGAGGAGGAGGCTGATGACGAGGATACAGTGGATGAGAGAGATGGTAGAGTCTCGATGGATACAGGGATACATACTGCAGGGACGAGCGTGCCGCCGATCATAGATCTGGATGATGATGAGACTGAGCCTGCACCAGTTGAGACTTCTCCGGTTAGACCTGCTAGACGCAGGAGACACAGAGTGAGAGATCCAGATGCCCACAGACGGATCGATGACCTGACTGATCAGGCTATTGATTCGTATGCTGCTTTGTCGCTGGATATCCGTGAGATGCAAGAGCGGCAGCATTATCAGCATATCATGGCCCAACTTCAGTTCGAGCGCATCATGGGTTACCCGTTCGACCCGACTCAGTATCCGTACGTGCCACCACCACCACCACCGGATCGCGACTATTGAGGAGCTGCAGGATTTTCTTTATTACATTTTTATGCAGTTCAGCTATTTATCCGGTGAGAACTCTTGTTTTTAGACTTATATTGACCCACTGGGACAGTGTGTCCCAAGTATGGGGTATTCGATGTACTTATTTGATGACTACTTGATGTACTTGATGTATGATTACTTTATCGGATATTTCATGTTTATGCTTCACTTCTACATTTATATGTTTATTTGAGATTGCATGCATATTTACAGGTTATTTGATTGAAAAAAAAAACAAAAAAAAACGTCGAAACTAACGATAAAAATGGTTTTTAAAAAAAAAAAAAAAATTTTGACCTCGACCGAGTCAGTCTTGGCCAAACGAGGCGTTTCACCTCGGTTGAACCAAGAACACCTCGACCGAGGTGGGTTAACTGAGAGTTTTTGAAAATTATTTTTGTGTTACTTATCTGGATATGATCTCAGTGAAGATCTTGCTTACTGACTGGTTTAAATTCTTTATGTGTTTGAAAGGTTTTATAATATGTTTAAGTTGCTAAATGCTTTGTTTGAAATTATTGGCATGTTTAATATTTTGTTTTATCTAAATTATGTTGAATTTGAAGGTTGACACCACATCATGAGTTCTCTCACTTTCTTCCTGGAAAGACCAAGGCAATTCATTCTTCTCTCTTCTTCTTCTTGATCATGCTTAGCCCCTCATATACATTTTGCCTCCCCTTACCTATCCGGGAATTTGGAAGCAAGCGAAGTGGTGAAAGCAAGTGAAGTTAAAGTTGAGGAGTTGGCTGGAAGTGAAAGTGTTAGAAAGTAATAATAGGTTTGGGGAAGTCAATCATGAAGATGAGTAACTCGGCACCATTCACATAGCCGGGTGTTTGTGTCTTGCCAAAGTCGGATTGAGCGATATTCCTAACGGGTCATGGTATGTGCATCAAGGGTTTGATGCATCTCAAGAAATTGATGATTGCGGATTTCCTAGGCTTCGGTTATTGTGCACCTCTGTCCATGCATCCCAAAAAGTAAAGTAAAAAGAAAAAAGTGGAATAAGCAAAGCTTATTGGTAGAAGATGTTGCAAGTCAAAGTGGAAGTGAAGTTCATCCTTTTCCCGGATTCTAGCACCACATTACCTTACACACATCCCTACCCTACACGTTTCTTGACCTTTTCTTTTGGGAAGCCCTTGAGACCTTGAGCTTGTTGATTGACTTAGTGGTTTAAACTGGATTATACATGATTAATTTTGATAATTATGACTTATTATGCATTCTATGGTTTTATGCAAAGATGAACAACTTTTCTATATTTATAAAATGTTTTGATCATATTTTGATTTTAAATTCCATGAAGTATTCTCTTAGAGTGATCTATGATTGTAGCACACCATAAAAATGTTTTTGAAAGACTTTTCATTGATTTTTATGACTTATAATCCATTCTATCTTGTCTTCTATATACGGAACTTGCTTGGGGACAAGCAAGGGCTAAGTATGGGGTATTTTGATAGCATGAATTATAGTCTATATTTTGGGGTTTGTTTGGACGTTTTATCTTTCATAATCTGCATGATTGCATGTATATTATGTGATTTTATTACCATTTCATCTACCTTTGCGGGAATCGAGGTCTACACCTAATTTTGCTGTAATTGTAGGTAAAATGGCACGTTTTGCATCAAAAAGGAACAAATGGAGCTATGGAAGTCATTGGAGGTACATTGAGGAGCATAAGGAACCATCCAGGAAGCATAACTATGGATTAAGATTCACTTTGGACCAGTCTTGAGAGATTTCACATTCAGTTGTGACTCACCTCGGTTAACCAGAGATTCATCTCGACCGAGGTGATCCAGAGACGCCGACTCGACCGAGGCGAACACCTAGGACGCGGCGAGAATATTTTATTCTTGGCTGAGATCTTTTATCTTTGGAAGGTGATCTTATATTTTTGGGCTTGGCTCCTGGAAGGAAGAAGATCTTATATTTTACCTATTTTTATGGGAAGAGATCTTTCTAAAGATATATTATCTTTGGAGGGTTATTTTCCTATAAAAAGGGTTGGATTTCCACAAATCCAACATCATGCTATACCATCGATCAGGGTTTATAGTACGCAGCAGCCATACTCCAGTTGGGAGATTTGAAGAACCTTTTTGAAGGTTGAAGGAAGATTGAAGATCATAGCTTTTATAGCTTTTTGAAGGGTTTTGTAAGATTGTCTTTGATTCCCTTCCTTGTTGTCTTCTCTTGTTGGATTGTTATCCAAGGAACGCTTTTGTTGTGATATTTGATTCAGTTATTGAAGTCTTTTCATTGAATTTTTCTTGTTCAAATATTCACCTTCTTCCCATATATTTGATTAATACTTTCATAATGATGATGAGTGGCTAATTTCCTTGTGTGATTCTAGGGTGATTGGCTGAAGGTTGTGGGAAAAACAATGATAGAATAATCTTAGATTCCAGTAGGATCCTGAAAGTTCGAGTCTTTAACCTTAACCCTAAGCATCTCGCTCAGTCGATGAACATCTCGGCCGGGGTGGAATTTGGCTGACCGAGGTGACTTATCTGATCCTAAACTGAGAGTTAAGTGTTAGAGTTTGCCAAATTCTATTCTTATTACACCTTTCCTGGTTCAAAACAAGCTTAGGATGAGACTTACCCGGTAATTCCTTAGTTTGTGTACCAACGATCATAAGTGTAGGTAATAAAGGTTTATCCTTTATTGGGGTTTGAGTGTGCTTCCATCCCATCTTTGTGAGTTAGCCTGAGACTTACCCGGTAAAGGTTGATTCTATTCCCTTAGATGGTGTGTTAGTTTGAGGTTATAATTCTTTATCTTAATTCCTTGAGACTTACCCGGTAATAGGAGTTACGGCTTGGATTAGTGAGTAGTGAGACTTACCCGGTGATCTACTCCACTTTAGTAACACCTTCCCCTTGCAAAGATCTCAACTTTGTCCGCTTATCTTTAGATCTTGAGTTGGAACCACAACTAGACGCTTTAATCCCTAGAATTGCATGTTTGCTTTATTGACTTCTTATTCATCTTTGATTGTGTTAATTGCTCTTTTGGTTAGTATTCACGAAGCTTACCGTTATTGACTTTGTTTCACCGAGTCCCTGTGATCGACCCCTGGAATTTCTTGCTTTTTACTACGATTGACCCGTACACTGCGGGTTCGCATCCTTGTTTTAAGCTTAAGTCTAGGGTTATAAATTTAAAGCTTGCACACACCGTTTAGAGCGAACAAATGACTCACAACCCTTCCAAAAGAAGGTTCAATGGTTCATACAACTCTAGAAATCAAAACCGAAACTCTTCACTACAAAAGCTATCAAGGTGTGGCCATGGTGTGTTCTTCTTCTTCTCCAACAAGCTCTTCTCCAATGGTGGCTTCCTTCTACTTCCTTCTACAAGAATCTTCTTGTTGAGAGGATATTTTTTATTGGATGATGGTGGATAATGGAGAGCTGCTCCAAGATGCCTCTCTCAGTCAATAAAGGACCACTTTTATAACAAATTTTGCATGAGCTGGCCATGAGAGTCGTGGCACAGCTGTCACAAGAATCTGGCAAAATCCACGGGCTAGAATCACGGCCGTGGAATGTGCCAGTGAATCGTGGTTTGCTCCAGAAACTTCGCCTTGGATCATTAAGCTGTAATTTGGTGCATGGCTTGTGTTGGCAAGGCTCCATGAGTCTTGCCTTAGCCTCTAGTTTGCATCTTAATGAGCCCGGAGGTGTGTCATCTCGAGGATTGATTCTCGAAAGCATCAATTAAGCTCCTAAATCTCCCAAAATACCTATAAAAACACGCACAAGTCCGTGTAGACGTCTATCTCGACAAAATACATGAATTGAGTGCAAAATGTCGTGAACTAATGCTAAACCATGCATGAATGAGTGAGAAATCTATCTAAATGACTACTTAAACCTAGTTCATACATCGTGTTATCAAAATTACCCCATACTTAAGGTTTGCTCGTCCCCGAGCAAATTCTCAACTATAGACTAAGAGATAAAATGATTTATGTATGCAGAAAAATGGCAAAAATCTTTTTGGGTTTGTGCTTTTACTATTGGATCACCTTCATAGTCATGCTTCATGGTAATGGATAATCAATCATGCATCAAACAAGTGAAAGCATGAAAAGACAATTGTACTTAGCTTGAAAGTATTCATGAAATGTAAAGATGAAGAAGTCAAGAAGATCAAGAGCATATCCAGTCTAAATTACTAAGTCTTACAAACATGCAAGTAGGTCATAAGGTCTTATGAACTCAAAGGCCAAGAAACGTTGTGATTAGGTGGGGATTTTTCTAGGCTATGTGATGCTAATCCGGGAATGGAACTAACTCCACAATCTTGTCCTCGATCAACTTCCCTCAAGTGTATATTTTTCTCTATCTTTTCCTTCTTTTCTTTTTCTTATTTTTGAGACAATGGCATTGGTGTACAAAAGCCGAAACCTTGGTGATTAGCCATCCTCGGGCTTTTTCTATTTTTTTTCGAGGTGCATCCACACCGGGCACACATACCAAAGCTCGTTAGGACTATCGGTTTACTTGATTTTGGCAAGGCACCAACACCCGATTATGTGAAGTGTACCGAGTTACTTGTCATTTAAACCAACGTCCCCAAACCTATATTTTTGGCTACACTTCCACAACAAATTCAGCATTTAATTTATGATATTCTTTCATCAACATCTTCACCCCACACTTGCTTTTTACACACATCAACACACTAACATGCTCCTATTTCCGGATGGGTCAAAAGGGTTCAAATTTATCTCAATTGAGGTGCTCAAACAATCATGATCAAGATGAGAAGTAGAGAAAGATGAATTGCCTCATTCATTCCTAGATGGTATGCAAGAACTATCATGTAATTTCGACCTTCAATACTCAATCCATTCTAGACAAACATCATGATCACAAATCATTCATGGTTTCAAAAGAAGTACTTCATGTCCACATATGCTATCATCAATTTAACACATAAGGCCATCCATAGCCAATCCACAAGACAAGATTCATCATTAGGGTCATATCCAAGCCTAGAAAGCACAAAAATTTTTAAATTTTCTGATTTTTATGGGATTTCGAAATGAATATATACAATGCAAGACATGTGAAGACATGTGAAGATTTTAAACTATCCTAGATGCTCATCATGCAAAGGATTATGCAACCCCACCCCATACTTAGAAACACATTGTCCCCAATGTGTAAATGAAGTAGAGAAGAGTGAAAGAGGGTTCTCACAATGTAAAAATGGTTTGCTATGGTATTTGGGATGACATAAATGGATTGATGGCGGATGATCCTATCAAGAATGGTAGAGAGCTCTAAGTGTTCATCAAAGCGTTGGGACCCGCGCTAGGCGCCGCTAGCCGTCCAAGTTCCACGTCCGCTCCACCCATAGTTGATGAGGGGTTCATCATCACCATTCACATGCCAAACAAGGCTTCCCATGCTACTAAGGTTCTAGCACACATAAAACACACCAAACACACAAAGCACACAAAAATAGAAAAAAATCTAAGAAAAAACGAAAAATGAAAAGGAAAAACGTTACCAATGGGTTGCCTCCCACCAAGCGCTTCTTTAAGGTCATTAGCTTGACCAAACTCGGGGGCGTCTACTCAAGGTGAAGTGGGGCAATTATGTCCACCGGAGCTCCCGGGATATACTTCTTCAACCGGTGCCCATTCACCTTAAAGTTCCCACAATGTTCCCCTCCTATCTCAATAGCTCCATGGGGAAAGATCTTTTTCACCACATATGGCCCGGTCCATCTTGATTTGAGCTTTCCGGGAAAAAGCCGCATCCTTGATTTGAAGAGAAGGACAAGGTCTCCTTCACTCAACTCTTTGGGGATGATCCTCTTGTCATGCCACCGCTTGGTTCTTTCCTTGTAGATCCGGGCATTCTCATAAGCATCTAACCGGATCTCCTCAAGGGCATTCAATTCAAGCAATCTCTTCTCTCCCGCCTCCTTGAGATCAAAATTTAGCCACTTAATGGCCCAATAAGCTCTATGCTCCATCTCTACCGGGAGGTGGCAAGACTTGCCATAAACCAACTTGTAAGGAGTGGTGCCAATCGGTGTCTTGAAGGCGGTTCTATATGCCCATAAGGCATCATCAAGCCTCATAGCCCAGTCTTTTCTCGTCCTAGACACCGTCTTCTCAAGGATGGCTTTGATCTCCCGGTTGGAGATCTCCACTTGGCCACTAGTTTGGGGATGGTAAGGTGTTGCCACCTTATGAGTCACCCCATACTTAGCCAAAAGCGCTCCAAAGTTCCTATTTGTGAAGTGCTTCCCTCCATCACTAATGATCACCCTTGGTCTACCAAACCTAGGGAAGATCACTCGGTTGAAGAACCGCACCACCACCTTGGCATCATTTGTAGGAGAGGCGATTGCCTCCACCCATCTTGACACATAGTCCACCGCCAATAGGATGTAGAGATTGCCACATGAAGAAGGGAATGGTCCCATGAAGTCCACACCCCACACATCAAATACTTCTACTTCTTGGATGTTGTTCAAGGGCATCTCATTCCTTCTTGAGATGTTGCCCGTCCTTTGGCAAGCATCACATGCCGCTACAAAACCTTGCACATCTTTAAACAAGTTAGGCCAATAAAAACCGGATTGCAATACCTTTGCACACGTCTTGTGTGAGCTAGCATGGCCTCTAAATGGTAAGGAGTGACAATGCCGGATCACACTCTCTACTTCATCTTCCGGGATGCATCTTCTAAACATTCCATCCGGGCCTCTTTTGAACAAGAGTGGCTCACTCCAATAGTAATGCCTTACAACTTTGAAGAACTTCTTCCTTTGGGCATATGTCAAACCGGGAGGCACTTCCTCACACACTAAGTAGTTCACAATGTCGGCAAACCATGGCTCGCTTCCTCTAGACACTTGGAACAAGCATTCCTCCACCATTTGCAATTGCTCATCCCGGAACGAATCGTCAATCGGGATGTCATCTCTTTCAAGCTCCAATGGTGGGAGTCTACTAAGGTGATCCGCCACTGAGTTCTCGGATCCCTTCTTGTCCCGGATTTCCAAATCAAACTCTTGAAGAAGAAGAATCCACCGAATCAACCTAGGTTTGGCATCCTTCTTTGTAAGGAGGTAACGGATCGCAGCATGATCCGTATAAACAATGACCTTCGCTCCAACAAGATACGAGCGGAACTTCTCAAATGCATAGACAACCGCTAGCAACTCTTTCTCGGTGGTAGCATAATTGAGTTGGGCATCATCTAGCGTCTTGCTAGCATAATAAATAGCATGAGTGCGTCCATCTTTCCTTTGCCCCAAAACAGCCCCAACGGCTACATCGCTTGCATCACACATGATCTCAAATGGTAAACTCCAATCCGGAGGTTGCATGATAGGTGCGGAGATCAAGGCGTTCTTCAACCTACAAAAAGCCTCAAGACAATCTTTGGAAAAGACAAAATCAACATCCTTCATTAATAGGTTAGTAAGAGGCTTAGAAATTTTAGAGAAGTCTTGAATAAACCTCCGGTAAAAACCGGCATGCCCTAAGAAACTCCTTACCCCCTTCACCGAGGTAGGTGGTGGCAACTTCTCTATTGTTTCAATCTTGGCTCTATCAACCTCAATGCCACGGTTAGACACCAAGTGTCCTAACACAATACCTTCACTTACCATGAAGTGGCATTTTTCCCAATTTAAGACAAGATTTGTCTCCTCACATCTTTGCAATACTAATGACAAGTTAGCCAAGCAATTATCAAAGGAAGAACCATAAACAGAGAAATCATCCATAAATACTTCCATGATATTTTCAATGTATTCCGAAAAGATAGCCATCATACACCTTTGGAAGGTGGCGGGTGCATTACACAACCCAAATGGCATTCTCCTATATGCAAAAGTACCCCATGGACATGTAAAGGTTGTTTTCTCTTGGTCATCGGGGTGGATAGGGATTTGGAAAAATCCACTATAGCCATCTAGATAGCAAAAATGAGAATGTTGAGCTAACCTTTCTAGCATTTGGTCAATGAAGGGGAGAGGGAAGTGGTCCTTCCTAGAGGCCATGTTAAGCTTCCTATAATCAATGCACATTCTCCACCCCGTAACCGTCCTAGTTGGGATTAGTTCATTGTTCTCATTAGTCACTACGGTCATCCCACCCTTCTTAGGAACTACATGAACGGGACTAACACTTACTATCCGAGATAGGGTAGATTATCCCCGCATCTAGCAACTTAATGATTTCCTTCTTGACTACCTCTTTCATTATAGGATTCAATCTTCTTTGATGTTCAATAGAGGGTTTGTGGTTATCTTCCATCATTATCTTATGCATGCATAAAGAAGGTTTTATGCCAACCAAATCATCAATAGTATAGCCAATGGCTTTCCTATGCAATCTTAGCTCATGCAACAACTTGGCAAGTTCATCATCACTCAAGCATGCATTCACAATCACCGAATATGTAGAATCAACACCAAGGAAAGCATACTTTAAATGAGAGGGGAGGGGTTTGAGTTCAAGTTTAGGAGGACCTTTATCGATTGGAGACGATCCAAACAATGTTGGATGAGATGAATCCAAAGCAAATGAAGACCCTTCAAGGTTCCTTGAAGCTTGATCATCATATAGGGCTGATTCAGGGGAAACCACGGCTGGAATCACGGTCTGCTCCAAGTCCACGGCCGTGGACTTTGCCAAGCCTGCTTCCCGGAGTTGTCCAGAGAGTTTGACGGCCGTGGAACATAAATCTTGACCGTGGAACTTGCAGTTGTTCAACACCTCTTCGTGGCCTTCAAATCCAACTCTTGGCTCCTCTTCTAATGCTTCCAAGGCCTTGATCTCTTCATTGTAAGCCTCCTCAACACCTTCCTCCATCATACTTAAGGTAAGAACCTTCTCCAAGGGATCCTTGATCAAGATCGAGCTCACAACTTCCCTAGATTCCTCTTGCTCGACTATGTTGAAGACATCCTCATCAAGGGTTGGCCCTTTCATCATTGTGGACAACTTAAACTTGATGTTCTATTCTCCAATATTGAAGGAGAGAGTCCCATTCTTGCAATCCACTAGGCATCCGGAGGTGGCTAGGAAAGGTCTTCCTAAGATGATGGGAACCGGATAATCCGCCGGAATGTCCAAGACGACAAAGTCAATTGGCACATAGAATCCTCCTAGTTGCACCGGGATGTCTTCTAGGATCCCAACTGGATGAGTGATAGAACGGTCCGCCATGTATAGGGTCATCTTGACCGGTTTTGGCTCTCCTAGCCCAACCTTGTTGCAAAGTGCAAGCGGTATGATGCTTACACTTGACCCAAGATCACAAAGGGCCTCATACTTTACGTCTCCCACTCCAATTGGGACACAAAAGGAACCCGGATCTCTTAGCTTGGGAGGCATTTCCTCCTTCATCGTTTGGATCAATTCCGAGGATCTTTTGGTCATTCTTATCTCCCCATACTCCTCCAACTTCCTCTTGTTGGAGAGTATCTCTTTCAAGAACTTGCCATATGCCGGCATTCCTAAAATAGCATCCATGAACGGAATGTTAATATGCAACTTAGACATTAGTTCAAGGAACTTACCAAAGTGATTGTCCAAACGAGCTCTTGCTCGTGATTGCGGGAACGGTAGTGGTGGCTTGTATGGAGGCGGTGCCACATATGTTGGCTCAACATTCTTGCTCTTCCCTCCATCTCTTAGCAAAGTCTCTTCCTCTATCACCACTTGTTTCCCTTTAGCATTCTCCTTGGGCAAAGGATTCTTCATGCTTAACCCACTCCTCGTTGTGATAGCCAACACTTGGCCTCTTGGGTTGTCTTCGGTTCTTCCGGGAAGCTTTTCCGGATCTCTATGGGCTTCACCCGCCTTTTGGAACACTTGTGCTTCCAAAACCTTTTGAGCCTTAGAGATTGAAGTCACGGTGCTCTCAAGACCACTCAACCTTCCAAGCAATTGCTCAAACATCATTTCGGTACTATCCTTTGGAGGTTGAGTAAATACGGGTGGAGGTTCTTGTGAAGCTTTTGGTGGTGGAGTTGTGCTTGTGGAAGCGGGAGGGTTCAAGGCTCCATCCGGGTTAGAATAGGAAAACCCGGGATGGTTGTGGTTGGGCCGGTAATTGTTGAATTGCCGGTTGTTGTTGAAGTTCCTTGAGCCTTGGTAGTTATTGTAGTTGCCCCTTCCCATGTAATTCACATCCTCCTCCTTGGAAGATAAGTTAGCTTGTGGAGGCACTTGAGGAGTTGCTTGGTTCTTCAAAGTTGTAGCACACAACTCTCTCAAGGACTTTAGCTCGTTGTTGATGGCGTCAAGCTTGAAATTGCTCATGGTGACCTCACTCACCTCATATGCTCCCGCCTTTCTCCCTTCACTCTTCCTATGGGAGTACTTCTCAATCACTAGAGCTTGCTTCTCTACAAACTCCCAAGCTTCATCTACATGCTTCTCCATGAAAGTCCCACCGGAGAGAGATTGGAGCTTGAATTGGCTATCTTCATCAAGTCCCTTGAAGTAGATTTCCAATAGCTTAATTTTCGGTATGCCATGGTGTGGACAATCTAGGAGAAGGTCCTTGAATCTCTCCCAAGACTTGAACAAACTCTCTCTATCCTTCATCACGAAGGCATTGATCTTCCCTCTTAACTCGGTAGTCTTGGAAGGTGGGAAGAACTTAGTCAAAAACTCGGTTGTCATCTCCTCCCAAGTACCAACTCGCCCTTGTGGAATAGATTGATACCAAGCCAAGGCTTTATCCTTAAGAGAGAAGGAAAAAGCCCTAAGCTTATGGTTGTTGCTCTCCAATCTTGGCGGTCTAAGAGTCTCCATCAAGATCTCATAATTCATCAAGTGTTGATGAGGAGACTCTCTTTCCATCCCTCCAAATTGATTATGCCGGATCATTTGTAGAACTTGAGGGTGGATCTCGTAATCATGGGCTGCGGGATCTCCTAAGTTCACACCCGGACGGTGTGCTCTTTGTGCCGGATCCATTCGTTGCCCTAACGTTTGTGGCTCTTCCATAGCAATGGGCACAAGCCTAATATTCACCGCCGCCGGCTGCGGTTGTGGTGGAGGTGGAGGAGGTTGTTGACGGTTAAGCTCTCTTTGCACAAGAGCTTGCCTAATCTCCTCAATTTCCCTCCTAGTTGTCTCTTGCCTCTCATTGGCAAGTCTCCTTTCATTCTCCAAAACTTCGTCTCTTATCCTAATTTGCTCTAAGGCCTCATCCAACTCAGCTTGGAGATCTCTTCCGGCCATCTCCTTTCCCTTTTTAATGCTCCTGGATCTAGATCTAAGGGTTTTCTCCGGTTCGGGATCGAATGGAGCTAAATCCTTGCCACGAGATCTTCGCATACACCTAAAGAGTGAGATGTCTTGAAAAGCAAAGACACAAACCAAAAAGAGATCAAAAGCAACAAGAAAGATCTGCACTATAAACAATCACAAAATAGACTCAATCTAGACCTAGTCCCCGGCAACGGCGCCAAAAACTTGTCACGCTCAGGATGTGTGCACAATAAGCTTTAAATTTATACTCGTTATATTTCTCCTAAATCCTAGCGCACCCGCAGTGTACGAGACGTTCGTAGTATGGATAGTATTCCGAGGTCGAACACAAAGACTAAGGTGAGATTGATTCGGTTTATGATAGAGTTTAGTGAAGATCTAGGTTAAGAAAAGAAAGAAATAAAGAAATGAAAATCTCAATTGTTTTTTTGGTTGGTTTTTAGGTGATCAATCAAGGATCACAATTCATGCAAAAGTAAGCAATCAACTAAGCTAACGAATCAACACAAAGAAACAAGCTAAACACAAGATATGAATCAAAAGAGAGAAACGGATTCTAGGGATTGGAAATTTCAATTATGGCATAGGGCTCAAGCTATCTCATCATTCCTTGGATGATCTATGATATGTCGGGAGTAAGTGTTTCTAGAGTGGGATCAATCACCGGGTAAGTCTCATGGTCCACTAATCCATTCCTAAGATCTCATTACCGGGTAAGTCTCTAAGAACCTAAGGATTGGAATTCTACACAAACCGGATTTGTTGCCTAGAGGTCTAACCTATCCTTACCGGGTAAGTCTCGGAAAGGGGAGTTCTAAGCAACTATCCTAGCACACTTAGTCCAATGGCGGCTTGTGAGGCTCACCACTACCTAGGGTTTGTAATCTTCGAAATCTAAGGGTAAGAATCACCGGGTAGGTCTCTTCTAACACTTAGTAGCTAACACTAGGTCACCCTAGGCTAGATTAACTCAACAAACACCTAGGATTTCAACATTCTAACAATCTAAAACTAGATTTATCGAACCAGGGAGAATCACGGGTTGTTCTACACATCCACGGCCGTGGAATGGGAAGATTCACCCGTGGACTTCAACAGAGAGTTCGTTCTTGTAAGTTACTCATCCAAAGGTAAATCTAAGTGCATACTATCATAGTCCTAGCCACAATCATCCTTTCCTTACCCTAGAATCACATCTATTTAGCCTACAACATTCATCATAACAATCGAAATCATCATACATAAACTCATAGCATTCATTTGCAAGATAGTGAAGGGGGAAAAATGAACAAGTAAAGTAACAAAACCAAGCTGAAGTTTAGATAAGAATGACTCACAACCCTTCCAAAAGAAGGTTCAATGGTTCATACAACTCTAGAAATCAAAACCGAAACTCTTCACTACAAAAGCTATCAAGGTGTGGCCATGGTGTGTTCTTCTTCTTCTCCAACAAGCTCTTCTCCAATGGTGGCTTCCTTCTACTTCCTTCTACAAGAATCTTCTTGTTGAGAGGATATTTTTGATTGGATGATGGTGGATAATGGAGAGCTGCTCCAAGATGCCTCTCTCAGTCAATAAAGGACCAATTTTATAACAAATTTTGCATGAGCTGGCCATGAGAGTCGTGGCACAGCTGTCACAAGAATCTGGCAAAATCCATGGGCTAGAATCACGGCCGTGGAATGTGCCAGTGACCCGTGGTTTGCTCCAGAAACTTCGCCTTGGATCATTAAGCTGTGATTTGGTGCATGGCTTGTGTTGGCAAGGCTCCATGAGTCTTGCCTTAGCCTCTAGTTTGCATCTTAATGAGCCCGGAGGTGTGTCATCTCGAGGATTGATTCTCGAAAGCATCAATTAAGCTCCTAAATCTCCCAAAATACCTATAAAAACACGCACAAGTCCGTGTAGACGTCTATCTCGACAGAATACATGAATTGAGTGCAAAATGTCGTGAACTAATGCTAAACCATGCATGAATGAGTGAGAAATCTATCTAAATGACTACTTAAACCTAGTTCATAAATCGTGTTATCAGGAACCGGATAGTCCGCCGGAATATCCAAGACAACAAAATCAATTGGCACATAGAATCCTCCTAGTTGCACCGGGATGTCTTCTAAGATCCCAACCGGATGAGTGATAGAACGGTCCGCCATATAGAGGGTCATCTTGACCGGTTTCGGCTCTCCTAGCCCAACCTTGTTACAAAGTGCAAGCGGTATGATGCTTACACTTGCTCCAAGATCACAAAGGGCCTCATATTTCACATCACCCACTCCAATTGGGACACAAAAGGAACCCGGATCTCTTAGCTTGGGAGGCATCTCCTCCTTCATTGTTTGGATCAATTCCGAAGATCTCTTGGTCATTCTTATCTCCCCATACTCCTCCAACTTCCTTTTGTTGGAGAGTATCTCTTTCAAGAACTTGCCATATGCCGGCATCCCTAAAATAGCATCCATGAACGGAATGTTAATATGCAATTTAGACATTAGTTCAAGGAACTTACCAAAGTGATTGTCCAAGCGAGCTCTTGCTCGTGATTGTGGGAACGGTAGTGGTGGTTTGTATGGAGGTGGTGCCACATAAGTTGGCTCTACATCCTTGCTCTTGCCTCCATCTCTTTGCAAAGTCTCTTCCTCTATCATCACTTGTTTCCCTTTAGCATTCTCCTTGAGCAAAGGATCTTGCATGCTCAACCCACTCCTTGTAGTGATAGCCAACACTTGGCCTTTTGGGTTGTCTTCGGTCCTTCCGGGAAGCTTTCCCGGATCTCTATGGGCTTCACTCGCCTTTTGGAACACTTGTGCTTCCAATACCTTTTGGGCCTTAGAAATTGAAGTCACGGTGCTCTCAAGACCACTCAACCTTCCAAGCAATTGCTCAAACATCATTTCGGTTCTATCCTTTGGAGGTTGAGTAAATCCGGGCGGAGGTTCTTGTGAAGGTTTTGGTGGTGGAGTTGTGCTCCTGGAAGCGGGAGGGTTCAAGGCTCCATCCGGGTTGGAATAAGAAAATCCGGGATGGTTGTGGTTGGGCCGGTAATTGTTGAATTGCCGGTTGTTGTTGAAGTTCCTTGGGCCTTGGTAGTTGTTGTAGTTACCCATTCCCATGTAGTTCACATCTTCCTCCTTGGAAGATAAGTTAGCTTGTGGAAGCACTTGAGGAGTTGCTTGGTTCTTCAAAGTTGTAGCACACAACTCCTTCAAGGACTTCAACTCATTGTTGATGGCGTCAAGCTTGAAATTGCTCATGGTGACTTCACTCACCTCATATGCTCCCGCCTTTCTCCCTTCACTCTTCCTATGGGAGTATTTCTCAATCACTAGAGCTTGCTTCTCCACAAACTCCCAAGCATCATCCACATGCTTCTCCATGAAAGTCCCACCGGAAAGAGATTGAAGCTTGAATTGGCTATCTTCATCAAGTCCCTTGAAGTAGATCTCCAATAGCTCAATTTTCAGTATGCCATGGTGTGGACAATCTAGGAGAAGATCTTTGAACCTCTCCCAAGATTTGAACAAACTCTCTCTATCCTTCATCACGAAGGCATTGATCTTCCCCTTAACTCGGTAGTCTTGGAAGGTGGGAAGAACTTAGTTAAAAACTCGGTTGTCATCTCCTCCCAAGTACCTACTCGCCCTTGTGGAATAGATTGATACCAAGCCAAGGCTTTGTCCTTAAGAGAGAAGGAAAAAGCCCTAAGCTTATGGTTGTTGCTCTCCAATCTTGGCGGTCTAAGAGTCTTCATCAAGATCTCATAATTCATCAAGTGTTGATGAGGAGACTCTCCTTCCATCCCTCCAAATTGATTATGCCGGATCATTTGTAGAACTTGAGGGCGGAGTTCGTAATCATGGGTTGCGGGATCTCCTAAGTTCACACCCGGACGGTGTGCTCTTTGTGCCGGATCCATACGTTGCCCCAACGTTTGTGGCTCTTCCATAGCAATGGGCACAACCCTAATATTCACCGCCGCCGGCTGCGGTTGTGGTGGAGGTGGAGGAGGTTGTTGACGGTTAAGCTCTCTTTGCACAAGCGCTTGCCTAATCTCCTCAATCTCCCTCCTAGTTGCCTCTTGCCTCTCATTGGCAAGTCTCCTTTCATTCTCCAAAGCTTCATCCCTTATCCTAATTTGCTCTAAAGCCTCATCCAACTCAGCTTGGAGATCTCTTCCGGCCATCTCTTTTCCCTTTTTAATGCTCTTGGATCTAGATCTAAGGGTTTTCTCCGGTTCGGGATCGAATGGAGCTAAATCCTTGCCACGAGATCTTCGCATACACCTAAAGAGTGAGATGTCCTGAAAAGCAAAGACACAAACCAAAAAGAGATCAAAAGCAACAAGAAAGATCTACACTACAATCAATCACAAAAAGACTCAATCTAGACCTAGTCCCGGCAACGGCGCCAAAAACTTGTTACGCTCAGGATGTGATACGCAATGGGTTTTAAATTTATATTCTCGTTATATTTATCCTAACTCCTAGTAAACCCGCAGTGTACGGGACGTTTGTAGTAGGGATAGTATTCCGAGGTCGAACACAAAGACTAAGGTGAGATTGATTCGATTTATGATTAAGTTTAGTAAAGATCTAGGTTAAGAAAAGAGAAAGAAATAAAGAAATGAAAATCTCAATGTTTTTGGTGGGTGTTTAAGTGATCAATCAAGGATCACTAAGCAAGCAAAATAGACAAATCAACTATGCTAACAATCAACACAAACAATCAAGCTAAAACAAGATATAGATCAAAGAGAGAAACGGATTCTAGGGGTTGGATGTTCCGGTTATGGCATAGGACTCAAGCTATCTAATCATTCCTTGGGTTTACTATGATAAGTTGGGATTAAGTGTTTCTAGATTGGGATCAATCACCGGGTAGGTCTCATGGTCCACTAGTCCATCCCTAAGATTTCATCACCGGGTAAGTCTCTAAGAACCTAAGGGATGGATTTCTACACAAACCGGATTGTCACCTAGAGATCTAACCTATCCTTACCGGGTAAGTCTCGGAAGGGTTAGTCCTAAACAACTATCCTAGCACACTTAGTCCAATGGCGGCTTATGAGGCTCACTATTACCTAGGGTTTGTCATCTTCGGAATCTAAGAGTAAGGATTACCGAGTAAGTCTCTCCTAACACTTAGTTGCTAACACTAGGTCACCCTAGGGTAGATTTATCTTAACAAACACTAGGATTTCAACATTCTAACAATCTAAGGCTAGATCCATCAAACAAGGGGGAATCACGGGCTGTTCTACACTTTCCACGGCCGTGGAAAGGCAAGAACAAACCGTGGACTCCAACAGAAGCTATGTCCAAGTAAGTGACTCATCCAAGGGCAAATCTAAGTCCATCCTATCATAGTCCTAGCCATAACCATCCTTTCCTCACCCTAGAATCACATCTATTTAGCCTACAACATGCATCATAACAATCGAAATCATCAAGCATAAAATCATAACTTCCATTTGCAAGATAATGAAGAGAAAGAGATGAGCAAGTGAAGCAAACAAAACCAAGCTGAAAATAGTATTAGAATCACTCACAACCCTTCCAAGAGAAGGTTCAAATGGTTCATACAACTCTAGAAATCGATTCCGGAAATTCTTCACTACAAAAGCTATCAAAGCCTATAAATGGTGTGCTCTTCTCCTTCCTCTTCAATGGAGCTCCTCAAGCCCTCCAATGGTGTTTTTCCTCCTTGAGAATCTTCTTGTTCAGAGAGTCTTTTTGATTGGATGATAGTGGATAATGGAGAGCTGCTCCAAGATGATCCTCTCAGCCAATGCAGGACCACTTTTATACTACAACTTTGCAAGAGCTGGCCAAGAGATCGTGGCACAGCTGTCACGAAAACCTGGCAAAATCCACGGACAGTTCCACGGCCGTGGACTTCCAGTGAACCGTGATTTGGACCTTCAGCTTTGTCTTTGATCATTAAGCTTCGATTCGGTGCATGGCTTGTGTTGGCAAGGTTCTATGAGTCCTCATTAGCCTCTAGCTTGCATCCTAATGAGTCCGAGGGTGTGTCATCTTGATGAACGATCCTTAAACGTATTGATTTAGCTCCTAAATCTCCCAAAATACCTACAAAGCAATGCACAAGTCCGTGTAGACGTCTATCTCGACAAAACACGTGAATTGAGTGCATACGTTGTGAACTAGTGCTAAACCATGCATGAATGAGTGAGAAATCTATCTAAATGATTACCTAATAGTCATAAATCGTGTTATCAATTGACTTTGTTATACCTTAATTGACCCAAGTGTATTATAACCGGGCGGTTACTGCTTGTCCATTTCAAAATAGGGAAACTGGGAGGTGCTCTCGCGACCAATCCAGCAAGTGACAAAAGGATGCAGACGTTCTATTCCTATTGGTGAAAGGTGACGGAGGCGAGGTCGTAGTGACTCTCGTGTAGCAACCATAAGTTGAATTAGTAATTGGATAACGTAATAAAAGATAATAACTGGCTGAGTATGAGTATCCTATGTGTTTACTTTACCTTATGTGTGTTTGTGTCTTTACTGTCTTTTTGATACCTAGAATGTTAGCTAACAGTTGGTACCGATGTTGTAGATGTCTTGCAAGATGTAGGTGCTGTTGAGCGATATGGATGGTGTGATCAGTCGGGGTTCCCGTATATTATAGGACGGGATCGGGTTTATGTTTATGTTGTTGCTTTCCCTTTTGTTTTGAACTCGGTTGTGAGTCTTTTATGTTTTCCATTGTTTAAACCTTTGGTTTTGTATTGAGTTTTGGTTTCATTTGTCTGTGCCTTGTTGTAAGATCCGTTGTGTCGTTGCTACTTTGAGAGTCGGGACCCATTGTGAGGTCCTAGCCCGTAACGCTTAGAGTTTCCAAAACTTGGGGTGTTACACTTCATAACGACAAAAGGTTTACTCTCAAACCGCATATGCACTTAAATTTATTTTACCGCATATGCACCTATATATATATATATATATATATATATATATATATATATATATATATATATATATATATATATATATATACCATCTTTTAGGCTGACTAAACTTTAGTACCCCGTCGTTTAAACTATCAAAACGGTACCTCATCTATTGAGTCCGACCATAGATTAGTATCTGAATTATATAAGCTTTATGTCTTAGGTAGGTAGACAATTTTGCGTCTGATATTCAACACCGATATGTTAACTTAACATGTGTACAGTGATCCGGATACTAATCTTTGGTCGGGCTCAACAGGTGAGATATCGTTCTGATAGTTTAAACGACGGGTACTAAATTTTAGTCAGCCTAAAAAATGGGGTATTGGTTAGCTAATTTTCTCTAAAAGGTATGAGCCATTGTTATAGTTAGAAATGAGAATTGATCTCGGCCACAAGATTAAATAGATCTAATGGTTGTGATGAGCCTTTTATTGTATACACAACTCTTGTAGTGAACGAGTGATACCATCTTAAGACCCGAGGTCTTAGGGACGTTGTCGTCCTGCCAACTATGTTCGTGTAGAAACTTTTCAAGAGTCACCTATCCTGAAATTGCTCCCACACAGGCAAGCTTAACTTCAGAGTTCTTTGTCCTCACTCGACTAATAGAAAGCAAATAATTCTTGTTGACACGGGTACCAACTCATCCTTATAAGTTAATCATAAATCCTCATTCAAATGATGTGGAATGAGTGACAAATTGGGAAGTTTCTGCGTGAGTATGGTTGACATGTGGACAACGTCACTAAGACCTCGGATCTTTCAAATGGTATCAGAGGTAAGCTTTGAGTTTACTAGTGTGTTTGTCCTAGTAGGTGGTCAACCGGCTCGGTGGACGGTCCTTGTGCCTAACATGAACGTCATGAGTTTAAGTAGAGATAACTGTAACTCCCCGTAAAATTATATTTGTAACATCCCGAATTCTCAAAACTCGGGACATTACTGGTTAGGACATCACAATGGGTCCCGACCTCATTTTGACAACAATATTACTAGGATCTTGCAACAAGACACAAATAAGAAAAACCAAAAGTCATAAAAATGTATTTTTAAAGGAATGAATGCAACAACGTCTAACAGCCTATAGTACTTAAACAACAGAAGAGTCTAACTATCTTTAATAAGAAGAAAGAAACAACAAGATAACACCCAACCCCACTCTAAGGAGTACGGAGACCCGGCTGACCACTACTTCCGGATCACTCAGTTGCTGCTCTAACCTGCGGTCAATCTAAAAAAAACACAACTGAACAACCATTAGCTAGTTATCTAAAATTAGAAGAATAATAATAGCACACACACACATAGCAAAAGTAAACACTCATCATGCTTTCAAACAATCCATTTATTATCTTTACTTAAGTCATTCACTCTTATTAATGATACTTATTTTTGTGACACGAGGGATTCCCAAACCTCGCCTCCGCTCCCGTGTAACCATCAGGAATGGATCCGATGCATCTCACCTTGTACCTGTATGGTCTGGGTATAGAGAACCTCCCAGTCTCTTGGCAGAGCTGGACAGTGATGTCACGGTCCGTTATACATACACTTGGGCCTTAAAATATAATAATAATAACAGTCGTCCTATCAAGTTATTATTATAAACACACATCACACACACCACTATTATCACTCAACCAACATCTAGAAATGAGCTAAGTAAGTCGCAAGGACTTACCTGAATCAAATCACACTTAATCAAATCGCAACTCGGTCCGTACTCGTGGTAACTCAAACGCCTGTCAAACAAGACATGTGGATCAAAATCACATCCCTAAACTCTTAGAAGTTATAAACTTCTAAGTTGTACAATCTCATGAAGAGCAATTACGAAAAGGCTCTCTTAAGGCAAAAGACTATTTTACCCCTGATCTCGGAAACTCTAAAAAAAATATATTCTTAACTCCTAATATTTTCTTTAGGACTCGTTTCCCTAATCTGGTTCTCAAGGTTAGCTTACTAAAGGTTATGAGGTTAAATCCCAAACACTCGTCAAGAAAACAACATCATTCCTTCCCGATTATTATTCTACTCTTATACCTATTTGTATAAGTATATATATACGTTACCCTTACTCATCTATGTATATACTTATGTATACCCACTCTACTTATAATATATATATATATATACACACACACTTGTATCTCTCATCTCATACATATATATATATATATATACATATATATGTACACGGCATTGCTACTTATATATTTATTTATCTTTCAACTCTTACTTCTACATATACCCCTATATGTACTGTATTCCTACATAAGCATGTTTATATCTACTGCTCAAACATATATGTACCTATATACATTCAGTACCCCTACACTTATATATACCTACATATACTCAGCACTCTTTGAACCGATTCAAATATACGTATATTTATCTATACCCTACACTTATACTTATACATATATATACTTATATATAACTACTATATATACTTTTATATAACTACTATATATAATTATATATACGTATATATACTTATATATATACTTATACATTAAGTAATGTGAATGATATACATTCACTACCCCTACACTTATATATACCTACATATACTCAGCATTCTTTGAACCGATTCAAATATACGTATACTTATCTATACTCTACACTTATACTTATACATATATATACTTATATATAACTACTATATATACTTATATATAAACTACAATTGTACAAATGTATAGATATATCTACACTGCAGGGATGAAGGAGGCTCACCCGTACAACACTATAGTCACGTCTTCGCAGGGAGCAAACTGTGGCCGGGGTCGATCGAAGCAGTCCCGATTAGAGTAGGATCAAATCTTCAGTGATGACAACTCGAAACGTCGGCAAGCGGTGTTAGGGTGCGGTGTTGTCTGGGTCGCGAGAAGGACGTCGCCGGGGTCCATCTACAAGAGGCCGAGTACTTGTTCTTCTGCCGGTCTGTGCGGTTTCTGGCGTCCGGGACGAGGGTCCAACTCACGAGCAGAAGGCGTGTGTTCCGGTTGTTCGTGGGCTGCCGAAACCGGAGGTGAGGTCTCCTGCTTCCGGGTGAGGTCGGGGTGTCGACGCCAACACTGTGTCTCCAACGAGTGGTGATAGCAGGTGGGCAGAAGGGATCATTCCTCCGTCCTTGGGTGTGAGGGGAGGTGTATTGGTAGAGAAGATACGTATTGGTAGGTTATTAATCTTGGTTTAGGTTAAACTTTAAGGTTAGCACATTAGATTAGAGACTAAACAGGTGGGCCGGCATATTGGAGTTTGAGCAAATGAGCCGGCCAAAGCTTAGAGGTTTGAGCAGATGGGCCGGCATAGGCCATTGGCTAGTTAATTGGCCTGCTCATCCATTAAAACAAAAGGCTAAAAAGAATAATCGTTACTAGTACGGAATCGTTTCTCGGTCTTTCACATGTACGAAATTATATAAGTTATCATTTTATGCGAATCAAGGTCACATAAAATGATAGAATTTAATATTGTTTTTATTTATTTTTAATGTTTAAGGTTGGCGGATCGGAATCCGATTTGATCGGGCATTAAACCGAAATTAAATTTTCCGGGTATTACAATATTTCCGCATCATTTGCACTAGGATTTATGATTAACTCATAATAATGAGATGCTACTCATGTCAACAAGAACTCTTCTTTTTCAGTGGTCGAGTGAGGACAAAGAATTCTAAAGTTAAGCGTGCTCATTCGAAAATAATTTTCAGATGGATGACATCTTAAAAAAAATTTGTGCGAACATGGTTGATAAGTACAATGATAGATGAATGTAGAGAGTAACATCATCTCATGCCCGTATTTCGCAGAAAGCGCGTGAAGCGAACGATGGATGTGCGTGCCGGGTTTGGTGAAGGTTTCCGATGATTGGAAGCTTTGGCGGTGATGGTGGTAGGTTTAGTTTTGGGGTTTGAGGGGTTGTTAGCCATCTGTAGAGGATGAAGATGTAGATGAATGTAGAGAGTAGGCTTAGTGTTAGCATTCATAAAAATTATGAAGTACGTGTTGAAAGTTGCAAAGCTTTCATAAAAATATAATTGCTTCCTTCAATTTGGTTGTATAAAAATAGCTGATTTATATAATTATATAATAGTTTTGAATAATTTATTATTAATGTAAATAATGAGAAGATAACTTAATATATTGATAACAAAAACTAGTTTATTTAAATATATTTCGTTAATACGAGAGTTTAATTAATAACTAAATTAAATTTTTATTAAAGCAATTATTACTCATATAATATTTTATAAACTAGCATTTGTTCATGAGCAAACACTTGTATCTTTGACGATCGTTTAATTCTATGAACACAGTAGAATAATACTTGCGGAAGAGAAAACGAAAATGTATTCCTTATCAAGATGTTCATCTATTACATGATCGAGCAACTAGGTTTTATAGGTTTCATGTAACGAAATTTAGAACTTGTTACAACCTCCACTTATTTACACAAGGAACTCTGTTATTCTCTAGATTTAAGTACGTATATACCCTATATACCCCTCTCGAGCTGGATTTGGTGAAACAAGACCAAGCTTGCGAGATAAGGAGTGTTATGAAGTGCTCAGTGCCTTGGTGAATAGATCAGTTAGTTGTAGGGATGACATGACACGAACAGTTCAAATGAACCCTTTTATAACTTCTTCACGAACAAAATGGCAATCAATGTGAAGATGCTTCATTCTCTCATGAAACACCGGATTAGCTGCTAAGGGGAACCTTGTTATGACACATCATGGATACAAGAAGAGAGATTGGTACACGCATATCTCGGAGTAAACCTTCCATCTAGATGATTTCAATTTAGTGGCACACATTGCTCTGTACTCTCTCTCTCAGCTGAAGATTTTGAAACCGTCTTCTACTTTTGTGTCTTCCGTGAGACCAATGCCTTGCCTAAAAATAGACAATAGCCAAACGTAGATTTACAAGTAAATGTACATGATCCCCAGTCAACACCATTGTAAGCTGAAAGTGTGAGGTTGTTATCTGAGGGATAGCTCAAAGCCAAATCCACAATGCCTCGGAGATACTTGAGAAGATGAATTACAGCATTCCAATGAGGGACTTGAGGGCAAGATAGAAACTCGAAAAGTTGTTGTACGGGAAAGGCTATGTCAGGCCTAGTGAGAGTACGGTAGAAGAGTCGACCAATTAGTCTTCTATAAGACTCAAGTTGATCAAAGATGTTACCAAATTCTGGAGTTAACGTACTTAAGGTTTGCTTGCATGGGGACGACAAAGGTTTGCAGTCTAGGAGATTTGAATCTTTGATAATATTAAAAATGTATTTTCTCTAATTCAAAAGAATGCCACGAGCTTATCTTGAGATTTCTATCCCTATAAAGAAACGAGCTAGACCAAGGTCTTTAATGGTGAATACTTTATCAAGATATGCCTTGATATGAACTATCTCTTATGGAGAATTCCCAGTTAACAGCATATCATCAACATAAACGAGAGAAATATTAATGCGGAGTTGGAATGCTTGAAAAAGAGAAAATAATCTTATTTAGACTGTGTGAATCCCAAGTGAGTGAGAGCTTAAGTCAATTCAATCTTCCATTGCCTGCTAGCTTGCTTGAGACCATATAAAGATCTTTCGAGACGACTAACGTGGCCAGGAGAAGCAAAAATGTACCCTGGAGGTGGAGTCATATACATTTTTTCATCAAGAAATCATGGAGGAAACCATTGTTTATGTCTAATTGATGTAGAGGTCAATTGTTGGAAGAAGTAAGGGCTAGAAGTACTTTGATTGTGGGAAACTTAGTCACAGTGGAGAAAGTATGCTTTTAGTCTTTGTCTTTGACTTGATTGTTTCCCTTAGATATCAATATAGCCTTGTACCTTTCTAGGGATCCATCTTGTCGATAAATGATTTTGTAAATCTATTTAGATCTTATGAGTTTATGCCTAGGAGTTAAAGTGACTAACTTTCAAGTATTGTTATATTCCAATGCCTGCAACTCTTTGTGCATTGCTTGTTGCCAATGAGGATCATTTTGAGCTTGATGATAAGGTGTAGGTTCAAAGGAATACATGACATTATAGAGAGAAACAACGTAATCATGTGATAGAAAGAAGAGATGTATATACTATTATATATACTAAAACATAGCACAAGGGTTTCTTACTTGCTTTCAAAAGAAGAGATGTATATACTATTATACATACTAAAATATAGCACAAGGATTTCTTACTGGTTTTCAGTTCCTTGAAAACCATTTTTCAAATCTATAAAACAGAAGAAGATTTAACCGAGAATAAAATTTCAATATGGATGTACCTACCAGAGAAGTTAAAACGCAAACAACACATATTTGATATTGAACCGGGAATCATATGTGTAGCCATAAATATAAGAAGGAAGATTATATGATCTATCTTCAATATTTTATTAGTGTAGTATAATTCAGAAGAAATTTATCAATCAATAAAAAATTTTAAAAAAAATTGCTTGTAGAAAGTAGCAATCTGGAGTGTGAAGAAAATTGGGTAAAAGAAGTAAAGCAACTCAGCAGTCTTGTTACACCCATTCTTTGTTGTCATATGCAATTGAGAAGCCTCATTACACCCATTTTTTTGCTGCCATATACATCAGAGTTTCTTTATACTACATTTGAAATCAATAACATATTAAGCTGAACATTGAATTGTGTGAAGATTTATAGACAAATATCAAAAGAGCTGTAAGTAGGAAGCACAAATTCCCCCTATAATTTGTGTTAGGAATTTCATCGAGCAAAGAGATAAGTTGTGAACAAATTTCAACAAAGCTATAAGCATAAAGCACAAAATTTCCGTATAATTTGTGTTTGAAATTTCATCGAACACTTCAAGTGCAAGCTCCAGTGACATGAATGAATCATAAATTTCTACCATTTTAAGCCATAGATACTGAAAGCTCAATATGTCATTAGTCATATGTCGAATAACCCCAAAAGAATCGAGAAAGTGACAAGCAGAAGGAAGAAAACAAAAGTAACACTGCATTTGAGAATGGTTGCATAGGACTATACGATCACTCCTGAAGTTGGATCCTCAAGTATCCGACTAAAAAATAGATTTGCTCCTCCCTATATTTACAAAGCACTAAAGAAAAATAATTAAAACAAATCTATAGGTAACAAATAGACAATCGAGTAAAACAAAATGTATCTATGTTGCCCAGGTGCAAGAGATGATTTTTAGTTACCGTTAGGAAATTGGTTTAGTCACCTATCAAAACTATCGATCTTATATAGTCCATTAGGCTTAAGTATATCGACGGACAAGTGAAAATTATTTCCACCTCAATCCAGTGCTAACGCACCCAATATACGTTTAGATTTTTCTATATATCTTTATTGTCATTAACACACACCTATGATGCAATTAGGCTTTTATTTTTTTATTTTCTTTGGTCTCAAACTCTAAACACTCTTCTCCTCTCAAGGGGGTACATTTACTAAAACTAAAACTCAAAAAAGTCTAGTAAACCAAATTGGTGTCTTAGCTTTTTATTTTTTATTCATATTTTTTTGGGTATTAAGGCACTATAGGCGCTATTAGTTTTTAATTTATTTCTTTTAAAAATTACATTTTAATTATTAGTTTTAGGAAGTTTAAGGTCAAGTTTCAAATTTAACGAGTTTTGGATTTTACGAGTTTCAATTGTGGAGTTTATGAGTTTCACAATGTTAAAGCTAATTAGTAATAAATGTCCAAGGAAAGAAATTAAATGAATTATATACTTCAACGTGTTGTTGTAATAAACATAATGACTCGGAATAAATCTACTGAACTATAACTAAGGTACCGGTCGACCATGTTCAACACGGAGGTCCCGGAACATCTTAATTCGAGTAACATACTTATCCATTTCATCCACACTTTCATCCATGTGCGATATTCCAATATGCAAGAATAAGTGGTAGTGGACAATCCTCGGTGCAAGTCATATGTACAAACGGAAACTGAATTTAGGAAAACGAAATTCGTAAGACTATTTAAAAAAGACATAATATTTACTGGTATAAAATAATGACGATGTCGGTCCCGAAATAGATAATCAATCGAACTTTTTTATATATCATCTCAACTCACGAGCGGAAGTAACGAGTGCATCATACACCATCAAAATTCATAAGGCTAAACCCTAAAAAAGTGGGAACCATATTGAAAGACCAATAACATTAACACCTTGCAAGGGGCTTCCCACAGAGGCAAGCATTGCGAGTGAAACAAGTAGCATCCAGATGGTCAAAAGGAGGCCCATTAGGTATGGGCCCACATAGCCTATTATAACTTACGTCTAAATGCCCAATATACGACGCAGAAATTATGGACTTCGGAATCGGCCCATTAAGCCTATTATGGGCCAAATCCAATATCATAAAATAAGACCTCGGCCCAAATACATCTGGGATCGTCCCGTTAATCGCGTTCATGCTCAGATTCAGTATGCTCACACCAGATTTGATTAAACTCGGAGGAATTTGACCTGAAATCATGTTCCCGTCTACATTCAACGTCGCAAGCACCGGCATCTTGTTGAATATATCCGGCAGCGATCCGGATATCTGGTTCATCGAAAGATCCAGATCCGACAGCCGGTAGATTTTCGAAATGGATACGGGTACGGACCCGGAGAGTTGATTCCCGCTTAAAAGAGCCCTGCTGAGCATATTTAGCTTTCCGATCTCCGACGGGATCTGCCCGGATATTCTGTTGTTTCGGAGATCAAGGTGTGTTAGCCGTGCGAGATTAATGATCGACCCGGGAATCGGGCCGGTTATGTTGTTATCGGCGAGGTTGAGAACGGTAAGCTCTGACAACCGTCCGATATCCGCTGGAATCACGCCGGTGATCTGGTTTCCAATGAGGTCGAGTATTCGGAGGAAATGAAGGGAAGTGATGCAGGATGGGATTGAACCGGATATTCCTTTCCAGTCGGCGAGGGTGAAGCCGGAGAGGCGGTCGAGCATGCAGATTTGGGGGGAGATTGAACCGGTCATGAACCCGGTTCGATGAGCCTTCTGGAAAATAGGGTCTTCAGATTCGCCACGGAGGGTTATGTCGGCGATTCGGTGGTTAGTCGGGTCGCAGCTGATTCCATACCAGTTTTTGCAGCAGTCGGATCCAACCCAGGAGTTGAAGAGACCCAAATAAGGTTCATTGAGTGATGCCCGGAACGCCAGCAGTGCTTGTCGGTCGGAGGGCGGGCAGGCTGTTGTGGACGCCGTTGCTATGGCTAGTGCAGTGGCAAGGATGTAATAACAAACAACGCCCATTTCTGCTAAAAGGGAAGAAGAAGAAGAAGATTTGTGATAGTATCCTGTATGTAGTGAGTGATCTAAATATAGAATTGTTTGTGTTTCAGAACATTTAGGAGGGAGAGAGGAAGAAGAAAGCCATGTGAAGAGGGTTAGGTCCACAATTTAAGGCGTACGTGTCCTACAAATCAAAGCTTTAATTGCTGCAATTCAGTATCTATTCATATATATCAATGTTGGGATATGCACCACCGTTATGATATTATAGTTTCTCCTTCATATCTTGACAAATATATACACATTACTTAATTTATAATTATCCAATTACAGACACGTCTAGGTGGGTAACACTTGTAGCTAGAGTCGTTTATTTTGAATAAACTAGTGAGTTTTCCGGGTGCTTACCCAACCACACGTATAGTATTGCATAATCGTCGATATACAACCTTTGGTCTGAATGGATATCCCAAAACGTCCTTAAAAACCTTTCCATGACCTATGGAGCCAGCTACAAACACAACCATATTTGGAACTCCATCCTAAAGGTTAGGAACGACAACCTAGACATCACCAACAGTCATACCTTCCCCTCTTTCACCACCAAACCTAACGGCTCCTTCTCCACAACCTCAGCCTTCAAAAGACACCATCCATCCCCAATACACGCTCAGTATCATATGGAAGGGCATTAACATACCTAAGTGCAGCTTGATTTTCTAGATTGCAAGTCACAACAGGCTCCCTACCCTCTCGAAACTCTATGTTTGGAACATCACTCATAATGATACATGTCAACACTGTGGCAACCATCCTAAAACCGAAGACCATCTTATTAACCACTGCAACTACTCAACTCTCACACTTGACCTGATCTCTAGATCGCTCCGAGAACATACCCTTTACCCTTACAAAAATTGTGTTTGGACTTGGATTAGCAACAACAAACCTCGAAAACATGATTTAATCTCCCACATCCGTATAGCCACCATCACATGCTTCATCTACACCATCTGGAAAGCGAGGAACAAACTTATCCACAACCACCATCTCATTCCCGAAACTTCAAGCGCCCATAACATTATCCATGCCATAAAGAATCACACATCACACCATTGGAAAGAAAGATCTCAAACCTATCTCTCATGGGCTAAGCAATTCGGTATTAAACTCATGTAATTGCTTCTTGTCTGCTTCTTTCTCATGCTACTGCTTTTGTTTGGTCCAAGAGGACCCCTTTGTAAATCCTTCCTTCTGATCTATATAATTAACCTTTCAAAAAACATGTGTGAGTCAACAAATTGTGAAGCAGGAATAAATTGCTTGTTATCATAAAACTCCTTCAAGTTGCTTTGTTTAAACACGTGCACAAGGTAAAGAGCCTCATCGACGGCCTATACCTAAGTCCCCAAATCCGGTCTTCGGTCCGTAACTATCTGTCTTTCTAGGTATGATCCTTAGACCTCTAGGTCATAAGGCAACCAAAATCCCACTGCACCACTCTGATTTAATGATATGATATCAAAACTAAATTTATTATTAAAACAAATCTAGAATTGTGAGTTATAATGTTTCACTTCATCATATTTTCAATGTTAACTAGTTAACTCTTATATTTTGTATATATTTTTTCGAATAATTATTATTATTATTTGATGTTATTTAAATTATATAAAATATTCAATAAAAATTTTAACTCTTATTTCTATAAATGTTAAATGATATTTATAAGCCAATAAAATAAAGATATAATTCGGCTAAAAAAACATGACTATTTATAATAATTAACACAAATATGATTTTAAGTTGAATTATAATTTAACAATAAAATAAATTTTTTAGTTAATAAAAAATTTGACTTATCAAGATACTCAATGTAATAAAAATTATAACTATTATTTCTATAGATGTTACATTAAGTATCTCATTTGTTGATAAGTTCATAATGAAATTTTCATTAATGAAAAAATTATTTTAAATGTTATATTATAATTCGAACTTAAAATTATATTTGTGCTATTTTTTATAAATAGTTATTTTTTTAATATAATTATATATTTACTTTGTGACTTATAAATATCATTTAACATCTATAGAGTTAAAATTTTATTGAATATTGACTATAACTTAAATAAAAAATAATTATTATTATTATTATTCGGAAAAACATATTCAAAATATATGAGTTAAACTAGTTATTCAAGTCATGTTTGTGAACTACCATGACTCAATATAGGCTTAATGGAGTAACAATTGGGTCAATTGTTGAAATTTGTTGATTATGCAAAGATAATAGAAGATTTGTTCAAAAAATGCAAGACAACATAAATGATTAATATGTATGTTATAATGTGCTTTTGATTTTATTTTCAATTATATAAAATAAAGTTTTGATTTTATTTTCAATTATTAAAAAAAAATTCTATGTAGGTTCAATAAGTTTTTCTAAACTAAAATTTTTATATCCTCTATTATAATGTGTTATTTTATATTTTTTATATCTAATAATTTGAGTATAACATTAATTTTAAATCACTAGGACACCCGAAAAAATATCGCCCCGGACACAAAAAATTGAAGGACCGGCCCTGTTTGGACCGGACCGACCCGAACCTAAGTCAATAGATCCATTCTACGGTTTATATATACTGGTCGTCCTAAAGTATTGCTAATATACTGTATGAAAATTGTTTTGAGACATTTATTGTTATAAGCTCTTTCAAGTTTCAAACCTTCCGGTTATTCTCTTACATCAGTCATTCAAAGTTGAGTTTTGCTGATTTTAGGTCAACCATTTGATTGTTTTATATACTAGTTTATATTCTTCTTTGTACTTGGTGAACGGTTATGAGCTCTTTACTACATGAATATTGTTATGATCCCTTTTGAAAAACAGCGGATAATCTTTGTGTTTGAGGGAGAAAAAGTTGCGAGAATGAAGAAGAGAGAGTTTGTGATTTGGGAGGAAGGAAAACTTTTATTCTGTTTTCTGTCAATTTTTCTATGGCGGGATGACTTATTTATACAGACCATCATCACTTCAGTTAACCTCAGCTCCTTTATTCTAATTTCGGGTCTAACAAACCTAAACCCGGTTTATTAAACTAACCAAGTCATTATTCCATCACCTTTTCAAACCATTTTTAGACAATTTCTGATGTACTGTTATGTATAATTGCAGATGACAATAGCGATATAAATTTGGACAGTGCAATTATATGGGTTTTGATGATTTCTTGTTGTTCTTGGACTTTTATGCAGCTGTCTAGTTCTAAATCTAAAAAAAAAAAACAAGTGTCAATTTCAACTAGGTATCTAAATGTGCCGACAAGATCATTTGCATCAACAATTTAATCCGAAATGGGGTGATCGATAATGAAAGGACATTGATGGATGTGTTTTAGCTGATATGGGATGGAGGATAGACATGACGAAAAAACTTATATCAACTCGAAAAGGAAATGTCTGAATTCTAGAACCACTTTAAGGAGTTTTATGATAACAAGTAAAAGTGAAGGATTGAGTGTATTCACTACTTGACAACTTTTACATAAGATTCAAACCTCAATAGTACAAAAAAAACCTTGAGCAACCATCCGAGAAGATGGTTAGAGAATCCATAAAATGACAACAAAGGTACACCATCTACCCATATTTCATAAAATAGTCACGATGTTTTCATTTTCAAAATGAAAAATTGGGTGTTTGATATAATTGATTGTAGAAAGTCATTGAGTGAAATAATAGTGGTCGGTGTAGTTGTCTTTTATATTTGTAGGGAAGCCTTTAAGGATTTCATGACATCTTAATTCCAACTTTTAAGTTTCCTTTACGCACCAATGTCGGACGTGATTGTTTTCGGTAGTTTTCAGATAAAAAGGAAAAGTTGCGGGATGTACAAGAAAAACAATTGTCAAAGAGTTTATTTGACCACCAATATATGGAGAGAGCAGGGGTGGCACACAAAGTTGAAATTATTTATGTCTTGTTGAAAGTTTAAAATTGGTAATATCTTGCTGAAAGCTTGAAACTGTAGTTTGTCTTGTTAAGACGAGTGTTGTCTTGCTAAAAGCCTATAACTATTGTTGTCTTGCTGGAAGCCTGGAAACTATGGCATGTTGTTTTGGTGAAACTGGTGTTGTCTTGTTAAACATTAATCTAATTTTGCTAAAACTTTTGATGAAACATTAATCCCATTTTGTTAAAATGGTTGTTATTGAAGGAAGATGGACAAGAGTTCTTGTTGAATCTCAAATGAGATGTGTACTACTCATTATTCGTGTTTAATTTAATTAGTAGAAGTTTTTATATTTTTCCTTGTGTAGAAATGTGGACAACAACTCTTGTTGAATCTCATATAAGATGTACTAAAGTTCAAAACCCAAGATCTTACGTGTTATGACCTAAACAATGGGTCTCTACCCTAACTTGACAACGATCTCACTAGATCTTTCAACAAAGCACAAATATAAATAAAACAAAATAAAAATCATACGAAAATAAAAATGTCGTGGATGCATATCATGTGACAACATTGTAAGACATAACTACTAACATCTAAAATAATGATAGTCTTTTTTATATGAACGCAACATCCAAAATAGAACCCAATATATATGAGTACGCAGACCTGGTTGACCACCCGCTCTAGAATACAATGCAACTTTCTTATCCTATAAGAAAATCTAACAACATAACGATAAAATTGTTAGCTAACAATTCAAAGGAACATACTAATTACTAAAATATCACAAACACACATAAATACGGAAATTAAACACAAAATCATGCTTGCACACCAAACCTCATCAATGTCTTTATTTTAGGTGATTCACTCTAAGTTAAACTTATTGTGTGGCATGAGGGTCTCCAGACCCTCACCTCCGTCCCCATATACCAACATGAGTGGGTCTCACACATATCGTCATATACTTGTATGGACTAGTCTTGTAAGGATTTACGAGACCTGAGGTTAACACTTCAGTCCTCATCAAATTGGCATCGTTTTCGGAGAAAGCTTTTGATTGCTTCTACTCATTAATTACAAAACTTTTTTCTGTTCTAATTTTCAAGTTGTTCTAACAGACAAATACCACAATGTTTGAAACTCTTTTTAAGAAACAAGAAAGACTTCAACAAGCCGTCTTGAAAGCTGAGATCGATGTAATCGCCGTAACACTTAAGACATTTTTGACCGAATATATTGCACGATATGACGTTGAGAATGAACATTTTCATTACCCATAAACCATGAAAGAGGTAATGGTTGTGCAAGTCTTCCCTCAACCAAAGTCATGTATAATCACCTTTGATCTTTTGTAGTGCAACTTTGAGTTAAAAGTAGGTACGATCCAATACCTAAAGTCATGCCCTTTTCTTGGATCATCCGAAGAAAACCCAATACAACATGTTGAGTCGTTCCTCGATATCATTGAAATTGCCCATTATGAGAAGATATTTGCCTCTATTATTCATTTGCTTGGTTTTTAATTCTCATTTTCTCACACAAAATTCCAAAGTTGACTCGTCAACCCAGGAATTTCATACTTAGCCAAAAATCTAAGTTTTTCACATATTGCACTGCAAGCCTAGTTTGGAACCTTATAGATCTAGATCCGAGCGTGGAAGGAAGAGGGAGATACTCCGGCTCCTGTCGTGGTGGTCTCCGGAAGCTAGGGAAGGAGGTTGTCCTATATGTGTAACGAGGGAAGGAAGCAGGGTTGGCTGGGTAAGGTATAAACTTGTTGATGAATGTGGACGTGGAGGGGTATATTTTTCAAGGCAAGGAAGAGGCCACGGTCTGCTGTCATGGAAGGAGGCCTGAAATGTCGGGAGTTGCTCTCTCTCTCTATTGAGGATCTGGCATCATCCAAGCTGGAGGAAGGGTAAGAAGGCTCCCTTAACCCTTATTGGCCCATTTAGCTAATGATCTCTTGATGGGCTTCCATGTATATGACCTATTGGACCCATTCTCAAAGATCCATATATACTACTTGAGGCTTAAAGAAGTGTTAGAAGTATTTTATGTGATCAAACCTCACATAACTCTTCACATAAAAATGATAGAATTTGTCAAGATAAGAAACTAGGTACGATGTACAAAGGTGAAGATGGTCAATGTCCAGGTTGACTCGGAGATAGACGGAAATAAAATTTCGGGTATTGTATTAAATCTGGAGAGGACACGTGACAATTAGTGCTTCTAAGTTAATATATACTAATTTTAATATTTGTACCCAACACGCGTTAGACGGTAATTGTGTTTGTAAAAAAATGTTTGATAATTCATTGGGTTGAAAATTGTCTTACTTGTTATTGTTATGTGATGTTTGTTATAAGGTTGATTTTTTATATTATAAATGAAAATTAATCAATAATCCAATCCTTGTAATAAAAGCCATGAAAGAGGAACCCGAAACAATATCCCGTGAGCTACTTTGATGCTAAAGTTAGTATCGATCCAAGAGAGTATTAAGGTTTATTATAGTAAGAATTGTATTAACTATTACGTGATGTTTGGTGAAAGGACAAATTCCTTACGATATGAATGGATGAAAATTAAACCAGAAAGTTGACAACAATCTGAGCATTGCAACCTTGCAATAACATTCGTAGGAGAGAACTCTGAAGCACTATCCCCAAGGTTGATCTGATGTCAAAATCAATATCGATCTAAGCGAACAATATGGTTATATATATGTAGCAAACTAATATCGATCCAAGAGAGCATTATGGTTGATAATATTAAAAATTGTATTACTTATGTGATGCTTTGTGTAAAGACCAATTTTTTTCATGATATGAATGGATGAAAGTTAAACTAAAAGGTTAAGAAAAAATTCCTTATAATAGTCAATTAATTAATAATGATGCAAAAAAAACATTTTGCAAATATAAATAAAAGATACATCGAATAATTTATAGAGTAAAACCGATTTTTTTTTAAAAAAATTTTTAATTAATTAATTAAGTGTAATAAGGGTGTTCCAAACAATATGATCAAATAAAATTCACATGAAAACAATAAATGTGTTTCAATTCAATGATTTTTTTATAAGTGGTTTAGTTTATATAAGAAATTTGGTTTTTTAAAAATCGTATAATAAAAAAAAAATTTCAAAAAATTTTCGAATATAAAATATCACAACATCAAACAAAAGATGACTAAATAGTTCTATCCGAAAAATTACCTATAAATTTGACAAATTTAGTTTATATAAGAAATTTGGTTTGTTAAAAATCGTTATATATGTTTAAAAAAAAGAAATTAGAATTTGTTAAGAACTCAAATTTAAATTAAAAATATAAGATATTAATTAATTAAATGTTAGTGTGATACGAATTAACGAATAAAAGACACGTGTAAAATTGATGATAACTGTACAAAACTACGTTAAATATCACGTAGTACTTTCGAATATATGATAGATATGATATAGATTGGAAGAAAGAGGCAAACTTGTGCTTTGAACCACAACTCTTGTATTAAAAAGTTTTTTTTTTTGATCAAGAAGGTAAGATGCTCGACTACACCAAAAGTAATTGGTCTATTGAGAGGCCAACAACCGGCAAACGGACAGACCGTCATGCAAATAGAAAAAATCAAGAGGGAAACAATACAATCTCCACAAGCAAAAACCAAAAAATATGAGAAAGATCCAAAAAGTCAGAACAACTAAACCCTCGGAGAAGACGCGGAACACTCGAGGCTAGCAAAACTCGGAGAGTACACGAGATAGACGAACTAGCGCGGTGTCTCGCCGCCGGGAAGCAGGATGGTAGAAACCTTTTTTTAGGGACGTCGTACCTCCTGCGAAAATGTGAATCCCACGTCATTATCCCATCTAGAGGGAGGATCTTCAGAGACCCCGAACACAATACGGGATTCTCTATTTAATTAACATTTTATGAATCAAAAGGACGACGTTGTCGACAAAACAGGTTACTCATTAAAAGTCGTTGATTGAAAATGATTTTTTATTCCCGTAAATAAATTAATTCATTTGATAAAGAATAAAATATTTTTACATTTCTTATTAATTCAGAAAAGTCCATCGTATGTGGTGGGGCCGTGGGGATAGTGATGTCAAAGGTATGACGTGGATCCCTTACAAAATAGCAATAACTATTGGGTATCCGACGTGTCATAGTGGCTATTTCACTCACGAGTTACAGCTGTACTCGTGTGGGGCCACTTGTCAGTTTCCAGTCCCACTACACAACGCCAAAAGGGAAAGAGATCTATGCGGTGCGTGCTGTGCGCTACAAATAACCAAACAAAAACTTTTTTTTTAGAATTTCTTTCTTATAATGTAACAATAAGCTTTTTTTTTTTTTTTTTTTTGTCGGTAATACGGAGCAGGACTAAGGACCGGCCCGTATGTTTATTACAACGAAAACAGGGCTAACATCTGACAAGCCTACGGGTCGCTACTCCGCGGGCATCGTTTTTTAAAATATTAACAAGGGAAATCGGAGTGTCTTGAATGAAAAAATAACCTAGAGGAAAGGTAGAGCCCAAGTGTGCCATATGATCGGCTGCAATGTTGGCCTCTCGAAAAGTGTGACGGAGTTGGGCTAACCAATTCCTACGAATGAAGTCTTGGCACCGTGATATCAGACTAACAAGCAGATGTGTCGGCGAAACATCCCGTGAGAAGGTTGACAACAAGTTCGGAATTAAGCTCCACAATGATCCTTCGAAAGCCCTTCTCCCAAGCTTGAAACAGACCCGTACATAGACCTCAGGGACTGTACAAGCACCTATATGAATCACAAAGCCACACAACCATTGTTGTCCATGCAATCTCTGAAAATACCTCCAGTAGTGGCGATACATCACCATGGTGAACGAAACCATCATTATTAAGCTTGATCCGGCCCTCCGGGGGAGCAGTCCAACTGACAAGAACCGTAAACTTAGGTCTTTCCTCGTTGATTAGATTCATGCATGAATAGTAGAATACCAAAAAACCCTTCAAGTATTTAGAGAATATAGCCGGGAACATTAGAAATAAAAGGTAATAACTATTGAACAAATATTATAATTTACCATAAAAACTAAAAAAATACCTTATATTATTAATCAAGTATTGAATTTAAAATATTATATATGTATAATTGGGGATCATTTAGCTAGAGTGGACCACGGTTTGGTTTGTCAAATGAGAGATTTAGTACACAATGACACAATTTTTTTTTGAAAAGTTTGAACTTTAAAGAGTAACATGACAAATAGAGATTTAGCTAGAGTGGACCAAGGAGTCGTCTATGGGATGAATGATATTAGCTTTTCCTCATGTGAGAACTACTACTTGAAAGTTCGTAAGTCAGAAGACATATTTGTGATTTTTCTGAGAAAAAATAACTCAAAATAATATCTACAATCAACATTTAACCCAAAATAATACCAACTTTGAAAATTATTAGGAGCGATACAAACTATCAACATATTTACCAAAAATAATATGTCTTACTTTTCCGACGAAAATACTAACTCCGGCGATGACATGGTTACCGGAATTTGACATGTCATCAAAAAATGAATTTATTGTGTGATGTGGATTATTTTTCTAAAAATCAAGTTAATAACACACACAAAATTTAGAATATATATATTAATTTCTTTTTTTAATCATTATATGTAAAATATAATTTTTGTAACTATTTTTTTATAAAGTTTTACAAATTTTGTTCTATAAAAAATAGGTATGAATTTATTATTTAAAATTTTATTTATATATTTTTTAAAATATTAAATATTATTAACTTGATTTAAAAAAATAAAATCCACGTCACATAATTATTTCTTGATAACATGTCAAATTCCGGTTGCCACGTCATCGCCGAAGTTAGTATTTTCGCAGGAAAAGTAACGCATATTATTTTTGGTAAATACGTTGATAACTCGTATCGCTTCTAGTAACTTTCAAAATTGGTATTATTTTAGATTAAATGTTGATAGTTGGTATTATTTTGAGTTGTTTTTCCTTTTTTTTAAATATTTTTTCCTGCATCATGATTGAGTTATACTTATTAGGGCATAGTTTACTTATGTATCCATACAAAAGAGTATTTACAATTGATAGCAAATTTAATATAAACACATGTTAAATAATTAACATGTTAGTACTTGTGTAATATTAGTTATTTTAATTTTAAAATAAATATATGTAATTAATTAAAAAATAAAGATTTTTCTTCAACCCAAAGCGATAACTTCTACCTAGTTCATTGCAATGCGGGTTATGCCACAGTTGTCGATCTAGATTGAAAGTCCTTAACTAGAATAAATTTCGGTCAAGTCTTATGAAATCTCGGGCGAGATTTTGGGAAGAACATGATGAGATTTCTGAAAACTTAGAAAACGGATAAGAGGATGATATGAAAATAAAAGAAGGTGGTTATGGAATGACAAATGATAAGTATAGGAAGATATGAACCCAGATATTCCCCTAAAGAACCTTGACCAATGATGTATCAAAACCCCTTAACGAAGATCTTACTTTAACCCTCACTTATTTAACCTTACACAAGTCTTCTAAGTAAGACAAGCACAAGGAGAGACTAGAATTGACCACGAGCACCAACCTTTAAAAAGATTAACACACAAGTACAATCTAGCAAGGACTTCACAACGATTCAATCAAAGACTCTCTTTTTGATTGAATAGGAATAAATATAATACAAACTTCATAAACAAAGATGCAAGTTCACACAAATTGTGAAAATATACCAAATCAAATCTATCTAACAATTTCCTGGAGGTGAACCGAGTTTTCTTTTCTGAGACTCTTCCTTCGTTCTAGTCTTCTTCTATGCTTGATGGATCTTCTTGGTCGTGGCTTGACTATTCCATAGCAGTCAGTAATGTCACCCAAGGTTTTCTAAGAGTGAGTAAGGTCTCCTTGAACGTACATGTTGTGAGTAAGCTCGTAACTTCATCTTGAATAGTGCTCTTGACCTTGTGATAGCTCCGTGCATGATAGAATCCGAAGAAGGTGTCGATGGCTTGTCCTTCAATGCTTTAGTCTTTGATCTAGTAAATGGTCCTTGATGTCGTGTTGGAGATGGTTCTACATCACATTGGCTAAGATGCATGTGCTCAACTCTCTCAATAATGGGGCGACAATGGTTCACTGGCAAGCTCATTCTGATCTTAGAACGATATATGATGATGCGATAAAAAGATAATCTAGGAATGTTTTAACAAAATTTCAATGTGAGAAAATAATATGTGACAAAATGAATAAAGAGAAGGAAACATGGTTTAAAAGAGTTTTAGGGTCCGTTAGGAATCTCTTAAAATCATTCCCGAAAATGGATAATTCGAATCAATCAAAATTAATTGAAAGAATTGGGTTATACAGTGAAGAGAGTAGTGTATTGGTTTTACAACATATTCTATTACAACTACATACACTTGTATAATACAAAGCCAAGGCACACAACTAATACATGAGATTCTAGTTCACTTCATCTGCTTCATTCTCTCTCAACTTCTTGCATTCGATTCTCCAAACTAACATGGTATTAGAGGAAAATTAACCTCTTTCACGGCAACCGATCCAATTCACAATGATGATTCTTCATCAACCGATATTGAGTTTCTTCAACAAGTTCAATTGCATCATTCTGATGCTCCATCCCTCAAGCTCTTTACAACTCTCCTCACTTCTTCTAATTATTTTTGCTGGAAGAGATCTGTCAAAGTATCTCTAGCGGCTAAAAACAAGCTTGCTTTCGTTACTAGTGCTTGTAAACAACCTATCGATCCCAAGCTGATCTCCAAATGGGATATGTGCAACAACATGCTGATTTCTTGGCTGTAGCACTCCATGGACAGAGTCATCGGAGAATCGGTCATATTCTTCACCACCGTTGCTCAAATTTGGAGCAAACTGGAGATTCGCTTTGCTCGTTCAACTCGCACCAACGTTTACGAGATTCAGAAGGAGTTGAATCTAATAACTCAAGGTAACCAACCTGTCACCTCATATTTCACTAATATGAAGAAGATCTGGGATGAATATGTAAAAAACGAGTACGAGGTCATCGTTGGAATAAAGTTTTATATCGGAAAACAAGTCATGTTATTTTTGGTAAATACGTTGATAGTCAGTATCGCTCATAGTAAATTTCAAAGCTGATATTATTTTGAGCTCAATGTTATAGTTGATATTTTGGATTATATTTTATTATTATTATTATAATTACTATTATTATATCGAAGAAAAAACACATTACACGACGTTGGATGGGAGCCGACTAAGAAATTGGGCTCCACACCCTTTTTGAATAGTAAAAACAATCCTTGTCAATTTACTATGTTTATTATAATGAATTAATTTAAGATATATCTTTTTTGCCAAATTTGTTAAGTAGGCTTTTTTGAGATTTTGCTCTACTAAGTAGACCTATATCATAAACACATTTAAAAAATGTACCTTTTTTTTAATTATTCAAAGGTTTTGAAGATCTCACCCCTCTTTCCCAAACACTAATTTTCCAAGACCTTGCCCTCACTTACGATATCCCCACTCACCACCACCACCACTACAACCACCCGCTTGGAGTTGACTACGTCACAACTCCGATCATGACAGCTGGCATGAAGCTGCTATGGAAGAAAATGGTGGCGCTAGGAAAGCCGGGATTGGTGTTCAACTCCTACGGAGGAGTGATGAACCAAATTGCATCATATGCAACGCCGTTTCCTCATAGGCCGGAAATCTATACAAGATACAACTCTCAGCTACCTGGAAAGTCGCCGGTAAAGTTTCCGATGAGCAGTATATTGAGGAGATAAGGGAATTGTACAGTTTTATGGAGCCGTACGTTTTGTAGAATCTGAGGGCGACAATTTTGTATTATAGAGATATAGATATTAGGGTGAATAGGAATGACACTTACGCAGAGGGGAAAGTTTACGGTGAAAAGTATTTTGTTGGTAGTTTTGAGAGGTTAGTAAAGGTGAAGAATGTGGTAGATCCGACCAACTTCTTTAGGTATGAGCAAAGCATTTTGGTTCTTGGTTCATGTAGGAAGGAGATCGATATATACCAGAAACTCAACTAGAAACTCAACCAGAAATCATACTAGAAATTCATACTGGAAACCATACCAAAAACTCAACAAAAAAAATCATACTAGAAACTCAACTAGAAACTCAACCAAAAACCATATTAGAAACCATACAAGAAACTCATACCAGAAACAATACCCGAAACTCATACCATATACTCATACTCCGAACTCACCCAAAAATCATACCAAAAACTCAATCAGAAACCATATATGTATGCTTCTTTTTTTTTTAATAGAGGAGGTTAATTTTTTTTACCTAATATTAATGAAAGTGGTAAAAAATAGAAAAGTATAAAAACAAAAAAAATAAAAAGAGTCTATTTACCAAAACTTTTTCTTTTTTTTTTGAGAGGAAATTAATTAAAGATATGTTATGATTCTATTTCATATATAAGAAAATACTTTATATCAACCCTAAATAAAAGTTTCTAACACTATATTACTACAAGCGTTTCATAATACGATATGAACCGGACCAATGATGGGTAGGATTGTGCACAATTGGAACACTTTTTCTTTTCAATTTTTTTTTCCAGAAATTCATGTATACAGTTTTGAACCAATATGATCCGAACCGGATCGTAGTAGACCGGAAAATTATAGAACAACCCGGTCCACGGACCGTTAACGTGTAGGAACGCAAACAATTCGGTCCGGACTGTTTGTATGATGTATCATGTATGCATTTACTACTTATAGTTTTTGTATATTTATTACGAAGATTGAATTAATTAGTGAAATAATATGTTTAATTCCACTTATTTTATTTAGTTTTAATAATTATAAAATGCAAAACCCATACAAATATGTGTACATGACACATGCAATAGACTAGTTAATATTTTATAATACAAGGAATAATGATGCGGGGTGGGTTGGCTTTTTGTCTCTAATGTCATAAGGGAACACTTCAACTACAAACATTTGGTGGCATTTTATCAAAATGAAGACTTCTTGGGGGTTTTCTTGTCATTTTAGATATTTGTTTCCTAGGTTGATGTGACCATTTTGCCCTTGACAGCGTGGAATCTCAGCAAGGTTTGAGAGGGCATATTTGTCTGATTCGACAATTACGACTTTGGGAAAAATGCGTACGGCATATATGAAGTCAACTCTGCCGTCAGCTCCGGAATGGCAAAGTCTACTTTATACAACCCATCGCTATCTGTACATAGATAACCACATCGTCGACATCGATATTCAATTATTAAAATAGTACGGACCTTATTATTAATCATAATTTATTACAATTTTTATTCTAAATATGTTAATATAGTGATTAAGGGCCCGTTTGGTTCCAACTCCGGAAACGGAAACGAATTTAGTCCACATATTTTTTTTTTTTTTTTTGAATAATGAGATAAGTAATTTAGGTAAGTCAACACCGATTGGTTGACCAGCCTAAGGCATCCTTGCGGATGATAGCATTAATGGATGCCGGAATACAGGGGCACCAAGCGGAGGTATCTTGACGAGAAGCGACAGCAGCAGGATTGTCATGGCCGAGGTTAGCCAGCTTGTCGGCCGCACCATTAATCTCCCTGTAGGTGTGGTTGATTTGAACTTGATGAAACTCTGCGATTAGGAGAGAAATGTCTGTAATACAAATATCCATTTCCCATGGTGGTTTCCAAATGGTTTTGATTGAGTTAATAATCATGAGGTTATCTCCTTCAATCTCAATGTTTCTAATTCCCAGTTGTTTTGCTTTGATAAGACCCATTTTCAAAGCGTAAGCTTCAGTCTGGGGGACAGAAATGTGGCCACATTGACCGAATTCAAAGCCAACAACTAAGGCCTTATGGTCTCTTAGAATGTATCCAAATGAGCTCTGACCATTAGATCTTTTTGACCCGTCAAAGTTAAGTTTAATTGCTCCAACTTTAGGGGGCAACCACTTAATTTTCTTTTGTTTTCTACCATTTTTGGCTACTTTTGTAGCATCTTCCTTCTTCTTCTCACTTTTCCAATCCCTAATCTGGGATTGAACAATGTGTGAGACATTTATTATTTTGCTATTGTTAAAGATGTTCTTGTTTCTCACAAACCAGATATTCCACCAGGTTACAAACAGAGAGATAGTAGCTGAGTCATCAAGGTTAGATCTGATAATGGAGATTGCCTCCCTTAGATCTTTACTTGTCGTGTCCAAATTTTGTAAGCATTCTCGAGTTTTAAGGTCGGTAATGTTGTCCAAAGTGAATGGGCATTTGAGGAAGATGTGGCAAGCACTCTCGAAAGGGTGTTGACAAAGTACACAGCTCATTGGAACTGGTACTTTTTGTTTTTCCAGGTTTTCTTTCGTTGGGAGTCCATTTATAGACAGTTTCCAAATGAAGTTTTTTATTTTTGGCATGATATCGATATCCCAGATCCATGAGTTGTTAATTTGGGGGGAGCAGATATTCTTATGAAGAAGAGTGAGGGCATCTTTTGTATGGAACCAGCCATCTGCACTCGGAGCCCAGTAGAGTCTATCCCGAATATCACAAATCGGGATGGGATGGTTTTTAATCCGATTGATCATGTTAGGGGTGGTGAGTTGACTTTCTAAAAGTTTTAGCTTCTCTTGGTCCCATTTCTTATTTGTCATGAGGGAACAAACAGTTTCATCATTATTAGAGATTAGTTCCTTGTCGATTGCATGTTGTTCTAGGGGGCAGTCATCAATCCATCGATCCTTCCAAATTCTGATAGTTTTCCCATCCCCAATATTCCATCTAATTCCTTGGTCAAAATCTTGCCTTAAGTTCATTAGTCTCTTCCACTGCCAGGACGTATTTTTACCAGTTTTGTAGTTCCAAAGCCGGTTTCCTTTTAAGTATTTTTCCTCAATCACCTTGACCCAGATATTATCCGGTTTTGCCATAATTTTCCATAGTAGTTTCATTTGTAACGCTTTATTCATATCCTCAGCTTTCCTAATTCCAGCTCCTCCTTTTTCCTTTGGTGTGCAGATCTTGTCCCAGCTAATGAGTGGGTGATAATTTGGGCCTTTATTCCAATAGAACTGTCTACTAATTTGGTCTAGTTCTGTATGTATGGAAGATGGGAGCATGAAACTTTGCATTAGATAGTAAGGTTTAGCATTAAGATTGGCCTTAATGAGGACTATACGTCCTTCCTGAGAAAGGGAAGAAGCTTTCCATTTAGTAAGTTGCTTCCTAGCGTTCTCAATAACATCTTTGAAGACAGATTTATTCACTCTACCGTTAATTATCGGGCAGCCAAGGTACTTTTCTAAGTTTGCACTTGGCGATATGCCTATATTTTGCTGTATCATTCTCTTTACTTGGCTGTCTAAATTTCTTGAGACTTGGAACGCCGATTTATGATAGTTTACTTTTTGACCTGAGACTTGGCAATAGTTGGATAAGACCTCTAGAACTTTGTTACAAGCTGGGTTAGTTCCTTTTGCAAAGATGATGATGTCGTCGGCGAATGCCAGGAAGGGAATGATAGTTCCATTTCTAGTAATTGGGAATCCAATACTTTTATTATTTTCATTGCTTAATTTTTGAAGATTTCTAGCCAAACCTTCTGCAACAAGGTTAAAAAGGAGTGGGGATAGGGGGTCCCCTTGTCTCAACCCTCTAGTAGGATGGATGATCTTCGTTGGGTTGTCATTGATTAGGATGGAGTAGGAGGCTGTAGAAATGCACTCGTTAATCCATCCAATAAATTTTCCCGTGAAGCCAAGTTTTTCAAGAATGGCAAGGATGCAAGGCCATTCGACCCTGTCATACGCTTTTTCCATGTCAAGCTTGATTGCAACATAGCCTTCTTTACCTTTCTTTGTTTTGAAACCATGGAATATTTCATGTGCTATCAGTATGTTATCATGGATTGATCTATTTAGGGTAAAGGCTCCTTGTAAGGGGTGAATTAATTTTGGGAGGAGATTCTTTAATCTATTCGTTAAGATTTTTGCAATAACCTTGTAAACTGTAGAGCAAAGGCTGATAGGCCTATAGTGAGTCGTTGACGATGGGTTATCAATTTTCGGGATTAGTGCAATGAAAGTGTGATTAATTTGTTTAAGAATTTTTCCGGATCTATAGAAACTTTTTACTGCGCAAATAACAGATGGGCCTACAATATGCCAGTATTTGTGAAAGAAACCAGCTGGGAAGCCATCTGGTCCCGGGGATTTATCACCCCCAATCTCAAAGGTTGCATTTTTAATATCTTCATTTGTGAATGGTCTAGTTAACATCAAGTTGTCCTCTTCTGTGATTTCTTTCTGCATAATTTCTAGTTGTTTATGGAGTTCCATAGTGTTAATGTGTGAGGCCTTGAATCTAGCTTCATAATCCGTGCAGAACTCTTCCTCAATTTCTACTTCCGAGGTCAGCATCCTCCCGTCATTATTGACAATGGCTGCTATATTTTTATGGTTTCTTCTCCCTGTTGCTCGCCTGTGGTGAAATTTGGTGTTTCTATCCCCAAGGATGAGGTAGTTGGATTTAGCCCGTTGAGTCCAGTATTTATGTTGGTAGTCAATAAGACATTCTCTTTTTCTGTATAGTCTATTTAGCTTACTTTCTTTATGTACGGAGTAAGACGAAATAATTTCTCCTTGCAGCTTCTCGATTGTATTTTCAACCTCACTAACTTGTCTATTGATATTTCCAAAGTGGACTTTGCTCCATGATTTAAGTTTATTCTTAAGAAGGTACAATTTCTTGACAACATTAAACATACGGGATCCATAGAATTGGGTTCTCCACGTTTGTTTAATGAGATTCTCACACTCTTTCTTTTGTGTCCACATTAGTTCAAACCTAAACGGTTTATTCCTAATTAGTTGGTTGGTGTTCTGCAGATTGACTGAGATCCTGCAGTGATCAGAGGTGGTAAAAGCATGGTTCCACGTAAAAATATTCGGGTATGCTTGAATAACTTCTTGCTGTGCTAATGCCCTGTCGAGTTTTTCAAAGGTATTATTATCACCGTCTTTGCGTTTCCTCCAAGTAAAGTCATTTCCTTTTGTAGTTAGATCAATCATACTACATTGTTGGGTGAATTCATGGAGTCTCCTGGTTTTGTTAAGATTGATGGCCGCTCCTCCTTTCTTATCAGAAAGTTGCAGCAGATCATTGAAATCACCCATCATCAGGGAGGGAAAGTTGCTTCCGTTAATATGATCTTTCATTCTTGACCAGAATTCTCCTTTCTGATGCTCAGTTGGGGGTGCATAGAGAAACGTAATGTTTATGCTACATTTTGAAGTGAGATTCTTGTGATTAATTGTTATAAATCTTTTTTCCTTTGTGATAATCTCAATTTTCTCGTTATTCATTTGATAGCTTTTCCATAAGAGGCATAGACCTCCTGAAAGTCCGTCAGCCAGGACAAAACAGATGTTATCGAATCCTGCACTTTTCCAACATTTCTCATCGGGTTCCGTACTCGTTTTTAATTCTGCCAACATGATCATCTGAATTTTGTCATTCTTGCAGGTTATATTGAGGTCGGTCCAAAAATTCTTCTTCCTCATACCTCTACAATTCCAAAAAGCAACTTTCATTAACACCGTTTAGGATTTTGGGTGGAAAGCCCATGGTTCCTTCCGAACTGATCAATTGTTATTTTTGTTTTTAGGCTGTAGTGCACCTGTTTAGTACTTTTAGTCCTCCTGCCGGTTGGGTGTATGTTTATCTTCCCCTTTCGTTTAGTAAATTTGGTGAAATTAGTCATTTTATTAAAAACGCATCTTTGATGCGTAAAATTCAGTTCATCAGTTATGAAAGCAATTTCCATGACATTATATTTCCGGTCCAACCTTTTGGGTTTACGTTGTATGCAGGGGCTCTCCTCGTTTAGGTTTCTTCCTATTGAAGGGCATGAATCAATTTGGCAAATAAAATTCAAGTAAAAGAGACACCCGGAGTCCATACAAATTACAGCAGTTTCAAGAATTATAGGGTTCTCCGAATCCTTACAGTTTCTGGGGTATAGAGCATAACATAAAACAAATTTTCTATATTTTTCATATTCTTCTCCGAGTTCATCACTCACGTAAAGTTGCTTGTAATTCCGCAGTGGAAAAGCAGTGGGGTAGAGGGTCCTTGCGTTCCAGAGGTGTGGTCGTTCACAAGGATAGAGGCCTCGCATCATCAAGAGACTCCGGTGAGGTTTGTTCGACGAGGGCCTGCACAACAAAGACAAGACACAGCAGCAGCAAGCAAACCAACAGAAAAAAAACAAGGAAAATCGATACAGCCAGTTCATAGACCAGAAGACAATCGAATAGAGAGAAACAACATGAGTGTAAGAATCACATTTACTCCAAAGGGACACAAAGAGGGTTTCAACAGGGACAGACTTTCCAGAAGAAAGTTCAAGGCATAGAAGCCTATTCACACGCATCTTTATTCTAAGCATAAACGGGAAGGCCAATTTTTTCAAGGGAGGCTCACATACCCTATTCAAAAGACAGCATTTATTTATCATTCAAAAATATATTAGGGAATTCAGGTTCTGGCTTTCTTCACCCCCTTCAGAGTTGAGGTGGCAGTGTCACTAGTGCCTTCCTTCACCTTCCTCTTGCTTGAAGTAGACTTAGACCCCTCAGTTTTGACCTCCAGCTCCTCCAGCTGCCTATGCATTGTGTTGTTAGTGTGGAAGGAGTGGAAGGAGCCTTCAGAGATCAACATTTCTTCATCAATTGGTGCTGGGGTTTTATGCAGCAAGTTGGCCAAGACAGCACCATTTTCAGTTACACTCAGATTCATTCCAGTATCATGATCATTGGTCATATTCATAGCAAACAACTCATCCTCAGGCTGGGGAATGTCCTTTTCTTGCTCCAGGAAGGTGGGTTGCACTAGGACGTTGCCAAAGATCTCATTGCTGTCATCCTTAGGGGGTTGCCCCTCAGTAATTTCCTCATTGGAGCTTGGGTTAGCCTTTGGCTCCTTGCTTTCACAAGGGCCCAAAGAGCTACTTTTCGAACTCTGGGAAGAGATATCATTGAAGGCAACTGTGATACCAGTGGACCCCGAGAGGTAGGGCTTGACTCCACTTACAAACACTGGAGTTCTTTTTTTCTTCTTGTGGTTCATCACAGGCGTCCAGTCAGCATCTTTCTCATCTTCTTTCCCTTTTTTGTTTGCACCAGATTCCCATTTTTTTCCATTCCTGAAAGAATAGCTTGTTTTCTTAGCACTTATCATTCTCATGGGACATTGCTCAAAGCCATGATCCTTCTTAGCACAAAAACCGCAGCCTTTAGAGAAGTCTTCAAACCAGATTTTAAACATTTTAGTCACTCCATCTTCATCCGGAATGGGAACTTCCTTCTCTTTCTGGAAGTTCAACTCAAGATCATAGTTGATGCAAATACGAGCATAATTCACTCCCATGCCCTTTTTAGAAAAGGGGTCAAGGCGAATGAATTTTCCAATCTTATTTGCCTCGATGATGGTTCTAATGGCTTCCTTATTGATATACTCAGGAGGGATCATAGGGATCCTAACCCACACATCAACAGCCGAAACATTCTCAGTGAACACATTGAAGTTAGGTTTCCAGGGACGGAGAATAAGAATGTGACCAAAAATGTGGAAAGGTCTCTTCTCCCAGATCATGGTTTTGTCATAAGGGTTAGAGAAATTGATTTCAAACCAGTGATTGAGTTTCGGAATGAGTTGGACTTCACCCTTAATATTCCTCCATTCAGACAGAAGTTTAGTTCTTACTTTGCTAAATTCAATTGGGTTGCCAAAGATTCTGCCCATCAGTGAGGACTCTCTGATTTTAGTAAAATCAGATTTCACTTTTGACAGCAGTTTAAGGTATTCATCAAGGTTTACCTCATCTTCCAGGATTTCCTTGCCCTTCTTAGATTTGGACTTCCTTGGCTTGTTCTTTGCATTATCTTCTCCTGGGTTAGCAACAGCAGGGTTCTCTTTCTTGGCTTCAGCTGGATCATCCTTCTTAGCAGGGCTGTTCTCCTCTGGCTTCTCTTGGTACAGGTTCTTAGGGATCTCACATACTTTCTCTTTGAATGATTTGATTTTTTCGTTCATACTTAAATCAGAAATTACCTTAACAATGTATATGTGTTTAGTTTGGGCTTTTGGTGTGGGAACTGGGTTCATTTTATAGCAGTGTTTTCGTAAGTAGCAAACGCCACTTTCAATCCAGAGAACTTGAGATTTGTTCAGGTTAGAGTGAAGATATTTTTTTAGCAGGGCTTTATGCCTAGAATCAAGTTCAATATCAATCCAGAACACAGCAGCAGGGAAAATCACGACAGACAGAGAAGCAATCCGCAGGACATAAAAGAGAGACAAAGAGGAGAATAAGGCGCACCTGTTACCGCCGGAGTTCAGGAGATTTTCTGACTGTGTAGTCTTGAGCATCGCAGCGCTCTTCATTCTTCCAGGGCTTGTCGGAACCAGAATCATTTCATCATCACAAGTTACAGCCAAATCAAGTTCATGAGTTTTCATTCGGATTTTAGGGTTCATTGTGCGAAGCGCAGACTCAAGAAGTTCAGAGCTAAGATCCCGACAAGGAGATCTTTTACGCCATACAGTATCAACTTGATTTGGAGAACTTCGAATCCTTGCAACAAGAATCGGACAACTCTTCTGAAAACAAGATCTTCCCCAGGTCAACACACCTTTATCTCTTTCCTTTCTTCTTCTTTTCCAGCCTTGTCTCACCCGATTTAGAAGCCAAATCCCTCTTCTGATTTCTTCATGGATTTCTTCTCGCCTCGAGCCGCTTTTGCGGTTATTTTGCTTTTCTGAGTTGTCGAGGGAGAAAGGGGCCAGCAGGATCCTGTCAAAGCTTCGATCATCTTGCTTCCTATATTGAGGAGGATTTTCATTGTGTTTGCTTTGGATTTGGAGATGAAGGGAGACTTGTCGGAAAAAGAGGTGATTTAGGGATTTCGTTCGTATCCTTTCAACTAGGTCGGAAAGAGGGGCGCGTCTGGCGCGTTGTATGTTAACAGGGGAGAGTGTTTTCATTTTTCTCGGCCACTGGATTTGATATTCCGATTATTTTTTATAGTTTAATCCAAAATGTACCTACTTCTCCACATTTTGTTTCCCTATAGGGTATCAAAAGTAATCAAACTATACTTCAATTACTTCAAACTACATAAAAAGATTCCAAAAATTTTCATGAATAAGGGTATACGTATGAACTAGATTCGTGTCCATTCCGCTTCCAATTTCGGAGTTAAAATTAAGCGGCCCTAAATAATTGGAGAGGTACGGGTGCCAGGATTATTTTGCTAAGGGCACAAAAATTTTGGAAATTTTGTACAGTACATGTTATTTAAATTTTAAGTCAAAATAATTACTAAAACACATGTATATTAAATAATGCAAAAATAATTTCATACATGTACACTAAAGTTCATTATTACAATATATTTTATTTTAATAATGAATCGGAATAGTTCATCTTATAAGTTTTCATGTTCTAAATATTTAATTTAATTCTTTCTTATAAAATAGTCATAATAAAGCTTTTTTTAGTTTTTAATCAATATTTATTTTGTGTAGTAATTATACTTAATTTATAAATTTCTTTGATTTTTTATATTTTGCATATTTTAATGTGTGTTTAAAAAAATTTATGGTAAAAAATAGAAAATGTAAATTTACATTTAGTTAAATAGATTTATGGAAGAGTTGATAGTTAATTTCAATGGAAGAGTTGATAATTAATTTCACTTAAATTCATCTTATAAGCTCTAATAGTCTTAAATTTTAATTTTTCCACCAAGGTTATTTGAAGATTCTAAGTTTTCGGAAACCAAGCCCACCAAGGTTCATGGAGCATCCGACCCATGTAGGTAAACCGAGACAAGTTCCATATCTAGTAACTCTCTTCACATTCATCAAAGAAGCCAAGTTGATGTCATATATCTCCGTCACATTTTTGCTGAACCACACCTACGATTTAGCATTATTAATCTTATGCCCTGAAACTCTCTCTTAAAGACGGGTTATCTCAATTTTCTTAGAGCATTCTTGGAGGTTTGCGCTTGCAAACAACAGGTTGTCATCAGAAAAGAAAAGGTGAATAATAGCCGGAGAATTTCTACTACTTGAACATCGTGGAGGTTGTTGTTGTTGGCCGCTTCTCATAGTAAGCCAGACACAAGACGAATATGTGTGGTGAGATCGGGTTGCCCTGTCTCAGTCCCCTTGTTGGTGTCATCAAACCTCGATTACATATGTTTATCTTGAACGTAAAGGAGGTAGAAGTAAAACCTTATCACCATCCGCACCCATTTATGATCAAAGTCGAACCCTTCCATCACCGACCTAAGAAAATACCATTCGATCCTATCATACACCTTGCTCGTGTCTAACTTGATCGCAACCACCCCCTCTCCCCGGATTTCTTATTCTTCATATGGTTATAAATATCCAGGGTATTTAACACATTGTCCGTAATGTTTTCCCTTCAACAAATGCACTTTGCTCACATGATTAATATTAGGAAGGATCACTTGGAGGCGATTTGCAAGGATCTTCGAGATGATCTTATATAGTACATTGCACAAGGTTATCGGCCTTTCCTCTCTCACCCTCTTAGGTTGTGCAACCTTGGGGATCAAAGAGATACCGTTGTGGTTGACCTCCTCGATACACAACTCACTTGCCCACCATCTCTGGACAAACCAAATCACATCCTTTCCCACAATTGGCCAAAACCTTTGGAAGAAAATTGCATGGAACCCATATGCACCCGGAGCTTTACTCGGATGCATTTGACTCATGGTGTTAAACCGAGGTTACCTTGCAGCTTAATAAGTCAAATGCATCTGAGGTTACCTTGTACCTCGATGGTGTTCAGCCGGATTTACGGGTGCCTTAGGACCTGAGGTGTCTTTGTTTGATAGACTCTTGAGTAGACTTCTGTCTTATTTTGTTTATATTACGTCTTTCAGTTATTGAACCTTCTTTAGTTTGCTAAAAATTGGGACGTTATAACTTGGTAACAGAGCATATGTTGACAACAAGGGCACTTGTACCCTGAACTTCGACGTGACAATCCCACCTAAATAAAACTCAGTCCGAGTTTTGACACTTTAAATGAATATTTTTATGGTTTGGAGTTGTGAGGTTTTAAATATTAATTTTCTTTTATTTTATGAATTTGATGTGTGCATCCTTGACTTTTGGAAAAACATGTTGCATAGTCTGCTTGGTTTAGAGAGGCACAAATTAAAGTCCTCACATTGATCCCTTCCACAAAGCCACAATTTCTCATAACTCTCTCAGTTTCAAATTTTTGTATCTTAGTTTCCATTACGAAAACTACATTTGGGTGAAGCCTCCAAGACCAGTCTTAGAGGGCACTTACTGTCGGGGAGTTGCCCATTTCTCGACAGTTCTAGCTTAAGAGTTTCATGTCCCTTCAAAGGTTGGGCTCATTCTCACGTCTTCTAATTTGAGTATACGTTTCTCCTCTACACCTTGTGTGTTCTTTGCTTTCTTTGTTTGTAAGTCTGTCATAGCCTTAGCCATGATCCTCTTCTTCACGCCTCCTTTTACAGGTATTTTTCATGTACTTCTTCCTCCTTATATGTCCACTCTTTCCTTTTTGTTCCTTTTGTACTTCCTCAACTCTTTCATACTTTTGTCTTTAATATCATCCCCATGAAGATCAATGTTTTTAGCTATCTCGTCAAAGACCTCTCCATCTTCCTCTTTGTTTTGTCATTCTCCTTTTGGCTCCCTTCATAGTTAGGACTCACCATAGTCATGTTCACCTCATCATTCCTCTCCATCCTTTTAGCTATCATGGAGTTCACCCACTTTCAAAATATATCTTTTTTCTTTTGGCCTCGCCCTCATTTATTACCATCAAGTAATGCCCTCAGCCACGGGTCATACTGCTCCATACGTACTTTCCTACATTCAAACATTTCCTTCATACACTTCTGGAGTATATGGACAATTCTCCCACATCTATAACAAAATATGGGGAGTCTTTCATACTCGAAAAGTACCCTTCAGTCCATATTTCCAATAGATATCACAATACCCCTAGGGATAGGTTTGTTGATATCCATATCCATTTTCACCCTCATGGACTTCCTCAAGGTGTATTTGCTCCCTACATCGTACTTTAAAAAACAGACCAAGCTACAAAAAAAGGTGGGGTAATCCGATTCGATGAAGAGTGAATTGCCCAATCGAATGAAAGAAATCCATCTTTACTTTCAAAAGGTAGAATTAGGCGCGCTTAATAAGCCGGTTGGTTTTCACCACAACTATCTAGCGGCCACTTCCCTTACCTTTACCCTCGCTACACTCTCACTCCAAGATACGCCTGCTGAGCCAACAGTGGGGAATCTTGGACAATGGGGAAAGCCCGATCCAACAATATCGCGTGAGTGACGAAGGGTAATGCGCTTACAATCCTGTTCCCCAACTTTTGGTTTATTTTTGGAGAGATAAGTCCAAACGATAGATCCTTCACTACCAACCAAAAAGGTGATGGTTTAAAGGTGACATCCTCTAAGCATTCTTTAGGGTCGATGTCTTGGAGAAGAATGAGGTAATTACCGAAGAGCCAAAGTCTCCCTTTTATCACCCTTTCCATATCCAGTTATTCCACAAAGTGGAACAAAAACATGCTTTCGTCAACTTTTTGTATAGCCACCATATCATATAGTCGCCACACAGAACGCAGGGTGGTTCTGAGCGTAGGAACATTCACCTTTTTCGGTGCACAAATTTCCCCCAAAGCGCAACTATTGATCCTTCATTCGGCTTCTTTATCCGTATGTAATATTGGGATCAAACACCCCCTCCTCCTCCTTCTTCTTCTTCTTCTTCTTCTTCGGTCAAGGAGGGTTTTCCCCACTTATTTTGGAGATCTTCTATTCTTGAAATCAAGTTAGTGCACAAATTTTGGAGAAATTGCAAGACTGAACGATATCAGGCACACGAAACCTTAGTAAACTCGATGTCGTGACTCGTGAGACTAGATAATTTATATTTAGTTCATTAGATTGTTGAAAGGGTTGAGAGAATTAATTACACTTGATTTCAATGAGAGATTTCAACCGAAAAGTTTTATAACAAAATAAAAACTAGCTACACGAAATATGGAGTTAACTCTCAAACCCAAGACCTACCTGGTAGAAAGATTTCCTTGCTCCTTTGGACGCTAACTAAGCTATTGTAAAGTTGTGTTCATTTTACACCTATTATAATAATATCCAAACTTAACGGGTGCAGTGCTCTCCTCCCCTCTCCTTTGGGCTACGCCACTGGTTACGTGTCATTGTTCTTTCATAAAATTTGATCATTATATGATTTGTTGAGCAACATCTCTTCTAATTTTTGTTCTAACTTCCTGGTTATGTTTATGTTTTATTTAGGAACATGCCTAGTTAGAAAAATCTTTTGTCTCGTGCCATTACAAGGACAAAGTACCCCTAAACTTGCCTCTTATGGCTTACATGGAACCATATTATCTCTTTGACAAGAAAGGTTATAAATTGACTGCAAAACCATCCTCATGTACTTTTTTCACGTGGGAAGGGCTAACAACAACTTTTCTAAGCAAATACTCCCCTTCCTACAAAATTGCTAAGATCCGAGAGAAGATATCACACTTTGATATGAAAGATGGAAAGAACATCCACACCACACGAGAGAGGTTCAACGAATTGATGCATTCATGCCTATACCACAGATTCGAAAAAGGAGCATTGCTTGATCACTTCTATAGTGGGCTAAATGACACCACAAGAAATCTGATGGACACCGCAAATTCCTACGGATTCACTAGAATGAATGAAGATTAAGCTTGTGATTACCTTGCAACTGCTACTGAGCCTGAGGAAAATATGTCAAGACCGGCACCAAGGCACGAGGTGTCTCAATGTCAACGATGATGACAAGATTAAAAAGCTATCTAAGAATGTTCAAAAAGTAAATAAGTATTGGTGGAGTGGACAAAAAGTTCCTATCAAGTATGCTACGAAAAATAAATAAGTATTGGTTCGGAAGTGAAGAAAAGCTTATTCTTTTAAAGAGAAGAACAAGTGATACAAAGATCAAGAGTTATGGTACATGAAGAAGTACACATGCGAAGAAAAGTGTGAGTTGTAATGCATTTAAGGTGTTTTGAGTTACTCAATTTAGTACCGTGGATATTAATTTCCATTTTAACCTACTTTTTTGGCCTAACAACATCACTTTTACATGTCTCATATCCCAGTTACACCCTCATAAAGACCTCATGATATATATCTTGCATTTTAGTCGCATTTGATAGGTGGTGGACCTTGAGAATGCTTTGACAACTTTATTTATTTTATTTTTTTTGAAAAGTTATTGTATTGAATCGAAGTAGGGATTTACAAGACCCTTCTAGGGCGTGGGAAAGTTACATTTTCAGTGAATAACCGGAAGGAGAGCAAGGTACAGCAGGTCCGATTAAAGAAGCTGGATCCCAAGGGTGTTAGCCCAAGAGATAGTGGTTGTGGATCTATCTTTCCAGTGGTGGGAAAAGTGGTTTTTGGTGGCGAGTATGATGTTGTGAGCACAGGATGCTTCATGGGTCACAGCAAGGTTAAAAATCAAGTTATTCCGAGCCTTCCATATGAAGTAGACGAAGTTGAGAAGAGTGGCAACTCTGATGTGGGAGATGATATCCTGTTTGTGCGGTTTCTTTGACAACTTTATGGTAAGCTTTATTCATGTTTGTTGAGTTTGAGTGATTAATGATATATGCCTAAACACATTTTGTGAGATTGAGAGCAAACACATTACCTTGAGTGGTTTGGATGGCTATGATTCAATGTTTATCCTCTTACAATGATCGATATTATGATAACATAATTTGAGTTGTTTGTTTTCCTCTAAGTTGAGTCATTCATCTTTTTTTAAACATATCATGATGTATGACATGATCTTACTCAAGGACAAGCAAGGTTTAAGTTTCACTCTCATATAACCCTATTTGTATAGAAAGCATCGCTTCATATTTCAGTATCTACGTTGGTCTTTTGTGTTTCAGTCATTTCCGGTACCATTGGTGCCTGAAGACGTCCTTCCTGAAGTTAGAGCCGAAGAAAAGATCATTCATGATTGAGGAACTACAACATGAAGCCCCCCGAAGAAGCCCGGAGACAAGATCCAAGATCAAAGCTACAACGCAAGCCAAACGCCTGGCGAGACAGCATGCCAAGCCGTCCGGAACCCAGATCCTCCCTGTTGATGGACCCCATCAAGTCCAACCCATTCCAGACCCAAACGAGATTCTAGGCGGCATTCATGTCGTCTTCTAAGCTGTCTTTATGCCGTCTAGACTACGTAGAAGAAAGGAAATCATATCTTTGGAATGATATAATTTTGTAACCCTAGGCTCCGTCTTTTTGACCCTATATAAGCACGTATCAGTCTTAGGGTTGAGTATCGCAAATGCTCTCTCAACCTCCAATCTTGCCCCAAGTCCCGTAGCCGTCAAGTAACTTTAGGATAGACGGTTTGCCTCGTTGTGTTGAAACAAAAAAATTGTGAGTTTATGTCCTTTATTATATTATAGATAGATTATGTTTATATATAATCATGTTTGGATAATCAGCCTCTTGGTTTAAGGATTGGATGATCTCTATGGTTTAATTTGTTATTGCATATATGATTTACGAATTGAGAATTGTGATATTGCTTCTTTTTAAAGTAATCCGTTTTCATCTTTTTATTTACCTTCTAAAGAAGTGGCGTTTATAAAGGATTTCGATAAAGTTGTTTGCGCCAAAAGAGAGGTTATTTTATCGGATTTATTGAAAACACTTGGTTTAAGGGATTGAATTCTACCTTTTACTTTGAGGATTTCTAATTATCGTAGAAATCTCTGGTCTTTGTATATTTTATAGCTCATGCGCCAAAAACAAGACTTTTCTTGGTATTTTTTGTATTTCTATGTTCTTAATGGGTTTTCCTATATACATGATACAACCGTTGTCGTTAGAGTACAAACAAGTTGGATAACACGGTCTTTGTTTGTTTATGCCAAAGACTATTTTAGATAGTTACCTATAATGCTTAGATAACAATGTTCATGAGCTTTATATATGCAATCTTACTTTAATAAATTAGTAGGGATTCTTGTTTTCTTAAATCACATCCCTCCATTATTTGCCTACGACAATTATTGTTTTTCTCCTGTTTTTCCCTTTCTACCAAAAGACATATTTTTCCTCTTCCATAGTTCCATGTATTCTTTTCGCTATTTACTTAGAATAATTATTAGTTAGTGTTTCCCAAGTGAGACATAATCTTTGTGAATTCGACACTCGATTTACTAAAATTGACCATGTCATCCTCGTGGGTAGGTTTTATGACCATCAAGCAACCCGGGGCCAACTCCAAAGAAACCGTCTACACAAGCCGACCAAGGCCTAAAACCCATGTGTTTCCTAAGTACATTGCTGAATATTTTGAGCCTATGACTATGAGTGTGGAATGTCTTGTAATTAAGAAAGCTTTAGATGATGATGATGATCAAAGGGAAACATTATTTCACAGCAGGAGCTTAGTTAAAGAGAAGGATGAGGATACTAAGGATCAAAATATCTTGGTTAGGGATATAATGATGTGACTTTACATTTGATTGATGTTGATAGTGAGCTTCATTGTGAGAAGATGTCTTAAAAAGGATGTAGATACTTTTCATACTTTGAGGTCATATGAATCCTTCTCTCATGTCATTTGGAGGATTGTAGGATATGATATATTTGAGGAAGTAATAATTTTCATGTGTGACATAGGCATTGCTTGTGCGATGATCGAGCGTGCTAGGGTAGTCTATGATGCCTATACCAAACTAACTTGGAGGAATATTGCATTTCATTGGTCTACATTGTTTACCTATGTGAATGTGAGAGGATCTTATAGTCATGTGTGTATTGCCTATATGTTACGTGATAGTTACTTTTTATCTCTACTTCTAAGTATTCCATGGAATAATCTAAGGAAAGTTTTCTCAACTCCTTGTTATACAAAATTCTCAATTACTTGTGCTGAATTTATACTTACTTCTAACGGAGTTAGTGTTCTTGTTATCCATGTAGGTCCTAGCTAGATAAGGAGGACGCCCCGGATCAATATTGATAAAGAAATTCTAAATTTGAGGGCGAATGCTTTTAAAGAAAGGGGATGATGTAGAAGCACTCCAAGGCTCACCTACTTCTTGTAGTAAAGGTGGAAGCTAGCTCATAGAAGAAGAACGAGGAAAGGTAAGGCTCAAGTCATCTTAATGAGCAAAAACTATGGGTGCATTCGGCGTGCCAAAAAAATGGGGTTATTTGGTAGATTATTGTGATCAGATTATTTTTGAGGATTATTTTGACCTAAAAAAGTACTCAACTGTAAAGAGATTATGGGATTATTGGTAGATTATTAAAAATTTTCATCCCTCAAAATAATCGCTTGGTACCACCAAACGGACCCTAAGTCTAACAAAACCTATAAACCTGCTATCGGGGTTGCTATATATATACAAGTCAAATTCTTTGGGTACCTAGAATACAAAAAGTAAACTAAATAGGCCACGCTATTGCAAAAAAGCATAACTCTTATTGAACTGTTAAAAAAAAAAGATCATCAACATAAAGTTAGATGGCACTCACTAAATCATGTTCAATCATAGTTGGTCTAAAAGAACTAGTACACTCGCAAAAAACAAGTCTATTTATACTCCTAAGGTAAACATCACTTCTCAACGTATGCCTATAATAAGATCGAACTCTTGTTATGGTTAAGGTTAAGATCTGATAATCTCACTAGGGTGAAACAAAATTCAACTGATATGAAATTCAACTATTCTTATACAAAATCATAAACCAACACATGATTGGTTTCAACTAATCTTTACATATAAAGGGATTATCCATATCTGAATTTTGAATGAAATAAATTAATTTGAATACAGAACTAAAACATAAAAACAACAAACTTGCATTCAACAACAATTCCTTAAAAATCCAAAGTTCACAAATGCAAGAAAATTGTAAAACAACTTGAAATTTTCAACAAGCAAGGGTGTTGCATTTTCGATACAATGTAAAACAACAAAAGTGTTCAAGTACAAACTCTTTCTCTCGGGGAGCAAATGCTAAAACAACCCTAAAATATCTATTTACATACCCCAAAATACAGCCCAAAGATTGGATCAAAAGTCCGTCCAAAATTAAAATGGGAATCATCAATTAAGGAAATCTGATCAAATTCCACAAGCAAATATAAATTTCCACGATCGTGTTCCACTTTCCACTACCGAGTCTTGTTGTGGACAATTTTTCCACGGGTCGTGGAGTTCTTCTTCTTGACCCGTGGAGTTCAATGATGCTCTCGACCTCAAGGAAGATTAACTCCTTGTGATTTGATGTTCCATTCGATTATGCATCGAATTACACCTTCTTTTTTTTTTCTTTTTTTTTTTTTTACCTTGAACGCTTAAAATACAAAATAAACCAAAATATACATCATCCTACCTACAAGTAAGATTAAGGGCCCGTTTGGTTCCAACTTCGAAAATGGAATGGAAACGAATTTAGTCCATATGTATATCCTTATTCATGAAATTTTATGGAATCATTCCTTGTGGTTTAATGCAAAATGTACTTGATTCCCTACATTTTGTTTCCCTATAGGGTATCAAAAGTAATCAAACTTTACTCCAATTACTTCAAACCACAAGGAATGATTCCAAAAACTTTCATGAATAAGGGTGTACATTTGGACTAGATTCGTTTCCATTCCATTTCCGATTCCAGAGTTAAAACCAAACGGGCCCTAAGTTTTTTTTGTCATAAATGTTGCCTCCATTAATGCTCATTTGAAAATTTATATACAATTTACAATCAATAATCCAAATATTTATATTATTGGATTTATTTGTATATTAAAACTCATTTTTGAACATGCATAAATAAAATATATTTTTGTTTGCTTCAATTAGCTCAACAATGAATTATCTATATAAAGATACAATCAATTTCTATAGAACAGGTCCCGTTAGGCAAAATCCCAAATATTGTTATGATGTTATACTTATAATCCGATCAAAGAATATTTCTTCGTTGGATCGAATACGGGTCATATTTTTTGTATAAAACGGATATCCATATGTGTAAAGTATTTTATTTTAATTAATTAAAAAAAAAATTCATACACCTTAATTTGGATTATTTTGTTTGACTTTGTATTACTATTTATAAAAAAAATCTAATAAAGAAAGGAAAACATCATATTCATACATTAAGTTTTAACTCGATCAGATAGATAATCCAAATATCCGTAAATAATAATCCGATTTGATATGACTTAAATCATATTAGGGTATTAGGCTTTGTGTCCGGTTTAACTTGATTATTCAAATATTTGCTGAGAATTAATAAATGGGTAAAATGGTTAAGTAGGTAGTTTTTGTAATATGGTGTACAAAGTAGACCCTTATTTATTTTAGTTGACAAATTAGGCCCCTAAATTATGAAAAGAAGAAATTTAATAAGAAAGAAAATTAAGATTCTATATCTTTCTCTCTCCTATTTACAATTATTAATTTCCAAAATTAAATGGACTAATTGATCATAATAATCGTTTAATAAGGAAACAATTGCATCCATCATCTCTAATCTCGTCAACATCATCTTCTTTGACTCTTGCATTAAATGTAGCACTGAAAGAAAAATAATAATTTATGTAAATATCATAATAAAATCGTATAGATATGTTAAACACACATAATACATAATTGTTGATACAAGAACTGTTACATTATCTGATGTCAGCCACACAAGCAATGTGTATATTAAACAAAATAGTATAAGCAAACATGTACATATCCTACACAGATTACCATACACAATCACATAAAAATAGTCTATGTACACAAACTATACATATCCAACACAAATTATTATGTACATAATATAAGCAAACATGTACAAAATATACGCAAATGTGTACATATGCTACACAGATTACCATACACAAACACATAAACATAATTTGAAGCCACCCACACAAGTAATGTGTACATTAAACAAAATAGTCTACGTACACAAACTATATAGGCGTACATCATTTATGTACACGAATTATCTGACAACCACACACCATTGAAGCAGTAAAATCGAACACCATTTAAGCATAAACAATCGATGAAAGAACAGAACGATAATCTCGGAAACAAAAATTACCGATTTTCTGCTTATATAGCGAATCGAAGACAATTACTGATCCATTCTCCTTGTTAGATGGTTGGTTGATGAACGTAGGTTAACAACAAAAGCCATCTTAAGTTCTCGTTCAAGATGGACGGCGATATCTCCGATTCATCTCTAAGACGCGATATAGGAGATGAATCGGCGGTTTTCATAGACGAAGTAGGCAGAAGAAGAGTCGATAAAGAGTCAAAGAATACGACGATGGCGAGCTTCGAAGTTGCTAAGTTAATGGGCGGCGACGGCAAATCTGTGTTGACGGTAATCAATGGAGAAGATGAAGAAGATTTATTCTGATTTTTTGGGTACCAGTATCCTTTTATAGGATGTCTAAAAGATTCTACAAATCTTTGATATACAGTTTCACTAAACAAAAACTATCCTAATAACTAAATCTTCTCTTAATAAATTTGCACAAGACATTGCAAATTTTAAGAGAATTTTTTTAATAACATATAAACATATTTTAAACTCGTACATAGCACGGATCTATTCATCTAATAATATGTAAAGTTATTGTTTTCTACACTAAATAAATATAAAAGTACACTAAATGAGTATAAAATGCCTGAAAGGCTGAAACTAACCTATTTTGAAGTCGTGTAACTAACATGATCCTTTTATATATTTCTGTTTGTATTTGTATTATTTTAAACTGCTGAAAAATCTTTATTTGTAAAATGATGGTACATTATGCCGTGGATATATTAGAATTCACATACGATGAAGAGACACTTTTAGAAAGCGGCGTGTCCCGTGTCCTGCCGTGTCGGATACGGGGACACAACAGGACACGGTTCGACATGGTTAAGACACGTTTTCAAGGTAGGACATGCACGGGGAGGACACATCTAGAACACATCGAGGACGCGGATTGTGACCGGTCAAGACACGATCAACGAAAATTTACCTTATTTTAAGGCTAGAAAAAAATGAAACATTTTTTTTTAAAAAAAACATAAAGAAAAACTAATTTGCCGTATTATTTTTTTTTTCTCTCTCATTTTTTCCGACTAAACCTAGCCCCATATGGCCACCTACGAGATTGTGGTTGGCGGAAGTAGGGACTTCGATATTCTTTTTCGGCTCTAATGTTGAAATGATGTCTTGCCGGCCGACTCTTCTCTCCATTTCTTTCTTATGATTTTTATAAATTAATTTTGAATCTTTGATAACTAACTTATTGTGTAATCTTTCTTTGTTGAACGTTGAGTGTGTTATTCTAATTCTTTCACTTTTTATAATTTACAAATATTTATCATTATTTTCTTTGGTTAATCACGTTGTTCGGTTGTTGTTGATTTGCAAAATGAATGGTTCATTCTTCAATTTCAATACTAAGTATGTTTATTTAATATTATAAGACTAAGTATGTTTATTCTATGTTTTGTAAGTCTGAAAATATTTGTTTCTAAGCTTTTGTTCGGTTATTTTGTTATCATGTTAATATTTTTTATCTACACATATATCATTGATTTTTTTCATATATATATATATATATATATATATATATATATATATATATATATATATATATATATATATATATTTATGATATAGTAATTCAATATTTCAATATCTTTAAAATGATATATTATTTGTTTTACTCGCCGTGTACCCGTTTCCTATACTTGTGAGATTGCCGCTTCCCTGTTTCTCGCCGTGTCTGTTTTCCGTATCTGTGTTCGTGTCCGTGCATCGGAATTCACTAATATTTGAAAGTGTGGGTCCTTCAAATTTAATTAAGAAAGACAATTTTGAGTATTTTCCGTCTCACCTGTCACCTCCCTTTTCTTGCTCTCTACATTTTGTACATTTTTTATTAAGTCAAAGGCAATTATTTTGAAAGAGTAAGACCCTTAGCTTTTAGTAATAATGGATATTAGATTAAATTTTAATCCATACACTAGTATTAAAACAAAAACTCTTAACATCCTTTTCTCTTTTTCTTTTTTTTTTTCATTCCGCCACGTTTTATTTTGATATCTATTCTATTTCTAAAATTTTTAATTAGAAAATTATATAAACTATCTATTTTTTAAATATATTTTTATATATAATCTAATCAATAATTTATTATCTTTTACTTATATCAAACTTTACATTTATAATGTACAAAATATATTTTTTAATTAGATACCTAATACTATATAATTACTAAACCTGTTTTATACATTTTTATATTAAATTTATTAGTATTGTATATAATTCTTAAGATTATTACATATTTATCTAATTTAAATTAAAATTGATAAACCATAGAACGAATATTACACACGTAAATAGTTATAAAGTTTTTTTTTTTTTATAGATTTTTGTTTTGTAGACTTGTCTAATTTTACCCTATATATAGTTCTCTCAAATGAAAGAAATTGGGTTAAATAGGACTATATTTATTGAATCAGTTTATGATACGGGTACTCTCAATAGAATAATAGTGTTAAAAGGTCTAATTAGTCATTTTACTCTTAAAAATCAGTTTAGAATGTAATTACTTTTTTATATTCTAAGTCATTACAATATGTTATAAAGCACAATACATATTTCAATTTAGTTGTTTCGGTAAAAATAATAACAAAATAATTTAATAAATATCAAAAAAAAGTTTTGGAAATTAATTTTGGGTTTAAATTAATTGATTGTAGTTATTTTCAACCTTTTTTTTTATAGAACATAACATATATTTAAATTTAAAAAAGATTAAAAAACTTAAGGGAATCGATTTATTTTAAATTTTAATATTTTCAATAGATAATATAAATATTACTAAAATTACTTAACTTTTTTTAGATTGAATGCAATTTGAGGGGATCCATTTAATAAACAAATTGCATATTTGGTCAACTGTTTATCTATTTGATCTTCAAAAAAAGGGATCCAAAATTGTAGAAAAGATCAATTATCTACCCCAAAAAAAATGAGAAAAACAATTTTGATCGATACCAGAGTTGAATTTAAATTCTAAATAAAACGAATATACTTAACGTATATATAAAGAGAGAGAGAAAAATAGGATGATATGAAACATATATAGTTTATAGTATGGATTAAGAACTTATATCAGTCATATGATTTAGATAAATAAACGTTCAAGATAATATTATATCTCGATTTTGATTTATTATTGCGTCAACGATGAATCACTGAGTATAAATATAAATCTTATTTATACGGAATTCCTATTTACATAGAAGAAGAAGAAGGTAAGCGAGCAACAAGTTGCGCCGCTACCCCTTTTTGAATGGCAAAACCTAACCTTTTAAAAACAACATCTACCAATCTAGAGGACATAATATTATTATGCATAACTCTTTGCACCCTCTTGAGAATATCAACAGCATCGGGTGCAAAAAATCCAAACGTGTCAAAAGCAAATGGAAGAAAAACGTGTTGGTTTTCAACACACGCCCTTCCATGCTTGGCCACCTTAGCTGATGCCGCTCTACAAGCTGCCTGACCCACAACAAAAAGGTCCGTTCCCTAATCCCACAAGTGGTGAGACCCCCGTCAAATCAATACATGCATGCTTCCCTCTACTCCAACCAAACACCAAAACATCCGCCGGCCGCAATGTCGACCTTCCATCCCGCGGATCAGTCAAGAAGTTCACAGGTGCTTCTTTCTTTACAGAAATTCCGGCCCGTCTAAAGGTATCACAAAGAACATCACGAACCAGATCATGCCTATACTTGAAGCCAGGAAGTTCCTTGCAATGTACAGCATGCTCCCCAAAAGCATCCAACACCCTCCGACAATTAGGGATGGGGCAAACCTCACCAGCTGAAAAAAGCGGAATCATAAGTCGGTACTTGAGAATGGAGCGGTACTCCACAGGGGACATGCATTGACCAATTTTGTTATAAGAATATTGTTTTTCTATTTTTAGCAACTGTTATTAATAGTAAATATCTTATATTCAATCGTGATATGTATAGTTTATATACTAAAGATTAGTAATGCTAATTTGCATGGCAATAGAATATACATATAAGGATCGTTAAAAACTAATAATGATCTCAAATTTACTAATATTTTCAAAGACATTATAAAAAAAGTTAGAATATACAATGATCGTTAACAAAAATAATGTTAAAAAAAAAATGCAACGTTCAAAAAAAATTAATAATTATGAGTTGGTTCAAATAACGATGGTTAAGCTAATATTTCAAAATACATAGATAATGAGGTTTAAAAAATTCACGTTAAAAACACACAAAATTATATCATTATATAAAGTAATGATCGTCAATATATTGAACACCAACGTTGTCGTCGTCACCATTAGTGGCATCAACGCTACCTCTCATTTTCTCGTCGTTATCCTTGTTGTGGTGGTGGCGGCGGTGACGACTGTGGTGATGGTGGCGATGGCGGTGCTTGTGGCGCTTGGAACGGTCTTGAGAGTCGTCAGAGGAGGAAGAATGAGGGTGCTTGCGACGGGAGTCGGGATAATCGTTGGCTATGATGGAGAAGGAATGCACCCTAGGGTTTGGAGTCTAAATTAGGGTCAGCATTAGGAATTGGACACGGGAAAACTCTCGGGGACTCTACTTGAACGATTGGTCGAAGATGAGTCGGGAAGTTGTTCGCTCGGTTTTTTGGGGTCTTGGCCCTTGGGGGAACAATTTTTACCTTTTTATTGAAAAAACGTAAAATTTTATACCAGAATGAATTTTTTAGTACAAAATTCTGGTATGAATTTCTAGTATGTTTTTTCTAGTATGAATTTTCTGATATGAATATTCTGGTATGAGGTTTCTAGTATGAATTTTTGGTATGAATTTTCAGTTATGCTTTTTTTAGTATGGATTTTTGGTATGAATTTTCTGTTATGTCTTTTTCTGGTATGGATTTTTGGTATGAACTTTTGGTATGAAATTTATACCAGAAAATAAAAAAATAAAAAGGGAAAAATAAAACAAAAAAAACCAACAATTCCTTTTACGTAACAAAGGAAAAGAAAATTCATGTTTGTTTCTTTTTTTTTTAAATAGAGGGGTTAATTATTTTTATCTACTATTAATGAAAGTGGTAAAAATTAAAGGTATACAAACCAAAAAAAATAGAAAAAAGCCTACTTGACCAAAAAATTTCATGTTTTTTCTCTTTGGCATGTTTAATTTTTCTTACCATTACATTGTTTTATAAACGAATACATAATATGTAGTGAAAATGAATTGAATCCAAAAATACACTAAGGGTCCGTTTGGTTCCAACTCCGGAAACGAAAACGGAATGGAAACGAATTTAGTCCATATTGGTATTCTTATTCATGAAATATTTATGTAGGGAAAGGAAACCCCGGAACCATAACAAAACTTACCCAGACAGAGAATCGGATTTTATGGAATCATTCCTTGTGATTTGATGCAAAATGCACCTACTCCTCCACATTTTTGTTTCCCTATATGGTATCAAAAGTAATCAAATACTACTCCAATTACTTCAAACCATAAGGAATGATTCCAAAAAATTTCATGAATAAGGGTATACGTATGGACTAAATTTGTTTCCATTCTGTTTCCGATTCCAAAATTAAAACCAAACGGACCCTAAATGTGTTATATCTATAACCATCACCAATCCATCAAAAACTGAAGCTGAGGCTCGTATTGCTCCATTGTAAGTTTTCACAATATTTGGATAATGTTTTAAGGACATGGTATGCAAATACCGAAACTACAAAAATGTGTAATTTTTGTAAATTCAATTTAAATTTTGCTTTGTATTCATGTGATTATAAGTTAATATTTATACTTGAGTGACATCAAGTGGAGGAATGACAAGTAGATTGAGACAAGTGACCAAATGATATGTATTCATCTATGACAATACGAAATTTATATAAGTAACATTTTAAATTAATACATTCTAACAATTTAGACGAACATAATATTTAATTAAATGTAAAAGTTATACCAAAAACGTATCAAAATTTTATGAATATGGTTATATATTATGTTAAAAAGGGTTGAGATGTTCGGAACTTGATTAACCAAAAGTTGAACCAAACTCGTACCAACATGGTTCTTTCCCTTGATTCACATGTATATTTTTCTTCCTATAGGATTTTTTTCTTGATGTCATTATATTGTTTTGTCTTGATCAACAAGGTTTTTAACACGATTTTGTCCTTCTCGTGTGTGCACCTCCTCTCCACTACCATTGTCTTCAATACAACAGATAATGTGTCTCCGGTAAACCTTACCAATGTTGCTCAAATCATGGAACATGAGTCATTGCTTTTCCTTTGCCGAAACTTTGCCTAAATTCGCAAGTCATTAAATGTAGACATGACCTCGTTGTATAAACCTCTTCAATCATCGCAAATCATGTGAAGGGTTCAAGGCTCGTTCTCGCACCTTTGATAGTTTTTTTATTTATGCAACATGAACATATACCTACTATTATAATCTTTTAATTTTATAATAATAGGTGAAATTTTTTTTAAAAGTTTTTCTTTAAAAACTCAACCAACGAAAATGGTCTATATCAAGGACACACCCACTCCAAAAGAGCCGTTGAATATCCATAGCTATTGACAGCAAGAGAATCCATAGTTTCCTTCCACTATCATTAGAATATTCATACAATTTTCTTTTCCTTATTAAGTTATATCTTATTAGCTTAATTATCACTAATCTCTATGTATATATAGCCTGTAAACAGAAGTGATTAAACACGTAATATACATATAACACTACATTCATCTTCTGTCTTCTGATCTGCATATTCAATTTCTCCATATGGTATCAGAGCGAAGTCTCTAAAACCAATCCAAAACTGGTATTCATATTCTCTCCATGGCCAACGACGGTGACGTTTCTCCCAAATTCGATGGAACCAAAAACGGATCCAACAAGGATGATGGGTTGACCGCTCCAAATGTTGCAGAACCATGGGAGAAGAACAATCATCCCCTCTATCTTCACCATTCGGATCAACCAAGTACTATACTGGTGACACAAGTGTTGGAAGAAGATAACTACACTACATGGGCAACATCCATGAGCATGGCTTTAACCATCAAGAACAAGCAAGGGCTCATCGATTGAAGCATTCTCAAACCTAGCAACAAACCGACGGAGGAGTTGCAATGGGAAAGATGCAACATGCTCGTAAAGACATGGCTTCTCGGATCCATGTCCAAAGCGATCTCGAGAAGTGTGATTCACATCAAAGAAGCAAGAGGTATATGGCTTGAACTCAAAGAACGTTTCTCCCATATTAATACTGTTGCTTTGTTCAATATAGAAAACGAAATACATGAGTGTCAACAAGGGACCGATTCAGTGACGGCATACTTCAACAAACTCAAAGGTCTTTGGGACGAGAAGGACGCATTAAACGCTCTACCCCCTTGTGAGTGTAAGGCTGCAGGCGAGATGAAAATCTTCATCGAGACCCAAAAGACAATGAAGTTCTTAATGGGACTCAATGAAGGTTATGATCAGATTCGAGGAAACGTGATATCCATAGATCCTCTTCCTGGACTGAATTCAGTTTTTGCAATGGTGCATCGCCATGAAAAGCAAGCTGCGGTGTCAGGCTCCAAAGGTCTAGCCAACACGGAGGCTGCGGCATTTGCAACCAAACAAGGTTCTCGCACAGGGAATCCCGGAGGTACTTCTAAATTTTGTGAAAAGTGCAATCTTACTAATCACAATACCAAGAACTGTAGGGCACATTACACATGCACTTATTGCAACGGAAAGGGACACACATTTGACTATTGCCGCAAACGAAAGAAGGCCATTGAAGATGGCCAAGCAGGTGCAAATATCAATTATGCTGCAAACAACTTAGAAGGCAAAGGCATTAGCCAAGGTGAATACAAAAAGATGATGGAATTGCTTGCAAAATACAAACCCGAAGGGACCTCTACCGTAGGGGATCAACCATCCATAAATTTAGTTGGTAACATATCTAACTATGAGGACTTCTCCGGTAAGAATTCATCCTCTTTGCATGATAAATGTGCGGTATGGATTATGGATAGTGGTGGAAGTGACCATATTGTTTGTAATGTTAATCATCTTACACATTATAAAACGGCTTACAATAGATATGTTCGCTTACCCGATGGAAGTACTGCTCTTGTTTCACACATAGGCATAGCACATATCTCTTCCGAGTTTAAATTGCTTAATGTTCTTTGTGTTCCTGAATTTTCCGTCAATCTTATTTCCATTAGCAAACTCGTGTTTGATACCTTTTATATGACGATTTTTCTAAAACGTGTTTGCTTCATTCAGGACCTTCATTCGGGGAGGATGATTGGGACGGGAACTGAAAAGGGGGGCCTATTCTATCTTGATGTGCCAAAGGAAAGCAAGTGTAATGTGTCAACTACGACCAATACTCCTCCATGACATCTTAGGCTCGGACATCCGTCTTCTAAAGTATCATCTCTATTTCCGTTTTTGAAGAATAAAACATACGATGCAAATACATGCTCTATTTGCCCCCTTGCAAAACAAACTCGTATTGTTTTCCCCTTACATACTTCACATACTCATGATTGTTTTGATTTAGTACACATGGACATATGGGGTGGTTATCACATACCATCTTTATCCGGTGCACGCTAATTTCTTACAATAGTAGATGATTTTTCCCGTTTTACTTGGACTTTTCTCATGCATCGCAAATCTGACACACGCAACCTTGTTATTCACTTTGTTAATCTTATTGAAAATCAATTTAGCAAACGGATAAAAATTATTCGCAGTGATAATGGTCCCGAGTTTAAATGCATTGATTTCTTTTCCTCTAAAGGTATTTTACATCAAACTAGTTGTGTAAACACACCACAACAAAACGGTGTCGTTGAACGAAAACATCGTCATTTATTAAATGTTGCTCGTGCGCTCCTTTTTCAATCTAATTTACCAAAATAATTTTGGGGAGATGCCATCTTCACTTCGACGTATTTAATAAATAGGACACCTACACCTCTTTTGAAAAATAAAACTCCTTTTGAAATTCTGTTTATGAAACAACCACAATACTTGCATCTTCGTGTTTTTGGATGTTGTTGTTTTGCTTCTACCCACCCTTTACGTCCTAGTAAATTTGATCCAAGAGCCGTTGAATGTATCTTCATTGGATACCCAACTGGCGTAAAAGGCTATAAACTTTACGACATTAAAGAAAAGAAAGTTTTCATTTCTCGAGATGTCATTTTTCATGAAAATGTTTTCCCATACTCTACCTTGCATGCATCTACCTCGTCCAACACCAACCTACCAATTCCTATCATCCCAACTCCTAATTACCTTGAAGATCATGACAATATAACATCCCACGCTTCCGCCCAACAAATCCCACCTATTGATCATGTACTCCCAACAACACCGTTGAATTCACCTACCACCAACCCACACAACTCCATTCCACCTTGCCTTGACACCACTGAAAACGCACCCCCATACAGCCCACCCGCACGTTCGTGTAGCCCAACAGACGCACAAGCACCTACCACCAACTCAACGGAACATGAACGTACAACTATGCCGCAGCCTGAGCTAGCGCCCACCGATCACCCCACCCTTGACACGGACCTTCCTGCTTTGCCTTTAGTGACACGTCGTTCCTCAAGACCTACCCGAACGTCAAGCACATTACACGACTTTCACATAGAGACAAGGTTGCCATCTCGTTCCGACCCATCATCCTCCTCACATCACGTTAGTAATCATGTTAATTATCCTCTTTCGTCCGTCTTATCCTATGATCGTTTATCTTCTCCTTATCACACTTTTGTTGCTAACATTTCTCTTGAGAGAGAGCCTAGTTCTTATATGCAGGCATCTCGTGACCCGCGATGGCAAGAAGCCATGACCAACGAGATCAAAGCTCTCGAAGCTAACAATACATGGAGCTTGGTCCCTCTTCCTCCTAACAAGAGGCCCATTGGTTGCAAGTGGGTCTATAAAATCAAACACAATCCCGATGGAACGGTTGAAAGATACAAAGCTCGCCTTGTAGCCAAGGGCTATAGTCAAGTCGAAGGGATCGATTATCAGGAAACATTCGCCCCCGTTGCCAAGCTCACTACCGTTCGTGTTCTTCTCGGCTTGACATCAATCAACGGATGGCATTTGCACCAGCTTGACGTCAACAATGCTTTCCTTCATGGCGATTTACTAGAGGATGTTTACATGAAACTACCACAAGGGTACAACCGAAAGGGGGAGACCCGTGTATGCAAACTACACAAGTCTCTTTACGGTCTGAAACAAGCCTCGCGACAATGGTTCATTAAGCTTTCAACAGCCCTCTCATCTGTTGGTTTTCAGCAATCCCTAGCCGACTATTCTTTGTTCTTTCGCCAAAGAAAAGGTACTTTTACGGTTTTATTAATTTACGTTGATGATTGTTCGCTCCAAACGGTGTGTGCAAGCTTTAAATTTATAACCCTAGACTTAAGCTTAAAACAAGGATGCGAACCCGCAGTGTACGGGTCAATCGTAGTAAAAGCAAGAAAATTCCAGGGGTCGATCACAGGGACTCGGTGAAACAGAGTCAATACGGTGTGCTAATGTTAATACTAACCACAAGATCGATTTAACACAATCAAAGATGAATAAGATGTCAAATAAAGCAAACATGCAATTCTAGGGATTAAGACATCTAGTTGTGGTTCCAACTCAAGATCTGTAGATAAGCGGACAAAGCTGAGATTTTTGCGTGGGGAAGGTGTTTCTAAAGTGGAGTAGATCACCGGGTAAGTCTCACTACACACTAATCCCGAACCGTAACTCCTATTACCGGGTAAGTCTCAAGGAATTAAGATAAAGAACTATAACCTCAAACTAACATACCATCTAAGGGAATAGAATCAACCTTTACCGGGTAAGTCTCAGGCTAACTCACAAAGATGGGATGGAAGCACACTCAAACCCCAATAAAGGATAAACCTTTATTACCTACACTTATGATCGTTGGTACACAAACTAAGGAATTACCGGGTAAGTCTCATCCTAAGCTTGCCTTGAACCAGGAAAGGTATAATAAGAATAGGATTTGGCAAACTCTAACACTTAACTCTCAGTTATGGATCAGATAAGTCACCTCGGTCAGCCAGTTTCCACCTCGGCCGAAATGTTCATTGACTGAACGAGGTGCTTAGGGTTAAGGTTAAAGACTCGAACTTTCAGGATCCTACTGGAATCTAAGATTATTCTATCATTGTTTTTCCCACAACCTTCAGCCAATCACCCTAGAATCACACAAGGAAATTAGCCACTCATCATCATTATGAAAGTATTAATTGTAAGGGAAGAAGGTGAATATTTGAACAAAGAAGAATTTAATGAAAAGACTTCAATAACTGAATCAAATATCACAACAAAGCGTTCCTTGGATAACAATCCAAAAAGACAAGACAACAATTGAGGGAATTGAAGACAATCTTACAAAACCCTTCAAAAAGCTATAAAAGCTATGGACTTCTATCTTCCTTCAACCTTCAAAAAGGTTCTTCAACTCTCTCCCAAATTGGAGTACGCGGCTGCTGCGTATTTTTCGGTATAGGCGGATTACTTGCGCTGATAGCGAATGTCGGATTTGTGGAAAATCCAACCCTTTTTATAGGAAAAATAACCCTCCAAAGATAAGAAATCTTAGAAAGATATTATCCCATAAATATAGGTAAAATATATGATTCTGCATATCTCCTTCCTTCCAGAAGCCAAGCCCAAAAATATAAGATCACTTTCCAACTTTAAAAGATCTCAGCCAGGAATAAAATATTCTCGCCGCGTCCTAGGTATTCGCCTCGGTCGAGTCGGCCTCTCTGGATCACCTCGGTCGAGATGAATCTCTGGTCAACCGAGGTGACTCAGAACTGGATGTAGAATCTCTCAAAACTGGTCCAAAGTGAATCTTTAATTCATGGCTATGCTTCCTGGATGTAGCTCCAAATGACTCATGACTCCTTTTGCTCCTTTTTGATGCAAAACGTACCATATTACCTGCAATTACAACGAAACTAGGTGTAGACCTCGATTCTCGCAAAGGTAGATGAAATGGTAGTAAAATCACATAATGTACATACAAACATGCAGATTATGAAAGATAAAACGTCCAAACAAACCCAAAAATATAGACTATAATTCATGCTATCAATGATGTTATACTTGCGGGTAATGATTTACAGGATATCCAAGACACAAAACACTTCCTTGGGAGTCATTTCAAACTCAAGGACATGGGGTCTCTTCGTTTCTTCCTCGACATCGAAGTCGCTCGCTCCCAACGCGGCATCACTCTTTGCCAACGCAAGTACGCTCTAGACATTCTCGATGATGTTGGTTTCCTTGGAGCAAAACCCGCCCGCTGCCCGCTGGATCCTAATACCACCCTATCCTCCACCGAAGGTGAACCTTTGATCGACGCTCCTCAATATCGCCGGCTAGTTGGACGCCTCATTTACCTAACCATCACTCGACCCGATCTCGTTTATGCGGTACATATACTAAGCCAATTCATGGGTCAACCTCGACAACCCCATCTTGACGCCGCTCATCAAGTTGTACGCTACATCAAAGGAACTCCTGGACAAGGGATTTTTTTACCATCTACAGGCCAAACCCATCTCACCGCATATTGCGATGCCGATTGGGCACGATGCCGTGACACTCGCCGCTCCATTACCGGTTATTGTGTCTTTCTTGGAGGGGCACCTATCTCTTGGAAATCTAAGAAGCAAGGTACGGTCTCTCGCTCTAGTGCCGAGGCAGAATATAGGTCCATGGCTAGCACTTGCTCCGAACTTACTTGGCTCCGCTCTCTGCTCCTTGATCTCCAAGTATCTCATCCCCAACCAGCGACACTATATTGCGACAATAAAGCTGCTATCCACATTGCCTCAAATCCTGTATTTCATGAGCGAACGAAGCATATCGAGATTGATTGCCATGTCATTCGTGAAAAGGTTCAACGAGGTTAAATTCGGATGCTTCACGTTCGCACCAACGATCAACCTGCCGACTTGTTCACCAAACCTGTTGCTCATCATCAATTTTATAATCTTCTCTCCAAGTTGAGTGTCATCAACATCCACTCCAACTTGAGGGGGAGTATCAAGGACACACCCACTCCAAAAGAGCCGTTGAATATCCATAGCTATTGACAGCAAGAGAATCCATAGTTTCCTTCCACTATCATTAGAATATTCATACATTTTTCTTTTCCTTATTAAGTTATATCTTATTAGCTTAATTATCACTAATCTCTATGTATATATAGCCTGTAAACAGAAGTGATTAAACACGTAATATACATATAACAGTACATTCATCTTCTGTCTTCTGATCTGCATATTCAATTTCTCCATAGTCTAAAAGATCTTCTTAAACCTATAATCTAAAAATATCATTTATACAAAATATGAGTCGTTATAGCCCATAAACTCAAAATTCATACACTCATATTTCAACTCGATCATTTCTGTACAATGTTTTTTATGAACCTAGAATAAAAAAATATCTGTTATACAAATCACAATTTTACAATGGATTTTTCCTCTTGGTGCCATCAAGGTTTAGACTTTTTCTCTTGATAATCACTAAGTTTTAAAATTCCTCTTGATGCCCTCAAAGTTTCATTTGTTTCCTCTTTATACCCATTCTTAATATATTACATTAAAATTTATTATAAAATAATATAAAAAAACTAAAAAAATAAATTTAAAATAGATTATGACCTCATTAAATTTAATTAATAAATTTATAATATAAATAGTTTATATATATATTTTTATTTTTTAAAATAAATATATTTTTATTTTTGAATTAAAATATTTTTTTTTACTTTTTAGTTTTGATTTAAAATATATATATATATATATATATATATATATATATATATATATATATATAATTAAATAAAAAAACATTTTTTTGAAATTTTATTAAGAGTCTAGAGAAATAAAATATAATAAAATTTTATTTATTTTGAATTTAAATTTTATATAACTTATATTAATTCGAATTTTTTTTAAAAATATGTTTTTTTTAATTTTAAGATTATGGAAGTATATATAAAAAGTAATAAATTAACACATAAAAAATAATATTGTTATTTTTAAGTTAAAATAAATTATACAAAATTAACTTCAAAGAAAAAATACTATATGTTTAATTTTCTGGACTCCTAAAAAATTTAATTTTGATTTATTTTAGTTCAAAAATGAGTATTATCTTTATTTTAATTTATTTTTTTAATTAGAAAAATATTTTAAAAAATACTATTATTATAAATTTATTTTTTTATAATGTAATGAGGTCATAATCTATTTAAAAAAAAATTTTCTAATTTTTTTTATTATTTTATAATAAATTTTAATGTAATATATTAAAAATAGGTATAAAGAGAGCCATTGACCCTTATTGAGGACACCAAGAAAAAATTTAAAATTTGATGAATAGCAAGAGAAAAATTCCTTTTTTTTTTTTGATACATAGGTAAGCAATTAGGCGGATCAGTTTCGAGACACCAATCGGCCTAAAGCATCCAAATGGATGAGGTGACGAACATCTTCAGGGATCGCATTGACTTCTAACTTGACCAGGTGTCCGTGCATAGCAATCCTGTCCGCAACCCTGTTGACTTCCCTGTAAACATGCTGAATCCTAGAATACGAGAAACTTGAGATAAGATATGAAATATCATTAATAATCAAGTCAAGTTCCCATGGAGGTTTCCAAACTTGTTTAACCGAGTTGATTAGAACCAAATTATCCCCCTCAATATCGATCATTGGAAAACCTTTCTCTCTTGCCTTTTGTAGGCCCATTCGTAACGCAATTGCTTCTGCTTCCAACACAGACTCTGCGTTACATGTACCGCTACCCAATGCAATTGGAACGGCATTATGATCTCTGATGATAAAACCAAAGGAGAACTGGTTTGTATCACGCTGAGATGCATCAAAATTAAGTTTGTTACTCCCTTCTACAGGTCTTTCCCATTTCAAATTTTTCTTCTTTCTTCGTGCCTTTTTACTTCCTGTACTAATATTCTTTAGATTCTTATTCGCTTGGTACCACACCTCTAATTGGTTTAAAGCTTGTGCTTTAAAACTCTGTGGGATTTTAGTTTTGTTGAAAATGAATTGGATCCTAGCCATCCACAAGTACCACCAAATGGTGACCAGTAGATTAAACTCAAATGTTGACAGTTTCTCTTTGAGGTCACCAAGTGCCTCTGTAATATCCTTACTATCAATGTCACAATTCTTTATAATGGTTGTAATGTTACACTCGTCAATAGCCATTTCCAAAGCAGGGCACTGAAAAAAGAGGTGCTTTGCACTTTCTGTGTGATGATTACATAGTTCACAATTCATAACAACAGGAACTTTTTGTCTATCGAAGTTCTGTTTTGTTGGGAGGCCGTCTAAAGCTAATTTCCATATAAAATTTTTAATTTTCGGCATGACATCCATTTTCCATATCCAAGTTTTATCCATTGTGACTCCCATTTTTTCTTTTTGGATTAACTCCATAGCTGATTTCGTTGAATACCATCCATCTTCGTTCCCGGCCCAATATAATCTATCCTTGATATCATTAATAGGAAGGTTATATTTTTTTATTCTGTCGATAATATCTTTAGGCAAAAATTTATTTAGTTGGTCTAACAATTGGTGATTCCAAGTCTTGTTACTAATAAACTTTGAAACACATTCCATCGGGTTATCCAAATTTGTATCATTTGCTAGTTCAGTGAGTGGTTTTTCCGTTAGCCATTTATCCTTCCAGAATCTTATAGTGTTTCCATCCCCAACTCTCCATCGGAGTCCTTTATCTAGATCTTTTCTAATTTTAATTAATTTTTTCAATTGCCATGAGGTATTCGATCCACATTGATAGTTCCATAGACAGTTTCCTTTAAGGTATTTTTCATTAACAATTTTAACCCAGATGTTTTCCGGTTCTGCCATTATTTTCCATAGAAGTTTCATTTGTAATGCTTTATTCATATCCTCTGATTTTCTAATACCGGTTCCTCCTAATGATCTTGGTTTACATATTTTGTCCCAACTAATCAATGGGTGAAAATTGGGTCCTTTATTCCAAAAGAAAAGTCTATTAAGTTTGTCTAGTTCATTGTGAATACTTGTAGGTAACATAAATGCCTGCATTAAGTAACTTGGTTTGGCATTAAGATTGGCTTTAATTAATGTTATCCTTCCTTCTTGAGAGAGGGTCGATGCCTTCCATCTTGTTAGTTGTTGTTTGGTTTTCATAATTACGGAGTTGAAAATCTCTCTATTAACCCTTCCATTAATAATAGGGCATCCGAGGTATTGTTCGAGGCTAGTACTACTATTTATTCCCAAATGAGCCTGAATGCGTCTTTTGGTACTTTGGTCCATGTTAACAGTAGTTTGGAAAGCCGATTTATTAAAGTTAATAACTTGTCCTGAAATATCACAATAGTCATGTAGGACTGAAAGAATTTTGTTGCTGGCTTGTGTAGTTGTTTTAGTAAATATTATAATGTCATTGGCAAAAGCCAAGAAAGGTATTCTAGTTCCATTTTTTGTAATCGGAAACCCAATCGATTTAGGATTTTCATCAGATATTTTCTGAATGTTTTTAGAAAGTACCTCTGCACATATGTTAAACAACATAGGTGAAAGAGGGTCACCTTGCCGGAGGCCACGTTGTGGACAAAATATGTTGGTGGGTGAATCATTAATCAAAATTGAGAAAGAGGTCGTTGAGATACACTCCTGAATCCACTTTCTAAAATTTTCCCCGAAACCTAATTTTTGTAAACCTTAGAGGACATCAACAGAAAAAATACTTTTATAATTAATTAAGTTACCCAATAAGGGTAAATGGCCCTATTGAGAATACTCAGGTTAACAGGGGCAATATAGTCAAGACAAGAAAGAATAGCCTTTACGCTTCCACTAACGAGTTTCCTGGCTCGTGTTGTGACTTTGTGAGTTCGTTTAATAGGCAACTATTTTCACATGGACGAACACAAACTATTTTTTCTTCTCTCTCGATCTTCAGCATAATCCCCATCACGATTGATTTTCTTTTACTTTACTCTTAATTTGGGCTAAATTCAGATCCAAATCCATATTCCTCACAAAAATGGAATAAAATTTCATTTAAGTTTACCTCCTTCCCGTCCATGGATTCAGATTTTCAACAGCAACAGTACAGTCACCATTTCCAGGGTCTTCCAAAGCAACAAATGAACTCCGGCAATGGAGGTCTCACCCGTTATCGATCCGCTCCGAGTTCTTACTTCTCCTCCTTCATCGACTCCGCCGAAAACTCCTCCATCGCCGGAGAATTTTCTCCCTCGCAGCCTCGGCCTCTAAGCCCTGAAACACAGTCCATACTTGCCCGATTCATGGAGAACGTCGGCGATGATGGAGGCTCCGGGTCAAATTCGCGGCCAAATAAGCTTTACGACATCCCGGAGAACTCGCCTGTGGTTCAGCCTCAGTTCACGGGGTCGGTGAAGCAGGAAACAGAGCAGATGAATTACCAGAGAAACCAGACAAATAGCAATTCAATTGGAACCGATTTTAGGGTTTCGAGCTCCGTCGGTGTGGACTTTTCGTCTTCACAGATGAAGATGCACATAGGAAGTAGCGGTAAAAGTAACTCGAATCTAGTCCGCCATAGAAGCTCTCCTGCCGGACTCTTCGACGACATTATTATTGAAGACGGTAACCATTTTACTTTCTTAATTGACCGTCACTAGATTCAGATTAACGACTTTACTCTTCCAATTTCAGATCTATATCCATTATCCGGTTCGTAAAGTAGATGAAAATGCAGGTTATCTAGTCAACAGAGAAACCGGAACCGGAAACTACGGATCTCGCGGTAGCGCCAGGAGCAACAATCAGATAAACTTCTCGACCGGAGAGAATCGATCGGTATCCGGAAACTCGGAGGGTGTTTCCGGCAGCCAGAACGATGGATTCATGACCGGATTCGCAGTCGGGGCATGGGAGACCGACGAGGACTTTAACTCGCCAGAAAACCAGGTAGGCGGTTAGGTTAGTCAATCGATTGAATTCGTGTTGTGCAAGTCAAATCATAGTTTGGTGTTGAATGAAACAGAATAGAGAAGGAAGAAATAGACCTCCAGGATTGCTCGCTCATCATCTAAGCTTGCCAAAGGCATCAATTGAGAAATTGCTTGAATTCCAGGAGACAGTGCCTTGCAAGCTAAGAGCCAAGCGCGGTTTCGCTACCCACCCTCGTAGCATCGCCGAAAGGGTAAGGAGAACCAAGATCAGTGAAAGAATGAGGAAGCTCCAAGATCTGGTGCCAAATATGGATAAGGTACACATACTTGCTTGTTTGAACTCAGGGCTCATCAAAGTATATCTCATTTTGTTGTTCTTTCTGTTTTGCAGCAAACAAACACAGCAGATATGTTAGATTTGGCTGTTGATTACATCAAAGAGCTTCAGGAACAAGTTATGGTCAGTGTCCTCTGTCCTCTATTATTTCCTCTTTCTGGGAAGGCACTCTCCAGTTTATGGGAAAAACTCTAATTGTTGGTAGACATGAGTTCGGTTTTGGCCGTCGAACCGGCGAACTGCCAGTTTGGGTAAACCGACCGTTTAGGTTTTCTTTCCGCTAGTTTGTCGGTTTAGGAAAAAAAACATAAATCGACAGTTTAACCGCCGATTTGATTAGTTTTCTTAATTTTTTATTTTAAAGGACCAAACCAGCGATCTGGTTCAATGGTCCATAAACCTAAATCGACGGTCCATAAACCTACTGATTGGATTAAACTTTTTCTCTTCCTATATTTTTTTAAATTTACTATTTTTATAAAAGATATTTCTTTAAATTTGACCTAAATTACCTCTAATATTTTTCTACTCTTATCAATGTAAATTCAGAATAACGGATAACATTACTTGATTTTCTCGTTCTTTACAAAATGAACGATTTAAAGCTTGTATCATCTATAAGCTAACATTTGAAAAATAAATAATAATTTACTATTTTCTTAATAGTAATTTTGTTGTCAAGATCTCTAAATACTAATTTATACATAATGAATGAAAGAATATATATCACAAAAATTACAAGGTTCAAAAATCATTCATAAATAAAAAAGACTCTCCTATATAATATGAAAAGGTCAAAAATACATGATAATATTTAAATATATATATATTTTTTCCGATTTCTTAAATCCAAAAAGCACCCATTTTATACTCCCAAAACTCTGCAAACCCCAACTTTTGATTGGCTATATTTGAACATTGAAAGTGATACCCCGCAAACCCCACGCAACGCTGGCTTTATCAAAAATAAATTATAATAATTGTGACAACGTTGGCTGCCTCATACTTTGTGATTACTTTACTAATCAAGATTTAACTATCTTTGAGATAAGATTGTTTATACTTAACTCTTGATTATTATAATTAAGCACTGAGCTTATGAATGTATTTCAGGCACTAACGGACAAGCGAGACAAATGTAGCTGTACAAGCTGACGCCCGGCATTGGGGCGCAAATGAGATGAAACGTCTATTAGACTATGTTGCACGGAAACGGAAACGGAGACGAAACGACGTCTTAGGAGATGAAATTAGACTATTTGTTGAGATGTGGTATTAGATTGGGCCTTGAAATGGAATTTGTATAGATTATTTGTGATTCACATCTTAAGTACTGTTGTTAAGGGTTTTTTAATTAATAAAGATCTCTCACAGTTGTGTGGATCATTTAGCCTGATGGAATTAGACTTTTGTATCTTTAGAATTTTCATTTCGATGATGAAATTAAAGAGAATTCATATCAGAATAAGAATACGAATCATTTAGCCTGATGGATCAAAATCAAGATTCCAAGTTTCATGTCATGAAGGTCATAAAGATATGCTTATCTCGAATCAACGAAAATACAAGGGACAAGGATATTTCTTATTATGTCCATAGATATTTAAATTTTTTATTAAAGTAAAAACTTTTTAGAATAATATCAACGGTATCGATCGAGAATAATATAGAAATTAGTCATGGGAACTTACTCAACTGCTGTGATTTAGTGGCATGCATGACGGCAGCAGGATTTTAAAAGGGGGGGCGAAATTTTATTTTCGATAAATATATTTATGAAAATAAAATAGCGATAAAAACAAAGTCAATATGTTATCTACTTACAATAAACAAAAATACAAAAAACAAAACATTACACTTAAAGGCGTGATCGTGAACCGCGCCTATAAATTTTTTTTAAAAAAAATAGATGTCCTATATGCACGTCTATAACCGCGCCTCTTTAGTTTTTTTTCCTTTAAAAAACGTTACACTATAGCCGCGGTCTAGGAACGGACCTCTATTTGTGTTTTTATTATCTTTATTTCAAGGGTTTGATAATTTATAGGACCGCGCCTATAAATTATCTACTTCAAACAACAAATTTCGTGCATTTTGGTGAATTATTTCACTCCGAGCCTAAAACGGGAAATTCTTTTGAAGTTTCGTTTACTTCGGCGAAAGATCCAAAACAACATTTAAATATAACACAATAGTTATATTTAAAAAATTAATAAATCGTACAAAAATTTTTTATAAACGAGAAACCACAACCCATTTTAAAACGATTTTTTTACAAACAAAAAAAAAAAAAAAATTTTGTTTTTTTTGGAGGGTGGGGCGGCTGCCCCACCCAAGGGCCGCCCCTGCATGCATGCATACACCCTTACATTTTTAAGTGAATTTATGTACATAGGTAATAAATATTACCCTAAAATTACCTTTTTTTTATTTTTACCCTTATATGCACATTTGGCTCTTATTTGCTCACTATTGATAACCCTTATCTACGCGTGAAATTTAAAGCAAATAAGATAAATGTTGATGCAGGTCGATCGAGCATTGGACCGTCATCCGACCTCTTAGACCAAAAGTGTGAGCATCGTCCAAAATTTCTCCGGGATTTTGCTAGTAACAACAGGAGGCCATTTTCCGGGTCTAGTGCAGAAGTGGGATAGGGTTATCGTACGACGTGGGTCCTAGTCGATCGCTCTGCACTTTCTCCCAATGTTCTTCTCTTCACCCTCGGATTTCAGTCGACTTCGTCTTGACCTTGGCTTCATTGACCGCAAAGAAGCTCTTAGTGTGTATGTCCTAACCGCAAAGAAGCTCTTAGTGTGTATGAGGGCATTCAGTTATAGATGTATTATTTGTGCTCTTTAAATGCCTATTATGCGAGCAATTACATAAACCAATTGGTAGATCTCCAAAATAGAAAAATAAGAAAAATCGACCAAAAGGATACGTTCATTAAGCTCCAAAGGATAAATAATGAAATAGAATGATTGTGGTAAAAGACGCTAATTGGCGTGCTATTAGTATGTTTTCGTGATCTTGGCCTTGAAATTCTTATATTAATCTTTGATACATCTAAAACCTTGTTACTTGGAAAGTCCTTTTTTGAATCAAGCAACAAACAATATTTCCCCCTCCCTTATTACTACTATTTTTGCCTCGACGTTTCTATACCGGTCGGCCAACCAATTTTGTTTTCTTTTTATTATTTATTGGTTTCATTACTAATTTGTCAAACCATTTCATTGCTTTCTTTGAGTTCGATTCTGACTCTATTACTACAATCAGATCTTGTAATATTTGCAAGATAATGTTCATGTTTCACCCCTCATTAAAATAACATGAGCATCAGAGTACGAATGTCATCTATAACTGTAACACCCCAAGTTACGGGAACTACAATCGCTACGGGCTAGGACCGCACAATGGTGCCGACCCTCAGAGTAGCAACAACAAATGAATCTTACAACAAGGCACAAACGAATGAAAACCAAAACTCAATATAAAACCAACGGTTTAAACAAAAGAAAGTGTAAAAGACTCGCAACCGAGTTCAAAACAAAGGGAAACAACAAAAGAACATAAACCCGATCCCGTCCTATAATGTACGGGAACCCCGGATGACCACACCATCCGGATCACTCAGCAACATCCTGAACCTGCGGAACATCTACAACGATGGTATAAACTGTTAGCTAACATTCTAGATACTAGCAAGAGCGTAAAGGCACAAACACACATAAGGTAACGAAAACACATAGCATGCTTGCACACAACCGGTTATTATCTTCATTAAGGTTATTCATTACTAATTCAACTTTTGTTGTCACACGAGAATCTCCCGAAGCTCGCCTCCGCTTCCGTCTACTAATAGGAATAAATCAGTACTATCCGTTACCTACGGCTCTGGGTTGCAAGAGCACATTCTAGTCTCCTATAGAACTAGACAAGTGGTCACCGCCCGATTATAATACACTTGGGACAATTAAGGGTAATAAAGGGTGAATCCTATGCCGGTTATCCGTTATAACAATAATAAACAACACAAGCAAGCCAATACAATCCAGCTAATATGCGGAATGAAGCTAAGTAAGTCCAAGAGACTTACCTCACTCGAAGGTAATCAAACTCAGGAACAACTCAGTTTCCCTCAGGAAAGCAGCAAGGAAAGCCTGTTCACACAAGCATCACGAATCAGGAATGAAACGGTTGCTAGAAGTCTATAACTTCTAGTCTCAATGATCTCTAAGAGATCTCCACAAGCTAAGGGCTCAACCTTAGTCTAACAGCATACTCAGGGAACAAGAAAAGCAAGGAAGGAAGCAAATCACCAAAGACGTGAGTTATTGTAGAGGAAACCGTAGGGGCGGCTGGATAGGGTGCAGGGCGGCAACACGCAGGGGCGGGGATGTGCAGGCGCGGGGGAGGCTGCATGACAGAAGGCGCTGTCGGGCTTCTCTTCGACAGAACTCATAGCAAGGGAAACCAAAGCTCGATCCTTTGACTCCAACACGCCAAGACTCAACTCCAAAGAGCCTGAGAACAACGATACATCAACAACGAGCAGCCAACAAGAATCAAGGTTCAAACTTGATTCTTGGAGAAGAAGAAAAGGAGAGAAGAAGAAGAAGAAGAAGAAGAAGAAGAAGAAGAAGAAAAAGAAAACGAACAGAAAGAAGGAAGCATGTTGTAGTACATGAACGTAAGGAAGAATAGAGAATGATGAACTTACACGTTCAGCAAGATCACAGGAAGCAAGGGAACGGCTGCAGCTCTCAAGGTTGAAGACAAATGCAAGAAACGGGAAATAGGAGGAAAAGGCGGGAATATATACAGAAGGGATGAAAAGATAGAAGGAAGGACGTCTAGGGTTTAGAAGAAGACAAGGAAACCGGCCCATAAGATAGAAGATCGGATCTTCTATTATGGAAAGAAGATAAAACGAACGAAAATAGATCAGGCGCGATCTGTTGCGAATCCGCAGAGGTGGATCATCTCAGCCGCAGGGGCGGCCTTCTTCACCGCGGGGACGGTGAAGGCAAAACTGGGGTCTTACATCAGATCCCCCTAAAAAGAAGTTTCGTCCCAAAACTTGCAAAAGCCCAACGATCGCAACAACACACAGAAACAGAACTCAACTCATATATTCCCACTCGGGCACGTAACTCAAACATCACACAAAAGCGTACACAACGCAACAAAGGCAAAACTGGAACAAAACGACTACGCTAACGGTGCATCCAACTCGATGTAAAACTCCGGATAGTTCCTCTGGATACTACTCTCTGTCTCCCAAGTCGCCTCATCAGCTCCTCGCATCGACCACTGAATCTTCATCACTGGTATGTCCTTCGAACGCAAGCGTCTCGTACTACGCTCTAAGACAGCCACCGGGTGCACAACAAGTGTGTGGTCTGGCTCGATCACTAGGTCCTCATGGCTGACAATGTGTCTCGGGTCTGGGATGTACTCCCGTAACTGAGACACATGGAAGACCGGGTGAACACCCTCGAGTCTCGGTGGCAAAGCTAGTCTATATGCTGCCTCTCCAACTCGCTGAAGAATCTCGAATGGTCCAACATATCTGGGGCGCAGCTTTCCCTTGACTCCGAAACGTCTGACGCCTCGTGTCGGGGATACTCTCAGCCAAACCTGAGCTCCAACTCTAAACTCTAGAGGTTTGCGCCTCTTATCTGCATAAAACTTCTGTAGACTATGCGCTGCCAACATCCGCTTGCGGATTACTTCTACTCGAGCCATGTCATCATGTATCTGTTCAGGTGCTACTCCACTAGCATTACTCGGCTCATCCCAACACAACGGTGTACGACATCTCTGTCCGTATAAAGTCTCATAAGGAGCCATCCTGATCGATGCGTGCCAACTGTTGTTGTACGAAAACTCCACTAAGGGAAGGTGATATTGCCACACCTGTCCCCAGTCGAACACTTAGGCTCTCAACATGTCCTCCAGAGTCTGGATGGTCCGCTCGGACTAACCATCGGTCTGAGGATGATAAGTAGTCGTGAATTGCAGACTCGTACATAGGGCGGCATGAACCTACTGCTAGAATCTGGATGTGAACCGTCCGTCTCTGTTAGAGACTATAGTCCTAGGTACTCCATGAATTCTCACTATCTGTCTGGTGAACTCCTCTGCCAACAGACTCACCGGCCACGTCTCCTTGATCGGAATGAAACGTGTGGTCTTTGTCAGTCGATCTACTATGACCCAGATAGCCTCAAAACCATGAATCGATCTCAAACCGGTCACTAAATCCATAGAGATATCTTCCCACTTCCATTGAGGAACAGGAAGTGGGTGTAGCTCGCCTCCTGGTCTATTATGCTCGATCTTGACCTGTTGACAGGTCGCACACTGAGCTACATATTTCGTGACATCTGGCTTCAGACCTCCCTACCAGAAAGAGCGTCTGATATCCTGATACATCTTACTCGCGCCAGGATGCACTGAGTAAGGTGAAGAGTGAGCCTCCTGAAGGATCCCCTATCTCAACTCTCGATCTGAAGGCACACAAACACGCTCCTAGCGTCTCAAAACTCTATCATCACCAACTGCAAATTGTGGCGTCTCGCCTCGAGACATCTGGTTTCGGATCTGCGTCAAAGCTGGACAACTCTCCTGCTTCTGTCGGATTACGGCCAACAGATCAGATACTATCTCCAAGGTGGACAACTGGTTGTCGGAATCCGGGAAGTGAATATCCATCTCTAGCCACACCAAATCTCGCTGTAACTGTGGCTGAGTTGTCAGCCTAGCGATAGCCATCTCCCGGGGAGTCTTCCTACTAAGGGCATCAACTACCACGCTAGCCTTCCTCGGGTGATATAAGATCTCAAGGTCAAAGTCCTTGATCAACTCCAACCATCTACGCTGGCGGTTATTCAACTCCTACTGAGTGAATATGTATTTCAGAGTCTTATGGTCGGTGAATATTTGACAAGTAGCTCCGTACAAATAATGCTTCCAAATCTTCAAAGCATGAACAACAACAGCCAACTCAAGATCATGGGTAGGGTAATTCTCCTCGTACGTCTTCAGTTGTCTAGACGCGTAAACAATCACCTTACTCCTCTACATCAAAACACATCCAAAGCCCAACTTGGATGCATCGCTGTAAACCACAAAGTCCTCAATACCCTCTGGCTGAGCTAAGATAGGAGCAGAGGTCAACCTCTTCTTCAGCTCCTCGAAGCTTTGCAGGCACGGCTCGGGCCATACGAACCTCGTAGACTTCCGCAACAAGGAAGTGAGCGGTCGGGCGATAACTGAAAAGCCCTCAACAAAACGCCGGTAGTAGTCCGCCAATCCTAAGAAGTTGTGTACCTCCTTGACCTTATTAGGAGGCGGCCAAGAAGCTACTAACTCAATCTTTGCCGGAACTACCTTGATCCCTTCAGCTGAAACGATGTGACCAAGGAATGCTACCTCGGACATTCAAAACTCGCACTTAGAGAGCTTGACGTAAAGCTCTCGATCCCGTAAGACCTGAAGAACGATCCTCAAGTTTTCTACATGCTCTTCTCTGTTGCGAGAGTAAACTAGAAGGTCGTCTATGAAGACAACTACAAACTGGTCTAGAAAGTCGATGAAGATGTTGTTCATCAACTCCATGAAGACTGGGGGCGCATTTGTGAGCCCGAATGACATCACTACAAACTCGGTAGTCGATACATAACCCTCAGCTGGTGATATCCATATATGGTCCGAAATGCCGTCTTGGCTACGTCCTGCTCTCTCGCCCTCAGCTGGTGATATCCAGATCTCAAATCGATCCTCTAAAACACTGAAACTTCATGCAGCTGATCCAAAAGATCGAGGATACGGGGTAATGGGTACTTGTTCTTGATCGTCACCTTGTTCAACTCTCGGTAGTCGATACATAACCTCATTGACCCGTCTTTCTTCCTGACGAAAAGAACTGGTGCGCCCCAAGGAGATACACTAGGGCGGATGAAGCCCTTCTCTACTAACTCCTCGAGCTGCTTCTTCAACTCAAGCATCTCGATGGGCGTCATACGATAAGGAGCCTTACAGATCGATCTCGTATCGGGCTCTAGCTTAATGCCAAAGTCTACACTCCTCTGAGGAGGTAAACCTGATGGCAATCCAAAGACGTCAACAAACTCGCAAGCTACTGGAATCTCCTCCAAATCCGGACTCGTAACATCCTTCGTGGCATAGCACCAAAAAGCCTCGCAACCCTGACTGATAAGTCTTGCAGCTCGCACTGTACTGATGACTATACTAGTCTTCCCAAGATCTCATCCTCGGAAGATCTCAACATGGCCTGTATATGTAGTTATTGTCACTGTCCTCTTGCCGATGTTCAGAACTGCTCGATGTCGATCCATCCAATCCATACCCAAAATAACTTCTTAATGTACTAAGTACATGACAAAGAAGTCAGCTGGCCAATCGCGACCTCCCAATCTAATAGGGCAATCGCGAACCTCTCGTGTACCTCGAATCTTACCCCCATCAGGTAATCCTATAAAGAAGGATCAACCTTCTACAATAACTAAGGTCAATCTATCTACACATGCATCAAATATAAAAGAATGCGTAGCACCGGTATCGAAAAGAACTCTGACTAGGAAAACTATTAATATGAATGGTACATGTGGCTGTTGGCGTTGTTGGCTCTACAACACTCCTCAGCTCAAACACTCTGGATGATGCAGCTCTGGTGTCTGCAGATCCACCAACACTTCCTCTACCTCTCCCTTGTCCTGGAGTGGAACCCTGAGGAGCGGTAGAACCAGAAACTCTCTACTACTACTGCTAATACTGAGATCTTTGTCCTCCTCCAACAACACTAGCGGGAGAAGAACTTTGCTGAGATAACGCCTTGCCCTGGCGGCAAAACGCAACTTTGTGTCCTGGCTTGCCACACGTAAAGCAAGTTACTGTTGATTTCTTGCTATAGGCTCGGATCTATCCTGCACCTCTGCAATTATGACACTGTCGTCCTTTGTAAGAATTCTGCTGGAAACCAGAACGTCCCGGCGTCTGACTATGCCCAAACCCAGCTGCTCTAACTCCAGCACTGGCTGATCCAGTCTTCTGTCTCTTCTCAGGACCTCCTGTTTGAGAAGCTCTCCTCTGACCCGGTCGGTCTCTCTCATAAGAAAAAACTCTAGCCTGATTGTCCGTCAAAGAATCACAACGGAAACCAACAAGATAAGAGCGTGTAGACTCTCTCAACCTCCGAGAGAAAAGGTAAACATGTTGATCCTCAGGTGGTGCAGACGGACCCAATAAAGACAACTCATCCTGAAACTTGCTGATGATCTCAACAATAGGAAAATTCTCGAATCCAGCCTCAAGGAAATCTTGAAGACGGTTTCTCCTCATAGCTGCAGGGCAGTAGCGATCCCTGATCACCGTCTTCATCTGCTCATAATTGGTGACCTTACTGCGAACGGTCCTCCACCAAGAATGAGCCTGATCCTTTAGTAGCATATGTGCTATGTTGACTCGACGTCCATCTGGGCAACCGATAGCCTCCATAGCTCAATCCAACTTTCCTAGCCACTACTCCACCTCCAATCCAGTCTTTCTCATGAAAGTGGGAACCTTTTAGCTGATCGAAAGCCTTCAACCAACTATCGGGCTTTGGCTCCTTCGCCTCAGTCGGCGCTCTAACAACCTCAACAACTCTAGTAGGCGTGAAACTCTTTCCGAAGCCTTAACTGATCTCGAATGAACTGGCGGCATTGGTGCTGGTCCTCTAGTCCTGATAGCCTCCTCAACTCTTTGTACTATTCGCGATATGCAAAAGCTCCGACAAACACTCGTGCGGATTCCGTCGATAGCGCTCTTTGTGCTCCGGACCTAGCAGGGGTCTCGTTCCCAGCCTCAGGAACCACACTCTTAGCAACCTCTTCAGCAAACTCATTAGCGATAGGCGGATCAGCAACTGGGGCCTGGCCCCGACCTCTAGCTAGTGGAGATCTTCCTACACGTCCTCGTCCACGGACGGCAGGTGGAAGTGGTGGTCGACCCCTTCCTTTCCCTATAGCAGCGGTAGCTCTAGTGCGTGACATCTGCTATAAGGATATATATATATATATATATATATATATATATATATATATATAAAACTATATATATATAAGGCCACGCTACAGCTAAAGCACAAATCCAAGAAAAAGCACATGTAGAGGCCAACATATAAGAAACTACACTGTTGAGATCCGCGGAGGTAGTGGTGGTCGCCCGTACATCTATCCCATACCGACAAGTTTAAAAACAAAACCCCCTTTTGAAAATGTTAGACCCTTGCGGGTTCTATTTATTTATCCATCCGACCTTTAGAAGATTTCGAGTGTCATTGTTGCCAACCTCGCTCTGATACCATATTGTAACACCCCAAGTTTTGGGAACTCCAAGCGCTATGGGCTAGGACCGCACAATGGGTCCCGACCTTCAGAGTAGCAACAGCAAACGGATCTTACAATAAGGCACAAACGAATGAAAACCAAAACTAAATATAAAACCAAAGGTTTAAACAAAAGAAATTGCAAAAGACTCGCAGCCGAGTTCAAAACAAAGGGAAACAACAAAAGAAGATAAACTCGATCCCGTCCTATAATGTATGGGAACCCCGGCTGACCATCCGGATCACTCAGCAACATCCTAAACCTGCGGAACATCTACAACGACAATATAAACCGTTAGCTAACATTCTAGATACTAGCAAGAGCGTAAAGGCACAAACACACATAAGGTAAAGAAAACACATAGCATGCTTGCACACAACCGGTTATTAACTTCATTAAGGTTATCCATTACTAATTCAACTTCTGTTGTCACACGAGAATCTCCCGAAGCTCGCCTCCGCTTCCGTCTACCAATAGAAATAGATCAGTACTATCCGTTACCTACGGCTCTGGGTTGCAAGAGCACATTCTAGTCTCCTGTAGAACAAGACAAGTGGTCACCGCCCGATTATAATACACTTGGGACAATTAAGGGTAATAAAGGGTGAATCCTATGCCGGTTATCCGTTATAACAATAATAAACAACACAAGCAAGCCAATACAATCTAGCTAATACGCGGAATGAAGCTAAGTAAGTCCAAGAGACTTACCTCACTCGAAGGTAATCAAACTCAGGAACAACTCAGGAACAACTCAGTTTCCTCAAGAAAGGTGCAATGAAAGCCTGTTCACACAAGCATCACGAATCAGGAACGAAACAGTTGCTAGAAGTCTATAACTTCTAGTCTCAATGATCTCTAAGAGATCTTCACAAGCTAAGGGCCCAACCTTAGTCTAACAGCATACTCAGGGATCTTCTAGTCTCTTCGATAGAACTCACAGCAAGGGAAACCAAAGCTCGATCCTTTGACTCCAACACGTCAAGACTCAACTCCAAAGAGCTTGAGAACAACGATACATCAACAACGAGAAGTCAACAAGAATCAAGGTTCAAACTTGATTCTTTGAGAAGAAGAAAAGGAGAGAAGAAGAAGAAAACAAACAGAAAGAAGGAAGCATGCTGCAGTATATGAACATAAGGAAGAACAAAGAATGATGAACTTACACGTTCACCAACATCACAGGGAAGCAAGGGAACGATTGCAACTCTCAGGGTTGAAGACGAATGCAAGAAATGGGAAAAAGGAGAAAAATGCGGGAATATATAGAGAAGGGATGAAAATATAGAAGCAAGGACGTTTAGGGTTTAGAAGAAGATAAAGAAACCGGCCCATAAGATAGAAGATCAGATCTTCTATCTATGAAAAGAAGATAAAATGAACGAAAACAAATCGGGCGCGATCTATCGCGAATCCGCAGGGGCAGATCATCTCAGCCGTAGGGGCGGCCTTCTTCTCCGCGGGGACAGTGAAGACAAAATTGGGGTCTTACAATAACTTTTTCACAACACCCCCTTGTAAATAAAAAAAATTTGATGTCAAGATGAGTATAAAATTGAGATCTTCAAAATTTAACATGAAAATGCACCTCTTTATACCAAAAATCATCAAAAGACTATAAACTACATTTTGATATTCATTTACAAATAAATAATTTTACACTAGTACCAATATAATGAACACATGTTCCATGTTTATATCCTAAATCACAACACTCATAAGTAAAATGAAGTATAATGACTTGTGTATAATACCCATTTCAAAGGTCATGCAGGACTAGGAAGCAAAACACCATATTAATTTACAAAATGACAATATAATAACTTTTCAAGGTACACGAGTAATAAGACTAACCAAAATGTCGTTAGCTTCCAAATGGTGTACGTGATATTGCTCGAACGGCACCATCAATACCAATTTCATTAGTAAGAGTTGCCACCTTTAAAAGATAACTAAGTTCTCGGTCATCATTATGACTATATTTTATATTTGGGAACTCGTTTAGCATACCATACATATACATATTGTAATAAACTGATTGACATGCAAGTGGAGAGACAAAAGAAACTAATATTCTAAATAATATCATCATAAGAGCAAAAATATTCTACAAGGAGTCAACGAAAGCGAAAGAACTATGCCTATCTAAAACAAATAGGCAGTATCGCAAGTTTTTTCGATTGTTTAAGCTTTTTGGATATATTTACCTGTTCGGCGGAGATTATTTTGTAGATTATTGTAGAACTTTGTAATTTTTGAAAGATACATGATATTTGGTATAATAGATTTTTAAAGAGATTAGATTTTTGAAGAGTTTTTTGAAAAGTTTTTTTGGTGGAATTTGGAAAGGTTTTTAGGGTAATTTTTTGGATAGATTATCAAAAATATTTCAATTTTGCCCCTCTTTACATTTTTAACAACTTGTACAGTTTTTGTCCTTTTTGACTTTTTGGTAAATATACTGTGCAAATTTATCCACAAATCTACTTTTACCAAACATCAATTAGGTTATTTGTTAGATTTTCGGAATTTACAAAACTATTTGAAACTCTACTGAAAAATCTACTAAAAAAGCTAAAGTTACTCAAAAAGTTTAAACTACTCAATAATCTCGCTTCACCCATCATACCAGCTTTTTTTTTTAGAGTTTAAAAGAATTTTATAAATTATGAAAATCTAATGAAAAATCTAACACTTGTTTAGTAAATGTAGATTTATGGGTAGAATTTCAAGGTGAATTTACCAAAATTTCAAAAAGGACAAAAGAGTTGAAAATAGTTAAAGTTAACTTTAAGGGGTAAAATTGAAAATACATTCGATAACTATACAAAAAGCTAATGAAAGCTATCATTTAAAACTTTTTAAAATTGGACCAAAAAGTTTCTAAAAAATCTAATAAAAAATCTAATCTATCAAATAAATTTAATGTAAAAAACACCCATTAGCTTTTTTTTTTTTTTTTTCAAAGCTATACAAAAACTTGAATTCATATTCAATAGCCAAAGTTTCTTTCATTAATGAGTTTAGCTGCTTTATTGGTGTATTTGCCTAAATTAGCAGGATCACACAACTCCTTAAGCTGAGATAGTGAGACCAGTCCTAGATAATGGTTAATAATTCATATTCGATAATCACAGTTTCATTCATTAATGAGGCTAAAACTTGATTTCATAAGTTACAGAATTGAACGATTAAAAAAAAGAAATAATATAAATCATCTATAATATCTTGACTAACTAAAAATAAAATAATAATTAATTAAATCATAATAATTAATAATAAATCATCTGATCAAGGTGGTGGACGGGTCAGAAGACGAATCTCTACCGGTGGATAAAACCTGCATGATTTTTAGCATGCAACATGGCGGTGAATTTCAGCCATATTCTAACTTGTTAGGACTTTCGTGCAAACTAAAAGGTTGTAGATATTTGAAAGACCTTTAAAATTAGCACTCGTGAGTTTACTAGTTCCAATCACAACATCACGAATATCAACAACATCACGACTATCAATTTTACCGAGACACTGCACAATTTTCATGGAAAGCTCGATGGGCATATCTCAGATCTCATAAAATCCCAACGAAAAAGCTAAACTCGATGAAAGATCGAGATACCTCTCGTGTTCTCATATCCAATGGTAAGGGAGGATTTAGTGTGCTGATGGAAAATTTAGGGGCATTAGTGATACGAGTAGTTTGGTCTTTAATCTATATCGAAACTAGTTCCGAATCATCTAATTAACACACATGTACAAAAGTTTTTATATAAACCAAAAATTTGAAAACCACTCGTTTATAACTACAACCACAACCGCAACTGCAACCACAACTACACCAACGAATCTGATCTTTGTAAACACACCCTTAGTAAACAATTTATGAAAAATTTTAGCTAGTAAGACATATTTTGTAACTTCTAGACTAACTAGGCCCTTCTATCTTTGGGCTAAATTTTAATTCGAAATAAAAACTAATGATAAGGGTAAAAGCGAAATTTGATACGAAAATAATAAAAGGCTATACGGTTTAATTTTGGTTACATTGTGAAACCCTAACCGTCCACCTCTCTAACCTCCTTGCATGTATTCTTATATTCTCCGCTTGCAGGTTTCCAGAGTCACCCGGCCAATGTCGCCATTGGAACACCACTTCGAGCCACCGCCGGCATGGAACGAAGAGGAGCCGCCAACGTGTAGTCCCAAGAGCCGCCAATATGCAGTCCCAGGAGTCGGCGCCGATGTGCAGTCCCCCAGTGGTCGACGGTTACCAACATCAATCGAGGTTTCCAATGTAGACTAGCATGTGTGATCAAACTGCATCAATTTCGCACACGAGCCCAGATTGACTCGGATCCAATACCGATCCTCCATCTCCAACAGATCCGTAACACTGTCACCTTCGTCTCTCAAGCCAGATCCAGTTCTTCTCCAACCTCCATTGTTGGCGATCTTGCAAACGCTAGAACGCAGAAAACTAGAATAGCCTCCCAAATCCACCATCGGTGCCGCCCGGACCCGGCGTCATTACCGCCCAGACTGAAATATCCGGAATTTTTATTCCGTTTAATTCCACAACAAACTGGATTCCGATATGTTGATCTTTCCTCGTTCTACACCATCTCAAATTTCTATCATTTTATGTAACTTCACTTCAAATAAAATGATAGAATTTTATATCAAACCCTAGATTTATTCCACTTCTAGTTCATGTCTTTCGACAAGAACTTGACAAGACCATGACAACGTCACCGACGAGTTTTGACAAGAACATGACGTGACTAGGACAAGAATTGACGAGACCAAGATGAGATCGTGACAAGCGTTTGACAAGGCCATGCATGAGCTTGACAAAGCCATGACAAGTTTTGACAACCTCAGCCCACCCTTCTATTTACCTTGCTTCAGCCCAATCCTTTGCCTTGTTTGAAGCCCATCTACTTACCTTGCTGCATGCTCCATTAGCCCAGCCGGGAGTTGGTCCAATAGTCCAATAACCCAGGAAACCATCAAGCACCAGCCCAGCTGTGTAGAAAGTTGTCCACGTAATGAAACGCTGAACTGGAGAGGGAGCCGAATCTGCGTCTGTAACCGTCCCTAAGATCACGTAGCACACCACCCTCCTTGCCTTGTGTAGCCACAGCCGTGTTTCCATCCAGATTCATGCGAGATCTCTTTCCTTTCTTTTCTGCGTCGATGTACAGAACCTTAGCAGGCGACTCCATCGAACGACCGCTCTCACACAGATCAAGCATGCGGTCACCTTCTGCATCTCACACAGAGCATGCTTGTCGTCGCCTTCTGCATCTCGCCCAGCAAGCCCCTCCCTTGTTCACTCACAACAGACGAAGGACGCACCAGAGCAGGTGAGCCTTTGTTTCTCCCTCTTCTCCTATCTGCTTCATATCTTCCAACGAATACCAATCTCCCTTGATGTCGACAACAGGCCTAAGGCGATCTGGTGCCACAATACGAGCCACACACAAGCACCTGTAATTGAAAAATGACAGATTTTTGGGCTTGTGCAACTCGTTTAAGTTGTATAATTCAACCTTGTGTAAACAACGGACCGGACTTGTGTAAATGACGGACTTTTTGGGTATGTGCACCTCATTTGAGCTTCTGTAACTAAACTTTATGTAAACAAAAGACTGTATTTGTGTAATTGAAAAATGACAGAATTTGGTAAATGATGGAAATTTGGGCTTGTGCAACAACTCATTTGATCTTAAGTAACTCAACCTTATGTAAACAAAAGACCGGACTTGTGTAATGGAAAAATGACGGAGTTGTGTAAATGAAGAACTATTGTGTATTAATACTATGTATCGACTAGACAATACACAAGTTTACAATATATATTTATTAAGCACAAAATTAGCACAAAATAGGAGCCAGTTAAAGATGGTAACCGACAAAATATTCAATTATTAAATATCCCAAAATTATCGCTTTTTAATTGGAACCAAAATCAAAAAAGCGCTCTTTCATACGGAAGCTTTTCTCGCCATAGCCAAAGTGTTCGAGTTCTCGGCGACGAAAGCTTCTCTCAACAATCTCATTCAATCGTCTATTAATCGTTCGTCTTCCATAGGTAATAGGTACCAATTGCTTTCAAGGATATTCTCAATATCAAATATGCCCATTTTCGTCATTCAAGCCATTCTTCATCCTCAACATTCAATCAAGAACCCTAATCCCCATCGACCTCAATCAAAAACCAAAGCCGATTTGTAAATTACCGAAACAAATTATTGCAACAGTGACTATAGATCGAGCGTGTACATGAGCGTGCTCGATACACTCCCAATGATGACGTATACACTTACATCATCGTCTTCAACCCCGCGCTTCGAGGCTGTAATCTGCAAGATTCAATTGAGAATGATGAAGTTCAATCGAGCATTCAACGGTCGTCTTCAACAGGTATAAGTTAAAGACTGATTATGTACATATGTTGTTGATTATGTACATATGTTGCTGCAAAAATATTACTAACTAACTATATATGTATCAAATATGTAGTTTGTGTATATTTGGATAGGGATTTGATAATACACAAACATATTTTGTGCGTACATATAACATGATGTCGATTAGAATATATACAGTTTTGCGTTTGCATGTACTTATGTTTGCAGTCTCTGGTGATTATTTACATTTTGCTGCGAAAATGTTATTGACTAACTTTATATGTACATATGTTTGTAGTCTTTGCGATTATGTACATATGTTACTGCAGAAATCTTACCAAGATTGATTCAATATCGTCGTCATGGTTGAAGCAAGTTGGAAAGGACGAACATTCCGAAAAATATTTTGATTTCCTTAATAAATGTAGATATTTTGATTTCCTTAAAAAATGGAGAGGGAAAGATATTTACTTTCCCGTTTTATAGCAATTAGTTACTTAATAAATGCAGAAAGAAAAATATTTTGATTTCCTTAATATCCTCATTTTATTTTAATAAAACTTTTTATATAATCTGGATAGGCCTATTTTGTACACATTTTTAACTTGAGTCATTTGTATGCTCATGGTTACAAAACATACATACTTCCCTATTTTACCCAATTGTGTATCAATATTGTGTAACGGAAAATTGTATATTAATATTATATATCGACTAGACAATAGACAAGTTCAATTAGCTCAGATGGTATAAGCGTGGGAGAGTGGGAGGGTGGGAGGGTGAACCTATTGCCTATAGTTCGATACTCTCTAGCTACAACATTTGTATTTTGGATTGAGTCTGGACTTATATAACTCTTGTGGGCCTACTTAGCCTGAATTGAACTTGGACTTAATTAAATCGATTGGGCTTGAACTCAATAAAATTACCAATTAATCCTTTCAATTAATAAATAAGAGAGAAATTAATCATTATTAATAAATAAGAGAGAGAGTAATCCTATTTTGTCTTCAAGATACAAAAAGTGCCTATTTAATATCAATTTATTGTGTTTTAAACACACAAAGAGAGAGAGAGTAATCCTCTTGACAACACCCTTAGTTAATGCCATACATATCTTGTAAGTAAAATTCAAGGTTACGGGTATATTGGTCTTTAATTAATATCGAAACTAATTCCGAACCATCTAACTAAACACATGTACAAAAGTTTTTCTATAAATTACAAATTTTAAAAACACTCTTTTATAACCGTAACCACAACCATAACTGCAACCACAACTACACCACCGAATCTGCTTTTACTAAACACACCCTTAGTAAACAATTTATTGTGTTTTAAACACACAAAGAGATATTATCCTCTTGAGAACACCCTTCACTAATGCCATACATATCTTGTAAGTAAAATTCAAGTTTACGGACATATTGGACATTACATGCATCAATTTGTTTGAACTTAAAAGTGTAATAATTCATTGTAAAGCTATCATCTCATACACCAGTTTGGCTCCCATGAAGTTGAAAATTAACTTCATGGTGAAGTTGAGCCAATCTCCACCCTTAATTAAAATAAAAGGTTGGGATTAATTGAAGCAAATTTCAATTAAATAGAAAAATAAACATATCTGCCCAAATCACTCTCCCTCTCTCTCTCCAATTCGACAGTTTTGCTCAAATTTTCTTCGTCTCCCCATTCTTTACATCGACTCATGGTGAAGTTGTTTTTCTTCATCAAATCGTCTAGAAGTCTTCATCACAGTTTAATTTTCTTCGTCTCAACATTCTACCACAGGTAACACCATCTTCTCCTCTTTTCCTCCTTCTAAACTCGATTTTATGATTAAAAACAAAGAAATAGGAATGATGCAGAGCTTTCATCTACATGATCCTCTTTTTTTCCTCCTTCTAAAATGAGTCGTAGAGCTTTCATTGATTGATTTAAACTGAATTGGAGGAAGAAAGGGTGCCAAATTGGTTGTGGTTTATATATTGAGTATGATGCATATCAACTGTTTGATATAATGTCTTGGAGAACTATTGAAAGTGGAGTGAGAGTTAGTAGTAGTCTAAGTAGTTACTGAGTTCCGTTCTTCCACACCCTCTGATTGGAACTAGTTTTTTTGTGTGTCAAATTGGTTACTAATCACGTTTTGCTGTTACAATATTTACCCAACTAATGGTATGCTCAAAAATTAATGTCAAAGAAAACCTAAATAACTTTACTAATCAAGTTTTTCACCATGGATCAAGCCTTTTTTCTTCACAAAGACAAGATATATCACGACTGTTGAAGGTGCAAAATGGAACTAAAGACAAATAACATCACAAAAATGAGCCTATATAGGATTCGAACCTATATCTTTGTGCGTAAGCACATTGCTCTTCCATTTGAGCTAATAGGCTAAACAAATATCCATTAGACTTGTTCATAATTATTTGCAAGATATTAGATTCAGAGCCTGCAGTGTTGGGCAACACGCACTCGTGTTTTCCAAATTTTCACCATTTTACAAAAATAAAATTATATTACACCACATCCGATCACAAAATTGCACTTTAGGAAACCTGTATATTGGCACAAGACTCATACTGATTAATTTTGTGCAAAAATATACATTAGCACAAGACTCATACTGATTAATTTTGTGCAGAAATATACAAAACCTGTAAATTGGCACAAGACTCGGTAACTACTCAGACTTTGATATCAACGACAACTAATCAGAGGCGGGGAAAAGAGGAACTCATTAACCAATTTGACACACAAAAAAACTAGTTCCAATTAGAGGGTGTGGAAGAAAGGAACTCAATAACTACTTAGACTACTACTAACTCACACTCCACTTTCAATAGTTCTACAAGACATTATATCAAACAGTTGATATGCATCATACTCAATATATAAACCACAACCAATTTGGCACCCTTTGTTCCTCAAATTCAGTTTAAATCAATCAATGAAAGCTCTACGACTCATTTTAAAATGAGGAAAAAAAGAGGATAATGTAGATGAAAGCTCTGCATCATTCCTATTTCTTTGTTTTTAATCTTAAAATCGAGTTTAGAAGGAGGAAAAGAGGAGAAGAATGGTGTTACCTGTGGTAGAATGCTGAGACGTAGAAAATTAAACTGTGATGAAGACTTCTAAACGATTTGATGAAGAAAAACAACTTCACCATGAGTCGATGTAAAGAATGGGGAGACGAAGAAAATTTGAGCAAAATTGTCGAATTGGAGAGAGAGGGAGAGTGATTTGGGCAAATATGTTTATTTTATATTTAATTGAAATTGGCTTAAATTAATCTCAACCCTTTATTTTAATTAAGGGTGGAGATTGGCTCAACTTCACCATGAAGTTAATTTTCAACTTCATGGGAGCCAAACTGCCACCCGCAGCGGCTCATATCATATCCAATGGTTGTTCTAATCGCAACGATCTGCATTAATTGCAAGAATCTAGAGGCGACCCTAACCGCAATGGTGAATGTGGTTATTTGTACTTCATATAGGAAACGAATGAGAGCTTGTGTAAATCAAGATGACTTGTGTAAATTGAATGAGGACTTGTGTAAATTGAAAGAGGTCTTAGTAATTATAAAATTTGTGTGAATTACGAATTTGGTAAATTGAAATTGGGTAACTCAAATTTAGGTAAATTGTGTAAATCGAACTAGGGTATTACAATTGGGTAACATTAGTTTGAGCAATTAAAAATTAAGTATAACTTAGAAAAACAAAAATAACAACATAATACCCAAGTTCAATTAGTTCAGCTCGTAAAAGGTGAGAGCGGTCCTGTCAGATGGTAAAAGGGTGGAAAGTAAAGAACTAAAAAAAACCCTCAAAAATCTAAAATCAACTAGTAAAAGGCGGAAAGTAAAAAACTAAAAAAAAAATAAAATCTAAAAGCAGGAAAAAAATATTAGAACGGTAATTCTCCCCCAAAATTTGCCTCACTGAATGGTTTGACCCAGTTCTGACCCGATTTGACCAAACAAAATTTTGGATTGTCGGTTTCGGATAAAAACGGGTTTCGGGTTTGATTTTTTCGTTTATGATCCAATTTTTTTCCGGTTCGAGTCGGTTTTTTTTTTGGGTCGGATTAGTTTTGCCAAGGTTTGCTCGTCGGGGTTCCCCGGCGGGTTCGAATCGAAGATCTGGACGAATTCCCCTATTTTCATCCTCGACCTCATCCTCAAGTGGGAATCAATTGTCACCTCATCTCCGTCCTTGTTCCCGTTTAAAATCTCCATCCCATCTCCATGACAAGTAATCTCACGAATTTCGGGAAATTCTCATCCCATTTACACCCCTACTCATAAGTAACACTAGAGTCCGTTTGGTGGTGGAGAATTATTTAGAATGAAGGGGTTTGATGTGGCTGAATGCGATTGAAGTTTATGCAAATTTTTTTAACTCATAGAGATAGATTATTGGGATGAAGGAAGGATTTGAAATAAGTTTATTGATGATTATCAAATCGACTCTAGAATCTAAATATACGGTAACTTTTTGAAAAATATAAAATTCGTGATATTTGAAGAAAGATTATTTTCTGTTTTCAGAAATATAAAGAAGAAAATTTGGAAAGAAAACAGAAAGGAAAAAAAAATAAAAGCGGAAAATGCCCAAAAAATTTAATTTTCGAGGGTTTAAGACAAGAAGAGCGTAGCAGTAGCTGTCAAGTCCCAACGTTCTACTTTCTTGAATTTCAAAGCTTCCCTCCCAATTCCCACAAACCTCCAAAAACTTTGAATTCATTCACACATTTCTCCTCCTCCGCCTCTCTCTGATTCTCTGCTTTCAAATCTCAATCTCGCCGATTCATTTCCAAGTTCAGTTTTTTTACTTTCTCATTCAAATACAGTTTTTCCTTCTCCATGGGATTCGATGGGGAAGCTAATCAGATAATGGAGTCGCCCAATCTGGTTACGCTCTCTCCATTCACCCCGATCAAGCCACCCAATTCGCGTCGGCTCTCCACCCATTTCCTCAACCCACATTCTCTCCTACCTGTTCACTCGGCTCCACGCCGCCCCTTGGCATGGGTCTCGCTCCAGGGACGTCTCGTTGGTGCCGAGGAAGCCAGTTCATCTAAGACGGTTGGCGTTAGCAGCTTGAGCGCCGGAGAGGTACTGGCTTGGGAGCTTTTTAGCCCTATCCACCGTGTCCTCGTCGTTGCTGTTATCGCAGTTGCTGCCGCTAATTCAGAGAAGAATCGTCAGATCCATCGGCTCCAGAAATCTGTTCAACTTAGGGTTTGTATTTTTTCAGTCCTCAATTGCTTTGTGTTCTTTATTAATTGACGAACTGACTCTTCATTTAGGTTTTAGATTTTGTAATTAGTATTTTCTGTGCTATTTGACTGCCGACTTTTTTAAAAAGTTGGACGCAACAATTTGAATGTGACTGTTTTGATTCTTGATTGTTTATTTATTGTCAAGCACTCAAGTGTTCAAATTTTGGGGTCCATTTCAATTGTCAACATCGTTCACATAAATTCACTGTTCATGCAGAATTTTGTCATAATTAGTTCTCCCCACCGTAATGCTATCCTGTGATTTCGCTAATCTGCATCAGTTAGTTTAAATTTGGTCTTTTGTAAAGAGAAACATTCGGTTGTCTGTAATGGCTGTTACATGCTATTAAAGACTCTGAATATCTAAATGTAGATCAAATTCATTTTTATCACTCATCAACAAAATGCTGTCACTGAAGCTGGGCCATTGTTTTATTTAGATAATTGCATCAATTTGCACTAACAATGACAACTGCTTTACTTCACCAGACCATTCTTTGGTCTGAGGCTGGGCCAAGTACTCCATTGATGCAAGCCACACAAATTGTATACTTTGGAGAAAGAACCCATAACTAATGTTATGATGCTAAAATTTGCAGGATGAAATACTCACAAGCATGCAAGAAAAGCTTGATTGTTTATGTGACCAAGTAAATGTTATGAAGGATCAGGCAGAGCCAGCAACTGCATCGGCAGGCAGTGATTGTTGGCTTTGTGACCAGCATCGCATTCAAATTTGTGACTTAAAGGTGAGGAGTTTGTTGTTGCTTTCTGCCATTTTCTTAGTCATCACTCACCACTTGTTTAAGATACTAAATTATTTTATCATCTGCCTTTTTTCCCCTTTCATCTGAATCAGGAGAATGCTAATTCCAAGGGACCTGAGGTATTCAAATGCAGAATGTCACTTTCTAGTGATATTGAACCCGAAGAGCGTCGCATGTCTGATTTGTCTGATTGGGCTTCTAGTGTCACTTCATCAGAAATACAGGTATTAACATTTTACAAACCCGTTTACTAGTCTATAGAGTATCTACTTTGATTTCGTCTTAATTTGCTTTAGTGTAGCAAGTAACTAAAGTGGCTGTTTTTCCCCCCTGCTTTCCAGCTTGAGAATTTAGCAATCGAACAGGATATTTACAATCTTAAAAGGGAATGTGAAGAGAAAGATGTTACTATAAAGGAGCTTTCTGGGTTTATCATTTCGAAAGATGCAGCTAGTCTAAAGGCAAGATGCATTATTCTTCTAATTTATGTTCTTTCTTTGCTTTTCTGAAAAGTTTAAGTACTCATGTGTATTTTACCAATCATCAGAGAGTTCAAGAGCTTGAAGATATTGTCCGACAGAAAACCATGATCATTAGCAAGATGAAAAAGGACATGTCCGTACTGGAGCAAAAGGTAAGGCCTATTGATTTGAGGGAATTATTTTTCTCATCCTTTCATCAATATGTAGTTTTATTCTGCCAGTTTGAACTGAAGTCTACAAGAACAATTTTGAGGTATCTTTATAAGTCTCCTATAGCTATCAAAGCTTTGAAAATTGTGTTACACAATTGAGATCTGATCTAAACTGAACTGTTTCTATCTGTAGTTCTATTTATAGCTTCTTGTACAGATAAATTTGCTTAAATTTCTTCCATGAATAACACTTAGTGGATTAAGGTTACATAACATGCATCATAATGCAATTGAAGTGTATGTCAGTAAAAATGAAAAAAAATCACTTTCTTTGAAAGACATTTCAAGGCATAAAAATTGTATCATAAACCATGTAAACTGCATCCAAACAATCCCAAAGTTGTCAAATTTACCAACTTGATTGAGGTCCATAGCAAGCTAATACTGTGGTAACTTCATAGGTAGTGCAGTTAACAAGACTGAAGCGTCGGTCATTCTCTGGACAAGTTATGCAAACTATTCAGAGTTTGGACATACCAGCAATGAGAGAAAACCTCCTTTATGACATGGACAGTACCACCAGCCCCTCCTCCTCTTCAGATTCCGAGTGTTCGTCCAGCAGGAAGCATTGTTCTGTTAAAATCAAAGAGAAAGAAGCTCTTGCTCCTGAGACCAGTTTGCCTACACCAAGTAGAATCCATCATTCTGCCCCAGCAAAACCGACGTCTATGGTTCCGTCTGCCCATCACAATGCAAGACTCAGACCTGTGAGCCCTCTACAAAAGAAATCAATGAACCAGAGCTCAAGTATGGTTTCATCATCTAATAAAAGGGCTTCGTTGACTGGTGGAGATTCAAAGAGCAGAAGGCGGCCACAAGCTGGATCGAAAGGTGCACCACCATCTCAGAAGAGATGGGCTTAGTAGTGTTACTGCTATTTATATATAATTACTGTCATATATACAACTGCAATTTGGGGCTGTTGATTACAAAATTTCTATGAGAAATTGGATGAACAATGAATCCTTTGTGGTTATAGAGGATCACATAATTTGGGATTTATGATACATTTGTTGCTACTATAAAAAAAACTTAAATACATTAGTTTATATCTATTTGTCTATTATTTTTCCCATTTATATTTAATATTTATTCTTAAATTAGCATATAATGCTAAAATAGTATATTTGGTGAAACAAATCTGAATATTAAACGGTATAACAATTATTAAGCAAGAATCATCTAATGATTCTTATGTGATTATAGAGAATCACAAAATTTGGAATAGTACATTTAAATAATTAACATATGTTGTATCGTCACTTGCTCATTGCATTTTTATTTAATGGAAACATAATTTGATGGGTTTGAATAGTTTGTGAATTGTGAAGGTGCAGTCTTAATTACCATACAAAAAGGCAGTCTTAACAACGGGCTTGTTGTATGATCATTTGCTCATGGCAAGATGAGGATTATTAACATCAATGACGTCCTTAGGTTGTGACATGTAGATAGTTTTAATCAAATTCCCATGCAAAAAGGCAGTCTTATCATCCTTTTGTTCTAGTTCTCAATCAAACACATCGGTCATAGCAAGCATAAGTCTCAAAGATTTATACTTAACAATTGGGGCAAATATATCATTATAGTCTATCCCTTCTCTTTGAGTAAACCTTTTAGCTACAAGTCTAGCTTTGTACTTAACAGGTTCATTAGAGAAGCACCTTCTTTTATTTTGCAAATCCATCTACAATGAATCAACTTAATGTTGTCAAGCCTATTAAGTAACGTCAAAGTTTTATTAACATGCATAGAATCAATCTCATCCTTCATAGCAGCAAGCCACAACTTAGCTTCTTTATAGTTAACAACTTGTTCATAAGTTTAAGGTGTGTAAGGATTTTTCATAACAGAAGCACCAATCAAAGCATACTCAACAATATTAGTATATTTCTTATGAGGAATTTTGGTTCTTGGAACCTTGCCTCTTGTTAGCTAGAAGTGATCACGAAAATCAAAATGATTCTAGTTATCCTCCTCTGTTTCTACATCAGGTGAACTTGAATCAAATTGATTTCCATGACTACCACCATTAACAATTGTCACATAGTCACTATTATTATCCTTAGAAATACATCAAAGGTACCCTCCCTTAACATATTGGTGTGTATATTGATTTGTATTCGCTTCATTAGTTTGTGAGTGTTTTTCACCACTCTCACTGGTGGTGATGTCATCACTAGGTAGATATAGAGGTGTCAAACGGGGCCATCGGGTTGGGACACAACATGTCCGGGTTAAAATGGGTCGGGTAAAAAAAAAAAGGTTTGGATAAATCGGTTTGTATCGGATCGGGTCGGTTTGTGCCGGTATCGATTTTTCGGGTTATAACGGATTATCGGGTAGTCTCGGTTCTCGGGTCATAATGGTCCGATTTAGTTTAGTTCTTGGTAGCGGTGTCGAATGGGGCCGACGGGTTGGTTGGGGTCGCCCACAATAGGCTCGGGTTCAAATGGATATGGTAAAAATAGTCTCTCTTTATAGAGGTTTTGTTTCAGGTCGGGTAGGTTTGCATCGGGTATTAAATGTTCGGGTTCAAACGAGTTGAGTCAAAACAATCTCTGTTTTTAGCGGTTTATTTTTGAGCCGGTCGGTTAAGATTAGATATCAATTGTTCGGGTAAATACCCGTTACCAAATAGCCTCGAATTTTGGATATAATTTAGTTCGGTTCTCGGGTCATTTGGGTTAAGTTACTTCGGTTTTTAATGGCTTTGGGTAGAAATGTCAATTGGGGCGGGTCAATCGGGTTTGAGTCGGGTCAAGTTATGTTCAGGTTGGGTCAAAACCGGGTTGGGTTGCCTAACATCTTGATTTGGGTCGGTTTTGGTCTTTGCGTCCGGCAATTTGTAACAAACAATATAAAATCACCTATTAATTGAAATAAACTACATAAAACCACCTCTTATTACTATTTTTTTTTTCACTTACACGTTTTTTATTTTTATTAAACAACACAATATTTATATGCTCATAGCAAGATGAGGATTATTAACCACCTTATAATCTGTTAACAATTAACCATCTTATATTTTTATTTTCATTTAACCACATCTTTTTTTCACTTAACCACATTTCTTTTTTCACTTTATAATAAACTATATAAAATTCTACTATCATCGTCTTACAAACCTTCCCTTGAACTAAACATCGAGTAAAGAACAAATGGGTGTCATCATCATAGGTTGGACACTTAAGCTCTCCTAACAATCAAGAAATCACCATGCTCAAATATATCATACTCTTTATCATCATCACTATCATAGCTATAATAATGCTCACTAGCAACATTGGATATAGAAGGAATATCAAAGATTCACCATTATCATCCACATTTATATGCTCAAAAGATCCATCATCAGCTAGTTCATTCTCAATATGTTCATGCTCATCTACTATAGGTGTAGGACATATAAAATCACTCCTTGTCGGGGCCACAGAGACCCTTCCACCCGATAGTTACATGGTATGCGCTACTTAGGGGTGGATCGTTGCTTCATGCTCTCAACTAGATCCTCGTTTTGGATCCGGAGCATTTACGCTTCCTTTGCTCTACTTTGCTTTCTAATGCGTTCCTTGTTTTCATTGGCAACTACCTTTGCCATCATTTGCTCTAGCCTCTAGTAGGGAGGTGATGTGATCTAGTCCATTCTAAAGGTTTTGGTATGGGTCATATCTTCACATGTGTAGACGGTTCTCTTGGACTTGACCGGGTTTGAGTTCGGGTGCACTGGATTGGTATAGGGAAGAGGGTTTAGAGGTGAACCGGTTTTGGGTTGGTTGTTTAGGGTTTAAAGTTTTAAAAGGATCAAGGGTTAGAGTATGATTAGGGTTTTAGCGACAAATGTATTAGGCTGAGGGTTCCCACGAATTTTCCGGTGGTTTGTTGGCGGCATATGGATGGTCCGAGGGTTGCGCTTGGTCGGTGGTGGTTCTCTACTGATGCAAGAAGGTGGAAACACAAGGTGTGGCCCGCAGTGTTAGGGTTTTACAAGGGCAGTTTCCAACAAATTTTGATTCAATTTAAATCGAGAAAGGCCAGAGATTGTCGAGTTTCAGATTGGAGAAACAAGTTGCAGACTAGTTTATCCAAAGCAAAAGCAATTGCAATTACTTGGTTTGGCATGATAGTTCGTAACTGGTGCGTCACTTCGCTGATGAGCAGTCCTGCTCCTTCCCTTTGTGGACGGCGGCAACGTTTTTTTGTGAGCTCTCTTTGCTTTTGCGCTGGGGTTTCCACTGTCCTCACCCGGATTTTGCTTTGGGCTGCTTGGCCCAATCTTCATTTTCCTTGTTGGAAAATAAAATTAAAAATGGTAGGAGTTTGTTACCTTTTTGGCCTAGTTTTCTTGGCCCAGTCATTCACAGTTTACCATTGTTGTGTATATATATATATATATATATATAAAATTTTAAAAAAAATCAAAAAAATTTAATTTACAAGCCTCCACACAAAAAAAAAACAAAATTTATGGCGTAACCCGCAAACCGTTGAATTCATTTTTAATGAATTGCTTAAGAGAAAATCCTTGTGATTGACATATCTATTTCTATGACGTAACCTGTGAAGAGGGTGTTTGATATCCGATTTAACCCACTCACTGGACTAAACCCATCACTCACTCCTTTGTTTTTTCTTTAAAAGAGATCTTTTAGCTCCTGTGATGGTTTGAGTACTCTTTGTTGTGCGCTTCTTTGGAAAAATGGGTGATTCTGTTCGTGAGAAGAAGTCGAGGAGAGGTGATCGAAATCTGAAGGCTCTTTAGAAGAAGTCCAAATCTGAGGTTTCCACCGGTGGTCCCTGGGAGTTATACTCTGCACTGCTTTCACTTTCAGTATCTCGTTGTTTCTTCCTTTCTTTTCGTGCCTGGCTCTTCTTTGCTACTCCTTTGCCATCGGCTTATCGGGATCGAAGTTGTCTTGATGTTTTCTTTTTCTTTCTGTATTTTGCTTGTTTGGGTTCTCTCATGACGGTCAGTCCGTCTGCCGATTTTTTCGGCCTTTCGATCCATTAGACGGTTTGTCGTCTAGTGCATTGAACAGCTTTCCTTTATCAAAAAAAAAAAATTGCAATTAGAGGTTTCTACTATAAGTCCTTGTATTCATTTTTTTTGTTTACATAATTGTGTTAATCTACTTAAGTACTTCAAGTATTTCCGTTGCAAGGACTTATGAGTGAGACGTATATAAGGTACTTCTAAAAATCTATGTATTCTAACAAACTCTAAACCGAGTTCATGTCCCACCTTTCGATATTGTGTGGAGTCAACCGACCTTCATATGCATGTCTTTTTAATATCTCAAGAAGTGTATGTTGTGCACTCAAAAAAAAAAAACAATAATCAGCATCCGTTCAATCTAATCATTTTGCAACCCCTCAAGTATAAATAAACACCGTCTTTCTTTGATCTGGGGACTCGGCTAGATGATGGATCGGTATCATGGTCAATGTCTTTCTTTTTTCTAGGGTATGTGAAATGTTCACATGTAAAACGAAACGTACACTACTAGAAAAGCAGGTCTAAAGCGACACTTTAATAGCATTTAGCGACACCTTAAGGTGTCGCAAATATGTTCAGTGACACGTTGAAAGGTGTCACAATTTCCGCCGTCACAATTGGCAGATGTGCCAATTGCGACACCTTAACATGTCACAGTAAATTGCGACACCTTAAGATGTCACATTAGTTAATTTTGCGACAAGTATATCTATAATTGTTTTGAGGCATTTGCAACACTTTAACATGACTGTCTTCGGTACTTGCTTTGCTTTTTAACACAACTATTTCTGACACTCAAGGTGTCACAATTTACAATTAAGTTATGGATAAAAAAAATATTAATTTAACAATACGGTTCCCTGTCTTCGACACCACTTGCAATAATATGAAATGGCATGTATATAAAAAAAAAAAGAAGAATGCTTCAATACACAAGATTTTCATATTGATCGCTTCGCAAACTAGTAGAATTAAAAGAAAATTTATTACATTAAGAATTCTTGTAAAATATAGTCTTAATCATAAACCTCCTTCAAAGAACATGAGATTAAGATACTATTTTTACACAATTTGCTTGAAGACACTTTCCTAACTTACTGAGCGTAAGAGAAGAGTGTGACACCATTGTTGATGCTTCCCTCTTCGAGGTCTGATTTTGTGTGATTAAGTAGCGTGATCTTGAAGAGCCTGGCTTTTTTGCTTTGTCTCCAGTAAATAATGAGGATGATTAGGTTAGCTCAACTTGAAAGAGCAAGAACAACTGTAGGAAGAAGCAGCAGCAGTGGTTAGATAAAGATAATAATTATGTTTGTTGATGACACTATTGATGCATTGAGAATAAGGTTGAAATTTAGAAGAAAGAAATATATGACAGAGGAATTACCATTGTTTTGCTGATTGAATCTGTCAAATGAGGCAATAAAAGTGAATAAACTTGATATACATACCAAATTGGTGATGGTAGTCATATTTAACATATACTAGTTGGTTTTTTTGTTAATACATTAGTACTTTGATTATTTTTGTAAAATAAATATTGGATTAACTTAATTAAAAAAATTTTATATATTAAATAATGTTACTTTAATTATTTTTTATAAATATAATCCACGTTACACGCCTAATTAAATATTGTTACTTTTAAGTGTTAGTAAAGCAGAAATTCATTGAAAACATGGTAAAACTTTGAATATAACAGATAAGAGTTGTGAAATGAATGATTACAAACCTCTTCTGCCACCGGGAGTGTGTGCATCGTTGTATGGCTTTGGAGGAACAATTAGAAGCTCTGAGGTAAAAAGGAATTAGTAAGAGTAATGTAGCATTAGCATTTGTTGATTGAGGAAGGAACAAAATTAAATATAATTGTTTACATATGTACCTTTGTCATGGTGTGTTAAAGTTTGGAACTGTATACATTGGAGAGGAATTTGGTTTGGAGGAAGATCAAAAGGACCATAGACAATGGAGTTACTATCGTGGCAAGTCTGGTTCCTTGTAGTCTCCAAGTGATAAATACTTGATGATGTCGTCTGCTATGAGATAGAGGAAACAAAGTCATGATGTGGGGAACTTTGATGCTAAAAAAACTCAACATTTACCTCCAAATTGCTTCTCTATTGCAGTGATGAAAGCTTGCTCTACTCTCTCAACAGGAATGCTTAGAAGCTGGAAGCAATCCGTCCGAGATAAGTATACGACTTGGAGTTCTTGAGGGTATATCAGGTAATGGGAGTAGGACGCGTCCAACTCGGTTCAAGATGGCCGGATCCCTGGAAAACCAACCTGAAGGACATACAATGAAGTCATCAGAAAATGAAGAAATGAGTTCTTCATTTTGAAAATTGGTCATCTAGTTTCATCCTTACCAACAATATCAAAACTCTGTGCCATAGGAACAAGAATTATAGACACAAGGAAGCTGTAAAATGAGGGAAGAGTGTGTCAGCACACTAACTTGGAATACCACTTTAGCATGTTAGAAATGTGGAAAATAAAAACTCTACTGTACGTAATATGAACATGGATTCATACATCACCTGAGTCTTTTATGATTAGATTATTGGGAGGAAGTGGTACTTCGGTGAGAGAATCCTTGTCATACATCCATCCGCGCATTAAATTATCTTGTCACAATAATATTTGTTAGGATTAGGAAAAAAGCATGTTGCAAGGTGCAACCAAAATCCTTCAAATGTCTCAAGTAGAAAGCATCAAAATCACTATCTATAATGTCTCCCTGAAGGTGTAAACATACTACAACAAACAATTTGCTTGATACATTTGACCGTTTTTAAGACTGTTTGATATATGAACCAGTGGAGTATATGAACCAGTGGAGTATCTCCTTTGAGCTCACATAACCATTTAAAATCGTGCTTTGCAATTTTTTCTCAGATGTTCATTTTACTACATGACATTTTGTTATATCATGCCACTTGGTCAATTTGCTCCTATTCCCTTCCCTTTTTTCTTCCTTAAACTTTGAGGATGCATATATTATCCAGGGAAATCATACAGTAATAATACTGTCATGCTGATGATTCGTGTAACACACAATTAGTAAACAGGAAACCTTCTTTTGTTTGTTATTAAGTTAGCTCCTTGAAGATAGATGCCTTTGTAGTTCAGTCTAATCTCACCTACCTATGAGTTCATCTCAATCATGGCCTAAACTATGTTTCAGCTTGTTAATCATTAGTTGATCTTAATTTAGTATCAAGCTGGTTTGACGTGCTTATAGAACAAAAGTAACAATATATCCTTCATTATAGTAAAGTCAACCATTGAATTTAACTTTGTACAAGCCTCATAGACTAAATTAATATGTAGTTCCATTTTAAACCGATTCCTAATAGCTACTTTTGAAAAGTCAAAACTATGACAGAACAAACTGGAACCATTCCACTGACAGAGTGATTACGAAAACGAGCAGCACCGAATCATTTATATGAGAAAGGAATTGGTGAAGTTCTTGTAATGTTAATAGCAAATGATCCAATTAACATTAAGAAAAATGAGCAGCCCCAAATTATTCAGGGAATTAACTAGAAGAAGAACGAAAATGATCAGATCCAAATAACAACAACAACAACACGAGCAGATGATTAGAGGATTTAACAACAAAATAAACCAGCAGCAGATCCAATTAATTCAGGAAGAAGAACATACCTTCGGTTGACGGGAGAGAACGAACCGGAGAGGAAGACCGACGAGCAGCCAAGAGCAGATCCAAATGTATGCGCGCCTTTCTTACCCCTAATTTTAATGGTGTTTTGTTTATTTTAGTTTAGTCATAGAGGGATTTTACGGTTATATTCTTTTATATATTACCGGATATCGGATATTAGGGTAACAAAATACATTTCAAATTTGATTGTAGATCCGAAAATTTTACGTGTCTCTATTTGTGTCAATTGTGACACTTTAAGTTGTCTCTTTTTGTGCCATTTGCGACACCTACATGTGTCCGAAATTTGCGACTCGTGTCTCTGGAACTACCATTTGCGACACCTATATGTGTCAGAAAATTGCGACACCTTAAGGTGTCGCAATTTAGGGAGGGTTTTGCGGATGCAAACTTTTTGCGACACATTGGCATAGTGTCGCAAGAAAAGCGTCGCATATAGCCCGCGTTTCTAGTAGTGGTAACGAACCCAGTACTATTTTTCATGACCTAAGATTAACACCGTAATCTTCATTCCTCCCATAAAAACCAACGAAGCTAAAATGCAACGTAATACTGTATATTTGAATCACAATAATTCTACATTATAAGCGCACTAGTAGATCACTTACATTCAGGTAGAGCCTAGTTGGAAAAATTTGAAAACTAAACATTTAAGTTTATATTAATCAATATATCATATATTCTAGATGTGGATCAATATATTTCAATCACCATAATTTTACATTATACTAGAATTGTATTTAGTACATAACACCCTATCATTTCGTACATAAAATACCATAAATTTACACTATATTATCACTATATATAAAAAAATAGAGGAAATTATCTGAAACCACCCGCTAGATAGGTCATATTGCAAATAAACCCGCTCTATCACTATTTAACGAAGAAACAATTTAGTTTACTAGTTTTTTTCTAGTTTTGTGTTTAGTAAATGTACCCCTTGAAAGAAGAGTGTGTAGAGTTTGAAAATAAATATAAAAGGTTGGGGTATATTTACTTAATTAAAACATTAAAAAGTCTAGTTACTATTCTAGTTTTTCAAAAAGGTCTAGTTATCAAAATTGCCCTTTAACGAAAATCACCCGCTAAAAATACTCCGTTACAAGAATACCCCCTTGTGTCTGAATACCCTCAGTTTACCGTCTTGTGGGCCCCACTTTGTAATAAAATAATAATAATTTCACTTCATTTTTTGTATTTCCAATTTTTAAATGTATTTTGTTTCTTTTTTAGTTTGTATTATTTACTTAACCAATAAAAAAGTACATAGCCACCAATTTTTGAAAATACAAAAGGTTGGGGTATATTTACTTAATTAAAATATTAAAAAGTTTAGTTACTACTATAGTTTTTCAAAAAGGCCTAGTTACCAAAATTGCCCCACCATTTTTTGTATTTTCAATAATAATAATAATAATAATAATAATAATAATAATATAAAAATAAAATTGTGTGCATGTATACTTTCGATCAAAATTAACATTATTTACGAGGATAAATCCCAAAAATAACATTTGAAAGCATTTGATAATTTATTTCATATTATTAAAATTTACGTTTAAATAATTTTACAGGTTATTAAAAATTTAATAGAAGACAATCACACAAATTTCAAAGATTTCATAAGTTTTCATATCCACGTATGTTGCTGGATCACAATCGATGTCGTGGTTGGACAAGTGAAGTTGTTAAAATCTCAATTATTTGAAATCTGTTAATATTCTAATATTTGGTGGATATACTTTTTTATATTATCTTCAATTATCTATATCATAAATCAATTAAAGAAAATTATATATAGGGTAGATGATTAATCTTTCATTTTTATAAACTTTTATGATGAAAATTCACCAATAAAAATAATCATAACATATGTTTTAAACAATCATTATTTTTATTTATAAGTTTTTTTAAAAAGATGAATTTTCATTATAATTTTTAATAATCATACATGAAGATCATACATATTATAACAATTTTTTTCATTATAGTAAAAAAAAAATAGAGACAACTTAAAACATAATTTATTTCTTTTATTTTTTAGTTTTCACTAAAAATAAATAATACAACCCAAAAAAAATAAAATACATTCAAAAATTAGAAATAAAAAAAATAAAGGGAAATTATTATTTGGAGAATTTTAAAGATTTTTTGGTCCAACAGATTCTCCATCTCATTCTCCAAAATGGAGAATAATGAGAAAAAGTGGGGACTCTTCCCTAAATTTGAAGACATTCTCCAAATAAATGGAGAATTCTCCAAGATAGGGAATTTGTTGAATTTGATAAAAATATTAAGGGTATTTTTACTTTTGATTCTCCATTTTGGAGAAGAGTTTAGAAAAACTGTTGGGGATGCTCTAATACCTCATCTCTATAATTTTTGGTCATGTAATACTTGTAGACGTGGAAGAAGCTTGTCCTGGTCAGTATATTTTAAATCATTGAACAAATTCGATATCTTCATCTTCGTGTATGAATATTTTTCAAAACCAAGACATATTTTGGAGACTTTTGAATTGTGGATATTCACTCTCTTAAACTTTAAACTGTGTAGAATATAAGGCCACATGTATAACCGATCCGCCGTTTGAACTCCGACGGCTTGTAAATGTTCATAAATATAACCTATCTACAACATTCCACATATATGTTCTTGTCTCCGGCTGGCTGAATCATCCTGTTTTTCCTTGAACACTTTTTTATTTTCGGTTACATTTTGATGTATTTTTGTCGAACTTTCGACCCAGTAGACGACGCGTCGTCTAATAATTTCGAACCGCTATCCTTTTTTTAAAAAAAAAAACAAAAAAAACTTACACTTACATGCAGTTGTATCGGCTGCATATCAGTTTGAGCACGACGTACAAGCCTTTGGTTTATTCTCCTCGGACAGTGAAGATGGTACAATGATGAAAGCATGCATTTGGTTATATGGGTCTGTGCAGTTAAGCTGTGAAACACCAACTAGTATGATTACCCTTCGCCATCCCCAAAGAGTAAATTCAAAGCAATGAAAGCACAGTAACAAACAATTTAGTCAGAAGTCAATACAAAACCACCGGTCACCTCCACCACTAAACCAAAAGAGCCAGTGGTGGCCAGCCATGGCTCTTCAGAAAGCAAGGGCAATTTGGTAAATCCACGCCTTATCCTAATGGAGTAAATTCCACTTCTTCTCTTTCACATGCTCTCCTAATCCTCACTGCACAAATACAAAATAGATATGGAAATACCTATCGTTTCCCCCTTTCTGCTTCTGTCTGTATCTCATTCCAAGCTCCCTTCTTTTTTGCTTTAATGGCTGTCCAAAACCCATCACAAGATATAATTCATGTGGATTATACTAATTAGATAACAGATACCCATTTTGGTCACCTCAATTATCATCCTCCATGGCTGCAATCAACAGTGATTGTGTTAGCAGACAAGAAATAAAGGCCGCCATTGCAAGAGCAGTGGAGCTTAGGGCAGTCCACGCTGCTCTTATGCAAGCTGCAAGCCCAACTCATCCCAAGCTCCTATCTTCTTCATCTCCTCCTCACCTCTCTGCTCACGATTACCCAGTTTTCACCCCTGTAAGTTCAAAATTGTTTATCTTCTCCATAGATTACGAATTCCATTGGTTGATTTTGCATCACGCTTCATTACTTTTCTTTGTGGCCCGTGGGATTCGGGTGGGGCGGTGCTGTGAAATGATTAATTAAGATCTAATTATTATTGTAATCGATCCACTTGTATTGCTTGTAATTAAAGGAATTTCTCTAATGGTTGCTTCGCTGTTTATGTTAATATATTGCAGTGTCATTGAATTTCTCTAATGGGATTTATGAATGACACCCACCAACCCTAAATCAAATCACTTTACGGAACTTCACTTTACTGAACAGCAAATGAGCCCTAAGGTCTGTTCATTTCCCATATGTTGATATCAATATATCAAATATCATATCAGTATCGATATCAAAGACATGAGTATGAGATGTATATCTGATATATCAAGACATGGGAAGAAAAGAATGTCATACCGGTCAATTTCTAGGAATATCGGATTGTTGAAATTCATACCCATATCGCCATATCAGGATATGGGAAACAAACAGGCCTAAATTCTGTGTTATTAGAAATCTGTTTTGTATGTTAACAAGATGAATTACATTTCTTGACTTGTAGACTTATGAAGAAGAGCCTGTATCAGGGTACCATCAGCTTCAAGTTGAGAGCAGGGTGTTATCTGAAGCCTGGGATGATCAGTGTGGAGTGGTTGCCGAAAATGGGATCGGAATGATGCAATTAGATCAGATAACAGAAAATGGATCTTCTAGGAACAATTTAGCCCTTGCTTTAGTTAACTTTGGTGATCATGACATGAGATCAGTGACGAGCTCTTGCACTAACCAAATCACTGTCCTCCAGAATTCCCCGGCAGCGGAGCTTCTAAAGTCATCAAGGAGAGGCATCTTGAGTGATGCTAAATCGGTCTCGTCTTGCAACAAGTGTAGTACTAAGCATGGAGGTAATGATGCAGATAGCATTGCAAGCAGCAGCAATCATTGCAAGCAGTCAAAGAGCAAGGGCATGATGTTCTCATGGTTGTTGCCGCGGTCAAAGAAGAAGCCAAAGGCCGAGAGCTCTCCTCTTAGAATGGAATCCGAGGAAGTTGAGAACCTCAAAAAAGATCTTCTTGACGCGAATCAGAAGAGGGCTGCAGCGTTGGCGGAGGTGGCTGAGATGAAGTCGTCGTTTGGAGACCTGAGAAACAAACTCGAGAATCTAGAGGGTTACTGTGATGAGCTAAAGAAAGCATTGAGGCAAACAGCGGTACAGCCAAACCGCCACCAAGAAACAAACTTGATGCCTGCTAGTGAGGATGTAATGGTGGAAGGGTTCTTGCGGATGGTATCAGAGGCGAGACTTTCAGTTAAGCATTTTTGCAAGACACTAGTTAGGCAAATAGACGAAAACGATGATCAGCTTAAGAACAACCTTAACTCTCTTCTGCAGCCTTACAACCTTTCCTTGACAGCAAAGTCGTCAAAGGTTGTTTTATATCATCTAGAGGCAATAATAAACCAAGTCCTCTATCAGGACTTTGAGAACTGTGTGTTCCAGAAAAATGGCCCCCCGAAAATACTGGATCCTCTTGAGAACCGGCAAGCGCAATTCTCGTCATTTGTGGCACTGAGGAACCTGAGTTGGAATGAGGTGATAAGGAAAGGAACCAAATACTACAGTGAAGAGCTGAGCAGATTTTGTGACCAGAAGATGAGCTGCATTGTCTCGGCGCTTAACTGGATAAGGCCGTGGCCTGAACAGCTACTGCAATCGTTCTTCGTGGCAGCCAAATGCATTTGGTTGCTGCATCTGCTCGCGTTTTCTTTCTACCCGCCTCTTACCATCCTAAGGGTTGAAGAGGATAGGCAATTTGATCCGCATTACATGGAAGATGTACCGACGGATAGGCAGACAAGGCAAGCGGGTTTAACCCGGGTTAAGATTATGGTGATGCCTGGATATTATGTCCAAGACCAAATCCTTAAGTGTAAGGTTCTGTGCAGGTACAAATGACAAATCTGCTACATAAGTACCTTTCCTTTCTCGTCAGAGTAGTGCTAGGATTACTTGTACAATATTGTCCAAAGTCGCAAACTTTTGTGTTGTTATGTGTATCTTTTGTGTCTTTTCATTTATATATTAATAGATAGATTTGTCGAGATTTGTTGTATTATAATGTGTTGTTGTATGTATGTTTTTTTTTCTAATATATGGTAAGTATTTAGACTTGGTCACAATCTATTTGTTCACCATCCTATGACATAGGATGGTGCACAAATAGATTATTTGGTTTCTCATATACCAGATATGTCACAATGTGACTGATGGTGCACAAATAGATTATTTGATTTCTTATGTACTAGATATGCCACCATGTTTTTTAGGACCTCCATGGAGTACCTCATGGGCAATAAAAATCTTTTGAAAGTGTTAATCACCTGTTTTAGTTTGTGGTAGTTTATTGTAAAAGATTATTTGGTATGTACCAGATATGTCACCAAGTGACTTTTAAATGTATCATTTTTTTTAGTGTCAAATTTTCCATGCATGTCAGTGAGTATCTCGTTCGTTTTCTTTATTGTCACATTTAAATTTGTTGGGTACTTTTGTATGCCATCATTATTGAGATTGTCAATTGTGTATGGGCACTTAAGAAATAGGTGATTGGCACTTTCGTACGGGTGCTGCCATAGTACACATTTCATGGTACCGGTACTCTTTGTTTTTCAAGATTTTCTTTAGTCGGAAGCCCATCCATACCCCTTTTCCACATCAAATTCTTTATTTTTGGCATAATATTTAGGCTCCAAATCCATGAATTGTTGTAGTGTGTTACTCCTCTATATTTGTGCAGTAGTGATATGACTAATTTAGAAGAGAACCATCCCTTATCACATGTGCCCACTAAAGTCTATCTTGTATATTACATATTGGCAGTGGATAAATACATATTCTTTCGATCATAGGTTTTGTTAGTATTGAGCTAAAATGCTTTTTTCGTGGTTCCACGTTCCATTTGTATTTATTGAGCTAACAATGTCTGTCTCATTTATCATAGTTTTATCTAATGCATAGTTTTCAAGAAGTTGGTGGGATAAAATCTATAAGCTGGTTTGCAATTTTGCATGAGAAAGTTTAGCCATTTGAATTTACTATTGGGTGTGATTGTGCACCTCTTTTTATCAGTCGGGTTGAGAATATCATTAAAATTACCAATAAGCTGGTTGTTCAGGTTATTAGTATTAATATATATAATTATTATATTCCAAAATTTGTCCTTTTATTGTTCGTTTGGTGGTGCGTAAATAAGGTTATACGAGTCGTGAAATTGGTTGATAAATGTGTGTGTAGTACTATAACGTATCTTTTTTCAATAGTTTTTATTTGGATTTTTTTTCATTAGTAAGTTGATAGTCCTTCCATAGTAGACAAAGTCCACCTGAAAGTCCATCTGCCGGAACGAAATAAATATTATCAAAGCCCACTCATTTCCAGCAATTTACATATGGTTCAGTACTTGTTTGTAATTATGCTAGCATGGTCATATTTAGATGTTCATTTTTGCATGAAATGTTAATATATGTCCAACAATTTTTCTTCCTCATGCCTTGACAATTCCATAATGAAAACTTCATTTAAATAACAATGTTTTTGGTGGTTGGTTCAGTTTTTTTCATTTTACCTATATCGGTCTCAATAGTTATTTCTCCGGTCTTTCTTTCGGTTGTATACTCAGTTGTTTCTAATTCCTTTTTATTGTTCTGTTTTCTCCAGCATAATTGTTCTTGCTTTTGTTTAATCTTCCATTTTCCCCTGAAGTTGAATGTTTTTCTTGGTCATGTTAATGAGTGAGGTCTTGTTCAATTTAACCATTTGATAGTTTATTATTCGTCCATTTTCATGGTTCTTGTGATAGATAAATATCCGGAGAATTTGGGTATTCAATCAATGTTCACATTGATATTGACTTTTGTTTATTCAATAACTTTTGGGTGCAATTCCATAGTTTCAAGTGGACGTAATCTCTTTACGTTTGATAATAGCGAAGATTTTCCCAGTAGTAGTTGATCGATATGCTTTCTAACAAAATAATTTATGGAGTACGATTCTAATACATTTTTAGAGTTTGCAGGAGAACATGAAAATAAAAGACGTTGATAAATCAAGCTTCGTCGCTTTCTTTTTAAATGATCATAATTTTGTGCTTTTGTTTCTCTTGTCATGGTTGTTGTTCCATTACTTACTCCATTGATCATATTTATGATCGTTCTCTTTTCTTTCTTTCTCTTTTCTTTCTTTCTATCTTGCCACCAGGGTGCTTTGGTATACCTCAATTTTTCGCCGTGTAATCTTGTGTATTTCCTGGTCATAAGTTAGTTGCAACATAAGAAGAAAAAAATCCTAATTTTTTTTTATCCTAATCCACTCAATAAAATCAAAAAAGAAGTTGTAATCAATAAGGTAACGTGTGCAGTTATCATCATTAATACCCACATTCTTAAAGCCTATAAGCGATTGTTCTTTAGAGTTTAGTATGCTATGAAGTTTTGTTGTTACTAGTTCAACAAAGATTGACTTTTTTTTAGGTGGAAGCTAACTGAAAGTAGGTTATTATTAATGAGTAGCAAGCATGTAGCTCATGAATTTCCTCCTAATATTATTAAACTATGAGTTTTCCCACTTTCTAAGTTGTAGTTAGTGTTGTATGACCCTAAGATGCCCATGCCCATGCCCATTGATCACATGGCTCATATTCATGTTATATAATATGTCTTTACCCCCATATTTTTCCTCTATTTATTCTATTTTTTGCCATATCAAATCTCATTTGTGCATTTTTATTCTAGCAAAACTCACAAGGAAAGAAGAAGAGAAGAGAGAAGGTATAATTACACACAAACAAAGGGAGGATACCCGTTTTAGAATTTCATATGAAATAGTCATGATTCAAACTGCCTATGGCAGTGCCACTTGTGAACATGGTTTTACCTCTATTTTTTCACTCTTGAGCCAAGTTCTTGTATGAATTTGTTGGGTTAAACATCGTGCTATAGACCTTATTTTTCCTAAGTTCAATCCATATCTAATGGTGAACATTTTCTTAGCAGCATCATACAAAAGGCAACAATTATTTAGAATAGTCATAGACCCTTTAGTGAAATTAGGTTGTAATCTTATTTACCCCTTTGGTGTAGAGGTGGCCGTTTCCTCAGTGCATCTAATCTTCTTTCTCTTGTTAGATTCGGACTTTGTTTCTTCAATCGTCACTGCCATCTCCCCCAGTTGCCTATGCATAATGTTATATGTATGGAAAGAATGGATGGAAACCTCTGACAGGATTATACCATCATCAATGGGCGTTGGTATGCTATTCAGAAGGGTTGCCAAATTCTCATCCTCATTGATTATTGTAATATTGTCCTCCTCGGGATCGTTGATCATGGATGCGGCAAAGAGTTCATATTCCGTAGTGGTTATCTTGACATTCTGTTCATAGAGGTTATTTTGCATTGGGCTTGCACCAAAGATCTTTTCCTTCTCCTCCTCATTAGTAGGTTGATCATCATTCTCCTTCATCATGGGTGATGTTGAGCTTTGTTTTTCTTTTTTCCTATTTGTTCTACAGAGCTACTCTTTGATCTTTGTAAGGAACCATCTGTGATAGACACCATAATACCACTACTTCCTGTCAAGTAAGGTTTGACTCCCCTATATATCTAATTGGTGTTCTTTTTTTCCTAATTGGCCTTTGCTGGTATCCAATTTTTGTCACTCTTCTCTTCCTTTCCTTTTCTTGTCTTACCTTTCTCCTTATTATTTCTCTTCATGAATGAGTAATTGACTTTCTTGGCCCTAACAGTTCTAAGGGGAAAATTTTCATAACCATGGTTTTTGTTAGCGTAGAATCCACACCCCTTTGAGAAGTCTTCAAATTAAATTGGGAAAGGCTTGGTCTTACCATTTTCATCAGGGATAGGGACCTTAAATTTCGGGTTCTGTTCTATATTAATGTTGATACACATCCTAGTATAGTTGACACCCATTTCCTTTTCAAAAAAAGATCTATATTAATAAATCTACCAACATTATTGCTTTCTATGATTGTTCTAATAGCTTTTATATTAATGTATTATGGGGGAATGAGTGGAATTCTTGCCCACACACCAACGACAAAAATATTTTTTGTTAAAACATTACAGTTGGGTTTCCAAGCTCTAAAGATAAGGATGTGTCCAAAAACATGGTAAGGTCTTTTTTCCCACGTCATCACTTTGTCATTTGAGTGAAAATTTTGATTTCAAACCATTGGTTTAGTTTAGGGATAAGATGCACCTCACCTTTCATATTTCTCCATTCTAACAGTAGCTTAGTTTTGACCTTGCTGAAATCCAAGGTGACTCCAAATATTCTTCCCATGAGCGAAGACTCTTTGATCTTTGTGAAATCTAACTTCACCTTGGAGAGTTGTGAAGATACTCCTCCAGTTTTGTTTCTTCATCCATGATTCCCTTCCCTTTCTTAGCCTTATTTGAGCTCTCAACCTCAGTTTCTCCTTCTTTTTTTTCTCAATTTCAGGTTGTGCCTTCTAAGCTTGTTCATGGGGCTCATTTCTATTGTTTTCTTCATTTTATTTTTTGGGGACCTCACAAACTTTTTCCTTGAAGGTTGGGTTATTCTCACTCATTTTGTATCTAGAAAACTTTTGGTTATAGGATGTGTTTAATTTAGTTGGAGTATGTTGTTTTTATAGGCATTTTCTTATGGTGTTGGTTCTTGTCGGAATACAAATTGGACATTTTGGAAACAACCGATTTGGTGTCACAAAGCAAAGACAGAGAAGAAAATAAACTAGTTTATATTTTATTTGAGTAGGCTTCATGATGTTTATGCAAGTTTTTGACCAGATGTTTGCCAGATTTTTCAAACGATCCTTTGAAGTAACTTTCTCGGACTGTCCTCTCTTGTTTTATTTATTCAGTCTTTGGTACTCATGGTAAGATAGAGATTAGGACCCCAACTTTCTTCTCAGTTTTCTTTGTATCCACACCTTATTCCATAGGTCCAGGCTTTCCAATCTCTCATCTTTGTGAAATCTGACTTCACCTTGGAGAGTTGTAGAAGATACTCATCCAATTTTGTTTCTTCATCCATGATTCTCTTCCCATTCTTAGCCTTCTTTGAGCTCTCATCCTCAATCTTCTCCTTCTTTTTTTTTCTCAATTTTAGGTTGTGCCTTCTCAGCTTGTTTATGGGGCTCATTTCTAGTGCTTTCTTCATTATATATCTTGGGAACCTCACAAAATTTTTCCTTGAAGGTTGGGATATTCTCACTCATTTTTTTTATCTAGAATACTTTTGGCTATAGTGATGTGTTTAATTTGGTTGGAGTATGTTGTTTTTATATACATTTTCTTATGGTGTTGGTTCTTTTGGGAATACAAATTGAAAATTTTGAAAACAACCGATTCTGTGTCACAGAGGAAAGATAGAAAAGAAAATAATATTTTATTTGAGTGGGCTTCATGATGTTGTATAATTACAATTTTCTTATTCAGATCATGTTCAGAGATATAATTGAAAATAGTGCAGAGAAGAGGCGGATTTGCTGAGTATCTGAGTTGATTTTCTTCCTTGAATATTTTTCCTAGACCTGTAGTTCTCCAGTATTTGCTTATTCATGTTCATCAATTCATAGTTGCTATGGTGGATGTTTATGCAAGTTTTCGACTAGATGTTTGCCAGATTTACCAAACGATCCTTTGAAGCAACTTTCTTTGATTGTCCTCTCTTGTTTGAATTTTTCAGTCTTTGGTTTCATGGTAAGACAGAGATGGGGACTCCAACTTTCTTCTTAGTTTTCTTCGTATCCCAATCTTGTTCCATAGATCCATACTTTCTTATATGAGCCTGGTTTTGTCCCGCAATTGATCTTAATTTTCCCCCAATTGTGTGTACCAAATTGGAACTTTAATCTCACTTTCGTATTCTCTCCCTAATACACTGGTTTGTAGTTTTTTGTTACCGCAACTTCGCCGTCTTCTCGATATGTGATCTCTACAATCGATCACCTATAAGAAGTATGTGTTTCGAAGAACTTTATCCTTCTTTTGCAAAGGATCACCCGACGCACCCTTGATTTTCTTGTACCTTCCCTCCCCTTTTCGTCTTTGATCTTCAACGATTTGCTTATCCAAAATAGGCAAAAACGCCTCTCTGTCATTCTCTCCATCTAACTCATATTGTTTGAAGTTGTATTTTATTCTCTTTCGCTTCCAATGATCGAATTTGAGAGTAGAACAACTTGAATTTGTTGTTTTAGGATTGCAATTTTTTTTAGAAGGAAATGGGATTTCCGAGGTATTCGATTTGAGTTTGGGGTTTTCCAATAGCGCCTGGGGCGCGTTCTTTCATTCATTCTATCGAGCAGCTTTTTTTGTATGGATTTCTTTAGACAACGACAACATAGATCAATTTAATTCAATAACTATACGACACTTATTATATTCATGATATTTAGTGTTGATGCATATATTATCTACACTACACGATATTTAATGTGTACTATCTAATGTTGAGTGCACATGTACCTACATTACACAATTTACACTGCACATGTTTAGTACAAGTTAGTATACATATCACTTACATTACATAGTACATTATCTTTAATATTGACCGCACATATCACTTACGTTACATTGCACAAATCACTTATATTACATTGCAATTATGCAATACAAGTTACATCACATATCACATACATTGCTCATGATCTTTATATTTGATTGTGCATACTACTTACATTACGCCTGCAGATGATCTTTAATATTGATTGTGCATACCACATACATTACGCTGCACATATTCAATACAAGTTAGTGCACATATCACCTGCACTACATTACCCATGGTTTTTAATATTGATTTCACATATCACTTACACTACACCGTACATATACAATGCAAATTAGGTCATATATCACTTATATTACACTGCATATGATCTTTAATATTGATTGTACATATCGCAATCACATACACATAGATCTATAAAAACTTTACTCGACTCGTGAAACTGACTTAACGGACCCGAATCCAAAAATTTTTAAAAAGAGCACACTTGGAACTTATCCGCTTGGAACCTATTTATCCCGAAATAATTAATAACCCGAACCCACAAATGACTCAAGTCCGATTAAACCCAAATGAATAGTTTGATAATTACCCGAAGACCGAAATGGCCCGACCCAAATTGTTTTGATAACCCGAACGGAAATGACCCGATAGCCCAAAGTAAATTACCTCGATAGCCCAAAGTGACCCTATAACTCGAAGTAACACGATCTGAAATAAGATTTTTCTTTTCTAATTTAATTCTACATATTCATTTTTTTTTTTAAAGAAAAGAGTTTTCTCTTGGTACCTTTGAGGCATTGCCTTTTTTCTATTGGTATCCACAAGTTTTTAAAATTCTTCTTGGTGCCATCTAACTTTTAAAACATTCATCTCCTTACCCTTTTTTAAAATAACTTTTTATAAAGTAAACAAATAAAAATAATTTTTTGTTGTAAGAAATATAAAAAAATCATTTCCGGATTATGTTATGTGACTTTGATTTTTATCATCATATTTCACTTTTATTTGAATTATGTGATGTGACTTTAATTTTTTTTCTTACATTTTATGATAAACACGTCGAGAAAATATATGCAGATCAAACAGATCAAGCGGATTAGTCGGATATTCGGATCAAACGAACCAGTCTACTATCTAATCTAATTTATTTTTAATGAAACGGATCATCCAGATCTGTCTAAATCATTCGGATCATCTATCATATTTGCATCTAGTTAAACTTACACCATCAAGACATACCCATCCAATAGGATCACGATAACTACAATAAAGAATCCAGAAACAAACAAGCTGGAAATTTATAGATAACTCACTTTGTTGTTTGGTTTGTTGATCGTGTAGTGTTTGTAAGTTTTGTTGATTGTATGGAATTAGCATGAAATTGTAGAAACAAACAAGCTGGAAAATTGGTTCACCCACTTATCCCACTAACCTAGAAAAAGCAGCATATGAGTGAGACGTAATAGCAGCCGTAATTACAGTCAAAAAGAAAGAATTTGGTTCTACACCTTTTTACATGCTTTTTACATGCATTCTGTAATTTCGTCTTCAGATTTGGTCTTCTGACGATTGTTCGAGCGATTATTAAAAAGGACGTGAATTTGTGATCAATCCTTAACCGCTCTGTCGCAATCTAAATCTGGGTGTGTACAGTTGTACTTCTTGTTTCTCGTGTATTTCTTTTGAAGATAAACGTTTATACTCGCTGCCTCCTGTGGGCCAGATAATCGTGCTTTCCCTTGATTTTTTTTTTGCTTTCGGTTTTTTTTAATATATTTTTGTATATTTTCTTTTTTCTTTGTACGTGAGCCTTTATAACAGTTGGTCAGTCTGCCGATTTTTTTCGATCTTTCGACCACGTCGTCTAATGGTTCGAACCGCTCTCCGTTTTCGAAAAAAAGAAAAAGAATCGGGTGGACTTGGACTTGCCTTTCTTATTAGTCTAAAGATATACATAACTTCAGTCAACCTTACCAAACAAACACCTGTCCTCGTCTGTGAGTCCCACCTTTTAATCTACAGTCAATAGCCATGACAATTATGCTTTTACATACACACCTACCTTCATCCTTCAACCTCAAATTCGTTATCTCTTCTTCCCCAAAAACTCAATGGAAAAAGAAAGAAGACAACATGTATTGATCTTCCCTTTCATGGCGCAAGGCCACATAATCCCTTTCCTAGCCTTAGCACTTGAGATTGAGAAGCGAAACAATTACCAAATTACATTCATTAACACCCCTCTCAACATCAACAAACTCCGATCATCCCTCCCACCGGACTCCACCATCCGCCTCAGATCCATTCCCTTCGACAGCACCCGCCATGGCCTCCCACCCAACACCGAGAACACCGACGCTCTCCCCTACAACCTCATCTTCCGCCTCATGGAAGCTTCCTTTACTCTCGAGTCTGATCTTCTAACCCTTCTAGAACAAATCGTCCACCAACCAGAAGAAACCCATCCCCTCTGTATCATCACCGACATGTTCTTCGCTTGGGTCGGCAGAGTCGCTCACCAATTTGACATCTTCCATGCTATATTTTCCGGCACCAGTGCTTTCGGCCTTGCTTGTTACTACTCTCTATGGTCCACTGTTCCCAATTGGAAGCTTCACCCTTCACAGGAGCTTTTCGAAATGGAAGATTTCCCTGAGGGCGGGAAAATTCATATCACACAGATGCCACCAAGCATGGCTTCCGCCGACGGTAAAGATCCATGGTCGATTTTCCAGAGAAAGATGTGTGCTGAATATTTCAACATAGACGCTATACTGTTCAACACTGTAGAGGAGCTAGATCGGATCGGATTGGATTATTTCAGAAGAAAGCTCCGGCGACCCGCTTGGGCAATCGGCCCAATTCTGAACCAAGATCGAGTAAACAACGATGGCGGTTCCTGCAAAACCTGGCTTGACAGTAAATCGCCGAGATCTGTGATTTATGTTTGTTTCGGATCACAGAACACCCTCACAGGCTCACAGATGATGGAAATGGCTATGGCGTTAGAAGAATCTGGAAGGTTCTTCATATGGGTGGTGAGGCCACCTTTAGGTAAAGAGTTTGCCGATGAAATGACGACGGAAGATTGGTTACCGGCTGGGTTTGAGAAGAGAGTTGAAGGGAGAGGTTTAATAGTGAGGAAATGGGCGCCACAGGTTGAGATTTTATCTCATGGGTCTACTGGAGCTTTTATAAGTCATTGTGGGTGGAATTCGACACTCGAAGCTATAAGCTATGGGGTTCCGATCATTTCGTGGCCGATGGCCGGCGAGCAGTTTTTCAATGTGAAGTTGCTTGAGGGAGAGTTGGGGATATGTGTTGAGTTGGGAAGGGGGAATGGATGTGAAGTTGAATGTCGAGATATTATGAGGAAGATCGAGATGGTGATGGGCGAGGATGAAGGAGCCAAGAAAGTGCGAATGAGAGCTTCCGAGGTTAGGAAAATCATTGGAGATGCAAAGAGAGATGAAGAGGAATATAAAGGTTCTTCTCTTAGAGCCATCGATGAGTTCTTCGTTACAGCAATAGCTAGAAGAGATATAAATCGGAACAATTCACAAGTTTAACGACTCGAGCAATAGCATTGGCTTTTGTGTGTTTTGCTTCAAGTAATGAAATTTATCTCTAATTCCTTCCTATTATAACATGGTACCTCGAAAGCAAAAAGGTTCACCATTCATTCATTATTTCATTCTGTTTCAGATAGGTCAATTGCACAATCTCAAGGTTCTTAGCCTAAGATCTATGCTTCAACTGACAAGCATGGCATGTCAAAAATGACAAGGATTACTCAAAATCATTTTCAGCTTTCGGTAATCATACAAGTACAAACCCAAAAACTCAGTAGAAATACATCCACAGCAGACTAGCAGAGCATCGAACGTCTACAGCTGACATTCAATAGCACGAGAACATCCTAACTCTATCAATTCATCCATCCAACACATCCATTTAACACTAGCAATAATCAAATCCTATTGGAAACAAACGACAGGATCAGGATGCAGGCGAACCTTCAGATGTACTCCACCAGTAGCTAACTGAAAAGCTTGGAGTGAGGGATCGTACATAATGCCACCATTTGGGCGGGATATACAGCATTTCACCTTCGTCTAATATGCAATCTATGAATTCCAAATGTTTCATGTTTGGGAATGCATTTTCATCTATGTCGTCCAGATCAACCTTTTGCACATAATGAATTACCATATTTAGCAGATGCACATCCAATAATCATATGTACCGAGAACAAAACATGAGAATTCAATGAAATAGATCTTAGCATTTACCTGACTGGAATTGTAAAGCATACTCTCAGTATGTGGATATAACTCTTCAGATATGGAAGCAGAGTATAGCCTTATGTATTTTTTTCCAACAACCTGGAAGAAGTGAGGTCAAATACAGTTACCCTCGTCTTCTCAGCAGCTTACTGAGAAATAATGCATAAAAGTGGGAGAAACTCAAGTTGCCAAATTGAAAATCAAACTCAATATATTAAATAGTGGTAATTGCCCAAAGAATCTGATTTTACCTGCGCCAAGATATTGTGGTGTGGATCATGGTGCAATGGCGTCACAGTGCCTGATGGACCAAACCAGGCATTTAGAGGCCTAAGCTCACCACCACCAGCATAACAATAATCAGGAATCAGAATGTCCTTTCGTAGCTCCTTTATCTGTCATTTTAAGATGTCTATCAGCACAAGCAATTACAATAGTAGATCAAGAGCCCGGAGACAACTTTGGAAGATTAAAGCTTTGATCTGTGAATGAGGGGGAAAAAAAAGGGACATGCCTGATCAAACAAGGGATGCTGTGCCAGATAGGTGGGGGATCCTGAACAGTCATTTGAATGAATTCTCTCAAGGAACTGAGAAAAAGTAATAAGCTCTTGCTTCCATTCAGAACACAAATAGTTTTTCCCGACCTACAATGGTATTGAGCTTTACAACTCATTAGTTCATCGAATTAGTTAGCTGAGAAGTTCAACATTTAAAGTTTAAATTAGACATTCAAATTCATATATCTAGAATCTGCTATCATTGTTTACAAATTTATAGACTTATAGACTTCTGCTCCATATATATGAACTGAGGAAGAAAGAGCAATTTCAAAAGAGATATGCCAAGAGAGGATTGCTAGATTGAGGTGAAGAAAAACAAGACACGGCAACAAGAGAAATCAATAAAATCACGGGATATCTTGGCACAACAATATCATTAGGAAGGTACAATTAAGGAAATCAGTATGCAGTTTAATTAACTATCCAAGCACGGAGTTCTTCAATGCAATGAGGATCACGGTACCACTTTAGCCCCTGGCACTGAACAGGCCAGTTGCAACATATAAGAGGTTCATAAATTCTAGTTCATGCTAGAGCATGTAATAAGAGTCTAAGACCCACACAACATCCATGAAACATTAATGATAAGAAACAGTGAAATAGTTTGCTTTCAGATAATCATTTTCCTCAAGTTCAAATGCAGATGATGCAGAAGTAATATAATGATTCACTATAAATGGTGATTATATTCTTCAGATGCAATGGGCAATTATTTTTCAACTGAAACAAAATCAAGAGGAGTGATACTAGCAAACCACCTCAACTGGAATGGTACGATCACCAGCAACCCTTTTCAGGTAATTCAGGTTGCTCCATTTGCTGCTAGCAGGCCAGTGACCCATGGAGTCGGTTATTATGACAGGGGAACCCAGTAAAAAATAGTCACGAAGGAACCCCTCAAGGGACAAAGCTGAACGCCTTATAACAAGATTCGAAGAGAGTGATCTGTAAGGCAATATCCGGGTCACCTATGATATAAAAGAAGCAAGAAAAATTACTTAGTGACCTTATAAGATGATGTTATCAATAATATATGGACAAAATGGTAGAATCAGTAAAATTCTAATTTCTGATACCATACCACCATATAAAGAATTTGAAAATGCAGGAAAATAATGGAGCTTTCTATAATCGAAAATCATTCTCCTCTTGTGCACTGTCACGTTCTCTAATTGACCATCAACTGTATAAAAATGACACAAGAAAGTCCATTTTTCAATCAAAACTTGCTTTCTTGATATGCTTTCCTAATTCCTAATGACTATTACAAGCTTTTCACTTTTGCATAAAAATCAAATCGAACAAACCAAGAACAGAGAAGACGAACCTCACCTCTGTCTGGTCGATTTCGCGAGAAGCCACACTAGAACTCCCGGTCTTATTAGCAGCATCAGTCTCCGTCTCCTTATCCTCCTGTAAACCCCTAAACCCCATAACTTTCTCAACCGCATCTTCCAAATCCGACCTAAGTAGCATCCCTCCCATAATAAGCCCCATATCCAAAGCCCTAAGCGATTCGCCGACGTCTCCCTCAGCGAAATGGATCCTGGCGACGTGGAGGCAAGACATTGAGTAGGCGTCTCTCCAAATAGGAAGCACCGAATGCCATGGACCAGAGTGAAGCTGCTCCCAAGCCATCTCTCTGGCGGTTTCAGCCGCCCTGAGGTCACTGATAGCCGCGTTCGCCATCCTCACAAACGCATAACCACCTTCCTCTGACAACTGCTCCAAAATAGTCGGCTTCTCCCTATCTAGGGTTGGCGTCTCCAGCAATCCGAAGATCTTTTCTCCGTCTCCACGAGCATTGTTGGTGCTGGAAGCTGCGGCCATTGATTCGCAACGCGCTTAGAGAAAAATCGCAATGGAGATCTTGGTTGAAGATGAGAATTCAGAAAAATCGCAATGGAGATCTTAGTTATATAAAAAAGGGCAGATGAAAATATCTTGGGGTGGGCTAATCGTTGATATTTCGATTAATATCTGTTTTCACTTTTTTTGTGACGTGGAATGGTGGGTTTGAAGGTAAAGTTCTAGATCCTTCTCTGGGTGTGTGAGACTGTGAGAGTGTAACACAAGAAATATCTGGAAGCAGCGGAAAAAGGGCCGAAAGTGTTTTTTTCCATTAAAATATTTTATGGCTGATGATGCATTCCAAAAAGATCTCAACTATCTCAAACAGTGACACCCAAATTACCTAATTGTTTGCTTTTCATTTTTAATAACAACCGAAAGTAGTTTATTATAATTTATTTAGGGTCTCATATTTGTGTCCAACCATCACAATCCTAACGGAAGACTTGGTTCCCAAGATGTCCTCATCTCGAATTCTCAACTGAGGGTATTCCCGGAAGACTCGGTTCATCAAGTTCATGAAGAAAGTTGGAGCATTAGAACCCAAATAACATCACTACAAACTCATAATGATCATACCTTGTCTAAAACGCCGTTTTTGGAATGTCCTTATCTCGAGTTCTCAAATGATGGTATTCAGACCTCAAGTCAATTATTTGAAAAGACTACTGAGTCTTCGCGTATTTAATCGCGCTTGTCATAAATTAAAAACCAGAGCTAAGTAGTCAGCACTAGTGGATAGTCCGACCCCTTATATCATTAGATAATAGGTTCAATGTACCCTCGGAGGGTTAATCAATACACTTAATTCAAGAGTAAAAACAAAAACAATACTAGTTATATAGTCCAAAACTTTATTCGTCTCGCGGTAGACATGCCGGAACTGAATAGTCTAGTTCATAAAAAGTATTGGCACCTACGTAGCACACTAGAGAGGGTTGGTGACGGGGAAAATAACGGTTAAGAAGAGTAGTAACCAATTGAGAATCAGTTTCCAAAACTACCAATCGGAAACCACTATCCCAACCCAATTCAACCACAATTCATCCATGGACGCAATACATACTCCAAGATTCACTCCAAACCCCATCAATCACTTACACTCATGACTCCTAATAATACATGTGTGTTTTGGCATGACCATCACTTATGTGCGCCCCATCCGTGTTAATTTTCACATAACCCACTAAAAGAACTTCCCATGTAACGTTGATCACACGATGTTGGATATTCGTAGCGTCTTTTTTCTTAATCCACACGCGAACATGCTCTTTAGTCATCATTCGAAAAGGTTTACTTCTATCACCCATCTCCAGTTTAGAAAGATGAAGAAAAAGAAAAGAGAAAGTTTGGATCTTTGGGAGGATCGAAATCAGATCGAGGAGAGGGTAGAAGAAGATGATAGGTGACAATCAAACCCTAGAAGATATATAATAATGGAAATCAAATAAGACGTTTTGACGAGTGTCAAATGTAACATCATATAGCTTATATATTCTTGTATTTCATACATCTATTGCTCTCTCATAAATCACTATTTGTATAGAAAGCTTTCACTTTTTATATTTTGGTATCTACCTTGGCCTTTTTGGGTTTCAGTCATTTCAATCATTACGAAGTCCCCCATCCAAGCCCATAAACAAGATCAAGAGATCAAAGCTTCATTTTAAACTAAACGGCTTGTGAGATGACATCCCAAGTTGTCTCAAGCCGTATGGAGAACATATCACGCTACTATTGGAATTCATCAAGCCCAACCATGTTGAGGCCCATACGAGATGTCATACGGGATGCTAGATGTGATGTCTAATGGTTCCAGGTGGAATCCATTCCGTCTCCTATGTTGTCTCAGGCCGTCTCTATGTTGTCTCGACTACGCATTAAAAGGAAATCATATCTTTCGATCATATCTTTGGAAAAGATATATTTTGTAACCCTACACTTTGTCCTTTGAGACCTATATGTCAGTCGTAGGGTTAGATATCTCAGATATCTAAAAAATAATCTAGCAACCCTTGCCTTGAGTCTCGTAGCCGTCAAGTAGCTTTAGTATAGAAGGATCACCTCATTATGCTGGAACCAAATAATTGTGATTTCATGCCCGATTTGACTTTATATATTGACTTTGCTTTATAGTTAATCATGTATGGCTAATTTTCATCGTGATCTAAGGAGTGGATGATTCCTATAATAGTTTGATTTATTATTACATATATGTTTTTTATTGAAATTGTGATATTGCTTCTTTTTAAAACTCTTTGTTTTCATCTTTTATTGACCTTCGAAAGAAGTGACATTTATAAATAATTTAGATAAAAGACCTTGAGTTAACCGGCAAGGTTATTTATTATATTTATTGAAAATCACATGGTTTAAGGGATTGAATCATACCTTTTACTTTGAGGATTTCTAAATAGTGTATCAAGTTCCGATCTTTGTACCTTTTCTAACTTGTGCTAACTGGCGGGGTTTTTCTTGGGGCTTGTTTGGTATGCCGCAACTGAAACTGAAACTGAAACTTAATGGAACTGAAACTGAAAAATGTGACTGAAATTGAATGAAACTGAATCGAATTAATTCATTTATATGTTCGTTTAGGATGAGAATGAATGGGTTGAATGAAGTATAAATTGACCAAAATACCCTTACTAAATGCCCCTGCGATTTTATTTAATTTTTTTTAGTTTTGTAAAATTAAATAAAGATAGGTAAAAGTCGAGGCGGAAGCAACAAACTCAACCTTCGTAATCTTCAAACTCAAGAACATGTTTAGATAAAAGAAGTATTGTGTCGACCTTTCTGTACTTAATTTCTTCACTATCTTAGTTTTCAAGTAACAAACATTGATCTGCAAATGTTGCTGATATTGCATTTTTAATCACTTGTCACAGTACACCAACATTGATCTACAAAATCACTCTAAAACGCCGCCATTCTTCTACCTACATCTTCAATTCGAACAATTCAAACAACTCACACACCCACGACTCCATTGACGCAACTTCTAGCAGAAACATGGAAAACACTCAATACTAATTCATACAAACAGATCGCAGAATTAGAAAATCCGAATCAGCAACCAAAACTCAACGGAGTCAGAAATTAACTATGAATGGCCGTGAAACCTTATCGAACCGAGCTTCTTCTCCAAAGCCAACTTTGCGGAAGATCCAATCACACAATTAAGGTTTTGAACTCTCAATTCGACTACTTTTTGTCAGATATTTTTGGATATTTCCAGTCAACGAAACAAAGATATCTCGTTGTTTCCTCTTTCCCCTTCGATTGCTCGAGAGTCTTTACTAAGCTTGTTGAATGGATGTTTCGTCTCATACGTAGGGTACAAAGGCCATCGATTTTCCATTCAACCGATTCAACTTCACTACCCTGGTTGAATGATTCAATTGATTCAACTCCATATTCAACCCTTTCAATCCCTCGTCTGAATGAAAGGAATGCAGTACCGAACGCTGAGATAAATCATTCAACCAGTTCAACCGGTTGAATGGAGTATACAGAACGGACCCTTGATCTTTTTTGGATTTCTAAGTTCTGAATGAGTTTTCCTATTTACTTGACACAACCGTTGGTGTGAGGGTGCAATCAAGTTGGATAACAAGGTTTTTAATCGTCTATGCAAAAGGCTGTATTAGATAGTTACCTACAATATTTACATATCAATGTTCATGAGTCTCATATATTCAATATTACTTCAAATCATTATAGTGGGGATTCTAATATTATGTTTTTATTAGGTTTTAGATAATGTTTTTAGGATTACTTTTAGCATGTTTTGACAATGTGCTTTGTTACTAGTTTTTGTTTCATATCTAGTATGAAGGTCTACACTCATCTGGTCTTTGTTTTCAGGAGGATTGTTGATGTTTTGGTGCATGATGGAGATGTTAGGATTGGTCTTTAATGACTTAACGAAGAGACTATGAAGTTAGGGAGCACTTGTTAAAGGTTAGCAAGGAGAGCCATGCAAAAGAAGAAAAGAAATCATGCAAAGATCGGGAACAGAGTAAATGAGCTTCTTGTGCAAACGCACTGTTGCTCGTGCACGTTCGTGCGCTAGCAACACACGAAATAAAGAAACACGTATTTATAGCGGTTCACCAAATAATGGATACACCCACTTTCAAAGAGATTTTATTAAGGAATTTTGGATTACACATAATCAGATAATATGGAGGCATGGGAAAAACTACAATATATAAAGTAATGAAACCTTAGGTTATACTTGATCGTCAAGTATAAGACTAGGTCAAACAAATGACATACTCATTCAAGACATATCAACAATAACAACCAATTGAAAAAGCTGAAACTGGAGATAAAAAACCCTTTTTTGGCTCTCTTCTCTCTCCTCATACTACCCTAGTGTGGCCTCCCGGCCGCACCCCCCCTCACCCCTTCCTCCGCCCGGCCCTATGGCCGGCTCCCGGAAACCCCGTCGTCGCACCATCAAGCTCTCGGAGATGCATCGTCCTTCTTCAGCCCACCACCCAGCCCCAAACACCCCACAAGTACCATCCTCACCGTCCCCGGATAGCCCATATGAGGCCATCCCTGACGATCTCATCTTATCTAACAACAAGCGCCTGACCACCAGAACCCCTCCGCCACCAGCTCTATCCTGCGACTCGATCTTCCCCCCCTCACCCCCCGCCCTTGAATACTAAAACACCCTCCAAGGTCAGCGAAGACGAGACTACCATCGTCTCTTCTGAACCTGAAATCATCACTCCTCCCATAACCACTACGGAGACTCCACCCAATGAGCCTGTCATGGCTTCCTCTCCTGGCCCTGATCAGGACACCACCAGCCAACCTGCTACTCCGCCTGACCCAACCATACCAACCAACCCTGACACAAACGCTTTAACTACCTTGACACCTCCAGTTACCAATACCATAACGAACCTTTCACATCCCTCAGTAAATGCAAGCCTTAAACAAAAAGCAACTTTAGCCGACACCTCGTATTCCTACAACGAGATAGTCTCCCACAATGCCTGTTGGAATTACGTTCCTCTCACATTCACTCCTGGTTTAGATGCTGGAAGCATTCATTTCTCTAACGAAGATATTGCTGAAGCTTCCCTCAAATGGAGCCTTTCACTGGTTGGTTTCCCTCTTGGGAGTCCTATTTCATATCACAAGATGAATAAGTTCGTGAAGGAGCAATGGAACTCTATTTCCCCACCGAAGATCCTTCGTAACGATAAGGGCATATTTGTCCTCCAGTTTTCAAATGAAGCTGAACTTAACTCCATCCTTCTTGGAAGCCCCTGGGTTACTAATGGTTCGACCACTCTCCTGCTCAAACGATGGTCCCGTGGACTTGAGCTTGACTACTCCTCACTTAGCTCCGTTCCCATCTGGATCACACTTCACGACCTTGACTATAGGCTATGGTCCACCCATATGCTTGCCAGAATTGGGTCGGCTATTGGTACCCCCCTTACTCACGGATTCTTGCTCAGCCAATCAAGACAGATTGGGATTTGCTCGTATTCTTGTGGACATTCAAGCTGCTAGGCCTCTCATTCGGGACGTTACTTTGATCGGGCCTGATGGTATAACCATTACTCAAAAGGTAACATATGATTGGATCCCTCCCCGATGTTCTACCTGTCTGACTTTCGGTCACAGTTGCTCTTTCAACAAACCTTCGGTTAGAGGTCCTTCTAACTTGAGCTTCAAGAAACAAAACGAGCCCAAAACCTTATTGAGGCCACGTCCCGCACCTACTGATAACCAAAATCTTGCACCAATTCTCCCTACCCCTGACGAGTCTCACCGAATAGATTTTGGCATGCCCCCTCCTGCTGATGCTGTTAGACAGTCAACACAGCCCATAACTTCTCCATCCATGCAGTTAACTCCTCCGCTCGGATCTACCCTCCAGAGCTCCCAAGATAAACCCATGATCCCCAATGATGCCAACCCTTCCAATCCCCATTCTAAAGATCTCAGCCCTAACCAGACCCCACCCTCTAACCTGTCAATAGATACCATCTATTGCACAGAAACTTCCACTCCCAGTGTTATATCTAACCCCCCTTGATTGCTAACACTACCCTGGACTCCTCCATACTACTAAACCCTAACCCTAATCAGGCCCCATTAACCAACCTGCCTTCGGCCACCCACCCTTGCTCCGATTCCACTAGCCCCAATGAAACCACTTTTTCTGCCTTGACAGCAAGTGCTACCCAGGCCCAAAGTAACTGCTCCAATGAATCTTAGAACCTGTTCTTGGAATATACGGGGGTTGAACGACCCCGTGAAACAAAAAGCCGTTCAAAGCTTTGTGAAGAAGAACAATTTAGATGTCTTAGCCTTGCTTGAAACGAGACTAAAAAACAACAAGGAGAAGCGCCTCTCTAAGCACCTTTTTCCCTCCTGGAATCATGTTTCCAACTCCTCTATCTCTCATAACTGTAGGGTTTGGGTTTGGTGGAACCCTAACCGACTACACCTCTCCACATCTATCATCACCGATCAGCTCATCCATTGCTACATCACCAACCCCTTAACCAACCCTAACCAAGCTATCTTATCTGAACTGTCCTTTGTCTATGCCCACAATGCACCTGAAAACCGAACTGAACTTTGGAACACCATCTCTACAATCAAACTATTAAACTCTACCATACCCTGGGCTATACTTGGTGACTTCAATGTCACTCTCTCTCCAGACGAAAAATCTACCATCCATGGGCCTTGCTATTCCCAACAATCTACGGAGATTGCAACCTGTTTTCAGCTTAACAACCTTGAGGATCATCCCTATTCTGGCTGTAAATTCACCTGGAATAATAGGCAGCTTGGATCTCGTATTTGGTGTAAACTTGATCGAATCATTATCAATGATTGTTGGCGCTGGGCCTACCCTCTTTCTCAAGCTCATTTCGACGTGCCTGACATCTCTGATCATTCACCTTGCCTCCTCATCACTACTCCAACTGCTGCTTGCCCCCGCCCTCCATTCAGATTCAATAACCAATGGGCTGAGCATGAAAACTTCCATGACAGTGTTGCTGCTATTTGGGACACTCCAATTGAGGGCAATCCAATGTTTCGTCTCTCAAAAAAGCTCAAGCTCCTTAAACCTAAGCTCAAAAGATTCCAGAGCTTAAAACTTGAAGACATTCACAACAACATTAACAAGAGCAGAACCCACCTTCATGAAATCCAGGATCAGTTAAAGGATAATCTTCATGATCCCTTGCTTCAGGACGAGGAACGCAAGCTCACAACCTCACTGACTTCAAACATGTCTGCCCTCAATGTGTATCTTGCTCAACTCTCCAAGTCTAACTGGATCTCTAAAGGCGACCAATGCTCCTCATACTTCTTCAAATGCATCAAAGCTAGGCGTTGTGCTAACCGTATTCTGTCCATAAAAACCTCTGAAGGAACCATCTCTTACGATCCCCAAATCATCGATAACACCCTTGTTAACCACTTCAGCAGACTTCTTAACCCACCCAATCCACCTAACTATTCCACCTTCCCTGATATCCTACTCCCCCAACTCAACCAGGAGGACTATGCATCTCTTTGCTTGCAGGTTAACGAAGACGAAATCAAACAAGCTCTCTACTCTATTGGAGACAACAAATCGCCTGGGCCGGACGGATAAAACTCTCTTTTCTTCAAGGCTTCCTGGGCGATCACACATGATAACCTTACTGAAGCTATCTCGGACTTCTTCTTGAATGGAAGACTACTTAAACAGGTTAATCATACATCCCTTTCCCTCATCGCAAAAATTGATAACCCTTTAGCTCCTGCAGATTTCAGACCCATAGCCTGTTGCAACACCATCTACAAGGTGATTGCAAAAATCCTCTCGGCCAGAATTAGCAAGATTCTTCCACACACCATCAGCCCTAATCAGTGTGCATTTGTTGCAAACCGGTCGATCAAACACAACGTTCTTATCTGTCAAGATCTACTCCACAAATATAGCCGGAAGCACATTTCTCCTAGAGCCGCTATGAAGATTGACATCACCAAAGCATTTGACTTAATCAGCCATGAATTCATCCTGAAATGCCTCCTGAAGATGGGTTATCCAACGAAATTCATCAGCTTAATCAAAGAATGCATCACTACCGTTTCCTACTCTATCAACATTAATGGGAATCTCTGTGGCCATTTCTTGGGTGGTAGAGGCTTGCGCCAAGGCTGCCCACTCTCCCCGCTACTATTCACAATTGTAATGGAAGCGCTCACTCAAATGCTTCACAAGAGTACCTTGGATCCTGAATTCAACTTCCACCCCAAATGTACCACTCCAGCAATTACCAATCTGGCCTTTCCTGATGATCTATTGTTGCTATGTCGTGGAGATATTCCTTCCATTAAGATCCTGCTGGCCACTCTTGATGATTTTGGAGACGTCTCTGGACTCCGCATTAACCCCGCCAAATCTGCTCTATTCACTGGTGGTATGTGCATGTCGGATCGGGAAATTGCTGCCTCTCTTTCGGGTATGCCTATTGGAACACTCCCATTTCTTTACCTTGGTGTTCCTATAGGTGCAAAAAGGCTTACCATTCCTGACTTCCTTCCCCTCATCAACAAAGTCACTTCGAGAATTCAGTCTTGGAGTGCCAAGCTATTGTCCTACGCTGGGAGAGCTCAACTCATCAAATCCACCCTCAGCACATTATCTCAGTACTGGAGCTCGATGCTACTGATTCCTGCTACTATCCTCAACAAGGTTCAAGCTCTCATTAGATCCTTCTTCTGGTCGGGTAAGGAAAATAGTAGACGTGCCCTCGTTGCCTGGTCCTCCATCTGTTGTGAGCAGAAGATGGGTGGCCTTGGATTCCCCAATTTGCTCGCTAGAAATAAAGCCGCCTTGGCTCGTCTCATCTTTGATATTGACAGGGGCGACGACAACCTATGGATCAGATGGTCTACTAAGCATATCCTCAAAAACTGCAGCATCTGGAACTGTAATCCTAAGGCTTACCACAACAGCTTCTGGAAGAGCCTCCTCACTGTTCGCGACGAGATTCTCAACCCGCCCAGCGGTACCACCACCCCTTGGCCTTCATCAAACCCCATGGACACCTTCTCGCCCAAACTGGCGTACAAATTTTTTAATCATCACCCTCCCGTAACTCACCCTAACCCCTTCAATTCTATTTGGCTCAAGACCAACACCCCCAAGTGTTGCTTTACCACTTGGACTGCCTATCACAAGAAACTCCCGACTCTCTCAAGGCTCAAGAGATGGAATAATGCTATCAACGACACTTGCTTGCTATGCAGAAACATGGTGGAAGATGGTGACCATTTGTGGCATCATTGCAGCTACTCCTCCCTTGTGCTCGACATTATATCTAGATGGACAAGAGTCCCCTATCCTGCACCATACATCAACAATGTTTGGTCGTGGCTTTGCTCGAGACCAAACCCCAAGCACAACCTACTGGAAAGCACCAGGATTGCTACCATTACAGCATTCATTCACTTTGTATGGAAGGCTAGAAACAATCTTGTATTCAACAGTACCTTCACTAGAGCTGTGGATTGTGCTGGGATGGTTATTCGCGACACCAGGAACTACCTCGCTCATCATTGGAAGGATAGATCCCCTCAAAGCATGGCTGACGCTAGAACCCTAGGAATTCATTTTCACTAATCTCTATCTCTCTTGTTTGATCTGTTCTTGCACATGAACTCCCTTGTACATCCTCATCCATCTAATACAATTAAACTTTCAAAAAAAAAAAACAATAACAACCAATTTTCCAACATTGAAAAAATAATTGCTATAAATAGCATAAATTAAAAAAAGTTCTCTCACCTCACTAAAGCACACAAAATACTTTCTTTTTTTTTCAAAATTGCAACCCTTCGAACTTGTTCAATTTTTCTCAATAACATAACTCAAGTTCAGGAGATCTCTTCATTTTTCATGTTCCTTCTACTCGATTCCAAGGGAGAAAATAAGTTATTTCATTCCTTCGATTAAAAAACGTCATCAATAATGGAGAATCAATCAGGTTTGAACAAGGCGACCCCCTTCCGCGGATTCCAATCGAGGAGGACTTCGTCCCCCTCAACTGTACCCCCTAACTGAATATGCGAAGTGTGACGTCCAAAGCATTTTAATATGGTGAACCACTATAAATCCGTGTTTCTTTCATTATTGTTTGTTAAAGTTTATTCTTTCTCGTAATTCCTCACAATATTTATTTTTATAATTTCAAAATTTTTGTAGGTTATTTAAAACACTGCCTTTTTTGGCGATCCATGTCTTGAAGTTTGATTTTGTCCCCAATGAACTTTAATTATTTAGTTTGTGTTACTTGACTAGTTAGTTAAACACCAAAAAACAATATATACGTATGAGAGTAGCTGCATTCCAAAATATGAGTTTCTTTATCATATATATATATAGGGTGCGGTTCCCATGAGAACAGAAAAACTACGAATAATACATTAAACAATATGGCACATTCGTAACAAAACTAATAATAACTACGAATAATATATTAAACAATAAGGTCTCATGATTACACGATTAGTATGTTCTCATATGATCTATACTCTCTCTCTCTCTATATATATATATATAGAGAGAGAGAGAGAGAGTATAGATCATATCAAAACAAACCTTATCGTGTAATCATGAGAACAAGTCTTATTGTTTAATATATTACTGGTATTTATTATTAGTTTTGTTACGAAGGTGCCATATTGTTTAATGTATTATTCGTAGTTATTGTTGGTTGAATGGTTTGTTCGTAGTTATTGTTGGTTGAATGATTATTCGTAGTTATTATTAATTATGATATCTACCTTAAATCTCGACCGTTAATACTCACCATCCGACGGTCTAAGATTATTCTCATGGAAACCGCACCCTATATAGAGTATATATATATTAGACCTGTACAAATCCGGGCTTGGGCCGGGTCATACCTAAAAACTCTACCCATAAGGTACGGGCCGGACCACAAATGCTACCCATGTCCACCCATGTAAAAAGCGGGCGGGCTACCGGGCCGGCCCGGATGGCCTGTATGTACTTGCTTGTTCGTTTTTTTCCCAAAATTTATCGTTCAAAACACGTCATATAATGAATTTAATACACACTTTCAATCCAATTGTACTTGCATAGTGCACTACTAACAAGTTCAATAACAATCGACACACAAAAATGAACAAGTCCAAATACCTAAAAAACAATAAGTACCATTACAGTCAAGCTAGTCCTATAATCTTGTGTTACAAACGAATATAAATCCTCAAAATACTCCAAACAAACTAAATGAACAATAAGAATATGTAACACTCAAAACAATATAAATTATATACACATATATATATAAAATATTATATGTATAAAACTATATACGGGCCGGGCCGGGTTAGCCCGCCGGCCAAAATGTTTACCCGTACCCGTCCCATCAAAATGTGGACCGGGTCGGGCCTGACCCGAATGGGCCAAACTTGTTGCCCATACCCATGTTTTTTCCCGGGCGGGCAGGCGGGCTGGACGGGCCGGCCCGGTTTTGTACAGGTCTAATATATATATATATCCTTATCCTTATCCTTACAATTATAAAAGTGAGACTTCCCCTTATGAATAGCTAATTTCCACTTATACCCTTATCTAATAACTCATATTTTTGCATAACATGTCTTCTCCTTCCGATTCATTCACCGCCTCCTCTCATCTTCAGCTGCCGCTTGTCTCTTTCACTTTCACCTAAAGCCACGATTTCTCTCACCGTTCGTTCTTCAGCATTCTCTTTAAGCTCTTCGCCGTTATACACCTTGAATCCTCCATCTCATACATTGCAACCGCCCCCTTAAGCTCCGCCGCACGCTCCTCCTCCGGCACATTCTCCGTCGACATCACGCTCTTCAGATCCTCCAGGATGAGGAATCCATCTCCGTATGAGTCCAAGTTGTCAACCACTTCGGTCGACAAAGCCTCCGCAGAACGCCGGCCGACCATCGGAATCAAGCAGATCTGAAGCTCCGCCATCTCATATTTCTCTTCCTTCGGCACTACATTCACGAATCTTTTCACTCTAGCACCGCCTTTTACATTATCCATTCCCTCTTGGCGATGTTGATTACATGATTTATGACGTTAGTTTAGGCATCCATTTAGATAGTTTATCCCGCTATTCATGCATAGTTTGGCATTAGTTCATGACGTTTATGTTTGATTCATGCATATTGTCGAGATAGACGTCTACACGAACTATTGCCAGTTTTGTAGGTATTTTGGGGAGCTTTTGGAGCTTAATCGATACATATCGAGGATCATTCCTCGCGATGACACACTTCCGGACTCATTAAGAAGCAAGCTAGGAGCTAAGGAGAACACATGGGACCTTGTTGGTGCATCCCTTGCACCAACTCGTGGCTTAATGATCCAAAGATTCAAAGAAGGCTGAACAAGCAAAACCACGGTCACTGACACTTCCACGCCCGTGGAATTGGGCCGTGGTTCTCTCTGGACAGTTGTGACAGCTGTCCCACAATCTCCATAACCGACTCTTGCCCTTGATGGAGGATATAAGTGGTCCTGCAGACTGATTCTCTTACACATCCTCTCCCACACTCTCTCATTCAACAACATTCCATTGTAGGCTACTCTTGGAGGGGAGCAAAAACACTCTCATTTGAAGAAGAAGAAGAAGAAGAACATTAGTTTTAGAGTTTTTCATAGTTTTTGAGAGATTTTCGAGTGAACTTGTTGAAGATATTTGCAAGGCTTTGTAAGGAACGATTTGAACCTTCTTTTGAAGGGTTGTAAGTCTTTCTTAACATACATTCAGCTTGGTTTTCTTGTTCCACTTGTTTTATTTCTCTTTCATTTCATTCTCTTGCTATGGAAGTCATAATTGTATGCATGTTGGCTAAATAGATGCGATTCTAGGGTAAGGGAATGATGGTTATGGCTTGGACTATGATAGAATAGACTTAAATGTATCTTTGGATGATTTGCTTGCTCGTACTTAACTGCTGTTATAAATTACGGTCTGTTCTAGGACAACCACGGCCGTGGTTCTGAATATGAGTCCGTGGTTTTGTTATGTTGTGCTTGTATTGATAAATCTGAATGTTAGGATGTTAGATGGTTGAAATCCTAGAGTTTATTAAGCTTAATCTAGTCTAGGGTGACCTAATGCTAGTAAACTTGAGAGAAGAGACTTACCCGGTGATTCTCGCTCTTAGGTACCGAAGATGATGAACTCTAGGTAGTAGTGAGCCTAATAAGCCGCTATTGGACTGAGTGTGCTAGGATTGATATTTAGGACTTACCTTCCCGAGACTTACCCGGTAAGGAGAGGTTAGATCCCTAGATAGTAATCCGGTTTGTGTAGATTTCCCAACCTTAGACTCCTAGAGAATTACCCGGTGATAGGACCTTAGGTGCGGGATTAGTGGATCATGAGACCTACCCGGTGATTGATTCTATTTGAGAAACACCCTTTTCCCAACATATTATAGCTAGTCCAAGATTGATTAGAAGCTTGAGTCCAATGCCATAACTGGAATTCCTAACCCCTAGAATCCGCTTTTCTCTCTTTGATCACGTATCTTGTGTTTGAGTTGTTTATTTGTGTTGCTAGCTTGAATCGTTAGTTCGTTTTAAAATCTTGCATAATTTGTGATCCTTGTTTGATCACCACAAAACCAAACCCAAAAACATTATGATTTTCATTTCTTTATTTCTTTCTCTTTTCTTAGACTAGATTTACACTATATATCCTTAGTCACTATTTAATTCGATTTCACCTTAGTCTTTGTGTTCGACCTCAGAATACTATCCTTACTACAAAACGACTCATACAATGTGGGTTCGCTAGGAGTTAGGAAAAATATATCGCGCTATAAATTTAAGACTTTTGCGTGCTACAATTCTTAGCGTGACAAGTTTTTGGCGCCGTTGCCGGGGACTAGGTCTAGATTGAATCATTATTTGTGATTATTTATAGTGTAGGTCTTTCTTGTTGCTTTTGGTCTTGTTTTGTTTGTGTCTTTGCATTTTCAGGACATCTCTCATTCTTTAGGTGCATGCGAAGATCTCGTGGCAATAATTTAGCTCCATTCAATCCCGAACCGGAGAAAACCCTTAAAGCTAGATCTAAGAGCATTAAGAAGAAGGAGATGGCCGCAAGAGATCTTCAAGCTGAGTTGGATGATGCCTTAGAGCATTAAGAAGAAGAAGTATATCCCGGGAGCTCCGGTGGATATGATTGCCCCACTTCACCTTGAGTGAGACGCCCCCGAATTTGGTCAAGCTAATGATCTTAAAGAAGCGCTTAATGGGAGGCAACCCATTGGTACATGTCTTTCCCTTTTCGTTTTTGTTTTTGTTTTCGTTTTTTTTTTCTAATTGCAACCCTTCGAACTTGTTCAATTTTTCTCAATAACATAACTCAAGTTCAGGAGATCTCTTCATTTTTCATGTTCCTTCTACTCGATTTCAAGGGAGAAAAGAAGTTATTTCATTCCTTCGATTAAAAAACGTCATCAATAATGGAGAATCAATCAGGTTTGAACAAGGCGACCCCCTTCCGCGGACTCCAGCCGAGGAGGACTTCGACCCCTCAATTGTACCCCCTGACTGAATCTGCGAAGTGTGACGTCCAAAGCATATTAATATGGTGAACCACTATAAATCCGTGTTTCTTTCATTATTGTTTGTTAAAGTTTATTCTTTCTCGTAATTCCTCACAATATTTATTTTTATAATTTCAAAATTTTTGTAGGTTATTTAAAACACTGCCTTTTTGGCAATCCATGTCTTGAAGTTTGATTTTGTCCCCAATGAACTTTAATTATTTAGTTTGTGTTACTTGACTAGTTAGTTAAACACCAAAAAACAATATATACATATGAGAGTAGCTGCATTCTAAAAAATGAGTTTCTTTATCATTTATATATATAGATAGGGTGCGGTTCCCATGAGAACAGACTTATCGTGTAATCATGAGAACAATCTTAGACCGTCGGATGGTGAGTATTAAGGGTCGAGATTAGGGTAGATATCATAATTAATAATAACTACTAATAATTCATTCAACCAACAATAACTACGAATAATACATTAAATGATATGACACATTCGTAACAAAACTAATAATAACTACGAATAATATATTAAACAATAAGGTATGTTCTCATGATTACACGATTAGTATGTTCTCATATGATATATACTCTCTCTCTATATATATAGAGAGAGTATAGATCATATCAAAACAAACCTTATCGTGTAGTTAGTTGTTGAGTCAATGTGGTTCTTAACTATATTTTGCCTTACTTAACTGTGATTATTTTTCTGATTGGAAATGCATTATAACTAATGATTTTTTATCTTTGATGCAGGGCTTAACAATGCCTCCTTTACAGGTTAATGCTTATTGCGATTGTAATTTACTTCTCCGTCTTGTGTTATGAGGAATTAAAACTTGATTTCATGTTTGTGAACACTTTTCCTGTATGGGATTATATAAACTTAGCTGTTATAATATTCTATAAACTCGGTTGTTGTACTATCTTTGTATAACCCTAAACCGTTTTTCTTCTCTTCTTTTTTCCTTCAGCTTGTGATCAAGATTACATGAACAACTTCCTGCAGAGACAAACCTCTAGGTCTGTCAAGAAATGTACAACATGTTCAGTATTAAAATCTCATTAGTATCCAAAATTTCAAACCGAAATTGCTTTCTTGATTACTTTTCTTGATATCAGGTTGGATTGGGCGTGGTAAGATTGATCTAGAGTCCTCTTAAGTTGCTAACCTAAATAACTATAGGTAAATTATCAAATTGATCTCAAATAACTTGTGTTTTATGCTTAATTAGTTAATAACACATTAATTTCTAAAAGGGTTAATCTGTTTCTTAGTCAGGGTCATTGTAGTTGCTTGGATATGGCTGCTAAATCTCATCCTTTTTTTGTAAATCTTGAGGATTGTCTTCATACTTCATCTCCTCCTGACATCTATGTTATTGGATATGTTTCATAAATCATCATTGTTGTGCGCATTGGTTGCTCACTTTGAGTTTTTTATGTGAGCAAACTTGAATATCAGTTGCAGCTATATATATATATATATATATATATATATATATATATATATATATATAGGACCACCCAAAGGGTTTTTCTTCATTCAAATTCAATTTTGAATGCTTATCAAAGGGATAAAGGAAAAGGCACTAAACCTTTTTTTTTTTTCATTCTCATTGTTGGAAGTTTCTCCAACCTATGAATATGAATATGTTAAACCACTATTCCCGATCTCAAATTTAAGTTTCTGAATTGGAGTAAGAAATAAAGCTAAAGCTATAGACCAATATAATTAGGATAATAGTCATTTTTGTGTTATGATTTGTTTAAGTTCTTAATTCTTATATATGGTGGGCAATTGTGTATGATCTATTATTGAAAACTCCAACTTCGCATACATATTCAACAAAACATTACCAGTATAAAGATCAGAGTCCAAACCAAGACGTAAGGATCTTGTTTCTTGGAATACTGTTATTGCTGGGAATGTGCAGCATGGGAAGTATGTCGAGGCTTTGCAGATGATGAAGAGCACGGGATCAACTAATTTGAAGCCTAATTTTTTTTACTTTGTCCGGTTTTCTTCCGATATTTTCAGAGTATGCATATGTATGTAGAGGGAAAGAGATACATGGATTTGCTTTGAGAAATGGGTTTGGTACAAATATCTTCATAGGGAACAGTTTGATTGATATGTATGCAAAGATCACTCAAGTTACAGATCAAATCAAGATGTTTAGGCAGTTGTTAATCTTGATTACATCTCATGGAATTCTATCATTTCTGGTTGTGTTCAAAATTGTCTGTTCGATCATGGCCTAAAACTCTTCAGAGAGATGTTAACCGCTAAAATGAAACCAAGGGATGTCACCTTTGCAAGTATCATCCCTGCCTGTGCTTATTTGACAACATTGCATTTGGGAAAGCAGTTGCACGGGTATGTTATCCGGTTTGGATTTAATAACAATATATTCATTTCTAGTTCATTAGTAGATTGTATGCAAATGATCATAGTAATCAACCGGCCCTTGAGAAAAACCCTAATGGCGGCGTCTCCCTTGGCGACAACTATGGCGACCAACGCCCCCCCTCCACCTGCAGCTCCAGATCCCAAAGATAAGGATCAGAATCCCCTATCTGCATGCCACTCCTCCTCCCCCTCGGGCTCTGAGCAACCAAACTCGCTGCCCCCTTCCGAATCTTCCATTCCCCAAGTTCCAGTATACCCTAATGGTGAACAGCAACATGCAAATATTGACTTTTCTTGGAGTTCACTCCTGTTTGGTCAAGAAGCCTGGAAGAAACTTCCCCTACTGCCCGAAAATCTCGTTGAATCGGGAAAAATCAGGGTTGAATACCCTAAAGGTCCGGATGCAACTCCCGTTATCAACATCGCCCATGACATCGTCCAAGTTTTGAATGCTCCTTGGAGATTCTCATTGGTTGTGAAGTTACTAGGACGTATGATTTCTTTTCCTTCTATGGAGCGTAACCTCCGCCAATTATGGCAAATGGAGGGAGGATGGACAATTATTGATCTCCCGAATGATTTTTTCCTTGTTCGTTTTGAGAAGGAGAAAGATATATTGGATGTTCTTACAAGCGGTCCATGGAAGTTATTCGGTCATTACTTGATGATGCAACAATGGAATGACTCATTCGATCCAATGAGTTCGGTTCTCTCTTCCACCGAGGTCTGGGTTCGTATATCGGGTCTCCCCTTTGCAATGTACGATGTTAATATTCTGAAAGTTATAGCCTCTGCAATTGGTCATCCTCTCAGAATAGATGCAAATACCTTAGGGATCTCCCGTGGTCGATACGCTAGGATTTGCGTAATGGTGGATCTTACCCGTCCACTTAAAGGGGATGTTATCCTTAATGGGAAAAGACTACTTTTGGAGTATGAGAATTTACATACGATTTGCTTCAGTTGTGGTTGTTATGGTCATACAGAAGATCTATGTGTCTACAAGAAAAGTGAGACTGCCCAGGCAAATACTGAGGAAGGAGGGCAAACTTCACATCCAGAGGGGACTAACTGTGAGGTGGGTTCTGCTGGGCCCATGTTCCCTGTAGTCGAGACGGATAAAGAGGATGATGGGCACGGACCATGGATGATAGTCCCACGTAGAAAGCCTCAGAATGTAGCAAAAGCAAGTACTTCATCAGGTAGGATTTCCAACCACAAACACCAGGCTCCAGGTCATCACTTAGATGGGCCTGGTAGTATCACAACTATTGGAGGCACAATTGTAAAATCCCCTCCTTCTAATATTCTGAGGCCTCAACAAAGGAAAAGGATCCGTGTCACTAGTTCTAGTAATGGAACCGAAGGCGGGCCTGTCCACCCGAGTCTACCAGGAAAGTATGTCAAGGAGGCTCCCGATCCCCGTAGTCTCATCCAGACCCCCCTTAAGGGATCAGAACAGCCGGTTAAGATCCTTCAAAGGGGCGTTTCTACTCCAGTATGTTTTACAGGTAGAGATTCAAACGGCAAGGCGCCATCAAGTGATGTGGTTATGACAGCATGTGCTCCAGCCTCGGGAGAACTAGGGGATGAGCACATGGGGGATCCTAATCCTCCTGGTCCTCCTGTTCAGTCCTAATTGAGCTTCCGTTCTCCATCCCCATCGGTTTTAATGATAGGTCTTTTATGGAATAGTTGCGGCACAGTGAAACGTAGTTTTCGAAGGTCCATGAGATACATGCTTCGCAAGCATAAACCAGGATTTGTGGCAATCTTTGAGACCCATTGTTCGGGAGTTGCAGCAGATAGGATCTGCGACAGTATGGGTTTTGACTCAGTTGATAGAGTGGATGCGGAGGGTCATAGTGGCGGAATCTGGCTCTTATGGAATTCTACCAGCTGCCCTCTTAAGGTTATTCGGAAAAGTAAGCAGTATATTCATGCTACCATTGGTAACGATGGTAGTATGTTTGGTCTGATAGTGTCTTATATCTCTCCTGACCCAATGAAGCGAGGGGAGGTCTGGAATGAGATTGGTGTAATCATACATGAAGCTACTATGCCCATTATTATGGGAGGGGATCTTAATGTCACTATCTCCCTTGAGGAATCTATTGGAGGAGCTAGGCGTCTCTCCTCTCAATTTGTTGCATTTGCTCAGTGGATAGGTGATAATAACTTGATCGACCTTGGGTTTGTAGGTTCCCCTTACACTTGGGCTTGGGGTCGTTCTATTGGCACTCGAATTTCCAAACGTTTAGATCGCGTTCTGTTGTGTCCAAATGCACGTCTCCGGTGGCCAAATGCACTTGTCAGACATCTTCCTCGTCTCTCGTCTGATCATAACCCGCTTCTTCTCTGTCTTGAACCGATCGAAGTTGGGAATCCGAGTCGGAGGCCATTCCGTTTTCTTGCGTCTTGGCTGTTACATCCTGAGTTTGAAGCCCTTATTACTGGAGCATGGGAGCAGCTTTCAACTCACCCACATGCGCTGAGGCGCCTCAAAGGGACCTTGAAAAAATGGAACAGAGAGGTGTTTGGCAATATACAACAACGGAAAGACAACTTGATTAAAAAACTGGAAGAGATTTCTCAGGAGCTGATTGCTAGACCATCTGATCCTCTCCTAATGCAGGAAAGGTTGGTTGAAGAGGATCTTGACAGTGTTCTTTTACAAGAGGAAGTACTTTGGAGTCAGAAATCTCGCCAACAATGGCTTGCGTGTGGAGACAAGAACACCTCGTTCTTTCATCTATCTACGGTCATTCGGCCTCAACGCAACAAAATTGAAGCCCTTCGTCTGGATGATGGGACTTGGTGCATTGATCATGTGAGTCTTGAAACCCATGCCATTCTCTTCTTTAAAGCGCTTTATGGTCCTATGTCTTTAGACCTTCTCACAACTATTGCGTATGGAGGCTTTCCTCGACTTTCTCCTACACACCTTGCTGATCTTCAGAATCCTATATCGGACACTGAAATTATGTCCACTGTTAAAGGAATGGGGGCGCTTAAGGCCCCAGGACCCGATGGTTTCCAACCAATTTTCTTTCAACGCCTTTGGAAATCGGTTGGATCTTCCCTTATCCGATTTGTCAGGGATTTTTTGGATTCTGGTACCTTGCCGGAGGGATCAAATGATACGCTCGTTGTCCTTATTGGGAAAGTTGCCAAACCAGAGTTAATCAAGCAGTTCCGACCGATTAGTCTCTGTAATGTTTCATACAAGGTTATTTCTAAACTTCTTACTAATCGTCTGAAACCTCTTATGTGCCATCTTGTTAGTCCTATGCAGGCAAGTTTTATTCCGGGCCGTTCTATCTCGGATAATGTGATGCTTGCTCAGGAGGCAATTCACTCAATGAAAAAAAAGAAGGGCAAGAAAGGGTGGATGGTTCTTAAATTAGACCTCGAGAAGGCCTATGATATGTTGAGATGGGAGTTCATCTTGGACACTCTTCATGATCTTATGTTACCGGAATGGTATGTGAACAGGATCATGTGCTGCATTACCTCCCCTTCTATGAGCCTTCTTTGGAATGGAGAATGTACGGAGAAATTCCCTATGACTAGGGGTGTTCGCCAAGGGGATCCGCTATCACTCTACATCTTTGTTCTTTGTTTGGAGAGACTTGGGCATTTAATTGATGTTGTTGTTCGAGATGGCAGATGGAACGCAGTGCGTATGTCCTACCCTCAGTCACCTTTTCTTCGCGGATGATATTCTGTTATTTGCTAGCGCCTCTATCCAACAAATCTCTGTGATTAAAGATGTTCTTGATCAGTTCTGTGGGGCCTCCGGTATGAGGATTAGCCTTCCTAAATCTCGGTTTTTTGTCTCACATAATCTGAGAGGTGAGCTTGAAAGTCGGATAAGTGAAGCTAGTGGGTTTTCGTATACCCGAGATCTTGGTCTTTACCTGGGGTTCCTTTTATCCACGAGTCTGTTTTGAAGGACCTTTTTAACCCACTCTTGGAACGTATGTCAACCAGACTATCAGGGTGGAAGGCGGCTAAGCTTAGTCTTGCGGGACGTACTACCCTTATTCGGTTTGTTCTCTCTGCAATGCCCCTACACTACATGTCAATGATATCACTTCCGTCTAGTGTGTCGGGACAGATTAATCGCATTTGTCGAAACTTTCTTTGGGGTAGTGAAGTGGGACGCCGGAAGATCCATCTATTGGGGTGGAACAAAGTCTGCCAACCGTTGGATTTGGGCGGTCTGGGAATCAGAAGAGCGGCCGATGTCAACATTGCTTCTATCGGGAAGATAAGCTGGAGACTTTTTAACCGTAGAGAACAATTATGGTCCCAAATTGTTCTCCGTAAGTATAAAATTTCCCACCAGGACTGGCCGAACTCAATTACCATCAAACCGGGGGACTCCTACGTATGGAAAGGAGTGGCGAATGCATACAATAAGGTTATCTCCCCTAACCTGGGATGGAACGTTAAGGACGGAAGAAAGGCTCGGTTTTGGAGTGATAAATGGGTTCTTGACGAACCATTAATGGCTTCTTGTTTGACCCCTTTATCACAGTGGGAGCTGGATGCAAAAGTTTGCGAGTTCATTAGGGCAGACGGCTCTTGGGATATTGCTTATTTGTCTGACATACTCTCTTACAGTCATCTCCTCCGAGTCTTAGCTGTGGGCGTCTGGAATGACACCCCAGGTGATTGCATTCGGTGGCTTCGTACAAAGGACGGGAACTTCTCTGTCTCCTCAGCGTACGACTCAGTTTGTGAGGCTCAACCCCGGCAACAGGTTCGAGAGGGGCTGTTCCGAATGATTTGGAAACTCCGAGTTCAACAGAGGGTGCGGTTTTGGATGTGACAGCTGGCCTGGAAAATACAACTTACCAATCGGGAGCGTTTTCGGCGCAACCTATCTAACTCAACCTCTTGTTTGGCATGTCCGGATGAAGATGAATCCTTGCTCCATATTCTCCGCGACTGCCCATTCGCCAAACTGGTTTGGCTTCAATTGGTTCCTCATGAGTTCCAAACGGTTTTCTTCGAGCTTGAATGGGATGAATGGTTATATACGAATATTTGTGTGAGAAAAGAGATTGCAAATCTGGGATGCTGACGTGATCTCTTCGCCTATACCGTTTGGTATTTGTGGAAATGGCGAAATGCTAGAGTTTTTAATGAGGGTTCCATTGCTGCTGATAAGGTAAATTTTATCAAGGATAGAATTAGGGAGTTCACCAATGCTTCCTCCAGATTGTTAGGGCAGGCCAACATGGTTGCTAAAGAACATTTCATCTCTTGGACCAAACCGAAGGCTGGATGGGTCAAGCTCAATTCGGATGGAGCCTCCAGACTTGCACCTGGTATGTCCACAGCAGGGGCGGTTTTGAGGGATGAGCAGGGTGATTGGATCGAAGGGATAGCCGTTAATCTGGGTGCCACGTCGGTTCCTGCTGCTGAGTTGTGGGGGGTTGTCTATGGACTCGAGCTTGCATGGGAGAGAGGCTTCCGTAAAATTGAAGTGGAAATCGATTCTCTATTGGTAGCCGGGTTTATTGCTAAGGGGGTGAGTTCCACACACCCACTGGCTAGCCTGGTGGCTCGCTGCCAAGACTTCATCATTCGAGACTGGTCAGTCAGTTTCAATCATGTCTTCCGTGAAGGAAATAGAGTCGCAGATTCGATTGCGAATCTGGCTTTTTCTCTTGGATTCGGGGCTCACCGGATTACGGAATCCCCTCCTATTCGCATTATTTTACTTGACGATCTGCGAGGTGTTGTTTTACCTCGCATTACCCGTTTGTAATCCCTCTTTTTGCAATAATTATGGAGTTTAACTCCTTTTCTACCAAAAAAAAGTAGATATGTATGCAAAATGCGGTCAACTCAAGGTTGCGAGATTTATATTCGACCAAATGGAGCTTCATGACATGGTGTCCTGGACAACAATGATCAGGTTGCGAGATTTGTATTCGACCAAATGGAGCTTCATGACACGGTGTCTTGAACAACAATGATCAGACAAAATCTCAATATTTTCACACGGCAAATTGTACCCAGTGGACTCCGTCCATATCCATATAAAAATCACGTAGCAACTTTAAATTAGCGTTTCTTTTCAAGTATTTACGCGACATAGTAATGTATAATACGTATGTGTATACGTTTTCTACTTTTGCCTCTGTAATTTCAGTTTATCATTTCTACAGAAGTATTTATGCACTTTATTTCTTTTACAAACACTTTTTCTTCACCGTACTATAACTTATGTTCAACGCATTTATGCACCGACAAAAATTCCCGACGCACGCGCCTTGCGCGCGGGGTCTCCACTAGTGTATATAGAGAGAGAAATTGTCTGCCAAACAATTCCTAATTTGTTGAAATATCGTCTGTGTAGTTTTTTTAAACGGCCCAATATTCGATCAATATTTAGGCGCAGTAATGGCCCATAAAGTGCAAGATGTATCAATGGCCATAAGATTCTTGAAAAATAGAAATATTTGAGTGAAAAGGACATTTTAATTTATAACTAAAATAATTTTAAATAATATCAACTATTACTTCTAATAATTTTCAAAGTTAATATATTACATTAAGTTTAATATCAATAATATTATTTTTGGTTATCTTTCTTTCTTTAAAGGTGGTTATTACTTTAGCTCCGTAATTTAAGGATTTAGTATTACAATTAAAGTATCGAAGGTCTTGTTATGTTCATATGGTGTATATCTTTCAGTACTTTTAGGGTCCGTTTGGTTTCAACTCCAGAAACGGAATGAAAACGAATTTAGTCCATATGTATATACTTATTCATGAAATTTTATGAAATTATTTCTTCTGGTTTTTTTATGCAAAATGCACTTGATTCCCCACATTTTGTTTCCCTATAAGGTATCAAAAGTAATCAAATTCTTCTCCAATTACTTCAAACTACGAGGAATGATTCCAAAAATTTTTTTGAACAAAGATATACGTATGAACTAAATTTCTTTAAATTCCGTTTCTGATTCCGGAGTTAAAACCAAACGGGCTCTTAATTTCAACCGCATTATCTTTCAATTCTCATATTAAAAAATAATTATATTTTTTAGTATTTTGTCCTTTACTTAATCTATATATTTACCCTTACAATCATCACTACTTAGTTTCAATAAAATAAAAAGAAAAAAAAACAATTAGTGTTAAAATATATATTTCATAGTCTTTTTAATTCTTAATAAACTACAAAATACAAAAATAACAATTATTTATGAATGAGGAGGAGTAGTAGATAACTCATACAAGTACTTTTAACTAAGTACAAACTTTACTAGCATTAGCCACCTTTTTACACACAATTTTAAGTGCAAACTTTTGGTAGCAAAACAATCAGAAGACAACTTCCAATGCCTCGTCAGAACGCTCTATACCTTTACTTTGTGAGTTCAAATCAATGAAGACGATGACCTTGAGCAAGCATGTATGTGGGCCGACCTCATTAGCATTGCTCTTCATGGTGGTGGTTGTAATCTTATTCGCCCCAATGATGATGGGACCTGTTAGCCCTCCGGACATACTACTTCTCATCACCATAACATTCTGATAATGTTACTAGTTGATGTTTTGCGGAGGCCTACGAGTGACATGGTCAATAAGAATGGTATGACGGTGAACAACAATATGCCCGGAGGTAGACAAGCTTCGTCAACAGTGGAATGAAGAGGATTACAACAACTACCATCAAGAACAACGATAATGAGGCCGACCCGCATACATACGTCCTCGCTCAAGGTCATCGTCCTCAGATTGATCCGAACTCACAAAGTAAAGCTAAACCACTTTCCGGACAACTTCTCTTCATTCTGATCGCTGATTTCTGAAGAAGGGAGAATGTTTTTAGAAGCTTTAACCAAAAGATTAGATAATGCATATTGTATATACTTTGATCATAACTATATGCAAGAGAAAAATAACCTTGTCTTGTGCCAATAAATCTTTGTTTTCGCGACTTTTAGAGTTTAGATAATCTTGTCATTTTATCACAATGCAACGGCATATGAATTTGTGTATACATTCATCTACATGACACCCGTATATATATGTTAGTATATTTGATTATCAAGTTAAGATATAACATTTAATTTGTTCAAAACAAATCAAATTTGATATCAATATAATATCTCATTGATATCAATAGCATATCAATATAATATATCATTAGTATCAATATGATATACTGTTGATATCTCATTGAAATTAATATGATATCTCGTCAATACCTCATACATGTTGATATCTCATTGGTATACCCCGATATCGTCATACTCATATTCCATATCTACACTCGTATCCATAGGACCATATATGATATCTTGATATTGGTATCAAATGGACTTTAAATAGTTTTAATAATAAAATTTTGTAATTCCTAGTATATAATAAAAAGATCACATAAGAAATAAATTGAAGTTTTTGTAAGTTAAGTGTCCGTTTGGTTGTAGTGGTGGAATGGAAACGGAATGTAATCGAATAAGGGTAGAGAAAGGAAAAATAATGGATGAGATTACTTTTATGTGTTAAAATACCACTAACCAAACATCACTACTACAAAAAGGACTTTATAATCCGGTTAGTTGAGGGTTTATAATCCGGACTTGCACCGGATTAAAGGTTAGGGGTGTATTTGCCCACAAGTTTTATAATCCGGGCATGTTTTTGCCAAGCACCGGTGTATTTGCTAGGTCATTTTGCCCCTTTTCTGGATTGTTTGTTTGCCCGGATTATTTGACATTTTATAATCCGGATATTTGACTACATATAATCCGGATGTAGAGCATCCGGATTATATAAGTGATCAAATATCCGGATTATATGAAACGTATATAATCCGGAGGAACATCCGGATTATATAGTTGTGTAAAACACCGGAATATTCTTTTTTTATAATCCAGACTAAGATGAACGGATTAAGAAGTTTAGTGGTTGCGCCATTGGGTGAGGTTAATATACACCGGATACTTACAACCGGATTATTATAATTTTGACTTTATACACCGCCAACATATATCCGGATTATTTTCTCTCTATTTTTTTTATACTAGTCGGGACGCGCGTGCTTCGCACGCGCGCCGTAGATGAAATCGGGAATCGTTCATTATGTAACAATTCGGTACAAATTCCGTTCAGTTCATTCTGTAATAATTCGGTACAAATACATATGTTTCCTAACCCGCTCTGTTCAGAAAGAACTTTTGAAGAGCCTTTGGTTTCGGAATTTCCCCCCCTCAGCTTCCAACAACAACATCATCACCTGCATATAACCCATAGACAGGGAAAACGACAAGGATTATATAAATCAAGAGATTCAACATAAACAGGGAAATGTAAAGCGCATTTTAAAAAAAAAGAATTAACATGGACTACATGAAGAGAAACATGTTAAAAGAAACAGATAATGGCAGGCTTTGAAATTCTCTTTAAGGTACAAATACAGTTTACACTGGTGATACCATTTTGTCCGTTTAAATCAAACAAACTCATCTACTGCATGTATTTTGCCCAAGATATTTTATCTGTTTTGTGAAAGCAATTTAATCTAATTTTCCTTTATTAAATAGTCTTCTATATTTGTTCACCAACCCCTTCCATTTTTAGTTGATAAAATCAATCAGATTGATGCACTTTGATTTTGTTGCTTCTCCAATTGGAAATGGAAGACAAAATATAGTTGTTAAGTCCCTCCACCTTGTTCTTCCTAATTACAAAATCAATTGTAATATCCGACTCTAAGCCACTAGATTCACATAACCAAATAAAATCAGCAAAAAAAAGAAAGAAAAAGATAACCAAACAGAAGAAAAAAATCAGCAAACCTGGAAGCCAAGAAAACAGAGAAAACCTTCTTCTTATATGTCTTTGTTATATCTATTCGACTTTTTTGGTCCATTCAAGTACACAAGTCCCACAAACTAACTTGCTCAAATTCCTTCAACTTGGAACCAAATTATCTCCTCCTAGCCTAAACAAACCCAGAAAGAGTTGTATAAAACCCAGAAATTGAAGACCCTAAATCAACAATCTTGGAAAGAAATCATAAAAAAAGCTAAAAAATATTATATACCCATAAAGCAAAATTTTCAAGATCATCAAAAATACAAAAATAGGTGGAAAAGGAGCAAGTAAAATCAAAAAAATTAAATGAAGAATCCCTCAATGTAAATTATGTTACACAAGCAATTGAATAGTGGAGATATCAACATTTGGACAGGACAAGTATCGAAAGGCTAAAAATGATATTGAAAAGTTTTTTTATTGAGATATGAATGCAAAGTTAACAATCCATTACATCCTAAACAGTGAGCACCACATAATTTGAAAATCAAATATTGAAATCTATAAAGAAAGTTTAAAGCTCACGCACTTGAATTAGCAATTTGTGTTTGATGAATTCATCAGAACATAATGTCGTATGCAATTCAAAGTATATACTCCGTATCAGCTTGAGGCAATTGGGTTGCGCTCCTTAGTCCACTGTACTGCACTAACACTGTCGTTCCGTCCCAAATCACACAATTTTATCACCTGAAAAGTAGAAAAAACAATTACAAATTAATAAGAAAACTCATCAACTCTGGTGCATCCAAAACCTGAACGTGACCAGTCAACTAAGTTCAAGTCACACAATTTTGTTACCTGAACGTGACCAGTCAACTAAGTTCAAGTAGAAGTCAACCTGCAAGGCCGGTGCATCCAAAACCTGCACATTCCTGTTCACCATATCAAATTAGATAATAAAAAAAAGTCAATGAATTGCAATAGCTTGAAGGATATTCCTTCAAAATAGTCATTCTAGTTCTAATTTATACAACGTGCAGACTAAACGATGCTAAAACCCTAACACATTGTCTACTCCTACGCAACTAAAATCAGCTTGTCAATTAGCTACAAACAAGCGAAGAATGGGTGTAATACAAAAAACATGAATCATAGTATCTAACCTCAGATGTGAATCATAATATATAAGCTCATACGGTAAGGTTAACTCACCATCCCAGCCAGAAAATAGGAACCAAACTCAAAATCGAAATGCATCAGCTTCTCTGAATTCATCAGATGATAGCTATGTGTACAAGGTACAACTTATATAGTTTTTTCAGTGTTTGTGCCTTTTTCAATTGCTAGCTTTAGGTGCATTTTAAAAATGTAGGGGATAAATTGGAAGAACGAAACTTATTGAAACTGATTTAAGGATAAAATTATTCAAATAAAGTTTTAAATATGAATTTTTATAGGGTTAGATATGTAATATGTTATTTAATAAGTAAAGACTGTAAAGATAATTTATAAGCTTTTTTCAAAGAACTTATGAAATAAAAAAATAACCTTTCAGAAACTTTGAAAAACTTCATTAGCGTTTTGTAACTTAAGTTTTTTTTTCATGTTAACATAAACTTTACTAATCTCCCACAAAATTGTAAAATTGGTCTCTGAAATCGGCCCATAGTCGTAAGTTATCTAAACTGAGAAACTACAGACTACATAAATTTCTTCTAAGAATCTAAAACAGCAATCTTAATTAGAAACCAATTACTAACCTGAGATTATTGTTGTTAACTCAGAACTTATAGGTTTAACAGTCTTCATTTAAGTCATTGTTGTATGCAACTACAAACCTTGGAATCATTGGTTTTTGGATGATCAAAGATAGATGGTTTGGTATCTACTTCGCCCTGGCCTTTCTCCAACCCTTTTCTGTAAAGATCAGTGTAGCCATCAGCTATTGAAGGATCGCTCCATCTTGCTCTTTGAAAAATTCAGTATGATTCTATAAGTTAGTAGGTAAGTCAGCCATAATCTAACTTGTGTTAAGATTAAGAATCGAGTACATGAATCTCCCAAGTGGAGATGATGGATTAGCACCTAACATTGCAGTGATCGGTTCATTTTCATCTCTTTCAGGAGAGGCTGCTGGACCAGCATGACCATCTCGTTGGGCAGAAAATACCAAAAATTGAGGACGACTTTAAGATGATGTTCGATTCCTGTGGCCTTTCCTTCTAGAAAAATGCCGTGCCCTCCCCATAGCAGCAGCAACAACCAAGTGCTGATTTATGCGCTCTTCTAGCTCAGCATCATTGACACCAAATGACAACTGTACATACATGTACATATATATAGAGAGAAGTTAAACCATGGAACGTTAAGTTTATCTACGTTAAAAGGACCGGAAATATCTCCTATAAATGGAAGAAGTACACACGTGTTGTATCTCGAAATCACCCAAAGTTGGATGATGAAAAGCAGCTGCACTTCTTGGCGGGTTAAGCGTGATGTTTCTTTCCTGTACCACTACATCTAGTAATTCCTGCCTGTAAAATGCAAGCCAAAAAACTATAAGTCATACCACGAAAGGACATATAGGATTGCTTGAGGAAAAAAGGTACAAACAATCATATACCCGGTAGGGTCCTTTAGGATGATGGGCTGCCAACACATGGGGCACTGAGAGCTTCTCTGACACCTGACACAAACCAATGAAAAATCAGATCTCATCCCCTGTAGTGTATATCACTGTGACCCAAAGATGACAATCTCAAACTTTCCTGGCTAACTAATCAAATAACCTTACAGAGAAATAAAAAGTAGAGAAGCTACTAAAAATTTAACAAGCCATATCAGAAAGTGCCCACTGACCACAACTTGTGCACAAATCCATAATCAATATTGTAAATCACCATTGAATTTTACGTGTAGTAGACTGCCATAGCTAATCTCAATATAAATCTCCAGCAGTCTCGAAAATAAAGCATCAAGACAGAAGAACATATTAAAAACTGTATTACAGGGATATCAGAAGTACCAGAAGACAGAAAATTACCTCTTGGATCAAGTTGCAGCTTTTCAGTTGCTTGTATACCAATGCTCAAGCACGAATTGTCACCCTCTTCAGTGTCCACAGTCGATTTCAAGCAAGCATTTAAAACCTAAACCTCAAATAAAGAACCCTAAGGCAAACATTGCAAGAATGAAAAGAGAGTGGAATTAGCTTAGACAGAGGATGTATTAGCACACAAAGGGCAAAGTATGAGATAAGCTTACCGATTTGAAGATTGTTGAAGGACCAGTTGATCGGAGATTTTCTAATTCCCAGCGATTTGATCAAAAGATTCCTACAGTCGACGAAGATAGATGAGAAAAAGATGCTACAGGACGCACAGGGGAAAAGTTACCAGTAAACTAATCAAATAACCTTACAAAGAAATGAAAATCAGAGAATCTACTAAAGATTTCACTATACATAAGTTGACATTACATGAGATGCCAAAAAGTAAAGTGAAAAGTTAAGATGTATATATGAAAAGAAAGATTTACAATCAAATGACAACATGTATGTTACCCTTCAATAACAATATGTCCAGTGTCATTTGTTTCTTAAAAGTACATTGTATAATTCTTTTTGGATGTGCATTCATATAATTGTCTAGCTGTATAGTGTTTGTCTTATACTTGACAAATGTAAAGAGCTCTCCAACCTAACAAACAGAAGAGTGACAAAAGAGTAGGCTAATATTTAATGTACATAGCATGTACAACAAATCAGTGTACCATTGATTATTGGTTGTTCTTGCTTAATCATTGCAAAAATCTTACCATTTACTACATTCAAGTGCTCATTATCAATGACATTTGCATTCTTAATTCATCTGAATCAAATGCTGTCAAAAATTTGCATTCTGATGGTTACTAGTTAGGAAACATTGATTGTATCCTAAATCATTCAATTATGAATCAAATACTGTCAAAAAATGCTGTAAAAAATCTGCATTATGATGGTTACTGTTGATCATATTTCATGGGACTAATTACTCGAGTATGGGCAGGTTTGTATCCCGAATGTAAGAAAAACATAGTTTGAAAAGAACATACCTTCAATAAACCGTTGTAAAAGGCAAGTAGTTGAAGCCCTAGAATTGTTCTCTGCCGGTAAACACGAAGAAATCCTATGCACGATGGCGTGATCTCAGCAAAGAAGAAATCGTCGGGATTTAGGGGAGTTCAGTTAGGGAACTGAAGAAGTCCGGCGCCGATTCACATGAAGAAATCCTATGCACGAAGACAATCACTTAGGGAACTGAAGAAGGCCAGCGCCGATTCACATGAAGAAGAAGAAATCTAGAGAGAATGAAGAAGGTATCTGAATCGAGTATTTGCCAGAAAAGATAGAAGGAATTGAAAACCGCATATTCATATAGATGAAGATATAAATCAAGAGTCGATGAGAAAAGAACTAACTTGAATCGAGTATTTGCCAGAAAAGATAAAAGGAATCAGTGAAGAAGTCCCACAGGCCGGCGATGCGATTGAGAAGAAGGAATTGGGAAGCTAGGGTTGAGAGAGTAGAAATCGTGATTTGGAGAGGAAGGGGAAAAAAAGGGCTAGGCGCGCAGGGGAAAAGGCAAAGCGGGAGTAAAAAAAATTTGATATCCAGACAACTTATTAATCTGGGCGTACTTCTGTTCTCACTAGACATATAGATCAAATAATCCGGTTTTCAAGTTACCGGATTATTTGGGTTATCAAATAATCCGGGCGTTTATATTATGGTGTATTTGTACTACTTATCACATAATTTAGCTAAGTTTATATTTCGAATCATACTTAAATCCGGATTATAATTATTTACTCATCCTATTTCTTATTTTATAATCCATATATTACACGTCCGGATTATATGTTATGGAATATAAACTCAATTTTGTAGTAGTGCATAATTTTTGATTGATTCGGAATCATTCCGTTACCAGGAATGATTCCCGGTACTTCCAAACGAGCCAAATTGAAATCGCTCAACTTTTTGTGATTCGATAGTAGGTTGAAACTACAATTAACATCATATATATACTTGCAAGGTAGGCTTTAGTATAATCATGCACACAAAATGAGCTACTTATAAAAACCCTAGATTGCATCTGTATATTTATTTCAGCTCACTAGCTCGAGTTCAATGCATTGTAATCAGATGGAGATGCTATTAGGAACCCCCATTGCAGTTGTACCGGGCTTAGAGTAAGGCTTAAGCAACTCATAAGGCACAACTCCAGCCCCACACCTGTTCTTAAGCTTACTGTCAGCATTCCTACCATCCACAATACCCTCAATCTCCTTCAACCTCCCCGAAAACCTCTCAAACGCAGCGTTTATGGTACCATTCTCCGCCCAAGCCGGCTCGGGCTTCTCTCCAAGGTACTCCTCATCCGGGGAATGTGCCGAAAGCACGTTAAGGATCGCCATGATTTTAGTAGCTTGGATTTGTGAAGGGAAGCACTGCAATAGCGCCACCTCTGGCTTATTCTGGAAGAACTTCCATTCTTCTTCTGTTGGGTCTTCATTCGGCATCTTGTTTCGAGCAATGGTAGGTCTGTTAGGGAAGTATCCTCCGTACGCGTACTGTCCGAAGTTGACGGCTGCGTGGTGAGCCGACGCTACCCAGATGATGGTTGTTAGGATTCCGATGAGGTCGTAGGTGTTTTCGAGATTTGGCCACCATGTGGCGTCTTTTTTGTCTCCGTGGCCTTTGGTTTTGATCTCCGTCCACCATGATTGGAGCTCCGTGTCCGATTTTACTAGGTTTTGTGAAGAGTAATAATGGTTGACATAGTCTGAAACCCATTGCTTGATTGATTCCCATATAAGTAGGCCATCGTTCGCAAATGGATAGTCTTGGATTGATAGTTTAAGTCCGTGTTGCCCAGATGGATCCTCCGTCGCCATTCCCCTATGGACCAATATGGTTATTAAGATTACAATTGAGTAGGGGTGTAATACGAGCCGAGCATCGCATGCTCAAGTTCGACTCGTTTATAAACGAGTCGAGTCCGAGTCGAGACTAAATTATACAGGAGCTCATATTCGGCTCGTTTAGAAAGTGGATAAGTCCGAGATGAACTTTTGACGAGCTGAGCCCGAGTAGCTCGTCCAAAATAATGCTCTTATAACGTTATTTTAACCGAACAAGCTGAGCTTTATATGAACGAGACATACCTGCTGATTAAGTCAGCTGGGAGAGCCTGTAGATCGAACTGCCATTGCTCGTAGAAGGCGGAGCTGATCTCAATGGAGTACTTGCCGGGGGTGAAAGAAGACTCGATGATTCCGCTGGAGTTAATGAGAGCTAAGCGAGCGAGCGCGTTGATCTCCATCGTGTATCGGAAATGAGGGTGTAGGAGTCTGTAGATGGGGTGCATGGCGCTGAGTTGACGGTTCATGGCTATTATGTAGGGCTCAACACAACAATGAGTCCGCAACCAGTGGCTGACAAGTTGGTGATAGCCGGCATCATGAGCGAGGACATGGGCCTTGGCGAACCTCCAGAGCCAGCTAGCGGTGGCATCTCCAATTGGGGTGTAGACTTCCTTCCATTGAGGCTTTTGATCGGAAGGAGGACGAGTTAGCTCGATAGCTATTGGCATGAGAGTTTGATCCGGCATGAGGAAGAAGAGCGTCCGAGAGGCGTACATGGTTGTGCCTTTGATCTCCCTCACTTTGTTCACATAAGGCAAGAAGGCATCATGGTAGTCTATTATGAACAACTTCTTTTGTTTTATAGCCTATATATGCAACGTTCATCAATACATAAGCAACCCGCGTTATTCATAATTCATAATATAAAGAACTAAAAAGGGTAGGGTGAATTAGACATGAGTCCAATTTGGACTAAACCGTCAAATCGACTGTTTTCAATCTGGCTCAAACCGTCAGTCTAGGTTTGCCAGTTTGACCAAACCGCAGGTTGCAGTTTAAGTTTCTCTTTACGAGAAACCTAAATCGGCGGTTAACGGGGTTAAGCCGCCTGTTAACTGCGATTTGGTCGACTTCAGTTTTACTAGTTTGGATTTTCACAGTGTAGGTTTAGTATAATGTGCATATGTATATATACCTCCTCAACAGAATAATAGCCTTTGATCTGGCGTTCTACTAGCTCAGTTGTAAGTGCGGATTCGGGTGGGCCGTAGATCTTCGGGTCAAGCTTGCTCTTCAACGGCCATTCCTGCAGACAACAGTTCAATACGTAATTAAGACCTCATTCGGAAGCGCTAAGAATCATTTCCGAATCTATCAAAAACTACGTTTGGTTATAAGTATTTTAAGACATTGAAGTAATTCCATCATTTTTCATTCCGTTTTCATTTCACCGCAGACAAATACAGCTAGGAAAGACGTGAAACTGAAACAGTACTTACAGTGACGAGATTAATGCTACAAGGATTGAGACCGGCGAGTGATTGGCGAGCGAACTCTTCGTCTCTCATCCAACTGAATCTATCCCCTATTTACATATTCGGAAACACACGGTGAGTGATCGAATCAAGAAAACGCACAAAATGTAAATATTAATGAGAAGCGCATACTGTCGAACAAGGCAGGGGAGTCGAAGCGAAGAAGGTCTTGTTCGCCATCAGCAATGGCGTGAACAAGGCTGGGGAGGACGTCTTTCAAAGAGAAGTTGGGTATTCCAGGGAGCTTGACGCCTTCGTTGAATAACGAATCAATGGCGGTGAAGTAAGGGAAGCCAAGATCGGAGTCAATCATAGCCGTCTCCAAGGAAGGAAGTACTGCGTGCAACACGGAGTGGAGTGTGGTGGCGGAGAAGGTTAATTGCTTCACTTCGGCAAATTTCTCGTCCCTCGGCACGTACACGTTGCTGCTCCGACTCTCAGACAACGGGTCTGTAGTACATTAGACTATAAGCCTAATATATGATATTTTATTTTTTTATCTTTATCTTTTTATTGTTTATATTTATCTATATAAATATTATTTAATTAATGAAATAAATAAATTTTCGATTTATAAATCTTTTCAATTTATAAATGCCTTTAGTCATTTTAAACGGTATATGTATATACAAACCGGTTTTGCAACGTGGGCGACCGGTCCTGCAGCGCCTAGGGTAGGGGTGCTCTTTTCCGCCAAGCACAGGGCGACGGAGGTCGGCATTGTTGTCCGGTTCGCCCAAGTCATTGTAGGTGTCATAGTCGTAGACCCTTTCGAAGCTTTTGCGCTCTCCATCTCCGTCTCCTCTGAGAATTTCAAGCTCTTTGGCCCGGAACTTTTTGAGTGCATCCGGCGTACTGCTGGGCAAGTAAGACTACATTGGATATAGAGTTGGTTAGTGATACGGTTCTGCAATAATCTATATTCAACAACGATTAGTCAATTACTGATGTATGATGTTTGTATAACTTCATTATTTAGTTCGGCCAATTAGTGTGTCAAGTAGTGGGTGAATTAGTGTGTCGGCACAATTAGTGAATCAATTAGTTATTTAGATTTTCTTTATAAAAAGGAACAACGTCAATTTGTCAGGCATACTTGTATACTGAATTGAGAATTCTTTAAATTTTCCGTGTTAGAGATTTTTTTAGCAGAAATCGTCCTAGGAACGAGATTCTTGCTTCTAGTGGAATCTAACAGTTAGAGGGTAGTTACCTTGTTGGCAAAGAAGATCCGTTTTTGGGGGTTGTCGAACTTAGAGTGAACCCAAGAATTGCAGGTGATGTGAACGTCGGCGAGGGGGAGGCCAGCAAGAAGAATGGACTTGAGATGCATCTCCTTGTGGTGCTCATTCTCGACAAGGACAGCCCCCACCTCTCCAAACTCAGAGGGTACCACAAACTCCGCTTCGTACGTCACGTTGTCTTCTTCCCTTCTCACCTTGTGTGCATATGCTTTCACTGATTCCTTCTCTGTCCCACTCCCTTAAAAAAAAAACATGTATGTGTCACATTATTTGTAACATATATATATATAATACTTATATTAAAGTCGTATATGTACCACGTGTAATTCACATATTAACTTTGTGATATATGTTATATTTTTTCTTCTAATTATCATCTTATAACTTTAATACTTAATTAATAAATACAAAATTACTAATATAGTAATCACTACATTATTTTTTATTTTTATTATTATCACAATCTTCGACCTATTTTCTTTTTAAAATATCTTTAAAATTTTTTTAATTTTATTTATAAAATAATTAGATATTCAAACAAGGCTTGAAAAGTCTGGGCCCAATCAAAGAAAAATATCATTAGAAATGATGGCGTCAACCGGCCATAAAAAACGTTCTAAATCTACTCGAGTATCTTCGCATCACGGGAAAGTAAAAAAAATGCGCTCAATTTTAGGGGTCCTTCTAACCACTCACCCTTCCCCACCTCTCGGGACGGCCTCCCCTTTGAAGGCTACTTTCGATCCCACAATTCAGACTCGAAAATTTTCCTATTCTAACTTTAACATATCATATATTAAGAGAAATTTTTATTAAAAATTTTAGTGTTACATCTTCTTTATTCTTTAAAAATTATACTTAAAATTACCTAAGATAAAATTTTTAAAATTTTACTTTTTAAAATTAAACTTTTAAAAGTATTAAATAATAAATAATCACTAAAATGTATAAAGTAATCGTACGAAATAGGTAAATACTCGACAAACCATGTGAATAGTAGAATAGTGTACAATCTAATAGGATGTACAACATATGTAACGAGAAGACGATATATTTTTCATTTATAGTTTTTTCTTGTGTTGAGTGAGCCAAAAAAAAAAATATAAACAGTTAAAAAGACGGTTCCTGCTATTCGTATCACCTTACCTATGTTATATGTGTCCGTTTTACGCCTACGCAATTTTTTTCCTTAATTTTTCGAACCAAATGTATGTTATGGCTATTACACATACGCTCTACGACTACGCATGGCGTATGCGTACTATGACTACGACTACGCATTACGTACACGTAGTCGGGATATGAATAACATGTATCAGGCGGTACGAATATCAATCTCGTAAAAAGACATAGATTTATCATGAGAATATGCATGGACCAGTATAACAATTTAGGAATAGGAACGTTGAGGACCACTACTCTCCATAAATGGACAAACATTTGCTTTCAATCACTTCAAACTTTGGACAACAACCCTTAAATTCGAATTATTAAAATTTCACAAAATATACATTTAAAATGAAATTCTATTTTAATAATATTGTGATTTAAATTCAATTTATTAATATATTTTTATAGTTGGTTATTTAATTATTAGAACTTAATTAATAATAGTTATAAAAATTAACTTGTATATAAAAATAATTTTATGATTTGTACGGAACACGAATATCACTAAATATTATAACCTAAAATATTTAGGTGTTTTTTTTTTCTTTATTACATCATTATTGACCGCAACAAAAATATTCATAAACTATGATGAATGATAATAGTTGGATATTTAGATTAACTATTTTATACACGGATTTTATCCTAACTATTTATTTACGTGTAATATATTTTTTCTTTATTCAATTTTATATTTTTCTAATTAATATATGCCACTTATATAATTTTCAAATGAAAGGATTTTCTAAACTTTTTAAAAGATATTCTCAAAAACAAATTGAGTGGTACGTACCAATGTTTCGTCCGGCCTTCAATTAAACGTTTAAGTTAATATCTTTGATGATGCCAAATATTCAATAGCGACTCCAAAATCCATTTACATAGGACTTGTTGGTTGAGTATATTTCTTATATATAATTTTATAAAATATAAAAAGTTATCAAAAAAAGCTAATTGAATATTTAGTAAAAGAAGATTTTTAGGTAGATTTTAGGGATAAGATTCATTCTATAAATATAAAAATACCCATAATATAAATAAGGGAAAATCGTCTATTTTTTTAAAAAGTTCCGTATAAAGTTATTAGCCGTAGAAATATCTGAAAATACTAACTCCGTTTGATTGTAAGTTAGGAAACGGAAACGGAATGGAAATGGAAATATAAACTAGACGACGAATAAATGAAAGATGAAGCGTGTGGTACGTGGCTGAATTCCAGCCTTTCACTACCATCGTACTGATTATCCCAAACAATGACATATAAACCTAGCTAGCTTCTGCTTCTCCATCATATATAGTACGCACGTCACGGGTTACATATTATATGCCTTTCTGTTTCACTGCGTTTTACTCAAAACACACACCCGATTGTTACCTCCGTTACAGTATATATTTACTACTAGGAATGATAAAATAAATTTATAACAAAACAAAAAAGTTAATAAGGCACATACTTGGATCTAGGTCGCAGCTAAGGAGCTCCAAGAGAAGCGTTTTTCCCACCAAATCAGAGATGTCATCTTGTCCCCTACTGAGTCCGAGGTTCGACAAGAACCCGCCAACGGTTAGCTGCACCGTGACGGTCGCCTTAACGCGTGCCGCCTTTCCGACATCCACCACAGTAGCCTGCGCCGCCGCTTCAGCCTTCACGGAAACCCCTCTCGCCTTCCCTCGTCTCAGCTGACTCGGAAGTAGATTCGGCCTAGCCCGAGTCAAGGCGCCTCCGCTTCCGGCCACGGCAACCAAGGGCCTCGTCAATGACGTAGGGGCCTTGCCCGTGTTAATGCCGCAAAGCTGAGCGTTGAGCATTTTGATATATGTAAATTGTAAAAGAAAAGATGGTAAAAATGAATGACTTAGCAGTAGAAATTAATGAATGCAAGTGAAGGCAAGAGGGCTCCATTTATAGATGACTGTCATTGTTAGAGTACAACGTTGATTGGGATGGGAAACTCCTATTCGCCTCAAAGAAACGCCATACATGTGGGAAATAATATCCTTGTGAAAAAACTAGGGTTTCATTTTGGATGCACTTCACAAACTCAATTTCGATTTGATTACCTCTAAATTTTATCTGTACCAGCCTTGCATTATCTCATATTTTCTGGGTATACAAAATTTATTTAATAATTAATTATTAGGGATTTAATTTTAAGTAATGTAATTAGAGTGAAATGGGTTTTTGGGCTGTTATTAACCATGACCACAAACGACCAACGTAATATGAAATATTAGATCATATTTTATATATTATGTTTTTAATAATTTTTCAATATTATAAATAGGATACAATAATAGCAATACAATTGTGGTCTTTTCCCACCATTTTGTGTGAAAGGTTCTCAAACCCTAACGTTATCATGGTATAGGATTTTGCCTAACTGCACTTCTGATCCATTCAGTACTCAAACTCAAACGGGATCAACTTTTGTCCAACCACAACCAACTTTGTCGATCCAAACAACCGTTCATCTGTAATCCATTTCGGCTTGTCCGAAATGACTAGTTCAATCGGCATGTTTCCGATCACCGCAACGGAATCAACTTTTCCTGACCACAACATCGGTTACATACAGGAAGGACAGCTCTCCCTCCTCCCTCACTACTGCTCGTATGATTAACATACAGATCACCTAAGGAGCTTCTTCCCCTCTCCCCTTGACATCCCTGTCGCTGCTTTTGTTTTGTTGATGTTCCTGTAACTGCCTATCTGCACTTGTAACCGTTATATACCCCATCTTAATACAATTACATTTTCAAAAAAAAAAAAAAAACATCGGTTACAACCAACCATACATTGGCTTTGGCGTTATAATATGTGATTGCACCCGAACACATCATCGATTGTCTTCCGACCAACTCAGGGTCCACTTTTATTTACTTTTTCATGGTTTCAGTCTTCACCTTCGGCACCCTAAGCTTTGACGGTTGGAACATGTTAAGAAAAATAATAATACTAATATCAATTATATTATATTATATTATAATACTAAATTAATATTATTTGCATATATTAGATATTATATTTTTAATAATTCTATAAATAGGATAACATCAATGTAATTTCGTGCTCTTGTCTCCCCAGTTGTGTGAAACATGACCAAGCAGTAGCAGCTTCAAATACGAAAGCAGGAATAAAGTTTCAGTAACTTATGAATTTAGGAGCTTTGAGAGTAACTTTAAAAAGAAAATGGACAAGAGAGTAGGCTTGCAGTCATTTGTCGGTAAAGCAGAATTGTTCCAATTAAGTTCTTGTAAATTTGCAATGCCGATATTGTTGATAATCTTAGCAAACTGAGAATCGATTCAAACTATTAATGTAAGAGAACCAATGAGATTTGGTGTAGTGCTTAACACATGGTCTAATGAAAACATCCGTGTTGACTTTCAAATCCGATTGTTGCTGCTTACAAAAGGTACAGTATAGCCGAAGAACAACACATCAACGTACAGATGAAGAAACATGTACACATTTCAAATTGAGACCAACAAATGTTATCGTTGCTCAGAAATCTGATTTCTGGAGTCATAGGAGGGAACTAGGAAGGCTCGATCGCCAATCCACTAGATAAAATACGTTTAAGATTGCTTTGTTACAAAGCGCTAGCGTTACCACGTACAGACGACAAAGATGAAAAATAGTAAGCGTTGTGTTGAAAATAAACTTAATTTCTTAGAAGTTTAAAATACATGCATTTGAATTAGACAATAAAGATAAGAATTGTTTCACATGCAAAGCATTTTTGCACTAGAATAAATTAGAAATTTATGTTGTTAAGTTTCTAATATTTAAGTCATAGAAAACTTATGCTAGATTCATGTTCCTATAATCCTATAAATAGGAACCTTGTAATGTTGATTAAAACAAGTTGTGAAGAACATTTGAATAAGAGTTTCAAAGTACAATTGTTCTCCCTCTTCAAATTTCCACTTTTTCCATTTATCCTCCAAAATTTCTATCAAATTGGTATCAGAGCTAGACATGGCGAATACGAGTTTTCCGTTCCATTTCCCTCGTCTCACAAAAGATAATTATGAGAATTGGTGCATACGTATGAAGGCATTGCTTGGTTCCCAAGATGTGTGGGAATCCGTCGATAGAGGCTATGAGGTGCCTCAAGACGAAGCTTTATTGAATCCTACTCAGAAGGAGGCTATTCAAAAGACCCGAAAGAAGGATCAACAAGCTCTTACTCTCATCCACCAATGTTTGGATGAATCGATGTTCGAAAGAGTGGCAAATGCAACCACTTCCAAGCAAGCGTGGGAGATCTTGAAAAACTCTAATCAAGGGGTTGACAAGGTGAAGAATGTGCGATTGCAATCTTTACGAGGAGAATTTGAAGGCCTACAAATGAAAGAATCCGAATCAATCGCGGATTTCTTTGCAAGGGTGTTGGCCGTTATCAACCAAATGAAGAGGTATGGAGAAACCATCGAGGATGCTCGAGTTGTTGAGAAGATCCTTCGTTCTTTGTCAACGAAGTTTGATCATATTGTGGTTGCCATTGAAGAGTCAAAAGACTTAGATTCAATGTCAATTGATCAACTTATGGGTTCTCTACAAGCCCATGAGGAGAGAATCAAGAGGAGAGAGGATAAGCCGGTTGAGCAAGTCCTAGCCACAAAACACTCAACAAACGATAATGGTGGTGATCGAGAGAAGTCACATAGAGGAAGAGGAAGAGGACGTGGATCCTTTCGTGGGAGAGGAGGAAGAGGAAAAGGTGAATCATCATACCATGACTCCAATGTTGGAGAAAATGGTCAATCCTCAAGAGGACGTGGAAGAGGGAGCTTTGATAAATCCAAGGTTCGTTGCTATAATTGTCAAAAGCATGGACATTATGCACGAGATTGTTGGAGTGCTTCTAGCCAACCCGAAGAAAAGGTCAACTACGTAGAGGAAACAAAAGTTGATGATGCCACTTTATTGTTAGCCTACCAAGGTGGTGAGAAAGACAAAAGAGATGTGTGGTACCTTGACAATGCAGCAAGCAATCACATGTGTGGTGATAAAAGCAAGTTTGTGAAGCTTGACGAGTCGATGGGAGGGTGTGTTACATTTGGCGACAACTCAAAAGTACCCATCAAGGGAAAAGGTACGATTCTGATTCGAATGAAGAACGGTGGTCATCAATTCATTAGCAATGTTTATTTCGTTCCTAACATGAAGAGCAACATCTTGAGTTTGGGACAACTTTTGGAGAAAAATTACGAAGTGCACATGAAAAACCGCAGCTTATTGCTCCAAGATGATCACCAGAATGTGATCGCTAAGGTACCCATGACAAAAAATAGAATGTTCTTGCTTGACATTCAAACAGATGTAGCCAAATGTCTCAAAGCTTGTGTGAAAGAGACACCTTGGTTATGACATCTAAGGTTTGGACATGTGAACTTTGGAAGCTTAAAGTTGATGTCACAAAGAAGGATATTGAACGAGATGCCACCAATTGACCAACCAGACCAACTTTGTGAGGGGTGTCTTGTAGGAAAGCAATTCCGAAATAGCTTCCCGAAAGAGAGCACCACAAGAGCCAATCGACCACTAGAACTTGTACATGCGGATGTTTGTGGACCGATCAAGCGTGCGTCGTTCAATAAGAACCGGTATTTTCTGCTCTTTATTGATGACTTTAGTAGAAAGACTTGGGTTTATTTTCTCGCAGAAAAATCTCAAGTTTTTTCTATGTTCAAAAAGTTCAAAGCTCTTGTTGAAAAACAAAGTGGTCACTACATCAAGTCTTTAAGAACCGATAGAGGTGGTGAGTTTACTTCTAACGAGTTCAATGAGTTTTGTGATTTGAATGGCATAAAAAGATTATTGACAGTTCCAAGATCACCTCAACAAAATGGCGTTGTTGAAAGAAAGAACCGGACCATTCTTAACATGGCCCGTAGCATGTTAATGACAAAGAAGATGCCTAAGGAGTTTTGGGCAGAGGCAGTTGATTGTGCAGTTTATCTATCTAACAGAAGTTCGACAAAAAGCCTCTTAGATAGAACTCCACAAGAAGCATGGGGTAGAAGAAAGCCAAGTGCATCTCATTTGAGAGTGTTTGGGAGCATTGACTATGTTCACGTACCAGATCAAGTGAGATCGAAGCTTGAAGACAAAAGCAAGAAACATGTCTTCATCGGATATGCCCAGAGTTCAAAAGGCTACAAGCTCTACGACCCAGTCGTAGGAAAGATCGTTATAAGTAGAGATGTTCACTTTGATGAAGAAGATACATGGGATTGGAGCATTGAAGACAAGGAGAGATATGATTTCTTTCCGGCTCTTGATGAAGAAGGGTAAGAGGAAGTTGTTTAACAAGAGCCTATGACACCGTCCCGCTCGCCAATTATTCAAAATTCACCCTCATCTTCAAGAACGACAACATCATCGTCATCACCGTCATCGTCGTCATCATCATCATCGTCTTCCTATCAAAGTTCGAGCGGAAGAACACCAAACATGAGAAGCCTTGAAGAAATTTATGAGGAACTAGATGATGATCTAACTCTTTATTGCTATTTTGCTGATTCTGAACCAATAGATTTTGCACAGGCTGTGAATGATAAAAAATGGAGAACCGCAATAGCAGAAGAGATTAATTCGATCAAGAAAAATGACACGTGGGAGTTGACAACTCTACCAGAAGGTGAAAAACCCATTGGTCTAAAGTGGATTTTCAAGGAGAAGAAGAACGCTCAAGGAAAAGTTGAGAGGTACAAGGCAAGATTAGTAGCAAAAGGTTATAGTCAACGCCCAGGGGTCGACTATGGTGAGGTATTTGCTCCAGTTGCACGACTAGAGACTGTCCGTTTGATCACTTCACTTGCAGCTCAGAAAAGGTGGAATATTTATCAAATGGATGTGAAGTCTGCTTTCCTAAACGGTGTGCTCAAAGTGGATGTTTATGTTGAAAAACCACCAGGCTATGTGATCAAAGGTCATACAAGTAAAGTGTTGAAGTTGAAGAAAGCTTTGTATGGCTTAAAACAAGCACCACGAGCATGGAATAGTCGGATTGACAAGTATCTTCAAGATAATGGGTTTGTCAAATGCCCAAACGAGTACGCTCTCTATGCCAAGGTGTGTGAAAATGGTGATGCGTTGTTTGTTTGCTTATATGTTGATGATATGATCTTCACGGGTAATAATCCGAGTATGTTCGGAGAGTTCAAGCAAGCAATGACTAGAGAGTTCGAGATGACAGATCTTGGTCTCATGTCCTATTATCTCGGCATTGAGATTAAGCAAGCAATTGATGGGATTTTCATTTCCCAAGAGAAATTTTCTAAGGAGATTCTGATGAAATTTAAAATGGATGATTGCCAAGCTGTAAGTACACCAGTCGATTGTGGGATCAAGCTCTCAAAGCACGAGGAAGGGGAGAAGGTTGACCCTACAACTTTTAAGAGCTTAGTTGGAAGCTTGAGGTACTTGACATGCACTCGTCCTGACATTCTCTATAGTGTTGGGCTTGTGAGTCGATTTGTGGAGGCACCGACTACAACACATTTCAAAGCAGCAAAGCGCATTCTCCGGTACATTAAAGGTACTATTAGCTATGGTTTGCTTTATTCTTCTACCGATGAATATAAGCTTGTGGGTTATAGTGATAGTGATTGGGCTGGAGATGTTGACGATCGAAAGAGTACTTCGGGGTTTGTTTTCTACATGGGAGAAACTGCTTTCACATGGAGTTCAAAGAAGCAACCTATTGTTACTCTTTCAACATGTGAAGCTGAGTATGTTGCTGCTACATCTTGTGTGTGTCATGCAATTTGGTTGAGAAGATTATTAGGAGATCTACAGTTGTCAAATAAGGAAGCCACGGAGATCCTTGTTGATAACAAATCTGCTATTGCACTAGCGAAGAACCCAATGTTCCATGACCGTAGCAAACACATTGACACGAGGTATCATTTTATTCGTGAATGTGTTTCCAAGAACGAGATTGAAGTTAAGTATGTGCGGACTCAAGATCAAGTTGCAGATATTTTCACGAAGCCTCTTAAGTCAGAGATATTTATCAAGTTGCGTGAAATGCTTGGAATCACTAGGAATTAAGTTTAAGGGAGAGTGTTGAAAATAAACTTAATTTCTTAGAAGTTTAAAATACATGCATTTGAATTAGACAATAAAGATAAGAATTGTTTCACATGCAAAGCATCTTTGCACTAGAATAAATTAGAAATTTATGTTGTTAAGTTTCTAATATTTAAGTCATAGAAAACTTATGCTAGATTCATGTTCCTATAATCCTATAAATAGGAACCTTGTAATGTTGATTAAAACAAGTTGTGAAGAACATTTGAATAAGAGTTTCAAAGTACAATTGTTCTCCCTCTTCAAATTTCCACTTTTTCCATTTATCCTCCAAAATTTCTATCACGTTGTAATTTGAACGAGTTAATCAGAGAAATAACAAAAAAAGAAAACGTTTTCATTTTGTTGCATGGGATTTTCAATATACTTTTGTGGATGAAAGAGGCGGTAAGAAATAGCAACCAATAATCACCCCTGAGTACCCAATGAATTTAGTGTCCGCTAGGTTATAGACCTGGAATGAAAAGGATTGGAAACGGTTAAGAAAAAGGAAATATAACGGAATTGATTATGTTATTTTTAAATTCAATTCATTCTAGTCACTAAATAAACATATTTTTTTAATTAATTCGGTGATATCCCGATTTCAAAATAGATTCTTAACAATCCTAAATGTACCCCTTAGGGTGCTTATTTCTCGGTTTAAACCGGTATTTTAGACCAAACGTTAATATATGGGAGAATAAGTTGGTTTTTGTCCAATTTCATTGGGTACAAATAACACAAAAAATTATTTTGGATAAGTCACGTTATGATACACAAAGCATTTTTTTAAATATTTAATTACTTGTACCAACCTTGCATAATCTCATACCTAATTGTTCATCGTTGTGTACTTGTTCAGAGTATAGATCGGAACTGTTTATGTATTGTTTTTTTTTAAATGATAATTGTATTAAGAAAGGGATATACAAGAATGATTACAGAAGCAAGTTCACGTAACAAAGGAGACAAGAGCATTAGAAACAATAGTAACAAGGGGTTCAGGCTGAATCAGGCAAGGTTAAGATTCAGCATTCTAGCCATTTGAAGAGTTGAGGGAGATATGTCCTTCCAGTTGGATTCGAAATGGAGTTTGATGGATCTGATAATCATACCAGCACAATCCACAACTCTTGTAAAGGAGTTGTTGAAGAGCATGTTGTTTCTAAAAATCCAAACCTGGTAGATAAAGGAGATGATGGAGGCAATCCGGATACTATCAATCAGCTTATGATTGGTACAAGTACTGAGCCAGTTCCATAGGCTAACTAGATAGGGGGCAGGATAGGGGGTATTGGTCCATCTGGAAACAATGTCAAGAACTAGGGAGCCATAGCTGCAATGGGTCCACAAATGGTCGTCATTCTCGGTCGAGCTATTGCAAAGTTTGCAAGTGTCGTTAGCAGTCACATTCCAAGCTTTGATCCTAGCCAAAGTGGGCAGTCTTTTAAGCGCAGCGAGCTAGGAGATATAGCTGCACTTCGGGATGTTAGAATTGAGCCAAACTACCTTGAAGGGATTGGGTTGGCCAAGGGGAATATTGGGTTTAAAGATAGCGTAGACTTTTTTCTGATTAAGAGAAGTAGATGCATTTGAAGTTGCAGTCCAAAGCCTCACCATAGCGCCTTTTGAAAGAATCTGCTTAAGATCAGAGATGAAATTCCTATCCCTCCCTTGGGTAGGCGTGGGGATGTTTTGTCTAACCCTAATGGAGGGATAGCATAGACTTTTTTGTCTAACCCTAGATCGCCCGTTATTCTATCATTGGTATCAGAGCAAGGAGAAACTTCAACTACTTCTTCTTGATCGTTTGAATTGGATCAAGTGTAGAACTTGAGCAGTAGAAGCTAAGAAATGGATGCGGAAGCGTTCGGTTGATCCTTCAAAAGGATCCTCGATTATGAAGGCTTGGATCAAAGACAAGATCCAAGATAAGAACTTTAAGGGGATTGAGGAGAAGTGATGCCTATTCCAAGTAAGAGGGTTTTTCTTCTCAACACTTGGATTCAACTTAGACATGGTTTTACAAATGAGACAAGTCATCCTTATATAGTGGATGGGGGCTAACCAAAGGTTTAAACATAAATGACAGAATTAAAGTCGAAATTAAGTTCCGGTAAATGAAAGGCCTAAAATATGAAAGGTCGGAATTTAATTCACGGAATTAAGTTCCGGAATTAAAGTTCCGAATATGAAAAGCCAATTATTGAATAGCTGAATAATAATAAACGTCTTCAAAATGGTGCGGGTCTTTCTAGCCAGAAACACGGATGACATCGCCATCCGGGGGCGTATCATTAATGATAGGATGACGGGCGATCTAGATCGAGGAGAAACTTCAACTACTTCTTCTTGATCGTTTGAATTGGATCAAGTGTAGAACTTGAGCGGCGGAAGCTAAAAAATGGATGCGCAAGCGTTCGGTTGATCCTTCAAAAGGATCCTCGATTATAAAGGCTTGAATCAAAGACTAGATCCAAGATAAGAACTCTAAGGGCTCGTTTGGTACGATTCCCATGGAATCAGGAATCGGTATCGGGATGAGTCATTCCAATACCTCGTGTTTGGTAAGACTTGGAATCGGAATGAGAATAATTTCATGGAATGACTCATTCCAACTCTATAGAGGAAGTTGATTCCATAATTTAAAGGTGGGTATCCCATTCCAACCTAAAATCATTTTAAATTTAAAACTACATTTATATATTTTTATTATATATATATATATACACTTTATTATTTAGTTTCAAAAAATAATAAATAAATATTAAAAAAAATTTATTGTCCATCAATTAATTTAAATTATATAATTATTTTGTAGAAAAAAATGTTTTTGACAATTTTTTTTAACTATAATACGAATATTTCATTCAAGATGTAATGTAACCGGAAAATGCTCGAAAACTATATAATTTGTTCAATTAGAAAAAAAATATATTTGATAGAAGAAATATATAACTATTTATTTGGGTTGACGATTGTTTAGGGTTCAATCTTTAAGTAATTTGTTAGTCTTCATTTTTCGGGTTTTATTCAAGTAAGGCCCATTATTCCGGTACGGCCGTGCGGCCGTCTGTACGGCCGACACGTGTCCCGGAACAATTTTTTTTTTTTTTTCCTGAACGAGTTTTTTTTTTTTTAAAACGAGTAAAAGTAATAGTTCAAAACTTATTATGGAATAGTTCATAACTTATAAAAGGATAGTTCATGAATTATAATAGAATAGTTCATAGTGTAAAATTTATAAAGGATTGAAAGTAATAGTTCAAAACTTATTAAGTAATAGTTCATAACTTCTAAAAGGATAGTTCATGAATTATAATATAATAGTTCATAGTGCAAAATTTATAAAGGAGTGAAAGTAATAGTTCAAAACTTATTATGGGATAGTTCATGAATTATAATAGAATAGTTCATGAATTATAATAGAATAGTTTAAAGTGCAAAAATTTATAAAGGAGTGAAAGTAATAGTTCAAAACTTATTATGGGATAGTTCATGAATTATAATAGAATAGTTCATGGATTATATTAAAAAGTAATAGTTCATGGATTATATGGGAATAGTTCAAAGTTTATAGGATAATAGTGCATAAATTATAACATGGTAGTTCAAATAAATTTTCATTAGTTTCCGGAAAGAAAAAAAAAAAAAAAAATTCGGGACACGTGTCGCCCGTACGGTCGGCCGTACGACCGTACCGCAATAAAAGGGCCGTACCTGAACATTTACCTCATTTTTCTTAGGTGTAGTTTAAAAAATAGCATATATTTACATTATTAACATTCACACATATATCATTAAATATGATACGATTTCTCGTTTCATAATCATATAAAATAATAAAATATGTGTAAAAATATTTCATTCCAACATCGTACCAAACACCAAGTATCAGGAATGGTTTATTCCAATTCCTTATTCCATTCCGATTCCTATTCCAACCCCATTCCTACAGTCATACCAAACGAGCCCTAAGGGGATTGAGGAGAAGTGATGTCTATTCCAAGTAAGAGGGTTTTCCTTCTCAACACTTGGATTCAACTAGACATGGTTTTACAAATGAGTCAAGCCATCCTTATATAGTGGATGAGGGCTAACCAAAGGTTTAAACATAAATGACAGAAATTAAAGTCGGAATTAAGTTCCGGTAAATGAAAGGCCTAAAATATGAAAGGTTGGAATTTAATTCACGGAATTAAGTTCTGGAATTAAAGTTCCGAATATGAAAAGCCAATTATTAAATAGCCGAATAATAATAAACGTCTTCAAAATGGTGCGGGTCCTTCTAGCCGGAAACACGGATGGCATCGTCATCCGGGGGCGTATCATTTTCCTCCTCTTAAATGTGAAACGTCCCCGTTTCACCGTCAGAAAAGAAAGGAGTCACTTGAGGAACAAGACCCTTGAAATTCAGCACTGGATGCATATTGTCGGAGTCGGGCGGCTTGGACTTGTAGTCCTTCAAAAGGTCAGTGGTGCCGCTAAGATTGTCAAACATAACGAGGACAAACTCCTAATCGGAAGGCCCAATCTTGTAGTTCAACATGGTGGTGACGTTGTGGAACTTGTCTCTTATGCCGCAAATGATCTTGATTTTGAGCGGTGGAGGCGCACTAAAAATGTTAAATGGCAAACCAAGATGGAAGTTAGTTGGCATTGTAAAGACAAACCTTGGATCATACGACTCGGATTTGTAGTCCATCAACACCATTGTGCCGTTGTCGGAGTCGATGATTTCTTCTTTCTCAATGATGGCTTCATCTTTGTCATCTTGAAAGTACTCTCCACATAACGGAATGACAAGATGAATTGGAATAACCGGGGCACAAGTTTTAATGACGACATCTTTCTCGTCTTCAACTTCGTCACACAACGGTTGGACCACCAACTCACACCGTGGTTGTGACACCGCTTGAGGTTCTTCTTGTTGGACAACCGTCGTTAGGGCAAGTACTTGTGCCTTCAAAGCTTCTAACTCACGCTTTAGATCATCATTTGTTGCCTTGAGCACGACCAACTTTTCTTGGGCATTAGCATGATGTCTTGGGGCAATATAAGTATCCTCAAAATAAGCTTGTTGGTGTGGATACCGTTGGTGCCCGTTCATGGTATATGTCGGCCTTGGTGGGTCCGGAGGAGGTAACCACTCCTCATCCTTAAAGTATTCTCTCCGTCGGTACCTCCGGGTGGTTTGTTTGGACTTCGGTGGATATGGAGAAGGTAACCATTCTTCATCCTCATCATAAGAATCATAATCATCATAGAACATGATGAACGATGAAGAAACACTTGAAGATCTTCGAAGAACACCGAAGAACACTTGAAGTTCTTCAAAGAACACCGAAGAACACTTGAAGATCTTCAAAGAACACCAAAGAGAGAGAGAGAGAGAGAGAAAATTTGATGAACAATCAAGAACACAAGTAAAGAACTTGACCTCGATCCCTTGCTCTGATACCAATGATAGAATGACGGGCGATCTAGATCGAGGAGAAACTTTAACTACTTCTTCTTGATCGTTTGAATTGGATCAAGTGTAGAACTTGAGCAGCGGAAGCTAAGAAATGGATGCGGAAGCGTTCGGTTGATCCTTCAAAAGGATCCTCGATTATGAAGGCTTGGATCAAAGACTAGATCCAAGATAAGAACTTTAAGGGGATTGAGGAGAAGTGATGCATATTCCAAGTAAGAGGGTTTTCTTTCTCAACACTTGGAATCAACTTAGACATGATTTTACAAATGAGTCAAGCCATCCTTATATAGTGGATGGGGGCTAACCAAAGGTTTAAACATAAATGACAGAATTAAAGTCAGAATTGAGTTCCGGTAAATGAAAGGCCTAAAATATGAAAGGTCGGAATTTAATTCACGGAATTAAGTTCCGGAATTAAAGTTCCGAATATGAAAAGCCAATTATTAAATAGGCGAATAATAATAAACGTCTTCAAAATGGTGCGGGTCCTTCTAGGCGGAAACACGGATGGCATCGCCATCCGGGGACGTATCACGCGCTTTGGTTAAAACTGATGATACTTGGAAGGATTGAGTTGATTCTAGCCGAGAGGATCTTGGATATTGTCTTGTAGATGGTATTGCAGGATGATATGGGCCTGTAATTGGAGGGAGTAAGAGGGAAATCATGTTTAGCAATTAGAGAGATAGTAGCATGATTAACCTGTTTCAGTAGCCTTTCATGTGAGAAGAAATCCTGTACTGCATTGATGAAGTCTTTGTTGATTGTTTCCCATGCCGACTTGAAGAATTTTGAGCTATAGCCATCTGGTCCTGGCGCCTTATTGTCCCCGATACTAAAGAGGGCCTTCTTGATCTCATCGGGAGTCACCATTAAGTTTAGAGAAGCAACATCCACTGGGGTAAGGGTAGGCAGGTTTATGTCAGGTATGGGAGCAAGAACATATTGGACTGGAAGGTTAAGAGTTTGCCTAAAATGATCGACAAAGGTTGTGTCAATGGTGTCCGGATCATTGGTTATGGTTCCATTTGTGGTACGAATGGTCTTGATGTAGTTGGTACATCTACGAGTTTTGATACCCCTAAAAAAGAATGAGGAGCATTGATCTCCATGAGCGATCCATCTTGCTTTGGAAAGCTGGGCCATCATGGTATGCAAGTTATTGTAACATTCCTTCAAGGCTGCCGACTGACTCCTTTCCTCCTCCTGGTACGTGGTATTATGGAGGTCCGATTGTATTCTCTTCTGGGTGTCCTAGAGGATCCTTTGTTGGTCCTGAATTTTAGTGTGGAGATCTTCAATCTTGGCACTGGGATATCTCTTGAGTATTGGTTTTAGGAGCTTTAACTTCCTTGTAAGCTTGAACATGGGGTTGCCATCGATCTCGATATCCCAAGCCCTCTTCACACTTTCCTGGTAATACTCATGGTTGATCCATGCATTATTAAACCTGAAGGGGACATTTCGCTTTGCTTCAGCCGTCTCAGTAAAGAGGAAGGCCGGTGAATGGTCAGACACATCCGCAAGATCGAAGTGGGCCTTGGATTGGGGGAAGGTAGAGTGCCAAGCACTATTGGTGATAATGCGATCAAGCTTACTCCAAATTCTAGAACCAACCTGCTTGTTATTCCACGTAAACTTACACCCGGAATAGGGATGATCTGAGAGTTGGTTTTGCTCAAAGCATCTTGCGATCTCATCAGAAGTCTGCGGAATAGTAGGTATGTTGTTTGTTGTCTTCTCATCCGGGGATAAAGTGACATTAAAGTCTCCAAGCAATGCCCAAGGGGTATTATGGTTGAGTAACCTCGGGGTAGAGATGGTGGACCAGAGGTCTGGTCGATCATCCGGTGAGTTATGTGCATAAACAAAGGATAACTGAAGAAATCAATGTAAAACATATATAAGTTGGAAAATTTTTAAAAAATTATAATTTTTTATTAAATTAAAATTTTTGATTTTTAATCCAAAAAAATATTTTGAAACATTATGTGAGCAGTTTAAAAATTAAAAAAAAAATAAGTGAAAACAAAATCCTTTCTCCTGAAGATAAACATAAAAGATTAAATGAATGAAAATATAAAAGAAACTGTTTTATCTTTGACATTAGACTCCCGAGAACCATGCAACTATCGAGGAAGCAGCTTCTGTAGATCAAAACAGAGCAACTGAATAACAAATCCTTTCTACAGTAATCATAATTTTAATCCAAATCACTATTTTGAAACCTTCTGTGAGCAACTTAAAATTAAAAAACCAATAAATGAAAACATAACAATTGATATTTTAAGCAAAACTCATGACAGATTTTAAGCTGCTCGTTCTAAAAAGATTAAATAAATGAAAAACATAACAAACCTTTTCTACTGTCTGATGAAAAAATTAAAAAATTCGATAATTGCAAACAACAACTGAATAACAGATCAAGGGTCCGTTTGGGAAGCAGAATTTGCTAGATGAAGGAAGATGAAGGAGATGAAGGAATGTAAAATTGGTGTTTGGGAACCAAAATTTGAGGGAGATGATGGGATATGAAGGAGATGAAGGGAGATGAAGGAAGCATGTTTTCATCATCTACTAAAGGGTAGATTACGGAGATGAAGGTAAACCTTCATCTACCATTGTTCCAATTTTGCCCTAGAAATTGACGGGTTCATCGCTATTTTCGGTTCCGATTGAGCAAAATTTCCTATTCAAGAACCCAGCTTTCGTTATTTTTTTCCAGGAGCATCAACGAAAGATATTTTTCCAAGAGCATCAATGGTGGAGACTAGAGGCTCGAGATCGGAGAAGGTGAGGAGGATTTTCCTTCATTTCGACGCCGATGAGGATGGAGGTCAAAATTCTCAATTCAAGCTTGCGATGACCTTTGTTGTTAGTTTTGTATGCAGTTTTTTGTGTGTTGCTCTAGGTTTTCTTATTTGCTTAAAATCTAGGAGATGCAATTTCCTTTCTCTCGGATTTGTTCTTAATTATACCTTAACCCCTCTTTCTACCCTGTATTCCTGAAGTGTGAAATACAAAAGAATTGAATCTGAGGTTCTACTTTTACCCCATGATGAGAATTTTCTCGGTTCCTCGTCTACTATCAACGTTTTTTTATTACTGTTATATCTTTTGAATTGGCAGACAAGAAATATGAACACTTCATCGGTTGATAATTGTATAATGTACTGACAAGAGCTGATTGTCTAAAGACAGAGGTTATTGATGCAATTCATAAGGTAAATTCATAGAAGAAGAAAACATTCATGAAAAATTGCATATTTAAATCAATCTCTTACATTTGAATACAATGAAGTGATATGTCAAGGTTTTGTTTTCAATGATATATGTATGTTTTCATGAGATACGTACCAACACTCTAGTTTAGTTTATTCATCAGGGTATTCACAAATGTTTGATTAGCTTTGCCTTTTATGAAAAATTGCATAATTAAATCAACTTCAAGAATTAGATATATTTGGTTGAAGGTTGCTAAAGGCAATTCAACTATGAATCAACTTCTGTTTGATTAGCCTTGTAGTAGTTTCCTAGAAAGCACAATACAAATCAACACTAAACATAGTTAAATTTGCACTAAGCATGATTGGTAGAATTTACACTAATCATGATTGTATTATACATTCAAAAGTTATAGTATTTTCCTGGACAACATGAAATAACACAATTTTTTTTCCAAAAAGCTTGTACTTGAGTTTCTGGACATCTCAAAAATAGAAAGATTAACGCAATTCAGCCACTTTTTTGATGATTGATCTTCATTTGACAAATCTATTTTCTCATTTGTATGACCATCATATGCACTCTGCACAGTTGCTAAATTGCTATGTGAATGCCTAAATATTGAAATTCATTTTTTGACATCCTAAGTTGTTAATACAAATGAACACACAACAGTCATAAAAATTATACAAGGGCGTGATAAAGAAATTAAAAATTTGCACCGTCCCATGCAAAATTTTTGGTTGATCTTTTGCCTTGTTGTAGTGCTGACATGTTGTTCATGCTATCCTAATGGATATAAAGAACAAAGGAATGTGATGTTCTTCATGTCTAAGTTGGATACCAAGGCCTGGTGAGATTGTCAGAGTAAAGGATCAACCTCCAACCCTAGTTAAGAACTTGCTTTTCTCTCGGTTACCGTAGTTGCTTGTGATGATTAACATCTGTTTGACTTTATAATTCTTCTTTATGACCAAATTCGTTATCATAAGTCATGAGGTGTGATTACTATGCATTACATGATAGAGAAGCACATTCGAATGCTATATTCTTGTGGGTAGCAGCTTATGTGAATTCTACATGTTTCTTTTCTTTTAGACATAGAAAAGCTCTATTAGGAAGGAGGGAATTACATATACTGACATTAGAGGAGAAGGGGTCCTGAAGAGGAGCGTTTAATACTATAGGATAGAACAGGAGAAAACAACTAACAGTGACATTCTTGTGGGGAGTAACTTATGTGAATTCTACATGAGGTCTAATTACTATGCTTTTTCTTGACATTTTCTTCGTGCCTGATTTGAATAAGTGTAGGGACAAATCATGAGCTTAATTGACCATCCTAAAAAGTTCTCACGGCTTTTTGCTCCTTCAATATTGGACACAACATTTGGGTTTTGATGCCTTATATGGCTGGAGGATCTTGCCTTCACATTATGAATCTTAATAGCGACAACGCTTTGAAGAGCCTATAATTACCACATTACTCCGTGAAGCTTGTTTTAGTTATTTTAGCTACCAACTGTGTAACGGTTGGAGTTCTTAGCAGCTTTCATTTCTTCTGTAACAACTACAAAACTTATCAATATTCTTAATTGAGATATCATTTGTGGTGAATGTGATGCTCGAATTTCATTTTTTGTTGCTGTATTTTCTATCTTCATTTTTACTTTTTAATCAAGTTATTTTTGGGAGCCCCGTAATTTAGTAATTATTTGGGAATAGAAAAGGGAATTTTTATTTTTCTTTAGAAATATATGACTAATATCATTTTTTTTCATTTTTATGATATTTTTAAAAAGATAACTATAAAATAACATATTTAATATTTAAAAAAAACTAATAGATTAAATAAATTTACCTGTTAATGAAAATTGATAGCTTCATTTATTTTATTTCTTTATAAAGTTAATTTACTTTTTCATAACTCTTGGAACACCTACAAATTTAAATTAACAATTTGATATTTTTTAAACGTCCAGGCTATTTAGCGCATTTGTTTTTACTAAGTAATACCCATTTGTCCGTGACGGACAAATGGCCTTTGTCCGTAACGGACAAATGGCCTTTGCCTCTGCTGAAGTAAAATTATGTTAGTAGTAAATTAGTTCAACATGTTGTAGTTGCTCAACTGGTTGAAGAGTGAGGGTTGTACCAGTAGGTCATTGGTTCGAATCCCTTGAATTACAGAATTTAAATTTTTGTTTGGCTCCGCCACTGGTTGTCCGTGACGGACAAAGAAGATTTGTCCGTCACGGACAAGGTGTTCGTCACGGACAGATGCACTTTGTCCGTGACGGACATACTTAAATATATAAGTGGTAATATTCACTTCGTCCGTCACGGACAGATGCCATTTGTCCGTGACGGACAACTTTAATAAAAATACTAAATAACACGCATTTGTCCGTAACGGACAAATGTGCGTTGTTAGTAAAAAAAAATGCGCTAAATAACAGTGGCCTTTTTAAAAAAGCACTTACAAATAAACCAATTTATAAATTTAAATTAATAATTAGATCTTTTAATTATAAATATTATTATTTAATTTTCTTGTAATCAAGTTGTTCTAATGTTGTGTAACTATAATCTCTTTTTAATATTGGCGAAAACATTAAAATTGAATTATAATTGGAATGATGCTCTTTTTCGTAATTTTACATTTGTATCAGCTACGATAAGCTCGTATTTTCCAAACACTCAACAAGCTTATCAAAAAATTTCAGCTCGTTCAGTCAGCTACTAAATCAGCTTTAGCTTCAGCTACAATAAGCTTCAGCTTCATCTACAATAATTTCATGGTTCCCAAACAGACCCAAATCATATCAACACGATTTTATTAGATTGAGATTTGTGTAGATCCAAAACAACTGTAGTAGCTTTCAAGATAAATATTAGCAAGCTCGAAGTGGTTCTCTCGGAAGCTATGCTCCTTGCCCATTCTCATGAGCATGAGATTCAAATAAATATTAGCAAGCTCGAAGAGTCTCGAAGACGAACGGGTATGGAGCATTTACTAAACGGGTTTTTATCAAGGTAAAAAGATTTGGAAACAGAAAAGAAGCTGCCCTTATTTTGGATTTGGATTGAAAAAAATGAATGAATCAAATCTATATACATCAATCAATATAAATCTAACTTTAGCAGCAAACCTCACAAAAAGCATTAGCAGCAAACATCGACGCTACAAGTGTAGCCCGACGTCAAATGGAGACGCGTTGCGGCTTGTGTGAACCGAGCAGCCCATGTTCTAAATTGATGAGAATAGAACCAGAATATGTGCTGGACTTGTCACAAATTTGAGCTCTTCGATCAGCTTTAAGTGCAAATGCCTTAACCTCGTTTAATTAGAGAGTTGGATTTCGAGAGATTAAATTAAATTTTAAATTTATATGTATAGGGTTCTTTGTGGCTTTTAATTAGAGAGTTGGATTTATATATCTTAGTTTTAAAATTTTATACAGATAATTTAAAAAAAAATGTTTTTCCCAAAATAAAATCGATAGATCAGATGTAACAAATTTTTTATTGTTAAAATAATTTAAAATTCGATTTGTTATATGAAAAATATGTCATGGATTTTCGTTTTTTACATTTACTGACTACAACTCGTGTAAATACAGATTTGTTACGGAATTTTTTTTTGATTTGTTATGAGTGTAAAAAAAATAAAATAAAAATAAATGGATGATTTGGTTGAGATTATTATAGTGGTTAAAATAATTTTAATTTGGTATTTAAAAAAAAGTTTTCGAATTTTAATTGAGAGAGTTGTATTTTGAATTTTTTAAATTTGGGATTGTCACGTCACCATAAAAGAACTCAACTTTATTAGTATATATATATTGATATTGATGATCTATAAAATCAAGCCTTAAGTCCAAAGATACTCCGATCGAAGCTAAATAGTAAAAATAACAAGGCTATGTGAAATTTTGGTGAAGAGAGAGAGGAAATCGAGAGGCAAAGTTCTGAAGTTTTACGAGGGGATTAGTCGACAACAAACGAGAGGGGGAAGCAAAGTGATTCCATGTGGGTACTCGACCACGCAAAGAGTTGGGCGAGATAGGGATCACAATAAGGTATATTCGAAGGTTTCGTTTTTAAGTTTTCGATCGAAAAATCAAGTTATAGGACGAAATAACGAGTAAGGTTTGATTTTGGACGTCCTAATAAATTTATAATCAAGAATAAATAAGAATGGAACGAAAGAAATCGAGAAACGAAATTAAAACGGATTAAAAGTTGTTTTGCGGAGAAGGCGATGTACCGGATACCTTACTAAAGCAGAAGTCACTAGCGCTGACGTGACGCGCATACAAATTTTCTCGGATTAAATCTTTTTATTAAATAGCAAATTAAGCCGTTAAAATTTTTTTTACTAAACAAAAAAAAGTTTTAAAACAAATTATCACTAAACACGGTTAAACATTCACAAATCTCAACAACATATTTTTATTTTAATTTTTTTTAATTAAAACATATTTTTTATGCGAATAAATAAAAACTTGATCTTATTTTTGTTAAATAACTCTTTTTTTAAAAATTTTGTAATTAAAACATATTTTTTTCCGAAAAAAATTTAATTAAACAGATTTTTTTCCAAAAAAATAAAAACTCGATGTTATCTTTGTTAAAGAAATCTTTTTAAAAAAAAATAAAACAGATTATCACTAAACACGATTAAACATTCACAAATCTCAACAAAAACATATTTTTTATTCGAATAAATAAAAACTTGATCTTATTTTTGTTAAGTAAATCTTTTTTTAAAAATTTTGTAATTAAAACATATTTTTTTCCGAAAAAAATATAATTAAAACAGATTTTTTTCCAAAAAAATAAAAACTCGATGTTATCTTTGGTAAAGAAATTTTTTAATACAGTTAATAATGATAACACAGATTTCAAATGGTAGAAATTTTTTAATACAGTTTAGTCTATCAGCTTCATATGTACGGGTCATTAACCCTAATTCAACTATGAGGATTTTACCAATACTCAGTTTCATTAAGTGGTTTGTTATTAATTTTGCTTTTGTGATTTTAAAATTTTGATTTATTTTGAAATATAGTATCATCCATTTTCTAAAGATTTGTCCTTTTTTTTTGGCATATCATGAGGAAGATTGTATCATGTAATTAACACGATATTGTAGCATCTATAGTCCCAATTTTGTGTCTAAAATGGAGTTTTATTCAAAAATATGAACAAAGATATACCCAATTCAATACTAAAAAATGGTTACAAAAATATATTCTAGACGTAGATATATCAAAAAACATATTTTATTCTAAATGATTACAAGTGATCATCAAAAATATCTTCTAGACGTAGATAAAATTAAACAAATTTTTTTTATTTTAGTTAACATGTCAAGATTTTATTCGAGCAAATATTTTGATGATCTTATATTATCTTCAAAATTTTTTAATAATTAATAAAAGGTAATAAAGTTTGGTTAGTAAATTTTGTTAATATTTTTTTTCCTAATGAAGGGTTTAACACAATTAATATTGGTGTTAGAATAATTTAAAATTGTTTGTTCATTATGCTTTTAATTTTTTTTTGTTGGTCGAGTAAATGTATTGCTTGATAACACAATAGTGAATTTTTTAGTGAAAAACTACTATTCTATTTTCTATTTAACAAAAGCGCCGTTCAGATGCGCCGGAAACAATAATGAATGCAAACTTTTAATATTTTTTAAAAATTTTGAGCAATTTATATTACTTTTTAATTATTTAATCAGTTAAATTAGATTTAATTATTTTGCAGGATTCCTAACATATAGAAAACTTTAAAATATAGGATTCCTAAAATATAGTAAGATTAAAACTTTAAAATATAAATTCGTGCAATTTAAAATTTATTATATTCCGTATCTTAACTTTGAAACTTATAAATTCGTTAATGCATTATCTATCGGTTCACGCAACAAACCCTAACTAGCTATCAAACTACTGGTCAGACCTGATTCAAGCTATTCTTCGTCTTCAATGGCGTCTGATATGTATGTTCCTGCGCAACTAGTGGAGTGGAAGCCGCCTGCAAAAGGAGTCATGAAACTGAACTGCGACGGCGGTGTATCGCGAGTCCGAGGGTGTGCAGTCGGAGCGGGCATCTTCCGTGACCACCAAGGCACGCCTCTTTTCTCCTACGCTTCCTCCGACCCTGGAAAGATGGGTCACAACTCCTACCAAGCCGAGGCTCGCGCTCTGTGTATGGGTCTCGACATCGCCTTGAGACTCGGAATCCATAGCCTTTGGATAGAGACAGATGCTAAACTTCTGGTCGATGTGCTGCGTTCTGGAAGGCCTAATTTTTGGTACGAAGATGACGTCATTGCATTCATCAGAGTTCTTATGACTCGCTTCCCGGAACAACAATTTATGTTGACGCATATATACCGTGTAACGCCCCGTTTATTGGGAGCGTTTTCGGTATTTTCTTTTGGCGGTTATCGAAGATATTAGATACCTTAAGTATGTTTTACGAGTATCTTAAGTCGTAAATGTTATTTTATGAGTATACGTTATATTAATATGTTAATGATATTTTTTTTTATTAACTATTATTTAAAATCTCGTTATTTAGTTACGAGATCGTTTATACGTCGCAAGTATAAAATTTTGTGAGTTTAATTATATATATTCGATCAAAATATTCTATTCCCGAGTACTTTTATTATTTTTGGATACGTGTACATATGTCCGTATTATATTTTACGGAAGAGTTCGGAAATATTTTTCCCGATCCGAGAATCCCGTTCCGATTATATCGATCGAGTTGTTTCTTTTTATTTTATTTGTTTTCCACTTTCGGCAGCTTGTGCCGCCCACCTACTCCTACCTCTTCTCTCTTGTCTCTATCTATCACGCAACCCCCCTGTGCAAGCCTGGTGACAAGCAGCTCTCTCCCTCTTACACACTCCAGCTTCCTCTCAACTTCTCAAGGACATCAACTTTCTGCTCCTCTCCATTCTCACCTTCACAACCCTTACAGTCACCTTGCTTCACCATCTCCTTCTTCTGCTTCTCGTCTGTCTGTTCTCTCGGACTCAACCCAGCACCTCTTCTGCTTCTCTCCTCTGGTTCCCTCAGCCTCTTTCGCCGTCACGCAGCCACCACCTCTGTTTGTTTTCCTTGTGCCCGGAAGGTACCTTGAGCTCGCCTCTCTGTTCTAACACCACCGAAGCCCGACGAGCCTTGCACCCCTCGATGTCGTCCCCACTGCCGTCGCCTTCAGCCCTTCTTTGCCGACTGCACGCCTGGAATCCGGCCGATCGCTGGCCTGTGACCTCCACTGGGAGAGCAGTTAGAGGGGAGATCGCCGCAGGAACAGAGGGGAGCTCCGCCATCTGTCACCGCCGGAGAGCTCGCGTTTGTTGCCGTCGGAAGAACGGCCATCAGAGCCGCCTTTGAAGCCCACCGGGAGGGCCGCCAACGCTTGCGCCTTCCGGCACCTGCCTCGCCTTCCCTCGCTATTGGCCGCCTCCTCTTCTTCCTGTTGGCCGCCTCCTCTGCTTCTTTTCCCCAGCCGAAGAAGACGATGCTGTGGGTCAAAAAAACCCTTCTTCCTTAATTAAATCGGGCACCCCCTTATGTTATGTAATTACAAATTTTACCCACTGTTTTGCATTTACACTTTAGACCCAAGTTCTGAGGAATTTGAAAATATATCCCTGCAGAACTTAATTACGATTTTGGCCCAAAGTCTTATATTCTGAAAATGCCCGTTTTTATATAAGTGTATAAATTGCCCCGAAAAATGTGTTAGCGGGTTTTAACATTGGATTTTAATTGCCGGGATATTCTTATATTTATATACCATATATATTATGCCCTTGATGGACTAATTGCGGGTTATGGCTCAAAGGTTTAATTACGGGATTTTAACGTTGACTTTGAAAACGAGCTTTACCTTGAGTTTATGATGTTATACAGTTTTCCCGGAGTATATATTTAGGGTTTTTAACTCGGTTTTTAAAGTGGGGTTTTCCTTAGATTTATATATGTTTTTCATTAAGTTCAAATTTAGCTTATAAGCTAAATTTGTTTAGTTTGGTGCTAGGTTCGGAAGCGCCCCGATTAAGGCCATCGAATCGCATTCGACATTCGTCGATCGACTTCCACCTTTGACCTCGTGTGAGTATCTCTTCCCTCGATCTAGTTATGTTAAGTACCATGCTAGGTTGGATCTATCATAACTTAGAGTGAATACCAAGTAGTGGTTATGAACCTTAAGTGAGTTTTGAGGATTTATGATTGTGCTGAGACTTGAGGTGTTTGGTAATCTTGTGAGGTTGTTATAAGACTTTAAATTATATGGTTGATCTTGTGAGCGGTTTGAAGCTCGAGGTTGGGGTTGTATGATCTTGTGGGATTTTAGAGTTTAGGTTGGCTTATCCTAGCATGTGTTGTGATGGTTATGACCTTGGGAGATCGTGAGGACTAAGAGTTGTTATCCTAACATAGTTATGGATTATGATCTTGCGAGATCATTGGGACTAGAAGTCTAAGGACTTCTAGCATGTGAGAGAGATGCTGATCGTGTGCCTTTTTACAGGCGTTGAGTGTCTTCCCGCGGGAAGCTGAGAGCGGGATATAGCGGGATTATCTTTGGGACGAGGTAAGTCTCCGGACTTACTTAGCTCGTATTCCTTGTATTAGCATTGATGTGCGATTGGTGGTGTGTGTTTATTGTTATTGTTTATAACAACTAAACCGGAATTAGGATTACCGACCTTTATATTATTTTGGCCCAAGTGTATGATAACGGGCGGTGACATCATCTGCCTAGCTCTTGCGAGAGTCTAGGAGGTTCTCGGCGACTAGCCGTGCTGGTTAGACGGTCGGAGGCATCCGTACCGTTCCATGCCGGAAATAGGGACCGAGGCGGGACCACGGTGGTCTCGTGTCACAAATCTAAGTTGAATTAGAACGGGATATGACTTAATCATAATAAAGATAATAAACCGGATTGGTGTGCCTTTGATTAAGTTGTGTGTTTATGATGTTTTGCTTATGTTTGTGCCTTTCCCGTTAATTCTAATGCCTCGAATATAAGCTAACGGTTTTATACCGAATGTTGTAGATTGCCTTGCAGGTTAGGAATGCGGCCGAGAGATCCGGAAGGGTGGACAGCCGGGGTCCGTACATTTTAGGAAGGGTTTATGAGTTGGAGTCGAGTTATGTTTTGTTTTTTTTTGTATGCCGCGTGTTTGGCATTGTGGTTTCGAGTTGTATCTCGGCTGAAGTCCTTTGTTGTATTCTTTCGGGTTTTTCTTTTCATTGCATAAAAATGTATTTCGGTTTTGGCCTTTATTTGTGCCTTGTTGCAAGATCCGGTGAAATTGTTGTCAAGCTAAGGGTCGGGACCCATTGTGAGGTCCCAACCCGTAGCGCCCCGAGTCCTGCGGATTCGGGGTGTTACAAAAGTGGTATCAGAGCCCCAGGTTGACAACAATGGCACTCGCAATCTTTTAAAGGCCGAATGAGGAATAAACAGAACCCCGCGGGTTTTGAGTTTTCGTTTTCAAAATCACATGCATGAGTCGGGGTAGAATGTACGGACCACCACTCTTTCCGCGGATCTCGGCAACTTAGTTTATTGGATCTTGATATATATATATGTAGATATGTAGATATGTATATTATATGAGGATTGTAGTTATGCATGATGGAATTGATGTGTATATTTGTGATTGTACGTTGCATGATGAAATGAATATATGTGTGTAGTTATATATGTGGACTATTATACATGTTAGACCTTATTTTGTTGTAATGAACTACCGGATGTGTTATATTAGTAGTTATGTGAACATAGGACTTATATATATAGTTATATATACATACACTTCGGGTATGCCAGTATTATATTAGTAGTAGTGGACTTTATAGTTAGGATGATAGGAAGCTATCATCGCCCCTGGACAAACGCCTTTTGGGATTAGGATAGTATATATACAAAGATGAGTATGCTCAAGTACCGAGTTGAGCATCACGTTCTGGCGAACACCTTGGCGATTCATCGTACTCCTTTTGGGGACGTCAAAGAAACCATTTGAAGGATAAAGAGGACATTAACGGCACAGACGAACAAAACGAAGGGAACTTTGAGTCAACTTAAGAGAATTCGAGATGGAAGCACTACAAGTAAAGAGAGCAACGTTAAGGTGTATGAGTGGTTATAAAGAAACCGTGATTGTACGATGATGAGACCAATTGAGATAACGAACTTAAGTCTTCAAGAAGACGTGTGGACAACTAAATATGTGAATCGAGGAGAAGATGGGTATGTTCTAGCAAGGCTAAAGGTGGTATTCCATTAAGAAGTAAGAGTTTTCCCTAGTCGCTCCTAGGTATGGGAGTCGAGATGAGAGACGTGGATGAACCAATCACAAAAGATTTAACATACCGTAAGTTAAGCTTACGAAGTACCAATAAATGAAGTGTCAACATTACTAGAGTTATGAGAAGGAGGATCACATGGTGAAAATTCACATAGTGGAATTACCGTGGGAGTCAATTTGTTTCCGTCATTGTGATGAGACTAAGCAATGCTAAGAAGGAGGAAGTGTGTGAGGATAATGATCTTCAGAAGATGAAAGAGGAAACAAGGAGTTGGATCGAAGAACTTAAGTTATCAACCAAGAAGGATGCGAGTGGAGGCTAATTAATGTCAGAAAATGTGAGGAGTGCATTTGCAAAACAGTATGAAGATCAGTTAAGCCTATAAAGGTGGGACGATGAGATGAGAGAGTTGGTAGGTATGGTTATCTTACAGAAGCGGAAGGAAGAGAGGAGCATAGAAAGAGCTAACGGATTTGAAGCAGAGTAAAATGAGCTAGTGAAGTTAAGACAAAGTACCCCGAGAGGGTATCCTTTCAGGAGTATGGTAGGAGGGTAAGTCGTTAACTTCGGAGAAGGTTAGATACAAGTTAATCGGTGACAACTGAGAACGCACAAGTGCGGGTTGTCTATTGATGTATGTAGATGAGAAGAGGAAACAAGACTATGGGAACATATAGGATCGGAAACAAGAGCTTGGAGTATTCGCGGTGGAGCAATGTCAATGGTAAGGAAGTGCGTCAACGGAAGCGCATTTGTCTTAATTCAAATAATGTTGAATGAGTTCAATCAAGAAATTGTTATAGACCTCCTAGAGGAGGATTAAGATGACCATTTGCGACCTTGTTAGGTCATGAGAACGGCATATGGGAGAACAACCCGGATTAGAAGTTTTAAGGTTTGATCATGGTGAAGAGAACTAGAAGGACCGAGAGGGAAGTGAGGCTTCTATTGTTGTTGTACGTAAAGGAGATTACATAAAGAGGATGCATGATATGTTTGTACTAATGAAATAGACATTACGTTTTCACGAGCAAAAGATGAGTCAAAGTTTTCTGAACTCACACAGAGAAGCTATGATATTGAAGGGAGGAAACGGGGGAACTGGGATTATTATAACGTTGCAAGCTTTGAGCTTATGCTATTAGCACTTGAGAAGTAATGAGTGGATCTTTCAGTGATTGTGGTTGGGGAATTCAGCCTAGCATTCTCCATGGGGCATACTAGTACGGTTGTGAAGATTGTTCATGGAATACCAAGAGGTGCTTAAGGTGATCAACAAGACTAAGAGAAGACCGAAGTTTTGAAGTTTGTTGTCGTTATGAGATGTACAAGTAGTACATGAAAGATTAAGGTTAGAGCCTCTACGGTTGGTTTGACATTAAATAAGAAAATGAAGCATAAATTTCTACACCTACTTGGAAAAAAGATGTCTAGGGGGAAAGCTTATGTAGAACACGAGGAGTTCATCCCATATGTTGAGATGTCAGGGAAAGCAAAGAAGATAAGGTTAATTGTTTTGAAGCACGGTTTAGTCATGTAGTATGGACCCCTATGGTTGCACATAAGTGAGAAACCTTAGAGGATTTTTACAATCATGCCATTTAAGAGGGAGTACGGGATTAAGTTAAAATAATACTTATATAAGAACACAAGAGTCAGAAGACGCAACCAAATCTTTCTAATTCAAGAAAAGACGAATATTTGAAAGAGGACAATCAACATTGTAGCTAAAGGTGGAGCAATAAACGTGTTGAAAGACGTCACCCCAACAGATTGGGGGAGATCATTAATACCATGACTACCTGTCAAGTGTTAAGACACGGTTGTGTCGGTCTTATGTTATGAGACGAAATAAGGAAAGACAAAAACCGAGATATCACGGATTCCAATACGTTAGAATGTGGATTTTTCCATTAAGGTCAAGCTTGACTCATTTTGATATCTAAGGCGCCGTATGGAATGACGCTTGTAAAGAGACATGAGTTGTGGAAGCAAGTGAAGGAGCAATAACCAGAACTTGAAATATATCTTAAACTCTTGATTTGAAGTTGTTATGGAGAACACTAGTTACAAAACGAGAAGCGGTTATCCCCGTTTGTATATCGATTACAATGAACCAAACAAGATGACAATAAAGGACAAGTATCCCTTACAACGAAGGGATGATCTACTCGATCAGTTGCAAGGGCTGGTAGTCTCTTATAAGATTAAGTTAAGAACTTGATTGTCACCGTTTGAGAATTTGAGACGGAGATATTGCAAGTACGGCATTCCGGACCAACCAAGGTCACCCCGAGTGGTAGTTACTCCACATGGACTTACTGATGTCCGGATAAGATACTTTGTGTCTACTCTTAGGAAAGAGAGGAAGCGTTTGACAAGTTGTCTCGGGATGGCAAACCCCGAGAGATGGGAAAGAAGTTACAGGTTTCTCAGATGTGTTGAGCATTACTAGATTTGTGAAGAGAGCGTTGTATAACATCAATTATGGTATCCCCCGAATGACAACGAAGTATTGAATGGGACGAAGAATTGACAATAGAGTTATTGAAGGTTAAGAGGAGATTCATTGGTGCAACTGTGTTGATTTACCTTGAGGTATGATGGGTTTGAAGTGTACAAGTGATTCTTCAAGACAAGGTCTTGATCGAGTATTGAGGAACGATGTAAAAGTAATACCATACGTGTCTCATTGGTGAATCGGTGGGAAGTGAAGCACTTCCTTCATTATCGGGGACTTACATCAAAAGTTGAAGAAACGTAACATTAAGGTTGGGGTGACAAGGACCAGAATCAAATGCGAAAAAAGGGAAGATTTGATCTTCCTTGCTAGAGACAATCAAAGGGAACATAATGAAAATGCTGCACTAAGAATGACACGAGAAGGAAGTTGCGTTTCCGATATATCGGAACCTTTGTGAGACCATAGAGCAAGTAAGGATAGTGGTCAACCGGTTGGCGTAGCCGCCGAGAGTAATGGGTGTTCGCCCGGGGTTTCATGTGTATCAGTCTAGGAAGTACAAGTATGACTCGAGATGTATTGACGGTCTTGATGATTTAGCGGCAGACGATGAACATTTGAGGCTAATAGGAAGTCGGAGGATAGTATCTTTGGTTGAGTTTTACACTAATCTAGTAGCGTGGATAGATCGAAGGGTTGGACCTAATCCTTCCCCTAGTTGTGTATATGTGGGAGGTTATATGTTGTTTGCGCCCCGTGCGGGACTGTGTTTTATGACGAGATATATATATATATTGTGATGGTGGTTGAGCAATTTGTTTATATAGATTAGAAGGTCTAAGCCTTCCTAGTTGTGAGTTTATACCTCGGCCTTAAGAGCCGAGAAGTTTGGCGTGTGGCAAGTTTCGGGACGAAACTTGTTTTTAGGGGGATCTGATGTAACGCCCCGTTTATTGGGAGCGTTTTCGGTATTTTCTTTTGGCGGTTATCGAAGATATTAGATACCTTAAGTATGTTTTACGAGTATCTTAAGTCGTAAATGTTATTTTATGAGTATACGTTATATTAATATGTTAATGATATTTTTTTTTATTAACTATTATTTAAAATCTCGTTATTTAGTTACGAGATCGTTTATACGTCGCAAGTATAAAATTTTGTGAGTTTAATTATATATATTCGATCAAAATATTCTATTCCCGAGTACTTTTATTATTTTTGGATACGTGTACATATGTCCGTATTATATTTTACGGAAGAGTTCGGAAATATTTTTCCCGATCCGAGAATCCCGTTCCGATTATATCGATCGAGTTGTTTCTTTTTATTTTATTTGTTTTCCACTTTCGGCAGCTTGTGCCGCCCACCTACTCCTACCTCTACTCTCTTGTCTCTATCTATCACGCAACCCCCCTGTGCAAGCCTGGTGACAAGCAGCTCTCTCCCTCTTACACACTCCAGCTTCCTCTCAACTTCTCAAGGACATCAACTTTCTGCTCCTCTCCATTCTCACCTTCACAACCCTTACAGTCACCTTGCTTCACCATCTCCTTCTTCTGCTTCTCGTCTGTCTGTTCTCTCGGACTCAACCCAGCACCTCTTCTGCTTCTCTCCTCTGGTTCCCTCAGCCTCTTTCGCCGTCACGCAGCCACCACCTCTGTTTGTTTTCCTTGTGCCCGGAAGGTACCTTGAGCTCGCCTCTCTGTTCTAACACCACCGAAGCCCGACGAGCCTTGCACCCCTCGATGTCGTCCCCACTGCCGTCGCCTTCAGCCCTTCTTTGCCGACTGCACGCCTGGAATCCGGCCGATCGCTGGCCTGTGACCTCCACTGGGAGAGCAGTTAGAGGGGAGATCGCCGCAGGAACAGAGGGGAGCTCCGCCGTCTGTCACCGCCGGAGAGCTCGCGTTTGTTGCCGTCGGAAGAACGGCCATCAGAGCCGCCTTTGAAGCCCACCGGGAGGGCCGCCAACGCTTGCGCCTTCCGGCACCTGCCTCGCCTTCCCTCGCTATTGGCCGCCTCCTCTTCTTCCTGTTGGCCGCCTCCTCTGCTTCTTTTCCCCAGCCGAAGAAGACGATGCTGTGGGTCAAAAAAACCCTTCTTCCTTAATTAAATCGGGCACCCCCTTATGTTATGTAATTACAAATTTTACCCACTGTTTTGCATTTACACTTTAGACCCAAGTTCTGAGGAATTTGAAAATATATCCCTGCAGAACTTAATTACGGTTTTGGCCCAAAGTCTTATATTCTGAAAATGCCCGTTTTTATATAAGTGTATAAATTGCCCCGAAAAATGTGTTAGCGGGTTTTAACATTGGATTTTAATTGCCGGGATATTCTTATATTTATATACCATATATATTATGCCCTTGATGGACTAATTGCGGGTTATGGCTCAAAGGTTTAATTACGGGATTTTAACGTTGACTTTGAAAACGAGCTTTACCTTGAGTTTATGATGTTATACAGTTTTCCCGGAGTATATATTTAGGGTTTTTAACTCGGTTTTTAAAGTGGGGTTTTCCTTAGATTTATATATGTTTTTCATTAAGTTCAAATTTAGCTTATAAGCTAAATTTGTTTAGTTTGGTGCTAGGTTCGGAAGCGCCCCGATTAAGGCCATCGAATCGCATTCGACATTCGTCGATCGACTTCCACCTTTGACCTCGTGTGAGTATCTCTTCCCTCGATCTAGTTATGTTAAGTACCATGCTAGGTTGGATCTATCATAACTTAGAGTGAATACCAAGTAGTGGTTATGAACCTTAAGTGAGTTTTGAGGATTTATGATTGTGCTGAGACTTGAGGTGTTTGGTAATCTTGTGAGGTTGTTATAAGACTTTAAATTATATGGTTGATCTTGTGAGCGGTTTGAAGCTCGAGGTTGGGGTTGTATGATCTTGTGGGATTTTAGAGTTTAGGTTGGCTTATCCTAGCATGTGTTGTGATGGTTATGACCTTGGGAGATCGTGAGGACTAAGAGTTGTTATCCTAACATAGTTATGGATTATGATCTTGCGAGATCATTGGGACTAGAAGTCTAAGGACTTCTAGCATGTGAGAGAGATGCTGATCGTGTGCCTTTTTACAGGCGTTGAGTGTCTTCCCGCGGGAAGCTGAGAGCGGGATATAGCGGGATTATCTTTGGGACGAGGTAAGTCTCCGGACTTACTTAGCTCGTATTCCTTGTATTAGCATTGATGTGCGATTGGTGGTGTGTGTTTATTGTTATTGTTTATAACAACTAAACCGGAATTAGGATTACCGACCTTTATATTATTTTGGCCCAAGTGTATGATAACGGGCGGTGACATCATTTGCCTAGCTCTTGCGAGAGTCTAGGAGGTTCTCGGCGACTAGCCGTGCTGGTTAGACGGTCGGAGGCATCCGTACCGTTCCATGCCGGAAATAGGGACCGAGGCGGGACCACGGTGGTCTCGTGTCACAAATCTAAGTTGAATTAGAACGGGATATGACTTAATCATAATAAAGATAATAAACCGGATTGGTGTGCCTTTGATTAAGTTGTGTGTTTATGATGTTTTGCTTATGTTTGTGCCTTTCCCGTTAATTCTAATGCCTCGAATATAAGCTAACGGTTTTATACCGAATGTTGTAGATTGCCTTGCAGGTTAGGAATGCGGCCGAGAGATCCGGAAGGGTGGACAGCCGGGGTCCGTACATTTTAGGAAGGGTTTATGAGTTGGAGACGAGTTATGTTTTGTTTTTTTTTGTATGCCGCGTGTTTGGCATTGTGGTTTCGAGTTGTATCTCGGCTGAAGTCCTTTGTTGTATTCTTTCGGGTTTTTCTTTTCATTGCATAAAAATGTATTTCGGTTTTGGCCTTTATTTGTGCCTTGTTGCAAGATCCGGTGAAATTGTTGTCAAGCTAAGGGTCGGGACCCATTGTGAGGTCCCAACCCGTAGCGCCCCGAGTCCTGCGGATTCGGGGTGTTACATACCGCGAGGGTAATATGGCTGCCGAATCGCTCGTACGAGCAATGCGGGATGATGCTTCCATGGCGGATGATATTAGATGGGGACGCGTTGACGGATTGCCCAGCAAAGTAGCGTCCATCGTCGACAGGGAACGCACTGGATATACTTACATCAGGAAAAACTGCTACATCCCGCGCCCCAAAGATTGTTATGGTATGTTTTAGTCTGTATGATGTATATGTATATCCTCTATTGATACAACAGTAATATAGTTTAGCATTAGACTCACAACTGTATAACTGTGGAGAAGCTTTGTTGTTTAATTTACTCCCAAATATGCAAATACTTGCTCAATTCAATGACACTTCTTACTTTGCCAGGTTTGCACCCTCAATGAATGAATTACGGAAGAAGCATATGCCTAGAACCATTGGAACCAAATTTTCCATTGTTATCACGTCCTATGAGGTTGTCTTACACAATGCTAATTAAGAAACACCTTAGGCACTATTGATGAGGTAAAATTTAATTAGACAGTAGTATGTTGTATCTTAGGATAAATCTAATTCGACTTGTTTAATGGTTTCAGTGACTACTTTTTTGCAATTATATCTTGAAGGGCCACCGTTTGAAGAACTCTAAAAGTGCTTGCTACTGAATCGTTTGAAGCTTTTGCCCACTGAAAACAAGCTTATGTTAACTGGGACGCCGCTGCAGAACAACTTAGCAGAGCTGTGGTCTCATCGCATGAAGAATTTGATTCTCTACATTTTAAAATAAATTATAGAAGAAAGGCAAGATCTTTTATCACTAAAATCAGCAATATATGTATCAGTCTCGATGCTTTCCTAGTTAAGTTAGATCGTCATTGTATTTGCAGTTTATGAAAAACAAAATCTGAATCTTTAGTTTTCAAGAGAAAGCCCCCTTGACTGCTGGAAATGTGCTGTTGCAGCCGAATGGTTGTCTATGATCAACCAATCTCTCTACAATTCCTATACAAGTGACTCACTACGAGAAGCAAAGTCTTGTTCAACTACTCAAGGACTATCCGAACTAATGAGCATCCCGAATGGATCCCTCTTCCAGAAACACTCCCTCAAGGCGATATACAAGCAATTCAGGACTGAAAGCAAGAAGCTCAAGGCTCGCAACTCTGTGTGTGAATGCAAGAACTATGTTAGTGAGAGTGATTTGTATTTTTGTATTTAAAAAGGCATAGCTGTATATAATGCTTCATGTAGCACAATAACATACAATTTACATTGCTATAACTTGCTAAGCTTCAACACCGTAATCTCGTTAAACTTCTCGGGTTCTTTCATATGTTCTACCGACAAGTTTGGTAGGAGACTCACAATCACTACAACTTATATCATTACGGATATCGGTGACGACTTTTTTTTATAATCACAACATGTTTCCATATTGACTAACATTTGGACATTTTCAATCCTTAACTAAAACTAATTTCATAGAGAGTTTGCTTGGTACAATTTATAGGGAATTAGGAATCAATTTCAAAATCACTTAAATGGATTCTTGTGGATGGTTGCAAAAAAAGATATTGAAAAGACCGGTTTAACAAAATGAACGATTCTAAGTTTTTTTTTTTTGGTTCTTTCTTTTTGAATTCATCATGGTAGAATTGGACAATGATATCTTATGGCCTTATCCATATGGTTACCTTTCTTTTTCATGTACCGATTGATTCGTTGATAATGACATTGGAGCTTCCAAAATTCATTTGTTCACACTTCAAAGGCTTTCCTATGAAACTGTGTTTCATAGGGCCAAACACTGGATATATTGGTTGGGCCGGCCCAATTCAACCCTTTGCATAAACTTTGCCTTAGTCTAGACTACAACCAAATTCAAATGGGAAGTGAGAAATCAAAACAATGAACCCAAAATTGGATATAATCCATCATTCATGTGCTCTTGTCTAGGGCTATGTAAATTTGACTCGGATCGAAAAACCTAGTCCAATCTGCAGTCCATTGTTTTTGAGGATTACGGTCCAGTTCCAGTCTAGAATTGAAAAAAATTGACGGACCGGGTCGCACCGGATTTTTTTTAGATTTAATTTTATATATTTTAAAAATTATTTGATGTACAAATTTAAATAATAATATTTTTTTAGTTTTTGCAAAAACAGACTTTTTTTTATTCGGGTCGCACCAGATTTTTTTAAAGTTTTGGTTCAATCCCGATTCGGTTCCTGATCCAAGGTTTTGAAAGCTCCGGTCCAAACCTGATGTACAATCCTAAACTTATCCGAACCAATTTGGTTCAAAACACCAATCCGGACCGACTTTTTGAACACCAATTATGACCCAAAGGTCCCAAACAACCCAAGTACCTTACTTATTTCTCTTCCTCTCTCGTTATCCTCTTCCTACTATATATCTCTTTTATTTGCAACCAAAAACTTCAATAAATCTCCTTTAATTTCAATACTACCGCCCATTGCCGTCTAGTCTGTTTAGATCTGTCTACCACCATCTCGAGGTCGTCCAGACCAGCTCCAAACCCTATTTCAACCCAACCCATCCAGATTAGCCCGTATAGTCCCCAAACGGGACGGTGTCGGATTGTCCAATGTGTGGACAATCGTTGTCCAAGGTGTTTTTTAGAACATTGTTCATAGTCTCACAAATTGTGGTCCAATTTTAAATATCTAATGAATTTTCCATAATTTTTTTAATATGTTCATGTATTATATAGAATTTGGACATATCCTAAAATAAAATATAAAATATAAAATAAAAAAAGTCTTGTTCGTTAGAACCCGTCTAAATGAACGTATATAGACGATATACAGTGTTCCTCCATTCAGTTTCCGTTTTGCATATTTTAAAACATCGACTATTACCATGGTGAAATTAACTCAACTGTTAGATTTGTTGAGATATATATTACATTTTAGGAAATATTATTTACAACTATGTGTATATAGTAGATATTTTTTACATAAAATATCCTACCTCTGGCAAAATCTTACCTAATATTAGGATCGATCCAATCCGACCCACTTATAATAAGATAAACACCCCGAATTAGGGTTAAGCAAAAGACTCAATTAAAATCATTATATTATATTATATTGTACTTGACGCAATTATATTCCTATATGCTTTATATAGTGATATAAGCCCAATCATTCATATGAATCATAAAATCCTCCAAAGTAAAATATACATTGAATTTTTCAAGGACAGGTGGGTTGTTTGGTTATCTCATACACTTGTTATTTATACTTACTTCATGTACTAAAATTTATGTATCTATATATTGTTGTTTTTTTGGTGGGAATACATATTGCTACTTTTAATATAACAATAAGTTCATAATTCAACGCTAAATCGTGGGATTTTTTAACCATAATAACAAAAACAATTAAATTAATTACTGAAATAGCAAATAGTAACAATAATTTACCAACGTAGCAAATTTTCTTTCACAAGAATTACTAGACCTCTAGACTAGACCTCTAGCTTGTAAAAGCTTAGAGTCCTAATTAAGTCGTCTTTACACAAGTCCGTCTTTTACCGTCCGTCTTTTATACAAGTCCGTCTTTTACACAAGGTTTGGTTACACAATTCCAAGTCCACCGAGTTACAGAAACTCAATTATAACTATGAAAAATGTAGTAACAAATTATGTAATTAAAGAAATTGACAATTGTTAAATAAGAAGCAAAAGTGCTACCTAACCAACTCAACCTTGTCCTACAATTAGAATACATGGGTTATTTTTTTGTAATTATACAATTAGGGACAAATTTACAACTTCTAAAAGTTTGGGTCAATAGTATAATACAAAATTTTGGGTCATTTATTGTAAATGGCTATAAACTCGAAAAACCCTAATCAACTCCTCGCGTGCTTAATGGGGAGCATCGGCGGTGGACTGGTGCGAGTCACAACCTTGAGAATCTAGCCCACCTAATAGGCTCTAGAAAACGGTTACTTGGATCGAGTTTGTCATAGGCTATCTAGTGGTGGTTACTTTCTTTTTGAACTAGTTTACCGCTATTTGAAAAATACATATTATATTTTGAATACATTGATAATATACGTTGAATATTTTAAATATTGAATGTATAATATACACATTTTAAGGGTAGCGCTAGATCTACAAAGTTTCCACCAACAAAAATTATGGAGCTGAGAAGAAAAAATAGGAAAATTTTCCACATCGACTATATCATAAAATGTGAACATAACACAAAAAACTTAAAAAAATTTCGCACATTATGGGGAGAAGGGTAAGGTGAAGGTATCATAACAAGAGAAGTTGGCAATCCGGTAGAGAGGTGTGATTCAGTGTTGTGAGCTTGCTTAAGAAGTATGGCTTCCTGGTCTGAAGGAGAGGTAGTTATACATTGAATCTCAAGGTTAGGTTCCAGATTCCTGGGCAGGCTTGAAGGGGGTTGGTTTGTTGACAGGCCATGAAAGATAGCCTCCACACCACTAGGTTTAGTCTTAGGAGGAAGAGGGTTGTTTAACTGGGTAACCTCAGGTTCATGGTGGATCTTCATAGAAATATGTGGGGTTCGCAGAAAGTGATTAGGGTTAGGGTTAGGGTTAGGGTTAGGTTTAGGGATTCTCCTCTTAGAGGGGTTGAAAGATTTGGGTTTCGTAGCCTGTACGTAACCAGGTTGCTCGTTCGAACCACAACAATTATGTCCGAAGGTCATACAAGACGAGCATTGAGGAGGCAGCCAATCATAGGTGATTTTCTGAACATAGGATGTACCATCCGATCCAATCAATGTGACCTCACGCAGCAGGGAACGTGAGGCCTGAATCTCCACCCGGATACGCGCATAACCTAGTCTATCCTGGTTGGCTGAGCAAGTATGAGTGAGAATGGGTATGCCAAGGGTTGATCCAATCTTTGCCAACATATGCTGGGACCAGAACCTGTAACCCAGGTCGTGCAAAGTGATCCAGATTGGCAGGGAATTGAGGCTAGAGTAATCAAGAGGCAAGTCTGTAGTCCATCTTTTCAGTAGCATGGTTGTGGAACCATTTGTGACCCAAGGACTGCCAGCCAAAATAGTGTTGAGATCTTTTTCATTAGCAAAGTGGAACACAAAGATCCCCTTCTCGTTATGAAGGAATTTTGGCTTCGGGATAGAGAGCCAATTTTCCATAACGAACTTGTCCATGCGTTGATAGGAGATGGGACAACCGAGCGGAAACCCAACTAGAGACATCTGCCATTTCTTGGTATTTTCTTCCACATCATCGTCAATGAATGGAATATGTCCAGATTCAAGCCATGGAGTGAATGAAAGCGGGACATGGTTCCAACCTATACTCCTCGAGATGATATCCTTGTAGTTAATCCATGTGCTATCAATGCTGCCTTTTTGTTCTGTGCGTGCAGGTTTAGGAGGCTGAGTGTCAGAGGACAAGGATAAGGGAATTGATGGGACACTTGTGCTAATGGCCTCGGGAGCTGGAGAGATAGGCTTAATGATAGCATTGGGATCCAAAGGGTCGGACACCTCCTCCAGGGAAGTTCGAACGATTGGGATGGTATGTTCACACAGCCTGGGGTCAGGCGAGGCTTCCAGTATTTGCACTGACGGGAGGGGCTAATCCAAGGGATCCACACAAGCCTTAGTGCACGATGGGGACGAGGGGGTAGATTTCCGTGTCACTTGCCTTAAAGGTGGGAAGAGTATATCGGATGAGAGAGCAAGCGGGTTGATGGATTTAGGGTTAAGCCTTCTGTTATTGGTGCGAATCATGTCATCAGGGACGGGTTCAACTGGGCTTTCCGGCGAGTTAGGGACGGGTGTGGTTGGGGCGTTTTTTTGGTGGGGGGTTGTGGTGTGGGTTTGGACGATGCAACTCTAAGAGTTTGATGGTGAGCCGACGGGATCTCCTTGATCCGGCCATGGGGACCGGGAAGCGAGTGGGCGGGGCACGGCCGGGCAGCCGCACTGGGGTGGTGCAAGCAGAGCTTACACCCGGACGGGATGAGAGAGAAGAGAGCTTTTTTTAGTGATGCTGGCGTGTTTATGTATATTTGTTTTGTGTACATGTGAAATTATTTGTTATGTGATATTGTTTGTTCTTTGTATATCTACAAATCGGAACTTGAACTACTTATAGTGTCAAACTTCATACCTGTAACCTTGGTTTGTGTATCTGGTTAGTATATGTATCATTTATTAATTCTGAAATCTTGTTCCTCATACCGAATTGTTCATCGTGTTTTGATCATGTTCCGATATTAGATCGGAACTGTTTATGTATTGTTGTTTTGTGTACCTGTTCTTGATCGGGTTCACTGTTGCTTGTTTTTGCGGCTTGTACTACTTACAAATCGGATTTGCATATAAGGAACCTTGCTTTATGTATCTATTTATTTGTGTAATTATTTGTTCTATTGACGTTAAATTTTTTGAAATTTCGTACTTTTCTTGTGTATCCGTTGCTTTTTATATCTAAAATTGGTGTAAATTTTTGCTTCCAATGAATTGTGTGTCTATCGGTTTATGTGATTACGTATTGTGTATATCGTGTATTGATTTCTATATTTATCTTCAAACATTGCATGTTAGACACAAATCTACCTTGTTAATCTGGTGCTTTGTGTGTCTATAGTTTCTTTTGCATGAACTGGTATGTGTTTGCATTGTTAAAGTTATTGGAGTTTAAAATCTTTTCATTTGTGTATTTGTTGATTTGTGTATGTATTGTTATAGTAACTGAAAATTTTAGACTTTGTGTACTTGTTACTTTTGTAGCTAAAATTTCCTTTTTGTATTTTTTATAAATTTCCTTTTTGTATTTTATATATTTTCACTATTTTTTGCGCTTATAAAATTGTCTATCTATTGTTTTGAGTATTAATTTGTTACCATGTGTACATTTTTTCCTTATTTGTCCGTTGGTTTGTCTATCAAATGTTTTGTGTATCTACTGCTTTGTGCATATATTAGTGTATTTAATGTTTTGTGTACTTGTAATTCAGGGGTGACATTTGTATACATAAAAACATATTGTGGGGGAATTGAATAGTGGAAGACAGTGTATAAAATTATAATAGAAACATGTCAAGTAAGCCTCTACTTGTTAAAGTAGCATGCACATTTGACGATCTGCCAAATATTATTGCTTCACGAAGAGGGAAATTGGGAGAAGAACGAACATCTTGCAATGAAAATGGAGGTCGCCGAAGCTTTTCTCCGATTGAAGACGGTTGACTCGCTGAATATTGCTAACCTTTTCCTAGCCCTAACGCTAGTTGCAATCACCCTTTTCTACGCTGCCAAGACCAAGAAACTGATCGGCATATCTATTTTCTCTTTCAAGAAACTCCGGTTCTCCAAGAATAGGGTCAGTTTGTCTATCAAGTGGTATATAGGTTACGAGAGTATAGACAAATCAGCAAGGCAGCCGAACCTTTTTGCCAATTGAGACTCACAACAAAGCAAAGTAACCATTCTGCCGGAGTGGAGATGTCAAGATGTTGTGATGAAGAGGGAATGCAGGGTTTTTTCCGTCGACGGGAAAGGACAAGCGATGAGAAGATTGAGCTGGTATCGGTGGTTGTCTAAACTATTCAACGACCGATATTTAGGTTTAGGATGTATTTGATTTTTGGTAGGTTTATTTGGGTTTTTTCAATTACGTATTTACCCCTAACAATAAACATCTATTACCCACTAATACCAACCAATTTCCTTTTATTTACAATTCTCATAAATCAAGGGTCTAGTTTGAATTTGTGGTATAAAAAAAGGCCTTAATTATTTATTTTAGATAACTCAATTTATTGATCATCAAGGGAACGTGAGTCTCAAATCTCATAAATAAATATAAGACTTATGAGAGGGCACAAATCCTGCAAAATCCCGGTCTTGCCCCGATCCCCCCTGGAATTTCATCAGATATAACAATTATGTAGTGAACCCATCCTGCCAAAAAATTTCTTGGACAAATGTTGGTCTTAGCTTCTTCATATCGCTAAGCCCGTCCTGTATATAGCAAAAGTTTTAAGTTCAAATATATAGCAAAGGTTTTAAGTTCAAATATAAATAAAATTGAATCCCTAAGCCCAAAACATTAATTATTTATTTTTAAAAATGACCCAAATATATTTTATATTTGTTATGGTTTGGAATTTTATTTTGGATCTTTAAACTAAATTTAATTATATTTTAAGGAGATTATGTAATATGTTATTATGCAATATTGAAAATTTTAAAAATGTCTTTTGTTGTAAGTATGATATACACGAATATTTTTGTACATAAATCATAAGTTTAAACACTATAAACGATTATAGGTCAAACGGTGATGTCATATATTCATGCATCATTTAAGATAGTAGATTCATGCATTTCACGCCTTTTTTTTTTACATGTTTTCCATTCACAATGTAGAAAACATTCCTATTACATTATATGATGTCTACTTCGGTTTATTTCGTGTTTCAGGTGTTTGAGGCCAATTATGACGCATTTATATCAAATTTTGAAATACACGTACGCCAAAACACGAGAGTTCGATCTTCTTTGAGGTCAGTATTTGTATTGGAGCATCACATATGACTGGAGATCGAACGATTGAGTGGAGTATCATAAGAATGAAACTCGGATGGAGACGTGCACTTCGAGGATTGGGATTACACTTTTTGAACTTTTGACATGCCTTTTTACCACTTGCCACACAAGGTGAAATAACTAGTCAATCCGTGTCTAGTCGTGCACTTCAATTCTACTTTGTATTTTACCTCCACACGACATAAAATGGTCTTCTAACCCCGTGTATATGTCGTGTCCATCCCGTCTCAGGCCGTGTGCTTTGTGTAAAAACTTCTAAAAATATATTGCAAATATTATTTCTTTCGGCTTCTTTCATATCTTTTGTGGCTCGATTTTGTGCCCTATAAGTAGATATTTTTCAAATGTTAGAAGGCTTCACACTTTGGATATTTGCAACCCCATTTGTGACACCAGTTTTTACTTTTCCACTCGAAATCGCCAAGAACACTTCTGGTTGCGAATTTGTCGAGTTTTGTTGATTCATTCTTACATTATGAACCTTGCTTGAGGTACTAAATTGATTTATGCAAGTTTTCTCTTTTGTTTTATTTGTTTTGTAATTTATGCATGCTATTTGCTTTTTTATACATTGTGTTGCAATTTTCAACATGTATGGCTAGTTTCATATAACATAAGGAATAAGTATCACCACTAAATAAAAATCAAGATATAACCAAGTATATGAATATCATGAATATTAATCAGCGAATATGTAGGTAAGTATCAAAGGTAGTCTTTACCACATCTTGATGTTTAAATACCTGACTCAACTGAACTCAACTCAACTCTAATATGTTCTCGTAATTGAGGAAGTTAAATGGTCAAACCCTTTAGGTATGTAGAAAACTAGTAGAAAATCCAAACAGACCACACACTCGCATAAAATCCAAAAAGGTATAAAAACCGTAAAGCTATAAAAACTAGGAACCCTCAAGATAAAGGTAGACGTCTCTCCTCAAATCAAGTTTAATCCTAGAAGGTCCAACTAATATAGTCAACACACTTGCGCGGAAAACTGATATATTTTTATTTCCAAGGCAAACACCACTTTTTGATAAATGCAACAAAGAAATCGAACTTGCCATATGGTTAAGGTCAAGCCGGAATAAGGTCACTAAGGTAAACTATATCCGCTTATTTTCGTTCAAAAATTCACATACATAATTATAAATCAATTCATTATAGGGTCCAATCAATCCTTAGATCATGAGAAATTAGTCAAAATATTGAAATTTGCAAAACAATATATAAAAGGGCAAATTGTAGGCATCAATTCAAATACAAAAAAAAATGAAAGAACCACAAATCAGTCAAGTACCTCAAGCAAGGTTCACAATACATGAATGAATCAACAAAACTCGACAAATTTCCAAACAAAAGCATTATTGGCGAGTTCAAGTGAAAAAGGAAAAACTAGCGTCACAACGAGGGTTTCAAATATCCAAAGTGCGAACCATTCTAAAATATAAAAATACCTATTTACAGGGCATCAAATTGGGCCACGAAAGATTTGGAAAAATTCCAAAGAAATAATAAAATTTAAAATCTATTTTCGGAAGTTGTTACACAAATGATACGGCCTGAGTCGAGATGGACACGGCGTAACACGGGTTACCAAACTATGTCTATGTCACATGGAGGAAAAATCCAAAGTTGAAGTGAATAGTATGACCATGCATGGGTAAGATACAACAAGACACGACTTCGCAAGTCGTGTCAACCCGTGTGGCAAACGGTGTCAAGGTGTATCAAGAGTTCAACAAGTGAAATATAAATCCCCGAAGTGCATGTCTCCATCTAAGGTCCCTTCCTATTATACTCCACTCGATCCTTCGATCTTGAGTTATATGTGATGATCCATTGTAACTCCTAACCTCAGGGAAGATCGAATTGTCGTGTTTTGCACGTCTTTCGATATTTTGGCAAAAATGCGCCAAAATTAGTCTTAAATGCCTGAAACACGAAATAAACCGAATATGCAATATGGATGTTTTCTACACTATATGAATGCAAAAAATGTCAAAATAGACGTGAAATGCATGAATTACCATCTAAAATGATGCATGAATAGATGACATCAAGACACACCATACTTAAACCTTATTTGTCCTCAAGTAATATCATGGCATATGGAACACTACATGTAAAATAGATGCAATGCCTCAACTAGGAAGAAAGTAAATTTTCAAACGATTTCATCATAGTAGCAATCATAATGAAATGATGAAAGATGAATCATAACTCTCCAAACTACTCAAAGGGATATGTGTTTACTCATTCTCACAAATGTATTTAGGAATACAGAAATAATCACTCAAACATACAAAGATCTTACCATAAGCTTATCAAGGCGTTCTCAAACTCTACCACCTATCATAAAAACTAAAATGCAAAGACAAATCATGAGGTCTTTATGTAAGGTGTATTGGGTCCATGGGAATAGGAGATAATAGGTAAGGATATGATTTGATAATATGGTGCTAAAATATCCAAGGTATTGATCGTGAAATTTTTACCGAATGGTAACAACAGCCTCCCCGCAAATATCACGAGATCAAATATAGATTATTCGGGTGTCGAATTCACAAGGACCGTGTCTGATTTGATGGATACCAATAATTAATAATTTTAAGTAAAAGGAAAGTAGTAAGACAACAATGGTAGTAGGAGAAAACAATAATAATTGTAAACAAATGTATGATGAAAGCGAACTAATTGGAAACAGAAATCCCCACTATTATAAATTAAGATATTGTTGCATATATATATATATATATATATTTAACTCATGAACATTGATATATAAATAATTTCCAGTAACCATCTAAAATAGCCTTTGACATAGACAAACAAAGACCGTGCTTTCCAATTTCTAACACCCCGAATCTGCAGGACTCGGGGCGCTACTGGGCTAGGATCTCACAGTAGATCATAAGCCTAGCCTGACAACAAGTTCACTGGATCTTACAACAAGACACATATAGATATAAAACCAAATACATCTAACTGTATGAATGTACACATCCAAAAGGTATACAAAACACAACCGAGTACAAAACGACAATATCAATACACAGGTGTACAAAACATCCCCAAAACTCACGCACGACCTAGTGTACGGAAGCCCTCGGCTGATCACCCATCTAGATCACTCTACAGTCTTCCTATCCTGCAAAATAACTACAACACGGTTGACTGAAGGTATTTCTATGGACGTCTATACCCTATCAAAATATAATCCCAACTTAGCACTAAAACAAGTATAGTGGTTAAGTAAGAGTCGAACCCAAGAGAGTTAAGGTATTTTATTAGATGAAATTATTGATTATAGAAACGAGTAACAAAAGGGGGGTTTTGGTTGAATTGATGCACACAAATACTTATGAAAACGAATAACGCAACAAGTAAGACAATGATGGGTGAATCTACACTAGGTTGATTCTAAGCATGCGATTGCTACTTTGGTGAGTTCCTTTTACAATTTTTCAAGTAATCTCCCGTCTCGATCATATATATGTGTTGAGCCAACCGGCATCAACACAACTTAACAGGTTAGTGTTACGTAAACCTACAAGATCAAATAACAAGTTAGCTTTCAAATAAAGACTAAGGGATATAAAGAAATGATTAAAACTGTTGAAATTTATCTTTATATTTTTGTTCCTTTTTTTAAGAAATTACAACCCGTTATTACTTAAAGTTTACTACTAGATTAAAGACCCGAACCCGGAACCTATTAATCCTAGTTCTTTGCATGCACTTTAGAACCTAAGGTGATCAATCTCAAGTAATAGTAAAACATGCAATTAGACAATGGAGATCAAGGAAACACAAAGCATTACTGAATGAAAACTTATATTAAAGAAAACTTACAACCAAAGTAACAACGCAGCTTCAAACCAACCCAATCTAGCAAGGGAGTTAGCAACTCATTACAATGGAAATGATGAGAAAATTGGATTCTAAGTGGATAATGATCGAGAACAAATTGGTCGTTCTAGCAATCAACCAAGGCCTATTTATACTATAAAAGACACTAAATAGGAGTAAATGACCGGCCCAAAACAGTCACCTTTAATGCCATAAAGGTGGTGTAAACAGCCGGAGTAAAGCTTCTGTCGTTGAACCGCATGGGCGGCCTTCAGCTCCGCAGGGGCGGTGAAGGCAAAAACGCTTGATCTTCTTCATGGCCGCAGGGGCGGCTAGGCAATTCCGCAGGGGCGGATCTTTAATGCTCTTCAAACGTCTGACTCTTCAACTTCCTGCCGTTTTTTATGCCAAGCCGCCGGGGTGTCCTAGTTTCGACGCAGGGGCGGTGACACAGACTCTTCATCTTCCAGCTCCCCGGTTGAGGCGCATGCAGAGGCGCAGGGGAAGGCACAGGGGCGCTGGTCTTCGCTTCTTCAGGGCAAGTCACCGCAGGGGTGCCAGGGGTTGACGCAGGTGCGGTGACCGTCTTTGTAACACCCCAAATTCTCGGAACTCGGGGAGCTACTGGTTAGGACCTCACTATGGGTCCCGACCTTGGTTTAACAACAACATTACTTGGATCTTACAACAAGGCACAAATGTACTTAAAACAATTTCGAACATAATAGTTTTATTGTATGAATGTACACATGTGACAGCCTTACAAAACATAAACATATACATAACATGCATGATGTAAGGGAGACTCCCCGTCCCCATCTAATGAGTACGTGGACCCGGCTGACCATCCGTTCCGGATCACTCTGCAACTGTCTATCTCTACAAATCTACAACACGGATAAACCGTTAGCTAACAATCCAAATATAAGCAGAATAAGGATAGCACAAACACACTCAAGATAACATAAAACAATCATCATGCTGACACACAAACCGGTTATTATCTATTCATTAAGTGAGTCACCTTATTCCCTTTTACATTTGTGGCACGAGAAATCTTAAGAGTTCTCGCCTCCGTTCCTTATCCAACTGGGTGTAGGTCTAGCTTACCTCCGCCGATAGCATCACTACAAACCGAGTGTGGACTAGTCCCTAAAGAAACCCCCAACGCCCTCAAGCTAACTGAGCAGAATGCCACCGCCCGTTACTCTTAGGCCAAAGTATAGGTCGGTAGATAATTATTACTAAAATATAAATATAAACATCTTATTCACACACCACTATCATTATCCACACTCATATCTGGAAGTCAGCTAAGTAAGCCCAAAGGACTTACCTGAGTCAAGTCGCAACTCTCTAAATCTCAACTCGGTATGTAACTGTAGGAACTCAATTGCCTGTTATACAAGACAAGGGAATCAATAATGTATCCCACTTTCTTAGAAGTCTCCAACTTCTAAGATATAAAAATCAATCAACAAGAGATTACCAAAATACCCTTATACAGGTAAATGACCATTTTACCCCTGGTCCCGAAACTTCTAAAAATTTCATAATTTATGTTTAAACTCTTATTTGAGACTAACTAACCATATTCTACTCCCTAGAATGATTTTAGGTAACAATTAGAAAAACTACCCATTTTCTATTTCTCGAAAAGTCATTAAAGTCCAATTACAGCTTCAAATATAAAATTTGAATAATCTTATAAAAATTCCGAAATAATTCCCTAGGTCATCTATGATATCCTATCTACTCATAGGAGAAAGAATTTCTTAAAACTGTTAAAGCATCGCTTCTACAAAAATTTCTAAAGTTGGGTACAACACTTAACAAGCAGCACATTGTCTTAACTTTGAAAAAAAGAAACATAACTCCTAAACTACTCGCTGTATTTATCCCAAATTTTGATATGTTCTACTATTAAATCTTATCTCTAATATATCCAAAATTCAGACGCAAAGAAGATCAAAAGCTTATTCAAAACCATCTCACAAAACAGCATCCCATGCTGTTTTTCCCAACACTCAGCACATATATAAAAACGTCAACTTTGAAACACAATAACTCTCAAACCGTAACTCCGATTCTTCCCAAATTTTAATATGATCTACAACAAGATGTCAACTATATCATATCAAAAATTCAAGCCTAACAGAGATCAAAAGCCTATTCAAAACTATCTCACAAAACAGCATCCCATGCTGTTTTTCTCAACTCAGCACATTTATAAAACTGAACTTTGAAACCCCATATCTCTCAAACCATAACATCGATTCCTCTGAAATTTTAGTATGATTTACTTTGAAATACCATCTATAACATATCCGAAAATCAGCAACAAAGGAGGAGTCTAAGTTACCCAAATCTGGATCACAAAACTGTATCAACATGCAGTCCCCAACACTCCACAACAGAAATAAAAACTGCTTACGACCCAATCTTTGAAAAATCATGAGTCCTAAACCACTCACTGGATTCCCCTCAAATTTTAATATGTTCTACCCCAATATCCCATCTACAACATATAAAAATTTCAGCCAAAATGGATCAGTCTTTCATACCTAAAATTGGACCCGAAGTTAACTGTTCATCACTTTACAACCTAGAAAACGCAGCAGCTCCACGAGCCATCCCCGAGGGCTGTTATGCAGGTTCCGAGATACAAATGGGTTCACATCAGCACATATATATAGAGAGTGAAATGTAGAGAAGGGAGGGGAGATGTTTACCCAACAAGAGAGACTCGACAAACTCAATAATACGATTAGGAAGAGGAAAGACGTTGGTTGCTGTGTTGTGGCGTGTAGGAAGGAGGAGAGCAACAACTAGAAGTGCACTTGTGGTTCGAGAGGCTCTTATCATCGACTCGAAGGTCTGCTGTAGCCAGACGCGGCGTTGAGGGGTCTCCTAGCTCGTTGCGTGCCTAAGGACTTCAAGAAACCTGGAGCCCTTGCTGGTGCGACAGAGGGTAGACGACTCACTCCTGGCTGCCGGCTCGACGGTGCTGTTCGCATGGAAGGATGAGGCACCGTCTGTTGGACTCGCACTACAGGAGGCGTTGTGGACGGCGGTTGCTAGTCTGCCAAAGCGTCGACTGGAGGAGAGGAGAGGTGACAGTCCCGCTTCCTTGTTGGCGTGCTAAGGGCGGCATCGACGGCGGTTGCTAACCACCAGGGGAGCGTCGAAGACGGAGGAGAGGGGAGGCTGATGAAGAGCGTCGTTTCTTCACGCAGGAGCCGGCTGAGAGGCGTCCAAGGCGTCAACTGGAGGAGTAGGTTTCTAGGGTTAGAAGCCCGTAAGAAGTTTCTTGATATTAACGGGCCCAGTTGGCTCATTTCTGACGGGCCAGAATAGAAAGTCTTGATGGCCCGGATGGTATGGTTCTCATGTGCTGAATTTCTCTTCTCCTATTGGATAAAACTCTAATTGAAGGACCAAGAGAAACTAGATCATTTCCGCGTATTTTATGTGAGTAGAGCCTCACATAAAATAATAAAAATATCGAAGAGCTCGGTGTCACATAAAATGTCCAAATGGAAAGAGAAAAAAAAAACAGAAAAGAAGTCTAAACCGGTCAAGTTCCGGTTTGTCTCGGAACCAAACGGAAATAAATTTTCCGGATGTTACAGTCTTTGTGGCTGGTGCTGGAGAAGGCGCAGGGAGCGCTCCGGAGTAAGGTGTCACCCGCAGGGGCGGTGACAAGGCTCCGCGGGGGCGGTGAAGCAACAGAAGCTTTGCTTCGTGAACGAACTTCACTCCTAAGTGCTTATAACTCCTTCCTTAGCTTCTTTTAGTCTTCTTCTTGTGGACCATGAAGTTAGTAGCATAAACCGACACAAATGCAGTAAAAAGACTCTAAAAACTATCCTAAATGATAGTGATTCCATCACCTATCAATGGTACAAAACCGTTAGATAACAGATCATGAATAAGAATAACATTACTAGCACATACCATCACATCAACACATCACAATATGCAATGCTCACATCAAAACCGTTTATTATCTTCATTACGTTATACCATTACTAATTCAAATTATTTTGTCACACGAGAATCTCCCGAAACTCGCGTCCGCTTTAGTCTGCCGACAGAAATAGATCAGTATTATTCGTTACTTGTGAGCCTGTGTCGCAAGAGCACCTCCCAATCACCTGTAGAACTGGACAAGTGGTCACGACCCGTTATAATACAGTTGGGCCATTTAAATATACACATATGGTCGTCCTAGTCCGGTTTAGGTTATAAATGTAGCATTCATATGCACAAACACCACTATCACAATCATTCAGATCCATAATCGCTAACTAAGTAAGTCTCATGGACTTACATGTCCCAAACGTAAACTTGTATCCAAGTCACAGTTTCCCCTCGAGGAAACGATAAGCGTCTGCATCAACAAGGGACACACAAATATCAATCACTATCCACATGCTAGGAGATTTCACCTCCTAGTCTTCAAGATCTCGCAAGATCATAATCATAACACAATCCACAATATCAATATCCTCAACGATCATAACTATCAATCCATAAACTCAACATCTCACAATTCCTCAAACCTATCAAGATATCATCTAATCAACATTCCTCAATCTCAATTCTAATCCTAATTTAATAAAGTAACCTTTAATTAATTAAATTAACTTTTCACCAGAATAACATTTTATCTGCAGGCAATTTCTGAACTTCATGTCATCAAATTTCATCAAACAAACAACCCATAATCCCCATAATAATATAACGAGTATAAAAAAATTTCTAATTATCCATTTTGACAAGCCTAAGGTCAATTTAGGTCAAATCACAATACGGAAAATGAATAAATTCATAATTTATTCGTTACTAACCCGATTGATGATCTGAAAGAAGATTCGGAATCACAACGAAGTAGGCTACACTCGGATATCATCAGATTCACCAGAGTTGGAGCGGCGGAATCGGCCTAGTGACATATATGCTTGACCAGGCCTTTAGTTGCTCGGAAACGTAGAAACTCGGTACTAGAATGAAGAGAATGAAGAGAGGAATCCAAAAACTCAAAAAATGTATTTTTAATTGGATTATAAACGAAGTGTAGATCTGAGTTTGAAGGTTGAGAGAAATCAGAGTTTTTACAAGGAAACGTGAAAGGAAATGAATTAATAAACGATTTTCCGCTATTTATAGCTTTTGACGATAATTATCCTTTAGCGAAGTCGATAATTATCTTTTAACCGATCCAAAGGCGGGTTGAACCCCCTTCTCCAAACTTCTCGAAATTGGAATAATATTTCTGGAATATTGTAGGGATCATTTTTCCGCACCTGCCTCGGAAAACGCGTATTCCTAAGCTATTTTTCTTAGCCGCTAAGAAACGAAATAGCGACTCTTTTGACCGTTTTGCCTTTCCATGTTATTTCATATCTAGGACATGTCCGATGTCCTAATCATTTTTCTCAACTGCATTTTTTATTAATTGAAGCTCCCAAATGCTCCAAATAACACTGTAGGGTAAAAATAATTACCCGGGGGAAAAAGTGACAAATTCCCCATAAGTCCAAAATTACGCCAAGAACATAACGGTGGGACTCATACTCATCATTTACGCAATCTTTGCAAGTTATGTGTCAATTACTATCAATGATTAAGTTAAACAAAATTAATTAGAATTCGAAATCATAACTCTTACAAAACTCACGTAACTCTCAATTCAGCGGTTCGTCAAATATAGGAAAATCCATTAAAAACTTAGAAATTCGGAAAAGACCAAGAACAATCTTCACATTTAGCTCTTTAGTTAGAAATGTACAAAGATCAGAATTTTCTACTATAGTTAGAAATCCTCGAATCTTTAATATACTAGTACTCTCGGAACCAAGTTCTTTTTAAAAATCCATTAAAACGTCATTCCCTTGTGGCTCTTCATTTGTTTTTATCTAAACCAGTTACAAACACCACTTCTTTCGAAAGTAAAAAAAGGTAGGAATGAAGCACTTTAGAAAGAAGCAAATATCACAATGTCAATTTATAAATATAAATGCAAACAATAAACTAGACCATATATTATGTGTAATAAACGGAAAATTTAATTTCCGATTATTTCTGGGTCAAATCGGAACTTGACCGGTTTGAACTTTTTCCGTCGTTTTATCATGCAAGGTGATACCTAATATCGGTAGTCATCTAAATCCTCGTCTTACACAAAATCCTCGTCGTTCCTTGTGATATGTGTAGGTTAATGCATTAAAAATTTGGGAATTCCGTGTTGAGGAGTTAACTTGGAAATTTTGTGTAAGAGTTGTGGTTGATTGTTTATGATATTTCTTTGCTCCTATGAGTAGAGTGTATAGTATAGAAGGTTTAAATATTTTCCTTGAAATTTTTTAGAGTTTTGTAGGGGTATTATAAGTTGGGTTAGAGTGGGATCCTAGAGAGTTTTCATGAAAGTGTTAGAAGTTGGAAAAATCTTCCAACTTAGTTAAATCTGTCTTGTGAGTTTTGGATTATGTTTTTGGGTTTCATAGGATACTTTGGAAGTGTTCCAGGAATATTTCTAGGGTTTTGAGACTCGGGGGTAAAATTGTCTTTTTTTACTCTTATAAGGGTAAAATAGTAATTTCCTGTAATATAACGTTTAGTATCTTAGAAGTTGGAAACTTCTAAGAGATCTGGATATATTATTGATCAACTTTCTTTTTCTATCAGGAGGTTTAGTTCTTTCATTGCGGATCGAGTTTTTGAGATATCGAGATTTGTTACTCGATTCAAGTAAGTCCTTTGGGCTTACTTAGTTGTTTTCATATATGGGATGAGTATATGAGTGTTGTGTGTTATATGATTCATAGTATGTTTATGAGATTAATTACCGACATATAATTGGCTCAAGTGAAATGGGTGGTGGCATCATCTGCTCCGCTCTTGCGAGAGACTACGAGGTTCTCCGCGGCAAGGCCAGACGTGTTAGACGGGGAGAATACTGACCCACTCCATGTGGTATACGGGTCGGTGTGTCAAACCATTCCAGCTGGATAAAGGGACGGAGGCGAGAGTCGTAGACTTCTCGTGCCACAACCTTAAAACGAATTGAAGTGAATCACCTATATAAACAAGATAATAACCGGACTTGTGTGCCAGCATGTTGAGTGTTTATATTTCTGCTTATGTGTGTTTGTGCTTATATATACTCCTTATATATGATTGGTTAGTTAACGATTTATCCGTGTTGTAGATGACTTGTAGGTATAGACAGTTGCAGGGAGATCCGGAGTAGATGATCATCTAGATCCACATACTCACTAGATGGAAACGGGGGGAAGTCTTCCATTTTGCATGCACGATATTAATATAATTATGTTTTATAAGGCTGACATATGTTGTACATTCATACAAGTATAATTTAAATTGTAAAACTGAGGTCTCGGAATCCATTGTAAAGTCCTAACTAGTAACTCCTAGACTTCTGAGAATTTGGGGTGTTACAATATGTATCACTCAATCCTTAGATCAAGAGGGAGATTATCCAAACATGATCAAATTTAAAGCAAATACAATATATATAATCAAGAAAGACATAAACTCACAATTGTTTGATTCTAGTAGGGAGAACCTTCAAATCTTACAACTACTTGACCGATAGGGTGAGGAGAAATTTGTGTAATGCCTAATTCGGAATGAATCAACATATCTAACCCTACGACCAACATATGAATAGGGAAAAATCTCGTCGTCTAGGGTTACACAAAATATATCTATTCCAAATTTAAAAGCAAAAGATTAGACTTCTTCTCTAGGGCAGTCGAAACGATCACCATACAACCTCCAAACGACATACCAACATCCGTACGCAAGCCGTTCACAAGGCGCGACTAGTATTAAAAAAATTTAATAGTTATATTTTCAATTTCAAAAGTTAGTTCTTTTAAAGTTGCAAACTTGGAGCATATGTATCGGTAGTGTTTTTAAGTGTCCTTAAGTACCACATAGGAAATATGTAAATTAATTTTGATGCAACGCATACAAAATAATCTACTACAAGATGAAAATTGTATCCGCAAGATCAAACACTATCCAATTAAATACTATCATCTGATTCACTTTTTTTTTTAAATATTTCAAATAACTTTAAATATTAATATGTAAACTAAAAAAAAGATATATAATTTTGTAATTTATAAAATAATCTTGTCTATCCATCAACACCCATTGTACATCTACTTATATCACTTTTAATTAATTTTTATTTTTGTGGATATAAAAAAAGAGATATTCTTATATTAGCTATGCAGAGAGAAATTAAGTGCCCGTTTGGTTGAAGCGGTGGAATGGAAACGGAATGGAATCGGATAAGGGTTAGTAAAGGAAATGGAAATTATGGAATTACTTTCATGTGTTAAAAGACCTTTAACCAAACGTATTTTTTGATTGATTCGGAATCATTCCGTTACCGGAAATGATTCCTAGCGCTTCCAAACGGACCCTAAAAGATAACAAAAATAGGTTAAAATGAATCTTTTAAAGCTCTTAGACCCTCCACAATGGAGGGTCGGGGGGCTACTAAAGCCCCTCCATGTCATCAAAATGATGACATGGCACTGGAAGAAGCTTAGTAGCCCCGGGGGTCGACGCCAATATTGGCGTCGACCCTTATTCGTTTTTCAATTTTTTTTTTTTTCCTTTGTAAAACGACGTCGTTTTGGCCAAACTGGGCCAAAACGACGTCGTTTTGGCTCTCTTCAGGGAAGAGGCGCGCCATGTGGCGCGCCCTCACTGGCCGAAATATGGCCAGTGACAGCGCGCCACGTGGCAGGGGGTTTTAAATTAAATTTAAAACCCCTTTTCCCGTTAAAATATTAACTATAAAAAAAAAAAAAAATTTATTTTTGAGTAAGATTTAATTTTATCTATCCAATGACACCCATTTTGCATATGTTTCGATAAAAAAAAAATTTTGACTTCTTGTAACGTATATAGAGTTTTACGTAGTAAACTTTTAACGTTTTAAATTTTATTTTATGCATAAGATTTTATTCATATCAATCTAATATGATATTTATTTAACTTATATATGTATTTGATTTTTTTATAATAAAAAAACACAATTTAAAATAGATGTTAGACATAAAATGACAGAGACATTAACTTACAAATAAAATTCCAATTTAGTAAGAAAACAACTAATTATACATTAATTTAAACATACACTTAACTTATAACATAAGATTGAAATAAAACACAAATGATAAATGTAAACATACATTACGAACTCTAAAAGGACCCCAAACTTAAACATAAACTCAAATACCGAGTTCTCTGATCAAGTCATTCTTCATCTTCTCTTGTTCGGGAGACAGAGAATCTTGCATCTCCCTCAAACTATTAAGAATGGTTAACTTCCTTTTGTACTCAAACTCTTTGGCCTTCCTCTGTTCTATTCTGTCCTTCCTAGCTTCGGAAATAGCAATCATCTTTAATTTTTCCTTCTTTATTTCCAATTCTTGAAGGCGGACCTCAAGCTCTCTACTCTTCAAATTGTCCAAAATTTTAATTTGTTCTGAATAATCAAAGGATGGTGTTGTACTTACCGGTCTCTTTCCCGCCCTCTTCGAACTATTTCGTCCTAAAGGACGGACGAATGAGCTATCTGGGGTTCCGCCTTCACTTGATGGAGTTCCAACATTGGGGCTTGATGTGTATGATCCAGATTCATTTACCTTTGCCCTCTTCGAGCCATCCCCTTGTTTTGATGATGTCGATTGAATGCTACTTTGCCATTTTGGAAGACTTTTGAGCATGCGCCAAATGTTTTCATGATTGAATTTCGATTTATATTGATCTTGATACAAAATATGAGCCCTTGCAAGGATATCGTCAGGGCTTTCTCCACTTACTCTCCCCCTTTCTGATGTAGCATATACACCTGTAAATCTAGAAGAAAGTGTATTAAGCTTTTGGAAGCGGTTCTTACATTGTTTCCATGAGCGAGATGCTAAATCTCCTCTTCTTTCGTTGTAATATTGAGAAATTCGATTCCAAAAAGTGTTGGTACTTTGATTGGTTCCTTGAATAGCATCTTTGCTCGTGTTCATCCATCCACTAACGAGCAAATTGTCTTCGACTCCCCCCCAACGCAACCTTCTAGCAACTTCCTCGGTTGTCACTTGAACTTCTTCTTCATCATCATTGTCTAGATCAACTGTCGGTTCATGAGTCCCAAAAGGCGGGATGGTAATAGGTGGAGACGTTGGGATCAAGCCTTCAGTAGGGTTTTGAGTTTGGGGGTATTGCATATAACTCATGAATTGCGAGTTTTGAGTTTGGGGGTATTGCATATAACTCATGAATTGTGGGTTTTGTGGTTGAGGGTAACGAGGATAATTCATGAATTGTGGGTTTTGAGTTTGAGGGTACTGCGGATAATTCATGAATTGTGGAATTTGAGTTTGATTCGGATCTTGTGTTCTTACACCTTGGCTAAAGTTTGGAGGGAAAAAGAAAGGGTTTGGAATGGGATTTCCGTTTTCATCCATTGTAAGTGAATAATAGAGAAAGAGAGAAGTTGTGTTAGTTGAATGAGATGAGGGTAGAAGATGAAGTGTTGGTGTGGTGGTCTTGTGCTCTTTAAACCCTTTTATAGAAGGTATAAATGAGTTATATGTCTCATTTACACAATAACCGAGCCATGAATTGACAATTCAATCACGGGTCTGAAAAACACAATAATCAAGTTTGAATTGACAACTCAGTCACGGATTTATTATACACAATAAATGATATCTGACATTGATTTGAATTTCGAATCTGAAAAACACAATAATCGAGTGTGAATTGACAACTCAGTCATGAATTTATTATACACAATAAATGACATCTGACATTGATTTTAATTTCGAATCTGAAAAACACAATAATCGAGTGTGAATTGACAACTCAGTCACGAATTTATTATACACAATAAATGACATCTGACATTGATTTGAATTTCGAATCTGAAAAACACAATAATCGAGTGTGAATTGACAACTCATTCACGGATTTATTATACACAATAAATGATATCTGACATTGATTTGAATTTCGAATCTGAAAAACACAATAATCGAGTGTGAATTGACAATTCAGTCACAAATTTATTATACACAATAAATGACATTTGACATTGATTTGAATTTCGAATCTGAAAAACACAATAATCGAGTGTGAATTGACAACTCATTCACGGATTTATTATACACAATAAATAGGAGTGCACTGCGCGACACGAGTACGCATCACCAACTAAAAGCGGACTTAGTTGAGCATATATGGCAAAAATTTGGCAATTCCGGTGATAATCACTAAACATTTGTAGTTTTATTTTTTTATTAAGTTGTTTGTTGTTTAAATTACGTTTTTATGTTCTTGTTGTTTATTTTAGTATGTATTTTTTGTTATGTTGGTTTTTATTTAAATTGTGTTTCTTTTTTATTAAGTTGTTTGTTATTTAAAAAATATTTGATATGTTTGTTGTTATTTAAATTACGCTTTTTATTAAATTGTTTGTTATTTAAAATTTTGATTTAGTAAGTTTAAAATATATTTACATTTTAAAATTTATGGCTAATGTTTATTTATAATAATATTAGTAATATTTTTTAATAATAAATAATATATAAATATACAATTCATCAATTTATTAAAAATAAATAAAAAAGTGAAAAGTGAAAAATTAGTAGCCCCGGGACTACCTGTTGTGAGTGAAAATAAGTGAAAAGCTGAAATGGGGCTATTAAGCTGACGTGGCAGGAATCTTGCTGACGTGGCAGAAAAAGTTTAGTAGCCCCGGGGCTCTCCATTGTGCATGGTCTTATACTTTGTTTCTACCATACATTTGGATCATTTTCTTTCATAGTATGATTGATGCCCAGAGGAATAAATGATACACGTGACACAAGTTATCATCAAGTTGGTTTTTGCTTCTACCGTACAGTTTGATGGGCATGTTTTATATTTTTCTTCCGCTTCTTTTGGTTTATACGGGCAAGAGGAAAATATATGAATATGAAGTTTTAACTAAATTTTGTTTGTCAATATTTCGTAAATTGAATTACTTATTAGAAATCTCAAATTGGATATATTATTTCTAGTATAGTTTTCGTGTCTTGTACAATTTAATTTAAATATTAATAAACATACTATTTTATCGTTAATTATAAAATATGTCAAACGTAGTATAATATTTCTAACGGGGTTGTTATTCGATTAGTACGGGATTCAACATGGACGTGATACGACTGCGCCTCAGTCTGGATTCACCAATCAACACAAATGAAAAATATGTTTTGAATCTCCTCTTTCACACTTTCCTGGATTGACCTAAAACCAATTATAAAAGTCACCAATTACTAATGAAAAATTAATGAGCAAATTAACAAAGACAGTTCTTCGCCGAAATCGAAATCAATCGTAACAAAGCCAATTCTTCGCCGGACTACCTCACCGGAACTAATCTCGGGTGATGGTTACTAGGTGCGAGGCGGGCGGGCGGGCGGGGGGGGGGGGGGATGTTAATGGGTGGGAATATCTCGCCGGGAGTCGAAAAATATCCACGGAAGCACAAGTGGAAAATGTAAACAAATAGGATATTGGGATATTTTGACATACTAGGCCTTTTTGAATTTTTGTTTAAAAAAGTGTACCCCAAATTTTTTACCACTTTCATTTACTAGTAGGTAAAAATTATTAACCTCTCTATTAAAAAAAAATAATTAATACATGTTGTTTCTATTAAAAAAAGAATAATCAATACTTGTTGTTTGTTACGTAAGTATAAGTTTGGTTTTTTAATTAAAGAATTTTTTTTTATTTGTCTTTTTTATTTTATTTTTTATTTTCTTTTTTATTTCTCATGCTAGAATTTCACATACTAAAAACAATTTCATACCAGAAAAATTTTCATACCAGAATTTTTCATACCAAAATATTTTCATACCAAAATTTTTTCATACCAGAATTTTTTACTAGATTTACATACAATAAATTGACATACCAGAATTGACATACTAGAACTTCATACCAGAAATTGACATACAAAAAATTTTATACCAAAAAATTACATACCAGAAAATTGGATACTAGAAATCACACAAAAAATGTACATACCAAAACACTTAAATGATGTTTGTTATTTGTTATATAAATATAATTTTTAATTTTTAATCATTGAATTTGTTTTCTTTTATTATTTTTCTTGCCTTTTTTATTTTTTTTATTATTTTCTTTTTTATTTTATGGACTGAATTTCTCATACCGGAATTCTCATACCGGAATTCTCATACCAGAATTTTCATACCAGAATTTTCATATCAGAAATTTCATACCAGAAATTTTATACCAGAAATTATCATACAAAAATTAGATACCAGAAATTAGATACCAGAAATTAAATACCATAAATTAAATACCATAAATTACATACCAAAAATTAAATACCAAAAATTAAATACCATAAATTAAATATCAGAAATTAAATATCAAAAATCTAGAGAATTTGGCCTAAGATTTCCTCTCAACCTGTAAGATATCAAACTTGACTGTGAGGGCAGAACTCGGTTGTTGCTTGCTCCACAGGAAGGGAAGGCTGGTGATTGATAAATGTGTGCTTCAGTGTGAATCAAATCCTCTAGATTACCTTTCATGTCCAATCGTCAGCACAACAATTAGTCCGAAGCTGTTTACAACCCTACCAGTGAAGGTCCAAGGAGATGGTGTGACGGTTTCTTGTACACGCATTGAAGGTGCACCCATCCTTTTCTGGTTTAATTAGCCCTACCGGATATTACATACCGGACATTATATACCGGACATTTTATATATACCACAAACCGAGCAAGTATAAATCAAATGTAGTAGCTTTAGACAGGAACCTTGCTTACAGATGAAAAGTTATGTGTTGCACATCTGGATCTTGCAAGATATTGATCCTGTGAGATGAAGAAGAGAGGATAATATTAGATTGTATGAATTGAATGAGATATTACATAAAGGAATAACCAAGTTGGTACCTTACCAGCATTGTAAAGATGGACCACCTCATGCCCTTGTGTAATGCGCCAAAGCGAAGCTTTTTGGCTGTCTATTCAATAGAAATTTGACGCAAGAAATACAAGCAGCGTCGATTAAAATTCGGGGATTCATAAGACAAAAAACTGAATTAAGAGAAAAACAAGCACCTAATAGCAATTTCACATGAAGAAAGAAAAGAAGGAAGAGATCGAGAAATGTAGTAAGATGAGCAAGAGGAAACAGTAATCAGGTGAAGCAAGCAGGACATGAAAAAATAGAAGTAAAATAAGGTATTGAAGCTCGTAATTGATGTGTGTATTCAACAATACCTAACTAGAGCGGAAACATTGAGAGACTTTTGGTGCTCCTCAACCGATTCTGCCTCATGGACGTCAAAATCGACATCAGAATAGGAATCGGAAGATGTTTGCATGTCCGCTTCATCTTCCATCGAAATTTGTATGTAGATCGGAAAAGGAGCGATGAGGAGGGTTCCTTCTATACGAAGAGGGCGAGGAATTTGAACAGTGGAGAATGGGGAATGGATAGTGTGAAGAAGGGAATAAGGGTTTGTACAGTAAAAAATATGGGAGGGGTATATTTACTAATTGGAAAATTATTAAAAGCCTACTTAGTGTACAATAAAAAAAACCTAGTTACCTAATTAGCCCTAGAATATTTCAATTATGTCGACATTTTAGTGGTTTGGATTAGTGCTTCACAACAGCAATTGCAGCAAGTCTATACAAATCGAAGAAGAAACATGGACGAACCACACTGCGAAGAAGAAATGAGAAGAATGGATCTTGAAAGAAGAAGAAGAAGAAGAAGAAGAAGAAGAAGAAGAAGAAGAAGAAGAAGAGGCACAAGTGGAGTGAAGAAAACACGACTGATGGGTTAAAACCCTCGTGGGGCGCAACCGCGATGTGCCAGGGAGGCAGGCTCGCAATTTGCTTGCGCCCTGTATCCAAGTTTGACCTCCGCCCCATTTTCGAATTTGCACCCGCCCCGTCTTCGCAATTTGGCTTCGCCTCGTAAACGCAATCTGGATACTTGTCCCGATTGTAATTTTTCGTTTAACCGGATAAAATCACTCGTTATAATAATTTTATACATTTTTAAATTAAATAACTACTTGATTTGTATGTTGAAGTTTTGAAAATAAAGTAAGAAATCTCTATTAAATAAAAAAAATAAAAGGATCTTAATAAAATAGATTATAAGGATATTTTTTTTAAAAAAATTAGAAAATTATGTCAATAAACAACATTTACAAGAAAATTATAGAATAAATATATACTATTAATATATTATTTTTATAAATGATTAATATACAAATATCATAACATGAAATTCATGGAAAATGACACGTTGCAAAACAAATGAAAGAATGAGTGTGATAACATCCATTTTATCGTCTTTTTTACCCCTCGTATATTGTTCATGTTTTGAGCATATAGTGTAGATTTACATCATATTATTGTACATTTTTTCCCTTTTTGTGTTTTGGATACCAAGTGATGCGTTCATAATATTCACACATTTTAGGTCTTTCGGGAGATAAATGGAGTTATTATCAAATGAATTTCTACAACACACTATAAGATTCTCCCTACGATCAAGTCGAGGTCAAGATTGCAAAAGAGTGAAGAATTGATGATCGTTCAAGGGAAGATCATCAATCAGCCCAACATGCCCCACCAATCGGCTCGATCGGTCCAACATGCTAATTTTTAAACCTATATTCCAAGACGTTGCATTACGCTACAACTTGAGCTATTTCATTGTAACTAACAGTACCTCTTATCCTACATGTCATCTGATGGGGGTTGAAGTGTGAACATCATGCCTTACAAACACAAGATTGAACACATAAAAAGTGATGTAATTATTTGATGCATTAATAATGAAACCAATATATAACAAAAGAAGACTCAAGAAAATGGTGTCAATCGATCGATCGATGTCATTGTCGATCGATTTCATACATCATACTCAAAAAACATGAAAACAGAAGAAACGTGGGAGAAAAGGAAAAGATTGTATTTTGTGGAATCAAAGACAAGTAGTTAGAAAACCAAATGTTGAAACGAAATATTTGGTTTCATTATCCAAAACTATTACTGAAATCAAATGTTAAAACCAAATATTTGCAAGCCTTATTTATAGGTTAGGGGATAGCTTGCAAGCATTAGATATCGTTGATCTTGTCTTTTTAACAATATAAGATCAAATCTAAAAGATAATGATTCTAAAAGGACGGGTCAATAGTCCAACCTAACTAAAATGGAAACGGAAAATAAAATAAGATGTCGGAGCAAGCAGATTGAGCAGGTTGTCGAGCGACTTCCTGGGCAAAGTCGTGGGCCTGTCCATAATTGCTCGAGTCGTTTTGAGGTCTTGTGAAGAGGATGAGGGGAGAGGTTGAGCAAACTTTAGCATGTCGAGACTTTTGCACGTTCCTTGATGTTCTGCACTTGACTATTGGACTTCAGTCATTTCCGTCTTGACCTTGACTTCTTTTGTCGCAAATAAATCTTTATAGTGTTTCAAACACTCTGTTATAGATTTATACTGTGTACTCCTCAAATGCCTAGAATGTGTGTAATTACATAAACCACCCGGTAGATCTCAAAATACTAATGTAAAGGAAATATATAAATAGGATATGTTATATAGCCTAAAAGAGGTAGGGAGTGTAATGTAATAACGATGGAAAAGACGTTGTTTGAGTGTTATCAAATACTCCATATATGAACCTTATTTGTCCTCAAGTAAGATCCGTTGACATCTCTTAATCGGATTCAAATACCTTCATCTTAGATGCTCCATGATCAAGCACTCAAACCCTATCACCATAGTGCATATCATATTAAAGAATATTATTCAAAGCTCATTAGTTTTATGACAACTCACGGGAATGTGTATCTCACTTGTGTTATACCTCTTGAAAGACGGTTAAGCACAACCAAAGGGAGGGGTATCAAAAAATGTCCAACCTCAAATAATATGCAAAGATCATTAACCATAAGCTTACTAATGCGTTCTTAATCTCCACCATGTATATGTTCATGTAAGTATACTTATGAATCAAGAGGAGTTTTATAGGTTATAACTTGGCCAAGTAATGAACAAGGATAAGGAGTTTTATTTGGCAATGTGGTGCAAAAAGATCCAGGCATCAAGACATCTCTAGTTTCTCGGTTGATTATCTTCATACAAATAAGCCGAATTTCATCACTCTTACATAATACACGTTACTTAATTTTAACTCTTTATACTTTGTAACTTCATTCCTTCTTCTCTTCTCTTTTTCAGCTAGATCAAAGTGGTGCACAATTAGTGAGATAATTTGGGCACATATAGAGGATCCCCGTCGATCGTATCCCGGTGACAACAAAGGAGTGTCATGCTATTGGGGATAGAGGTTACAAGGTTTGGTATCACCGCTCTCACGGTAGGTGGTCGAGGAGACATCAGGAGGTCACACGCTTCTCATTGGACAACACAGAGATAGATGGGTTGTAATTGATGACTACATGACATGGTTCTCTAACTAGGGTTACCCATACCTCTTTTTGGGGTCAGCTGCGCAGGCACCTCCCATGGATCAACCACCTCTTGTCCATGTTTTGTACATCCGGGTAAGATATCTAATTTGTACATGTTATAATTTCGTTCATCCATTACGGTTTTCTAATTACTTGTTTTGTCAATAGCGTCTACATGTCCTTGTTGGTGGGTTACGTATTCGTGATACGCGGACGGAGGAGGAGATATAGGATGAGTTATAGTGGCTTGTTGACGAGGTTGTGGGACATCAGCCACCACTTGATCCTTCCTAGGTCCGGACCTCGCAGAAGTGATGTTGAGGATGTTTATCTTTTAATTCTAGGTTGATGTTTTGTATTTTTTAGATTATGTATGAGATCTTGGTTGGAATATTATGATATTATGTTGTTATGTTATGTTATTACGGTATTTCATCTTCTTCAATATTCTTGAATATACTTCCCTACAAGATACAAACATTTGACGGTTTTCAGATTATTCCAAATATTTTGCACGTAAGACCAAAACTAATCTAAAGTACCAATAAAGTGATAAGTATATCTATACATATACTCATGTGCTGATACGTCAAAGTGTTACAAACTTACAAAAGAAGCATCCCTTTCTTGAACAGACATTAAATGTACCGAAGCAAAATGAGGTCAAACCTTCAACTTCAAGGAAGTCGGCATGCGTTGAAGTTGATACAGCTCAACGCAGGCGGCCGGTGTTGAGTTTAAAAATGTTCAACGCAATCGACATGTGTTGCACTATACATTTTTTCTTTTTATCGTCGTGCATATATGATCCCCAAATACAATATTGACATCAGATCCCCTACTACTCGATGCATTTTATTAAAGGATGAAACACATATCGAGTTATTCAATCAAGCACGTTTATTTCCTAGTCTATGAACATTTCATGCAAGAAGGGTACGACGTATATTTCGATTCAAGCAAATTTAAAACAATAAAATACAAATAAGATTCATGCATCAAAGAGGACCAAAGACAATATAAGGTGTATAAATCAACAAAGTGCATCTTGTGCCTCTCGAAACCGAGATCAATCAAAATCTGGATCAGGTTGGGTTATGAGACATTAAGGTTGTTGGCATGCTAAAAGGATTGGGCCTAATCTTGGCCCATAGTTCGCAGAAGCCCAATCCCTTGTCTATGATGTTTAGGTGTCGAAACCCAAAATTTGTAAACTTTCTTTTAGTGACAACACAATATCATACATGGTTAAAAAAATATAATTCTGAACCCGACGCCATGCGATTTTTTTCACTAACAAGTAAATTGAAAATCACGTAAATAACACGCAATATTTGCCTATATACACATGACCTACGGAGGCAAGAGTTTTTATGCTACCAATACTCAGTTAGTCTAGTGGGATGTGGTGTTAGACTCCTTAAGTTAGGGCTGAGCAAAGTCGGATATCCGATCCGATCCGACCCGAACCTCCGGATATCCGATCCGAAAAATTCGTAAACCCACTATCCGAATCCGATCCGACCACGACCGGATATCCGACACCTCGTATCGGATCGGATATCCGATCCGATCCGGATATCCGACGATATCCGACAGCTTGCGAGACTTGTTCTTAATTTGCCTCAATGGTCAACATTGATCGTAATTATAAACACTGTAAACTGACAGAGTGAAGAACAATCTTGAAAGAAAATGGAGAAATGAATTACAAAAGTGTAGAAGACTGTAGTATACTCAAGCAGTGAAGATTGAATAGGGCTTAGAAGTGCACATTTAGAAAGTAATACAACACCCATTTAATAGAATTTAGATTCTTATAAGTGCAGAAGTAGTGAAGATTGAAGAACTAAAAAATCGAACCAAAGAACTACCAATCTACCATGGATCGAATCTGAGTGAAGAGAGCTTAACATTGATCGAATCTGAGTGAAGATGTAGTATTGCCGGTTGCACCGCAGAAAGAGATCGAAAATCGAACCAAAGAACTACTTAACATTGATCGAATCTGAGTGAAGATTTAGTGTTGCTGGTTGCACCACAGAAAGAGATTCGGAGAGGAGAACCCCGGCGGTCGAAGAAGAAAAATGGAGAAATGAGAATAGGGTTTCGGTCGTTTCTCGACTTAAGCGGCTGAGCTTCAATTTCCAGATTTTTTTATGGCCATTTTTACCCCTACATTTTAATGAAATATAAAATAAAAACACTCAGCACATACCCACCAGGAGAATCGAACCTAAGACCTTTGGGATTTGAACTAAAGAGCCAGCACTGCAGAACCAGTTGTGCTGAGTGAGTTTCTGTTAACATATGTTTAAACATAAAATATATCACTACAATATCTTCGGATATCCGACCAAAAAAAACTCATTCCATATCCGATCCGACTATCCGGAAAATTGGCCCGGATCGGATCGGATTCGGATAACAACTTGTCGGATATTTTCGGATCGGACTTTTTTTACGTCGGATCATCGGATACTCGGATCGGATTGGTCGGATCGGATTTTTCTGCTCACCCCTACCTTAAGTGATTAGCCTCGAGATTCGAGTTCGAATTCTGATACCCTGCAATGGGCCACGATTTACTACCCGATCCGGACATAGAAAAAAAACAAAAAAAAAAAAGTTTTTAAGAACTATTATTCTCCGTCCCAAAACTGTTCTAATGTTTTTTTTTTGAAAGATTTAACTGTTCGTTTTTTAAAGAATTTGGTCAAATAGGTCATTTTCAATTTTCTTTTGGTTTGTGTACTCCTTTTATTTTTACTTACCATTAAATGAAAGTAGTAAAGTAAAAATAATTAACCCTCAATTTAAAAAAAAAATAAGACATGTGTTGTAACGTACGTAAGTTTAATTCCTGATATGTTTTTTATTTTCTTTTGATTTTTTTCCTTTTTTTATTTTTTTTAATTTTCTGGTACGAAATTTATACCAAAAGTACATACCAAAAATCCATACCATAATATTTTATCCCAGAAATTTTCATACCAAAAATTGATACCAGAAACTTTCATAACATAAATTCATACGAGAAAAATTCATACAAGAAATTCACACTAGAAATTCATACGAGAAACTTTTATACTAGAAGTTGCATTTGTGTTGAATTCCTGATTTGTTTTTTATTTTTTTAATTTTCTTGGAGAAATTCATATCAAAATTTTACCAAAATTTTCTGATGAAACATATATCAACACAAATGCAACAACCATTCCATCAGTCACTCTACCAACAAGCAAGATAAGCCCAAGGCAAAGTGATGCGGGGATAACCGTAGTTTTTGATCTAGATTGAAAGTCCTTAACTGGGATAAAAATCGAGCTTTCTATAGGATAGTTCGGCCGACTTTCTCCAAGAACAATGCGATTTTTCGATAAACTCAGAACACGGATTAGTGAATGATATGGAAAGAAAAGAAGATGAATATGGAATGATAAATGAAAGATATAAGAAGATATGAACCAAGATAGTTCCGCAAAGAACATTTACCAATGATGTGTCAAAACCCTTAAACGAGAAGATTTAACCTTACACAAGTCTTCTAATTAAGACAAGCACAAGGAGGGACTAGGATTGACCAGGAGCACCAACCTTCAACAAGATTAACACACACAAACACAATCTAGCAAGAACTTCACAACAATTCAATTAAGGCTCTCTCTTTGATTGAATAGGAATGAATAAATACAAACTTCGTAAGCAAAGATGTAAGTCACACAATATGTGGAAAATATATCAAATCTAATCTACCAAGCAATCTCTCCCACTAAGGCTATTTATAAGGGAGACTAAACCTACTAAAACTAGGAAAATATATTTAAAGATAATCTTGTAAACATATCTTTCAAATATATAAAACTATAAAATCTAAAAGATATAATCTATAAAATATATTCTCTAAAAGATAATCTAGAAAATATATCTTTAAAAGATATAAAATATAAAATCTAAAAAGATAGAATCTAAATAATCCCTTAAAGATAGTCAACGAGATTTAAGAAATTATAACAAGATATAATTGTCAATAGATAGAAGATCATGACCGGATCTTTTGAAACTCGTTCCAATGAAGGAAATTGGATCATGAAATCAATTGAATTTTCCTACAGGAAAATCGGTCGATTTTTTTCTGGCAAATTCGTCGATTTTCTTCATCTGCCATGCAATCTTCCATTCCATCAATTCCTACCATGGATGCAACTTGTTAGCAACCTTTCCTTGAGTTCCTCCGGCTCCTGGCTTAGTGAATGGTCCATGTAATGTAGGTGTAGATGCTATCAAGGATGATCCCAAGTCACAAAGGATTGCAAACAAAAAGTAACAAACATCTCTAATGAAATATTTCTTATCGTGATATACTTGAATACACCTCAAGGCTCAACATCGCCACCATCCTCTGCGACTTTGTTCACCAACCTCTGTCACCTCATTTATCTCCTTCTCTACTTCCCAGCTAGCCACCTATATGCCGATGTCTCTTACCATCAGACCGTCTTCGTCTCTCTTTAGTTTCTTCTTCCCGGAAAGCCCAACCCCCCCCCCCCCCTCTTTCTTGAACCTTGCCGGAGTGGACCTAGCTAGAGCAACGAGTCATCCCTACAACATGTGGTCGCCACTGTCGAGCCTCGCCTTCAAGCCCTCCTCAAACCCCCTCCATTGAGGTTGGGCGTCACTCCTAAAGGCTAAGATGGTGAAAGAGGCGAAGGCATTGAGCCTAGCAGATGTGCAGCGGTCAGCAGATTTGCGGTGGCGGATCTAGCGCCTTGTTGCGCCGAACTTTCTGTCGAGCCCTAATCCGCAAAAGATTGTGTCGTTGAGCCCAGATTCGACGAGCTTCCACTCGCCACCCTAATCCCTCTTTGTCTCCCTTCCTCAGATTGTGTCGTTGAGCCCAGATTTAACGGGAGAGAAGAAGGTGAGAGACAAGTACCCAAAGCAAAGAGAGAGAGGGAACATGTGAAACCCTAGGTCCGGAGTGTGTTTGAACGGTAAAAAAAAAAGGCAAATTTACTAAATAAAAAAAATACTACGGACCTACTTAATAACTACAAAACTGAAAAAAAAATCTACTTACCAAATTAATCCAAGTTTTTTTTAATTTACTTTTTCTACATCATCCTATATACATCTAACGCTAACATATTTTTTTATCCCTATATATCTTGATTCTAACTTTAAATGAAATTAAAATTTCAGGTATCTACAAACTATTATCTTAAATCATATGATTGAATATGTTATTTAGTTTACTATTCTACTTATACTAAAGTTATTAATTATAGATAAAATTGGTGAAATAGGGCCCTTTTTAATTAGTGTATACAAACTAGGCCCCTAGTAATATTCACCAAAAAAATAAAGATAAATTAAATCACGTGGGAGAAAAATTAGGAGTTGGTTTGGAAGTTTATTAAAACCGTAATATTAATGTACCATAAATAAAGAGACGCAATTTGAAAAAAAAGGAAACCGAATGGAGAGATTCTCGCAATCTATATATGAGTGGTTACATCCGTCAATCACAAACACAATCATGCTGTGCTTTACTCTCATTTTCATCTCCATTGAAGGAAGATTCAAGGTCTCATCTTTCTCCCTTCTAGATATCATCTTTCTCCCTTCCATTTCGTCTCTATTTTATTCTCCATTGAAGCCGATGCAAGTTATCGTTTCTATCCCGCGCCATTGAAGGTTATTGAAGGTCGATTATATCCATCTCCATTGAAGGCCGCTCGAAACCTCTTCACAAGTTATCGTCTTCTCTGACTACAAAACATGTACATTTTCTAACTCGGATGTAAGTTTCTTGCGACATATTACAGGATTATGCAAACATTATGTATCACATGTAGTTGCTAATAAATATTATGTACTAGTTATGCTTCACACATAGATGCTGATAAATATTTGTTGATAAACATTATGTACGCTTTATTTAAATAAAGCAAATAATGTAGTTGATTGCCACCGTAGTAGTTGATTGCCTATGTAACAGATCGGTCTATATCAACAAACTTCGAAGAACACAATCAATATGTATCAGATTGTCTCCGTCTTATGTATTCGATCGAGCTCTCTCAACAATTATATATGAAAAAATCAAGAGGAGAAACAATGGCTTAAATTTTGAAGAACTCAAGATCATAAACTCGGTTGCAGCAACAATGGTGTCCGGATTTTCTTTGTAATGGCTCGTTTGATTGATATCCCCAAATTAATGGAGATTTTCTACGATTTATTTCCTTGTTTAACGGCTGACAATAACTATTAATGTTTTTAATTAAGATAATTAATACGCCTATTATATGGGATTAATCTTTTTAATAAAATATAGAGGGGCCTAGTTTATTAACATAAAACAAAACGGGTCTAGTTTGTACACACTATTACATAAGTTGCCTACTTAGCCAACTCATCCTTAATTATATTGAGTATTATTTTGAGGTGAAGTCTTTATAGCAGTTATCAAATTGCGGTCTTTTTTATTTATAACATTGATGTAGATTCCCTGTAAGGCACGGCTATTATGCCCGTATATACAGTTGCTAGAGAAATGTTCACATCCACCATCTCGCATTCAATCAACCCTTTGTACATTTACACGATCATGGTGTGATGTCCTTTCAGATTAAAGTATTCATAGATTTGAAAACATGTACGTGAATATCCGTCTTCTCATATAATACGAGTCATTATTCATCTTTCTCTATCTTGTATTACCGATTGTGTGTATATCTATCATGCACGGATATCTCTAAAGGGCGGAGTGTTTCGTGTTCTACCGTGTTAGACACGGCGGAACTAGGGATGACAATTTCATCCAAACCCGACGGACACCCGATAACCCGATCCATATTAAAAGGGTGAAAACCCGACATGAAGCGGGTGAAAGCGGATGGCGGATGAAGCGGGTGATGGATCGGGGCGGATTCGGATGGACCTTTCATCCACCCATCACCCGATTCATCATCCATCCACCCATCCGACCCGTTTCACCCGCTTACACCCGTTATAAATTTATTAATTGTTTACTTGTTTATTGATCTTTAGTTCCCTTTTGATTTATAAATTGGTAATTTACGTTATTGTTTAGCAAAATTTGTACATTTGTTCAGTTCCTAGTATGATCTTATTGTATGTTATGTATGGCTAAATTTCTCTATTTTTAAAAAACTTAAACTTATAACACTTCTTGTAATATTTTCACTTGGATGATTTGTGTTGACTTTATATTTATCATGTTTTTTATGGATAATACTTTTTCGGATTGAATTTATTTTATTATTATTAATTTTTTGCATTGGAATCCGAGTTTAATTTAGGTTTAGAGGAAATGCGTAGAACACCCGAATATCACCCGATCCACCCGCTTCATCCGTTGGATGCGGGTGGATCGGATGCGGGTGGTGGATTTGGCGGGTGGCGGGTCGGGTGACGGATTGGGTCATCCACCCACCACCCGATCCATTGTCATCCCTAGGCGGAACAAACACTGCTCGGACACAGTCAAATATGGTTCGGCCTAGTTCGGATATAGGACACGGCGAGGACACACAAGTTGTATCCGGTTAAGACACGGTCAACGGAATTTTATCCTATTTTAAAGCTAAAAAATAAAATATTAGTCATTATGCATCTTCCTCTCTCTTGTATTATCTATCAGGTGTGTATCTATGATGTATGAACACCTCTAAAAGGCGGAGTGTTCCGTAATCTACCATGTCGGACACGGAAATACGGTTTGAACACGGTCAAATATGGTCCGACGCTGTCAAGATACGGTTTGAATGTATGACATTTCTTGGACACGTCATAGACACGGTTCATGAAAGTTTTCCGTCTAAAAAAAAGAAGAAAAATTAAAATTAAAGAAAATTTAATTTACGATAATCTTTCTTCTTATCTCCCAATTTTCTTGCCGACTTAACCTTGCATTTGCCGGAAGCAAGACACCGATCTTCTTATTTTTATTCTTCGACGAAGCCTCCTCCTTCGTCTTCTTCTTTACTTCTTCTTCTTTACACTTTTTATTATTCCTTTCTTTCGTTGATTATACTTTTCGGTTCTTGTTGGTTTGCAAAATGGATGAATTCGTTATTCAAATTTGAAACTAAGTATGTTTATTTGAGATTGTAAGGCTGAATATGTGTATTTCCATGTTTTGTAAGACTAGAAATGTTTGATTTTAATCTTTTATTTCGGTTAATTTGTTGTCATATTAATATTTAATCTATTCATATATCATTGAATTTTGCATATATACGAATATGAATTCTATATTTCAATAACTTTAAAATGATACATTATTTGTTTTTGTCGTCGTGTCCTATACGAGTAAGAATTCGTGTTAATGACCGGTGACAAGGAGAAGGCCCTGACGCGTTTCACCACCATTCCCCGCTGTTATCTGTCATAGATGACCTCTCAGGGCATTAGTTTATCAGCTAGTGCCCCAAATTGCTTTCGTATTTGTAAGAAAAATAGGATTATCGTTTTCCCGTTTATCGCTTTTGTCCGTGTCGGTGAATCATAGGTGTATATGCAAATTTATTTATTTTTGAATAGAGGTGTACGTGCATTTTGAACGTGCACAAAATAGTTACATGCGACCGACTAGGATCTCTAGGTATGTAGCTCTCACGGATGCATCTATAAATGCATCCCTTGAGCATTCTCTACTTCTCACACATCAAACACAAATAACAATTACAAAACAATGTTGAACACTAGCCACTTGTACAACATAACCAACGGAGTGAAGGCCCCGTTCCTGCTGGCGGCCGGAGGCGATACCGCTCAGGTGGCCACCGCGGGTTTTCGGGCGTTCTCCCGAAAGCATTTGATCCTCTCCACGGGACAGTCTAAAAGTGGGAGGGTTAAAGCGGAGTCGGAGACGCAGCTCGCATCACCAGAACCGGCTACCAGAAGGGTCAGGCCAATTTCTGTTACTATAACCGTGCAGAAGAGGTTTGATGGTCTCTTGTCGAAACACGCCGGAGCACACAACGCCGATGATAACTCCCTTGGAGAGAGACTTCACCTCGAGCTCGTTGGGACTGACGAACCACCGAGTTCGGGAGGCACGTTTTATGCAACCAAAGTACGAGAAGACGACGACGTCGCTGTGTATTCCGGCGGGGATATGTTGGTGCTGTTCTTCGGGACAATAGGAGCTATCTTTGTTGACAATGAGCACCACAAGGAGATGTACATCAAGGATATTAGTCTTACCGGTGTATCCTCAAACGCCATTGAGTTCACTTGCAATTCATGGGTTCATTCAAAACTTGATAACCCTGAAAGAAGAATCTTCTTCTCTGACCAGGTAGATCTGATCTGTTAATTTATCTTTTTATATTGATGGGATCTTACCGGAGAGGTATACATGTTGGGTGAATCTATACACAAGTTTATTGGGTTTATCCTAAAATCAATTGACAATATGAGTACAATCCATCATTAATATTTTAATAAACCCAAAATATACGAGTTAATTAAGTCGCATGTATGTGTTGCAGTCGACGTTCTTACCATTACAAACCCCTCCCGATCTAAGGCCCTTCCGGGATATGGAACTTCGACACTTAAGAGGGACCGGAAAAGGACAACGCAAGAAGTTTGAAAGGATCTACGACTACGACACCTACAATGACTTGGGTGACCCTGACGCCGACCCCAAACTCAAAAGACCCGTCCTTGCTGGCCCAGAGCGCCCATACCCAAGGCGGTGTAGAACGGGACGCCCACCAACCGTAACAGGTATTATCATATTGTCAACGTGGACATTTCCATGCTCAACAATTTTCTATCTCTTTATAATCACGTGAGATTGTTTGGCCTTGTAGACCCGTTATCCGAGTCGAGAGTAGAAGAAAACTATGTGCCGAGAGACGAGAAATTCTCGGACGTGAAGCAGATAAGCTTCTCGGCAAACATAGTGTACGCGGTGCTGGAGTCGCTTCTTCCGACGCTAGATGGGGCCTTAACCGGCGCCAGCTTCCCTTTCTTCACTGCCATAGACACTCTCTTCGACGAAGGAGTCAAAATCCCAAACTCCGCCTGCGGAAACCGCACCCTCAAGGACGTTCTTCCCCAGCTAGTCAAGCCCATCCAAGGCAACGACGACGAAGCAATCCTCCGCTTTGACACCCCCGCCGCCTTCTTCAGTACGTATCCGGCGGCCGCTCTTTCAAATTTCTTTATTTTCATAATTAATTCCTAATTCAATTGATGCATTGGATCTTAAGGCGATCGATTTGGTTGGTTGAAAGACGAAGAGCTCGGCCGCCAAACACTTGCTGGCCTCAATCCTTGTAGCATTAAATTAGTGACGGTAATTAATCTTTATAATGAATCGTAGATCATTATATGAACTATACAAACACTTACATAACTTCTTACAGGAATGGCCATTAAGGAGCAATCTTGACCCAAGTATTTATGGGCCAGCTAAGTCAGCACTTACAACAGAGCTCGTGGAAAGGCAGATTGGAGGCTTCATTACTGTTGAAGAGGTCTTCCAACTTACAACTAACACTAACTATATATATATATATATATATATATATATATATATATACATCGATCACAATTGATCTGATTACTGAATCTGTACTCGCAGGCTATAAAACAAAAGAAGTTGTTCATAATAGACTACCACGATGCGTTCTTGCCATACGTGAACAAAGTAAGAGAGCTCGGAGAGGGGAATACAATGTACGGAACTCGGACGCTCTTCTATCTACTGCCCGATGGAACCCTCAAACCGTTGGCTATTGAGCTAACCCGACCGCCTTCTGCAGATGGATCAAAGCCTCAATGGAAGCAAGTCTACACCCCTACCGGAGCTTCCACCGACGGCTGGCTGTGGACGTTTGCCAAGGCCCACGCCATCGCCAATGATTCCGGATTCCACCAACTAGTCACCCATTGGTATATATATATATATATATAGACTCGCAAATCTGCATACAAGATAATTTGTAGTTTTAACTAAATCGATCATATATGCAGGCTACGAACGCATTGTTGTTCAGAGTCGTACGTCATAGCCACACACCGGCAGTTGAGTGAGATGCATCCGATTCATAGATTGTTGCGGCCACACTTCCGGTACACCTTGGAGATCAACGCCATTGGCCGAGTGACGCTCATCAGCGCGGGTACTACCACCGAGACCTCCTTCAACCCCGGGAAGTACTCCATGGAGATCAGCTCCCAAGTTTACAAAGGCTGGCGCTTTGACAAGGAGTCTTTGCCTGCGGACCTTATTAGCAGGTACTTGATAAATTTCATTCATCGAAACTAAACTTACGTTTGGTAGGAGCAGTGGAACGAAAATAGGAGTAAGAAAATGAAATGAAAATGATGTGATTACTTTCATGGGTTAAACACAGCTGAACAAATATACTTTTTTTATTGATTCATAATCATTCAGTTATCGAGAATTATTCTCTTAGCGTTTCCAAACGAGCCCTAATTATACATGTATTATGTTAATTTGGGAAATGCAAGGGGAATGGCGGTAGAGGATCCATCAGCTCCTCATGGACTAAGGCTAACCATAGAGGACTACCCGTACGCGAGCGACGGGCTGTTGATATGGGATGCCATCAAACAATGGGTAACAGACTACGTGAATCACTACTACTTTTCTCCATTAATGATCCAAAGTGACTCGGAGCTTCAAGCCTGGTATTCGGAGATCCGGAATAGAGGACATGAAGACAAGAAGGATGAGCTATGGTGGCCTGTCTTGAGAACCCCAGACGACCTAATTGGGATTCTAACAACCATCATCTGGGTGGCGTCGGCACACCATGCAGCTGTCAACTTCGGGCAGTACGCGTACGCGGGATACTTCCCCAACCGGCCGACCATCGCCAGGAACAAGATGCCGACCGAGGACCCAACAGAAGAGGAATGGAAATTGTTTATGGAGAAGCCGGAGGTGGCGCTGCTGCAGAGCTTTCCAGCGGAGCTGCAGGCGACGAGGGTAATGGCGGTGTTGTACGTGTTGTCGACGCACTCTCCCGATGAGGAGTACCTTGGGCAGAAGCCTGAACCCTCCTGGTTGCATGTCCCGGCTATCAAGGCGGCGTACGAGAGGTTTCACCAGAGCATCCAGAAGATTGAACGGATTATCGAAGCTAGGAATGTCGATAGTGAGTTGAAGAACAGGTGTGGGGCTGGTGTTGTACCTTATGAGCTCCTCAAGCCCTTATCTGAGCCTGGTGTCACCTCCAAGGGCGTTCCCAACAGCATCTCCATTTAAACTAAGACCAAGAGGTCCAAGATGCCTACGCATCCATGAGATAATACTCTAGTACGGTGTTGTCTCTTAAATGAAATAAAAAGGGTTTGTTTTGTTCTTCTTGCCGTGTATTCAAAACTAAATATATATAGATTATAAAGTAAGTTAAAATAACTCGCCAATTTTACTGTTTCGAAATCAGTTTATACGAAAAATATATGAGTTTGATTAAAATTGACGTAACGAATACTTATGAGAAGATGCGTTTTGGTAAGAGTCACAACCAAAAAAAAGTGCATAAATGATAAATCCCATGATGAACATCTATGTAAGTTTATAGGTTAAGAATAAGAAAATAATTAATTATCAGCATGATGAACATCTATGTAAGTTTATAATTATAAATTTAAAAAAATTAGTGATTTTTAAGAGTTAATTAGAGGTATATTATAAGTTAATTTTTTTTATTTAAAATTATTTAGCTTAGATAGATTTATTTACTTATGTAAATTTCTAGATATCAATTTAAACTTTAAGGAGTTCATTAGAGCCTTAGAGGTAATATGAGGCAATGCTGGATATGAATTTTTCAAGGTGTGAAATTAATGGTAAAAATATTTGTTTTCCAAGTTAATAATAGAAAATTTTGGATAGGCTAACTAAACTAGGGGTGGGCATAAATCCCGATTAATCCCGTCCCGATCCCGGAGGGATTTGAAGAAAAAAATGTGTATCCCGTCCCGTGAAAAATTTGCGGGGCGGGACACTGGACGGAAACTTCTTATCCCGGTTAATGCCATTTCGTCTCATATATATAAATAATATTTTATATTTAAAATTATTATATATACAAATAATATACATAAATTATAATTTTTAAAATATTATTTTTCAAAATATTTATATTTTTAAAATTATTAGATCACTCATTCGATCATTCTTTGTAAAATGAACGTTATTCCCACCGTATGTGATCGATCGATAGTTAAATGAACGTTATCTTTTGTTAAATATCGGTTGTTATTTTTTGAATGTGAATCAGTAAGAAATTTTGGTGTAACGTTAACTTGTATTTGTTTTGAATGTATTAAGTATTACCTACTAATGTAGGCATCTTGAATCGATAATTTGGTATCGAGTTTTTTTCCGGTCATTTGTGTCTTTAAACATGAGAGAAAATAGGTACATGTAATTAGGGTTGTGCAAAATCGGACCGGACCGGAAAACCGGACCGGAATTTACAATCCGGTCCATAGACCGGACCAGTTCCGTTCCGGTCTACGGTCCAGGTGTTTTTGAAAATCCGGGTTACGGTCCGGTTTTTGGACCGTATAAAACCGTAACCCGGGTTGGACCATAAACTACGAATTCCGGTCCGGTCCGGTCCATTCCGGTCTGGTTTTGGACTGAAAAACCTCACCAAAATTGCACAATTAAGGTACAAACCGGTCCAATCCGGTCCGGTCCGGTCCACAATATTAAAAATTGCACAATTTATGTACAAACAGGTCCAACTCGTAACCGGACCGGTCCGGACCGGATATTACGGTCCGGTCCCGGTCCGGTCTACGGTCGAAGGTTTTATTAATTTACGGTCCACCGGTCCGGTCCGGTCTTGACCGTATGCACAGCCCTACATGTAATGAATATAATTCTCGCGGTATTAGTCTCGTCCCGTCCCGTTCCACATGGGACAAGGCCCGCGCGGGACGAAGGAAAAAAGTTCTAAATCCCGTCTCGTCCCGTCCCGCAAATAATTTGTGGGACGGAACGCAGGACGACCCCCATCCCGTCTTGTCCCGTCCCATGTTCACCCCTAAACTAAACTAAACTAGGTAATTGAGAAACTAAACTAAAAAAATTCCAATTTTTTTTTCCTCAATTTTTTTTTACTGTTACCTGTACAAATAGTATACACTTCTCTAATTTTTAGACTAATTGATTTATCATTATTACTCTATTAGACGTATATTTACAAAATATATTGAAGTTATAAATCTACTTAATAGATTAATATTTGTAAAGGTCTACCGAATTTGACCTCCTTTCTATATGAAGTCAACAAACATAAGAAAAAGAGGTGGTAAAGGAAGGCGTGAGCCTATGTCGCCGACTCGGTGCATCCAAGCCATAGCAAGGAAGTTTTGAGAAGGAGAGGGAGGGGTATGTTATTACTGCGAATCAGCGATTGACTATATTTTCAATAATTAAAAAATAAACAAACAATTTAATGACCCCCATAGAGTAGAACAATATCTACAAGAAGAGGGTAAAGTTTGGTAACCCATCAGATGTGACATGTTGTACTATTTGATATGCCACATCAATAAGAAAAATAAATTTCCAATATCCCTACTTTTTTTTATGTATTACCCAAAAATCCTCTTACCCAAATAATGTCGCAATCATACCCAAGAATAAATTTGTCAAAGTACATAAACATATTCGAAAACAACGTACCCAAAAAATTAAATATCAAATAGTAAGTTACAAAATGGTCCATGGTTCGAAATTAACCCGTGACGAAACATTTCATGAATTATGCAAGAATATGGTACGACGTGTATTTGGATTGAGGACACAACAGTAAATAACAAAATAAGATTAAAGCATCGAAGAGGAAGAAAGATATACAACCGAAAGTCACTGTTGAAACACATATATATATATATATATATATATATATATATATATATATATATATATATATACATATATATGCACGCTAAAAACGTAGATGGTCCATGGTTCTATCAATCAGTACGTGGTCCTATGGGGCGGCGGTTTGTGTACATATATGGTCTACGTACTTGTATCATATATGTGCAATGAAATAAACGAGTGAATAAGATTAGATAACAACTATACATGTTCATATCCGGTTCGAGTCGGATTTTATAAAATATTAAGTCCGTTTATCCGGATCCAGGGTTTAAATAGTTGTCGTACTTATCTGGGATGGGTTGGGCCTGCAAATACCTTTTTTATTTTAATTTTCCTTCCATATTATTTTTCAAGTGAATGTAACATTAATATAATGATTATCTTAATTAGTATTGTTTTTTGATATTTCATTCTATTTAATTTGTAAAAGATTTTTTATTTACTAACATATATAAGTATATCACATGAATGTAATGTTCAAGTAAACGAATGTATTTTTATAGTCATGGTGTTATTGTGTATACGAGTTCCTTTATATATATATATATATATATATATATATATATATATATATAAGAGAGAGAGTACAAATCCTACGAGAACAGGTCTTATCGTGTAATCATGAGAACATGAATATACTATTCGTAGTTAATTTTAGGTTTGTTATGAAGGTGTCATATCGTTTAATGTATTATTCGTAGTTATTATTAATTATAACTACCCTAAATCTCGATCCTTAATACTCATCATCCGATGGTCTCATGATACACAATAAGACTGTTCTTATGGGAACCGCACCCTATATATATATATATATATATATATATATATATATATAAAGTTGGGTTTATAAATAAAATTTTAAATAAAATAACTTAATGGTTGATAAATTAGTGTATAAAAATTATTTTAACTTTATTGTATCAATTAAAAGATAATGTAATAATAAAGTTCACATGTCATTTTTATTTTTGAAAGGTTAATGGATTAGGTGAAAGATATACATGACGTCTACTAGAACAAAACAAGATACATGAAAGAGAGAGTACTAGAATTACAAGAGATGAATGCCAAGGAGTTTATTTAGCCCACATGAGTGAGTTGGGAGATCTAACATTCCAACGACTAGAACTAGAAGCGTAATTCTTTATAGCCCAAATAGCATTGTGGGTACAAGTGGCGGGGGGGAGTAAAACGTTGGTTGTAAATGAGGTCATTTCTTATCTTCCAAATGTAAGTAATGCAGCATGTGATGGACGAAATACGAATATGGAAAACAAGGTCATGCTTGTGGAGTTTGAGAGAGTTTAGCCAGTTCTAGATGTCACTGCAGTTGGCTGGGGTACGAGGCAGGCTGTCTGGACCACCCAGTCGAGAGAAACAATAGAGAAGCTACATTGACGAAGGAAATGGTCACATGTCACGCATTCAACCCTTTGTACATTTACACGTACGATAATGTATAAAAGGTTGAATGGATTAACTTTTAACTAATTCTATTATACTTCATCCACTTTTATTTTATTTTTTTTCTGATAAATAGATTCTTACAAAAAATTTAGACGAAGAGATTAAATAAAATTTATTATTACATTATCTTTTAATTGATACAATAAAGTTAAAATAATTTTTATACACTAGTTTATCAACCATTAAGTTATTTTATTTTAAATTTTATTTATAAACACAATTTTAAAAATTAATATAGTACAATATATTTTCAAATAAGTCGACTACTATCTAATTTATTTATAAAATAAATAAAATATATAAAATTAATTTGTCTACTGTAGTATTCAATATTCATAAATTTGAAAACATATACGTGAATACCCATTTTCTAATATTAAAAGTCAAATTCTACTTTTTTTATATACATATATTTGTCATTATTCATATTCCTCTCTCTCTTTCATTATTGATTGGGTGTACATGCATTTTTAACATGCACAAAATAGTTACGTACGACCATGTATGTTCTCTAGATATCTAGCTATAGCTCTAACGGATGCATCTATAAAAGCATCCATTGAGCATTCTCCGCTTCTCACACATCAAACACAAACAACAATTAAAAAACAATGTTGAACACTAGCCAGTTGTGCAACATAAACAGCGGAGTGAAGGCCCCGTTACCGTTGGCGGCCAGCGGCGAGACCGCTGAGGTGGCCACCGCGGGTTTTCCGGCGTTTTCTCGAAAGCGTTTGGCCCTCACTTCGCGAAAAAGTAAAAATGGGAGCGTTAGAGCCGAGTCGATGTCGCAGCAGACATCAACAGAAGCGATCACTAGCAGAAGAGGACAGGCGATTTCTGTTACAGTAACCGTGCAGAAAAGGTTTGATGGTCTCTTGTCGAAACACGTCGGAGCTAACGGCGGTCCGTACAACGCCGACGATAACTCCGTTGGAGAAAGGCTTCAACTCGAGCTCGTTGGTACTGAAGACCACAACCACTCAAGTACGTAATCAATTAAGAGAAAATTATCAAAACAGTACCTCATCTTTTAGGCGGACTAAACTTTAGTACCTTGTCGTTTAAGCTATCGGAACGGTACATCACCTATTGAGTCCAACCAAAGATTAATACCTAGATTAGTATTCACACGTTAAGTTAACAGATCAGTGTTAAATATCGAAGGTAGGCGGACAATTTTGCCTAAGGTAGGCGGATAATTTTGCCCCTGATATATAACACCGATTTGTTAAGGGTAACAATAATCAAGTACTAATCTTAATTTTATCGGGGTCAATAGGTAAGATACCGTTCTGATAGTTAAAAAGACGGGGTATTAAAGTTTAATCCAAGCACTAATCTTTATATACATATACATATATAATCAGTTTTAATAATCATATCATATGACATGATCGTTTTATGGTAAAGATCTGCACAAGTTTTATGTAAACAAAGTACGAGAAGACGACGATGTCGCCGTGTATGAGGCCGGAGTTATAGTGGTGCTGTTCTTCGGGACAATAGGAGCTGTCTTCGTTGAAAATGAGCACTACAAGGAGATGTACATCAAGAATATTCGTCTTGACGGTCTATCCTCAGGCGACGTCGAGTTCACTTGCAATTCTTGGGTTCATTCCAAACTAGAGAACCCTGAGAGAAGAATCTTCTTCTCTGACCAGGTAGATCTATCGTTAATATTTGAATAAATCCAAAATATATGTAGAAGTCCGATATAGACGGACCGGTAGAGCTGGTGTTATGTCAAGTGTGGATATGAGCGCACATAAATCGATGAGTTTCCTTACTAAAACCAATTGGTAATAGGAGGAATAGATCATCGACCTCATATATACTAGGTTCGGAGTGTCGGAAACTTTTGACGTGAAAACTTATTATCTCCAACTATATGACTTAATTAACTTGTTATGTATGCGTCGCAGTCAACGTTCCTGCCGTTACAAACCCCTCCCGATCTAAGGCCCCTCCGGGACATGGAACTTCGAAATTTACGAGGGACCGGCCAAGGAGAGCGCAAGAAGTCCGATAGGATCTACGACTACGACATTTACAATGACTTGGGTGACCCTGACACTGACCCCGAACTCAAAAGACCCGTCCTCGCTGGCCCGGAGCGCCCATACCCAAGGCGGTGTAGAACTGGACGCCCACCAACCGTAACAGGTGTGTACACGTACACACATGTCCAAATCATTATAAATGATTTTCTAATCGACGTGAGATTGTTTGTTTGGCCATGTAGATCCGTTATCGGAGTCGAGAGTAGAAGAAAACTACGTGCCGAGGGACGAGAAATTCTCGGAGGTGAAGCAGATAAGCTTCTCGGCAAACATAGTGTACGCGGTGCTGGAGTCGCTTCTGCCGACGCTGGACGGGGCCTTAACAGGCGCCAGCTTCCCTTTCTTCACTGCCATAGACACTCTCTTCGACGAAGGAGTCAAAATCCCAAACTCCGCCTGTGGAAACCGCACCCTCAAGGACGTTCTTCCCCAGCTAGTCAAGCCCATCCAAGGCAACGACGACGAAGCAATCCTCCGCTTTGACACCCCCGCCGCCTTCTTCAGTACGTATTCCAGCGGCCGCTCTTTCAAATTTCTTTATTTTCATAATTCATTCCTAATTCAATTGATGCATTGGATCTTAAGGCGATCGATTTGGTTGGTTGAAAGACGAGGAGCTCGGACGCCAAACACTTGCTGGCCTCAATCCTTGTAGCATTCAATTGGTGACGGTAATTAGTTTATGCTTATAACTAATCATATATTACTATATAAACTATACAAACAATTTAATACATAAGATCTTACAGGAATGGCCCTTAAGGAGCAATCTTGATCCAAGTATTTATGGGCCACCTGAATCAGCACTTACAACCGAGCTCGTGGAAAGGCAGATTGGAGGCTTCACTACAGTTCAAGAGGTCTTCTAAATTACAATTAACACTATCTAGCTATGTGTGTGTATATATATATATATGCACAGATCACATATAATTTGATTACTGAATCTGTAAATGTAGGCTATCAAACAAAAGAAGTTGTTCATAATAGACTACCACGATGCATTCTTGCCATACGTGAACAAAGTAAGAGAGCTCGGGGAGGGGACTACACTGTACGGAACTCGGACGCTCTTCTGTCTAATGCCCGATGGAATCCTCAAACCGGTGGCTATTGAGCTAACCCGACCGCCTTCTACAAATGGATCAAAGCCTCAATGGAAGCAAGTCTACACCCCTACTGGAGCTTCCACCGACGGCTGGCTATGGAAGTTTGCCAAGGCCCACGCCATCGCCAACGACTCCGGCTTCCACCAACTCGTCTCCCACTGGTATAAATACATAGACTCGCAAGTCTACTTATACAAGATACTTTAATTTGTACTTTTAACTAAATCGATCATATATGCAGGCTACGAACACATTGTTGTTCGGAATCGTACGTCATAGCCACATACCGGCAGCTAAGTGAGATGCATCCGATTCATAGGCTGCTGCGGCCACATTTCCGGTACACTTTGGAGATCAACGCCATTGGTCGAGTGACACTCATCAGCGCGGGTAGTACCACCGAGACCTCCTTCAATCCCGGAAAGTACTCCATGGAGATCAGCTCCCAAGTCTACAAAGGTTGGCGCTTTGACAAGGAGTCTCTCCCTGCGGACCTGATTAACAGGTACAAAAATTCAACTATGGTATAACCGCATGGGTCCTCTCAATTGTCCTCTCGACTTGTTAGAGATAATAAGTTGTTAAAAACACTCTGAATCTAGTATATATGGCAGGTGAACTTTTGGATTTATGTGTTGGGCTTAGACTAACACATATGCGTTCATATGCACATGACTCCCGTTTTATGGTCCGTCTATATGACTAATTATACGTGTATTATCTTGACTTGGGAAATGCAAGGGGAATGGCGGTAGAGGATCCATCAGCTCCGCATGGACTAAGGCTAACGATAGAGGACTACCCGTACGCGAGCGACGGACTGCTGATATGGGATGCCATCAAACAATGGGTAACAGAATACGTTAATCACTACTATTTTTCTCCAGCAACAGTCCAAAGTGACTACGAGCTTCAAGCCTGGTATGCGGAGATCCGGAATAGAGGGCATGAAGACAAGAAGGATGAGCCATGGTGGCCGGTCTTGAGGACTCCAGAGGACCTGATCGGAATTCTAACCACCATGATTTGGGTGGCGTCGGCACACCATGCAGCTGTCAACTTCGGGCAGTACGCGTACGCGGGATACTTCCCCAACCGGCCGACCATCGCCAGGAACAAGATGCCGACGGAGGACCCAACTGAAGAGGAGTGGAGATTATTTGTGGAGAAGCCGGAGGTGGCACTACTGCAGAGCTTCCCGGCGCAGCTGCAAGCGACAAGGGTGATGGCGGTGTTGTACGTGTTGTCGACGCACTCTCCCGACGAGGAGTACCTTGGGCAGAAGCCTGAACCCTCATGGTTGCACGTCCCTGCTATCAAGGCGGCGTACGAGAGGTTTCACCGGAGCATCGAGGAGATTGAGCGGATTATCGAAGCTAGGAATTTCGACAGTGAGTTGAAGAACAGGTGTGGGGCTGGTGTTGTACCTTATGAGCTCCTCAAGCCCTTATCTGAGCCTGGTGTCACCTCCAAGGGCGTTCCCAATAGCATCTCCATTTAAACTAGGACCAAGATGCATACGCACCCATGAGATTATACTATTGTATTGTCTCTTAAATGAAATAAAAGGGGGCTTGAAAGTGAATGATTAGATTTTAAAGTTAGTTAAATAACTCCCCAATTCTACTGTTTTGAAATCAATTTTGATGAACAGCCATTGTTGAACAAAATAGAGCTTTCAACAAGTGACGTTGTGCAGCCTGCAGGGACCATGATGGTGGCCTGCAGGGACCATTGTTGA